>OZ035826.1:4473177-5100677 GCA_964034765.1 Knipowitschia caucasica
GAGAAGAAGAAGAAGATTCTCTCTGAAAGATGCCAACCTCTGAGCGTCCGGGACCTGAGCGAAGACAAACTGAGGTAATGTCAGCTCTCGATCTGTGGGTGTGGCGGCTCTATGCAGAGCTCCCTCCGTTGTCATGGTAACCCTTGTGTCGTGTTTCAGGGAGAAGGCCCAGGAGCTGTGGGCGTGGCTTCACAGTCTTGAGGCAATTAAGTACGACTATAACGAGCGCTTAACGAGGCAGAAGTACGAGGTCATCTCCCTGAGGAACCGCATCGACGAGCTGCAGAAACAGTACGACTCCTGACCCTTCTGTCTCTGGTCTCTCTCTCTGGTCTCGCTCTCTGGTCTCTCTCTCTGGTCTCGCTCTCTGGTCTCGCTCTCTGGTCTCGCTCTCTGGTCTCTCTCTCTGGTCTCTCTCTCTGGTCTCTCTCTCTGGTCTCGCTCTCTGGTCTCTCTCTCTGGTCTCTCTCTCTGGTCTCTCTCTCTGGTCTCTCTCTTGCAGGCTCCAAATGGTTTGACGTTTGTTTTGTTTCTGATTTCTGCAGCAGCAAAAAGGGCGCCGCCTCTCGTCGCAGGAAGTGATGTCACCGCACAATGACGCCACAGGAAGTGATGTCACTGTGACCTTTCTGAATCATGCATGTGCAAAATAAAGATCGGAAATGTTTGAGTCGTTTTATTTTTTAAGTCAAAGCTGTGGCCACATTTACACGTTTATAAAGTCATAAACAACACACCCTTACGCTAACCCCCACCTCCCCCCTACACTAACCCCCATCTCCCCCTACGCTGACCCCACCTCACACTTACGTTAACCCCATCTCATCCTTACACAAACCCCCACCTCACCCCTACATCCACCGAGGGTCCCGTCGCAATCTTGTCTTCAATTTCACAGGCAAAAGCAATATTCCCCCTGTCTGGTCCGCCTGCAGATCCATGCGCAGCTCACACCGGCTTGGTTCCAACAACATTCGCATACGTCATCCGAGCACTCATCACGTGACTACATCAAACCTTCTGTCTGTCCCGATTTGTGCCACACGGACTTCACAACAAAAGCCTCTAAAAACAGCACTATTCAATACACGGTCACTCAGCAATAGAAGCCTGCTCCTCTGTGAATTCATCCTTGACAATAAACTGGACATACTTTGTCTCACTGAAACCTGGCACAAACCCATGGAATACACCACATTAAATCAGACCACCCCACCTGGATATTCCTACATCGATAACCCGCGCCCAGACCGGCGAGGAGGTGGCATTGCAGTCATCCACCGCAGCAACATCTCCCTCCGCCCCATCTCCATCCCGGCTGTATCTTCATTCGAACACTTGGCTTTCAGACTTCCTGGTTCCCAATCACTCATTGCTGCAGTCATCTGCCGCCCTCCCAAAACCTGCTCATCATTTCTCTCAGATTTTACTGACTTTGTAACTCAGCTGTCCTCCATTTCTCCATCTGTTCTCCTCCTTGGTGACTTCAACATTCATATTGACTCCCCTACAGTTAAATTTACATCTGACTTTTTGGACATTTTAAACTGCCTCAACCTCACCCAGCACGTCACTTCACCCACACACAACCATGGACACATCCTGGACCTGGTCTGTTCCACCCTCTCCCTCACCATACACAACCGTTCACTCACCGACCCGACTATTTCTGATCATCTGGCCATCCCCCTGGACATCATTACCCCCTCTCCCACCACCAAACAGACACGAACAATTACTTTCCGAAATCTGAAGTCCATTTGTCCCATATCCCTCTCCTCCTCCATATCCCATGCTCTATCCAGCTCTTCCCTTCCTTCAGATCCATCTGCCTCCGATCTAGTCACTTTCTATAACCTCACACTCTCCTCCTGCCTCAACCAAATTGCCCCCATGAAAACTGCCTCAGTCTCCTTCCCCACCTCCGCCCCTTGGTATACCCCAGATCTCCACAATCTCAAAAAACAAAAGAGACAACTCGAAAGGCTCCATATAAAAACTGGTCTCATCGTTCATGCCCAAGCCTACAAACATGCCACAACCACATACAACTCTGCTCTCAAAACTGCCCGGTCCAACTACTATTCACAACTCATCCACTCAAATTCTTCCAACCCCCGCACCCTATTCTCAAATCTGACAAAACCCAAGGACAATATAACCTCCACTTTCACTACAGACAAATGCAATAACTACCTGTTATTCTACCATACCAAAATCCATACCATACACTGTTCACTTGCATCCACTTCCTCCTCTTCTCCCTACTCCGAACTTGAACCCACTGCACTCACAGTCCATAGCCTTCCCTCCTTCTCCCCCCTCTCTCCCTCTGACACCACCAAACTTCTCTCAACCATTAAATTTTCCAACTGCCAGCTTGACCCAATCCCATCTTCCCTCCTCAAAACCTGTCGACCAACTCTCATCCCTCTCATCACCGGCATCATCAACACTTCCCTAACCTCTGGTTCTGTCCCTTCCTCGCTCAAACTAGCTTCCATCAGACCCCTCCTGAAAAAACCCGGCCTCAACCCTGACAACTTGGACAACTTTCGACCCATCTGCAACCTCCCGTTACTGTCAAAAATCCTGGAACGCGCCGTCATCAACCAACTCCACCAACATCTCCGCTCCTCCCATCTCTTCGAAACATTTCAATCTGGATTCCGTTCACACCACAGCACAGAAACAGCACTTCTTAAACGACCTCCTCCTCGCTGCCGACTCCATCCTCCTCGACCTCTCCGCTGCATATGACACAATAGACCATTCCATCCTCCTCCACCGTCTACAATCCATTGGCATTTCTGGCACAGCACTCCTCTGGTTCACCTCTTACCTCTCCAATCGTCTCCACTTCGTGTCTGTCAACAATTGCAAGTCCCACACTTCCCCCGTCACCCACGGTGTCCCCCAAGGTTCCGTGCTCGGCCCTCTCCTCTTCACCATCTACATGCTTCCTCTCGGTCAGATCATCCGCCGTCATGGACTCCATTTCCACTGTTATGCCGACAACACGCAACTCTGCGTCTCCACCAAATCCATCACCCCGGTCATTCGCTCCACCATCAAAAATTGCATCTCTGACATTAAAACCTGGATGGACAATAACCTTCTCAAACTCAACAGTAACAAAACAGAACTCCTCATCATCAGCCCCAAATCTCTCCTGCCCTCTGTCCAGAACTTTACCCTCCTCATTGACGGTCACACTGTCACCCCCTCACCCTCTGTACGCAACCTCGGCATCATAATGGACTCCGCCCTCTCATACCAAACACACATCAAACACCACCAAAACCTCTTTCTTCCACCTCAGCAACATTGCCCGCCCTCCGCCCCTCCCTTACCCAGTCAACAGCCTAAATCCTCATCCACGCATTCATCACCTCCAGACTCGACTACTGTAATAGTCTCCTCTACGGCCTCCCCACCTCTCATCCCCAAAAGCTGCAATACATCCAAAACTCTGCAGCCCGCCTCCTCACCCACACCCGGTCCAGAGAACACATCACCCCTGTCCTCCAGCAGCTCCACTGGCTAAATAAACTCACTCCCGCTGCCCATTAAAAACTCTGACTCACTACCAAACTTTAAATCAGTCTAAAAACCCATCTTTTCAAACAAGCTTTTCCGTAAACCCCTTTTTATTATTGTATTCTACTCCCCATGTGAAGCCTCTTTGAGTGTCCAAAAAAGCGCTATACAAGTTTGATTTATTATTATTATTACACTAACCCCCACCTCATCCTTACGCTGACCCCCACCTCCCCCTAAGCCCCACCTCACCCTTACGCTGACCCCACCTCACCCTTACGCTGACCCCCCACCTCCTCCTAAGCCCCACCTCACCCTTACGCTGACCCCACCTCACCCTTACGCTGACCCCACCTCACCCTTATGTTAACCCCCACCTCACCCTTACGCTGACCCCACCTCACCCTTATGTTAACCCCCACCTCACCCTTACGCTGAGCCCCACCTCACCCTTACGCTAACCCCCACCTCACCCTTACGCTGAGCCCCACCTCACCCTTACGCTAACCCCCACCTCACCCTTACGCTGAGCCCCACCTCACCCTTACGCTAACCCCCACCTCACCCTTACGCTGAGCCCCACCTCACCCTTACGCTAACCCCCACCTCACCCTTACGCTGAGCCCCACCTCACCCTTACGCTAACCCCCACCTCACCCTTACGCTGAGCCCCACCTCACCCTTACGCTAACCCCCACCTCACCCTTACGCTAACCCCCACCTCACCCTTATGTTAACCCCCACCTCACCCTTACGCTGAGCCCCATTTCACCCTTATGTAACACCTGCTTAATATAATTAAGTTAGGGATTTCAGACTAGGTTCTAGAGGAGTAGGAAGGAGAAAGAATTAAAGTTGAACAGCCGGCAGATTTATTACAATTTAACAATTGCACTTAAATCAAAACAAAAATAACATGTAGCGCTCTTTTAGAAAAACAAAATAAAAAAATAGTTTGATTGTCTCTAGTCCCGATATACAGGAAAGTTCAGTGTGAAAGCGGTCTTTCGCAACTTGTTGTCCGTTCGAATATGTATTTGGTGTTCTTATCTGGGATCCAAAAGATTTGAAGTGGTCGGGTCTTTATCCAGAAACCAGAACAGCTGGCCACACTGTTCCAGAGTCTAGAGGTGAGTTCACTGGGTCTGGCTCGCCATCAACTTCAGTGTTCAACTCCAAGATCCGTTTCCAGCACCACTAAAAAAAACAGTCTGCACATACAGTACAGAACAATTAATAAAATGGTAATATCTAGTCAAATGAGATCTCATATATGTTTCTAAATCAATGAAATGGTGAATTTACATTGTTTTGGTTCAATGAAATAAATGAAATGCTGGATAGGGAGGTGCAGTATATGTTGGATAATGATATTGCTTCCCCTTCTGATTCTAGCTGGGCTTCTCCCTGTCTGTTGGTGCCAAAGGCTGATAAAACGCCACGGTTTTGTAGTGACTTCCGGAAGGTCAATGCTGTGACTAGGCCTGACTCCTTTCCGCTGCCTCGTATGGAGGACTGCGTGGACCAGGTGGGGGGGGGCGAGCTTTGTTACTAAACTAGACTTGCTAAAAGGGTATTGGCAAGTTCCACTGACCAGGAGGGCAAGGCAGATCTCCTCCTTTATTACACCAAATGGCTTGTATTCATATAACGTTATGCCTTTTGGCCTCAGGAATGCGCCTGCAACATTCCAGCGCTTGATGAACTTGGTGGTTCGGGGTCTGGAGGGTTGTGCGGTTTACCTGGATGACCTGGTTTTATACGCTAATGGCTGGGAAGACCATCTCTGTCGTCTGAAGGCTGTATTTGAACGGCTGGCCCATGCCAAGCTGACGGTGAACCTGGCTAAGTGCGAGTTTGCCAAGGCAACAGTCGTGTACTTGGGTTGTGTGGTGGGCCAGGGCAGTGTCACTGCTAATTTACACATCACGCGTTACAGCACGTACGCGTTATACGCGCAGCAGACGCGCGTAACTTTTTTCCATGTTAACCTATGATGATATTTACACTTCTAGCGTTATACGCGCGTATGACGGACGTATGACGCGAAGCTGCGCTCTAATTTAGGATGGATTTCTAATTTTGTGCGCGCACCAACGCGCCTCCCATTGAAATCTCATGTAAAACATGATTTTTCTAGCGGTCCTTGGCTCTAGATCGCATCTACGCACACACAGCACTTGTGTCTAAACATCAGCAGGAGGAGCAGCAGGTTTTACAGTGATTCTGGACATCGTTTTTTTTCTTTCATAAAATCTCACGTCTGGCCAAACCAGCGCACAGAGACCATGAGGACAAACACATGGATGTGATTTGTGTTGCTCTACATCAGTCCTCTGGCCCGTACTGTCCTCTACACTTCTCATAGACTACACAGGGACAGCTTCAGAAGACGCGGACCCGCGCACACGGCCTGTGTAGATACTCCAAAAAAATGTTACGCGCAGAGAGCACGCAGTTAACGCGTACGCGCTGTTTACGCCTACTGTGTAAATTCCCCGTCAGACCTGTGCGCGTTAAAATTCGTGCAATTGATGATTTTCCGACACCTACTACAAAGAAAGAGCTAATGAGGTTCTTGGGTATGGTGGGGTACTATCGTTGTTTTTGTGAGAATTTATCGTCTGTCGTGGCTCCCTTGACAGACCTGTTAAGGGGTTCTGTGAAGTTTATTTGGTCGGAGCAGGGTCAGCGGGCTTTTGAGAAGGTTAAAGCCCTCGTGTCAAGTGCGCCAGTGCTAGCTGCGCCCAGGTGGGATCGGCAGTTTCAGCTTGAAGTTGACGCTAGCCTTGTCGGAGCAGGAGCGGTTTTGTTGCAGGCAGACGAGATGGGAATCAGGAGACCAGTCTGTTTTTTTTCCAGAAAGTTCAACAGACACCAGGTGCACTACTCTGTGATCGAGAAGGAGACGTTGGCCCTCTTGTGGGCCTTGCTGTTCTTTGAGGTCTATGTGGGTTCTGGACCCCTAACTGTGTTTACAGATCACAACCCGCTGACCTTCCTGAGCAGTCTGCAGTCACCAAACCAGAGGTTGATGCGCTGGGCGCTGCTCCTCCAGTCATACAGCCTGGACATTCAACACATCCGGGGCCGGGACAACGTGGTGGCAGACGCGCTCTCGCGTGCCCATTAGGTGTGACAACAGGGATGCTTCAGCCCACCGTGCAAGAGACACTGGGACGGCACGGTGGAGAGCCCAGGTCCCGGGGCCGACTGTGTTCTGGAGGTACATTGCTTCACGCCACGTCTACAGTTAACGTTTCTCCCAAAATTTGGGTTGCAGAGTTACTCGATGGATGGACCGTCCTGTGAGCTACCAAGAGTACGATTTTAGTTTACTCTGGGGTTTGTGAAGGGCCCGGTTGGGACCCTTTCTTGTAGGGAGGGGGTGTTACGGGCCAGGCCCTTAGTGTCCAGGAGAGGGTGCTGTATGTGTTGGCCTGCCTTCTCTGCCGCCTCCTCTTCTGTGCAGGTACACCCCTGCACCATGCCACGCCTCCTCATCACTGGACCTTCTTCAGCTGGGAGCTGAGAGCGGCTCACTCTCTCCGGCCCTGCTGTCTTGTTTGGTCCTCCCCTGGTGCTCTTCCTTCGTTTGCACATTTGAGCTTGGTTTTTGTTTTACGCACCACATTCACTGCACACCACACACAGGCTTCCATTACACCCACACACCTGCACCACACTACTGATTAACACATGCTCACATCCCATACTGTGGTTTTTGTTCATGTTATCCGTTTTTTGTTATTATTAAATATACTTTGTGCACTTTTTACCCCCGTCTCGTCTCCCTATTTGTTGTGGCCCTGAGCCGGCCGTAACACAACATTACATCAAACAAATATTTTGTCTACACCCTTTTTTAAGGCTTTTAAATTATATCATTACACTTGTTTTTTAACTTAACATATCATTAACAAAAGCTCCCTTATGAATTTCCCTCTAAATGAAATGACAATGTGCTAAATTAGCATTGCATAAAATAGTACAATAAATGTGCATATTTCAACAATAAAACTTTCAACATAAACAGTGCTTCACATGAAAAAAAATGTAAATAAAATAAGGCATTGAATTATAGCACAATACCCTTTTAGGGTTCAATACTCTGACTGGTTTTAGCTTATTTAGCTTGTTAGCATTCTCGTAACACGTGCAAAGCAAAAGTGCGTTCTGCTACAGTAGCTTATTACATTCTAATAACTCACCAGACTTTCCAAGAAACAACCACACTCCACACGGTTTGATTTTTGAGCAAGACACTCTAAAGCACTGCAAAGTACATATTCTTAAGTTAGAAGTTGTTTAAAAAGTACATTTTATACACTTTCATCTTGTTAACTCACTGTGCAGCTCTCTCGTCTGCTCTCCGTGTCTCACTGCGGACTCTAGCTAGAGTGTTGCCAACTCCTCAGTAAGGAAAGTAGCTATTGGCTGTCCCAAAAGTCGCTAGAAGTCGCTAAATGACGTCATCGCCTAATTTGCATAATTTGCCATTTGCAAATAACTGTAACGGACGCTGTAGGAGAGAGGAATAAGGTCGTGGGAGAGACAAAAGTGAGTAAAAACACCCTAAATATGTTTAGAACTACAAATGTACAAAAATAATTTCAACATTAACAACATTTAATGATTTTAATGCTTTGTCTAGATCCACATTACACACATCAGTTTTGTCCTGTATTGTTAAATGTTATAACAGCAAATGTAATCAAAAGATTGTTATGTAGGGTGAAATTGCTAGCTCTACAACCAACCCTCCTCCTTTATCCGGGCTTGGGACCGGCAAAGTGACCCAAAAGACACACTCTGGCAGAGTTACTTTGGTTTATTTTTGTAAGTTTTTTTTTTTTTTCATAGTTTGGCATAACAAATGATTTAATGTGACCCACTACTGAGAGAAAACAGAGTCACGGACAGAGCTGCCGCGGATGGAGTGGGGGGTAGTGGGGGGTGGCGGTGGTAGGAGTGGCCGGGGAGCTTTGGATGTGTGGTGGTGGTGGAGCTGAAGTTCAGTCTGCAGCAGCCTGAAAACTCCCTGTGCTTTTGAGTCTCCTCTCTCTCTGCTCCGCCCATAGACTGTAGCTGGGACTGCTGCGCAAGGCTACTGTGAGACTGGCCGCCTGTAAGTGCTTTGGGACGGGGGAGGGGCTCACGTTGAGGACAGCAGAACAATACGTGCTTCACGAGTCTCCAAAACACCAGATAAGTCGCCAAAACACCAGATAAGTCGCCAATAACACCAGAAAAAGTCGCTAGATTTGTCGCTAGTCGCTTTTTTGAAAAAAAGTCGCTATAGGGGTCTGAAAAGTCGCTAAATCTAGCGACAAAGTCGCTAAGTTGGCAACACTGTAGACCGCAGGCCGAGTGTGCCCAAGGTGTGTTCAAGTCAGGTAGGAAAGGTGTGTGGTGCGTTCAAGGGGCGTTGGAAATAAGGGCTTTTGACGATGTTATACTAGTAACCATGGATTACATGGGTTACACTTACATTCCCCCTAACCTCACCCTTGCCCTCTCCTCAGACTCACCCTAACCTCAACAGCCGCTAGATGGCGCTTTTCATCATTTTGGACTGAACCAGAGACTGTTACCATAGTTTGGTACCATACTATACTATACTAGCCTGGTCGTACCACACCATAGTACAAATTACATTTCGTACTAAGGTCTGGATGTGCTCCATTGACTCCGTGAACAGGTGGGAGGGGTTAACTTCTTTTGCAGATTGAAACCATTGGATCTGAGTTTACCGTGACGTATGTAATGCGCCCGAGTGAGTAGTTAGCATTAAGCATTAGCCTAGCTTTAGCCATCTCCTTTGCCGCTAACAGAGCCCGTGGGGAGCAGCGCCACAATTTTTTCTAGCGATTACATTTGCTAAACATTCCTCTTGCTCCGGCTTCAATTTCTTGATAGAAAGCCCACTGCCTTGCTAACCTAAAGTAGTCTTTGAGATCCTAAACACAAGTTCACTGTGTCATCCATCCAACTTCAGCTCAGCCAATGTAGACCCGTCTCGTTCTGAATTGAACTTGTAGCCTCCTGTGACACTTGTGATGCGTTCTTTCCAAGATGGCGGCTGCTCCTTTGGCTGCGGCTGTGACTGCGGCTGTGGTTATGGTGCGGTTGTTGCAATGTGACACTTGATACTTCTATATGCTTTGCCCTTAACAAACCCTATCAAAAAGTGGATATTTATTTAAACATTGAAACAAAAACTGATAAACAGCGCCCCCTGTGTGCAGTGACTTTATTCAGAAGTGTGGGGTGGGGGGGTTACAGGGGGGGTTCAGACACAACAGGCTCCGGATCAGAGCTGGAACAGAAGCTGACATTAGTCTCGTTTGAACAGTTCTGTGGGGTCACCTGTAGAGGGCAGTGTCACCTGGGTTAGCCGTGCTGCGCTGTAGCTGCGTTAGCGTGTCTGGAGCTAGCATTAGCATCTCGTCGCGGAGGCGGCGGTGTCCGTCAGCCGTCAGGTACCAGCAGCAGGAGGTGCGCTTTCCCTCAGAGGAGCTCTGAGAACCACAATCTGAGCTTTAACTCGAGACCCCCAGACCAGAACCAGACCGGACCAGGCCCCCAGACGCTCTCAGACCCTCTCAGACCACATGGTGGTAGACACACAGTTTAGGGAAACATCATCCACAGCCACAGATGGACAAAGACAAACAGCCCTGAGAAACTTTATGCCTCTTTGGGAGAAAGATGTGTTTTTAACTTTCTGTAGCACAAAACGCTTTATTATTATCATCATCATCGTTATTATCATCATCATCATGGTTATTGTTATCATCTCACCTGTCGGTCGAATGTTTTCTTGAAACCGTGGTTGAAACACAGATTGTGACGAATGGTGTTTTTCCATCCGTCTGGAGCCGACTGGAAGAACGGGAACATCTCTCTGAAAGAGACGTGTGGATATATGTACAGTACCACAAGTTTGGACACACCTTATTCAAAGAATTTTTTATTTTCATGACTATGAAAATTGTAGATCGACACTGAAGGCCTCAAAACTATGAATGAACTCATGTGAATTATGTACGAACAAAAAAAAAAAAAGTATGAACCAAGTGAAGCCATGTGTTATTTTCTGGTTCTTCAAAGCAGCTCCTTTTGCTCTGATACTGCTTCACTCTTGGCATTCTCTGGACGAGCTTCAACAGGACCTGAAATGGTCTCCAACAGTCTTGAAGGAGTTCCCATGATGCTTTGCATTTGTTGGCCCCTTCACTCTATGGTCCAGCCCCAAAACCATCTGGACTGGGTTCAGGCATGGATCTATTATAATAACTGGATAGGGTATTACTAGCTTGTAGCTGAATAACTCATGTGCTCAGGGGATTCTCGCGGTACTGCAGACTGAACCAGACTGAACCAGACTGAACCAGACTAAATTCACGTGGGCTACCCAGAAATTTTCCCCATAGAACTCAATGCATATTAAAACAGCTCGACCTCAGCTGACAGAGAACCTGACAGAGAACCTACAGCTTTAATAAAGATAGGATTTTGTGGGGACTTTAGTGTCCCTTGTCATCCTGAACTTCTTTTCTTCTTAAATCCTTCGGTTTTGTTTAAATCCACACTTTAGTGCCACAAACTCTGCTCGTCTGGCTCTCGCTCTAACTCCCGCTCTGATGAACTGCTCTGATTGGTCAGAGCGCGGCCGAGCCCCTCTGTGCACGTGCGTGAGACCCTCTGTGCACGTGCGTGAGACCTGGTGTGAGACCCACACACGCGTGTTTGACGCAACGCATTATGGGAGATCGTCCACTGCGCAGAACCGGGAGGACCAGACGATGCCCAAAGTTTCCCATAGATCTTTGCGAGTTCCAGGTGACTTCCGCTAATCTTTTCAGCCCCCATGCCGTCACAAAGCGCCACTGAGCACAACCATTCATTTGAATAGGGCGCCATCTTGAATCGCCGGGGCTTGGGTTCAGGTCCAAAACCATCTGGACTGGGTTCAGGTCCAAAACCATCTGGACTGGGTTCAGGTCCAAAACCATCTGGACTGGGTTCAGGTCCGGGGACTGTGGAGGGGGGCACGATGGTTGAGTGGATAGCACTCCTGCCTCTCAGCAAGAAGGTCCTGGGTTCGAATCCTGGTCGGAACACGGCCTTTCTGAGTGGAGTTTGCATGTTCTCCCCGTGTCTGTGTAGGTTTCCTCCGGGTGCTCCGGTTTCCCCTACCACTAAAAACATGCTCACTAGGTTAAATCCTCCAGCTCTGGTCCTGACCAAGTCGAGCATCAACATCTGGAGATGGGTTCCCAGGCGCTGTTACTACGGCGACCACTGCTCTTGACGTAAGCCTTCGTGGCATCAGGATGGGTCAAATGCAGAGGATTAAGTGCCCTACGGGGATTAATAAAGTGCACATTTACCTTTAGGTCATGTGGCCCAGCACCATCTCTCTCCTTATTGGTCAAACAGCCCTGACACAGCCTGGTGCGGGTCTACAGTCAATAGTCATGAAAGGAACTCAGTGAAATTATATATATATATATATATATATATATATAATTTACACATCACGCGTTACAGCACGTACGCGTTATACGCGCAGCAGACGCGCGTAACTTTTTTCCATGTTAACCTATGATGATATTTACACTTCTAGCGTTATACGCGCGTATGACGGACGTATGACGCGAAGCTGCGCTCTAATTTAGGATGGATTTCTAATTTTGTGCGCGCACCAACGCGTCTCCCATTGAAATCTCATGTAAAACATGATTTTTCTAGCGGTCCTTGGCTCTAGATCGCATCTACGCACACACAGCACTTGTGTCTAAACATCAGCAGGAGGAGCAGCAGGTTTTACAGTGATTCTGGACATCGTTTTTTTTCTTTCATAAAATCTCACGTCTGGCCAAACCAGCGCACAGAGACCATGAGGACAAACACATGGATGTGATTTGTGTTGCTCTACATCAGTCCTCTGGCCCGTACTGTCCTCTACACTTCTCATAGACTACACAGGGACAGCTTCAGAAGACGCGGACCCGCGCACACGGCCTGTGTAGATACTCCAAAAAAATGTTACGCGCGGAGAGCACGCAGTTAACGCGTACGCGCTGTTTATGCCTACTGTGTAAATTCCCCGTCAGACCTGTGCGCGTTAAAGTTCGTGCAATTGATGATTTTCCGACACCTACTACAAAGAAAGAGCTAATGAGGTTCTTGGGTATGGTGGGGTACTATCGTTGTTTTTGTGAGAATTTATCGTCTGTCGTGGCTCCCTTGACAGACCTGTTAAGGGGTTCTGTGAAGTTTATTCACAGATAAATATATAAACTTTATTTGTGAAGTTTATATATATATATAAGTCCATGGGAGCCATGGACAATACCCACCATGGAAAAGACGGTTGGAGGCTAAGATCAAGGCGGCTCGGAGAGAAGTGAGTCAATTAACAGAGGCCCAGAGAGGTGCAAAGGGGGAGCAGACCCACCGAGGCTGGAAACTGAACAGTTCTGGAAGAACATATGGGAGAAGGATGCAGCACATAACAGAAGTGCACAATGGCTGGTGTCCCTGAGAGAGGAGCCAGCCACCTCCCAGAACAGAACTCAGTTACCATCACAGAGGCAGACATCCGAGAAAGAGTCTCAGGTATGAAAAACTGGACAGCAGCTGGCCCTGATATGGTCCATGCCTACTGGCTAAGGACACTCACATCACTCCATGAGCGCCTAGCAGCACAAATGAACCAGCTGCTGAGAGATGGGACTCACCCAGAATGGCTAACCGAAGGGCGAACAGTCATGAAGGACCCTGTCAAGGGTGCAGTCCCCTCCAACTACCGGCCAATAACCTGTCTCTCCACAACATGGAAGCTCATGTCAGGCATCATTGCGGCTAAGATAAGTGGGCATATGGAACAATTCATGAGCACAGCACAGAAGGGCATTGGTAGGGACACCAGAGGAGCCAAACACCAGCTCCTGGTTGACAAAACAGTCGCCCAAGACTGCCGGTCACGACACACCAACCTGTGCACAGCCTGGATTGATTACTAGAAAGCCTACGACTCAATGCCACACACATGGATCATGGAATGCTTGAAGTTGTACAATATCAACAGGGCCCTAAGGGACTTTGTTGCAAACTCGATGGGAATGTGGAAGACCACCCTTGAGGCAAATGGCCGCTCGCACAAGTGACCATCAAATGTGGTATCTACCAAGGAGATGCTCTGTCCCCACTACTGTTCTGCATAGGCCTCAACCCTCTAAGCCAAGTAATTGACCAGACTGGCTATGGATACCGCCTCAGGAACGGAGCAAAGATCAGTCACCTCCTCTACATGGATGACATCAAGCTGTACGCCAAGAGCAAGAGAGACATCGACTCTCTGATCCAAACAACCAGGATCTACAGCCATGACATCGGGATGTCATTCAGACTCGAGAAATGTAGCAGGATGGTGACTCGGAGAGGCAAGGTAGTCCACACAGAAGGGATCTCACTCCCAGAGGGAACAATAGCAGACGTTGAGGACAGTTACAAGTATCTCGGTATACCACAGGCAAATGGCAACCTCGAACAGGTGACGAGGAAAGCGGCAACTGCCAAATACCTCCAGCGAGTAAGGCAGGTCCTAAGAAGCCGGCTCAATGG
The DNA here is from genome assembly GCA_964034765.1 of Knipowitschia caucasica. Lineage (NCBI taxonomy): Eukaryota > Metazoa > Chordata > Actinopteri > Gobiiformes > Gobiidae > Knipowitschia > Knipowitschia caucasica. The sequence continues at coordinate 4,487,353 of OZ035826.1, forward strand.
CAAGAACAAGGCCCGGGCAATTAACATCTACGCCCTGCCAGTGATCAGATACCCTGCAGGAATAATCAGGTGGCCAAAGGAAGAGATTCAGACCACGGATGTTAAAACTCGAAAGCTCCCTACCATGCATGGCGGGTTCCATCCCAAATCCAGCACCCTGAGACTGTACGTAAGCCGTAAAGAAGGAGGCCGAGGACTAGTGAGTGTGAGAGCCACTGTCCAGGACGAAACATCCAAACTCCATAACTACATCATGGAGAAGGCCAAAACGGATGACGTACTCAGTGAATGTCTCAGGCAGTGGCGAGATGAGGAGGTGCTGGAGGAGAGCCCATCATGGGAGAACAAGCCCCTACACGGCATGTACCACCGGAGCATAACAGAAGTGGCTGATCTCAAGAAGTCCTACCAATGGCTAGAAAGGGCTGGCCTACCGGACAGCACAGAGGTACTCATCATGGCTGCACAGGAACAGGCACTGAGCACCAGAGCGATAGAGGCCCAGATATACCACACCAGACAAGACCCATGGTGTCGGTTGTGCAAAGAGGCACCTGAGACGATCCAACACATAACTGCAGGGTGCAAGATGCTGCAGGGAAGGCCTACATGGAACGCCATAACCAAGTGGTGGCATAGTGTACAGAAACATCTGTGCAGAGTATGGGCTGGAAACCCCAAGGTCTAAGTGGGAAACTCCTCCAAAGGTGGTGGAGAATGAGCGTGCAAAGATCCGACCGAATGGTAATGGCGAACCAACCTGACATTGTGGTGGTGGACAAAGGGCAGAGGACAGCCGTGGTGGTGGACGTGGCAATTCGGTGGTAACATCCGGAAAAAAGAACATGAAAAGCTTGAGAAATACCAAGGTCTCAGAGAGGAGCTGGAGAGGGCCTGGAGGGTAAAGGTCACAGTAGTGCCCGTGGTGATCGTGCACTCGGGGCAGTGACCCCGAAGCTAGAAGAGGTTACAGCGGATCCTGGAACAACCTCGGACATCTCGGTCCAGAAATGTGCAGTGCTAGGAACAGCAAAGATACTGCGCAGAACCCTCAAGCTCCCAGGCCTCTGGTAGAGGACCCGAGCTTAGAGAGGGATAACCGCCCGCGGAGGGCTAAAGGTGAGTGGACAATTTAAAAAAAATATATATACATACACACACACACACACACAAACACACAAAAGCGCACATTAAAAGGGCCCATATCACGGTTTTTGACTTTTCTCTGCTTTAAACATGATTACAATGCTATTTGGCCTTCATACACAAGCCCACAGTAGTTTATTCATTGATTCTGTCAATCTTTTGTAAGAGAGCAATCTGTCTCCTTCCCCAGCGTGAGGCACAGAAACGCTCGGGTCCACTTCAGTGACAAAAACCACACTGATGACGCACATGACCCCGTTTGCTTTGTATTTAAAATAGTTGTTAAATACTTTTGTCAAAACGGGGTAAACAATACACAATTAGTATGCTGTTTTTTGTCAAAAATAATAAAAATTAAAATAAATTAAAAGCCGGCGGGAGGTGATTGACGGATCAAAACAGCGAATCAGAGCGCACAGGCTCCCGAGTCCAGCGTCTGTGGTCTGGTCTCGCGGACACCACATAGAGCTGCTGTTTTTATGCTTTTGTCAGAAACTAAAAGTGTTAGGATCACGTCAACTTGAATGAAGTGTGTTATGGGTGTAAATATGTGACACACTATTTGGCCCTAAGAGGAAGAAAGCGGCTCGACTTTTTTCATCTGTTCATTTCATGGATCTATTATAATACCGGTTCATCTGCGACACTTCACTGAGACTGTTCCAGAACTACAGGGACAATGGAACTGGACTTACTCAAAAGCTGATCTGGAAACACGTTATTCCCACGGTAAAAGACGTAACTCGGACCCCCTCGATCTGTAAGTAGTGACGCTAACTCGCTGTATACTTCTGTAAACTAAATAACTAGGGTCTGATTGTGCATCGAGGACATAGGGCTCGATGTGACGGATTGTCATTGTTTGAAAAAGTGTATTCTTATGTATGAAATGACTAAGTACAGGTGATAAACGACAAAAGCGTGATGCTACGTCACCGTGCGGGTGGGGGGAGGCGGGCTCACAGGCAGAGGAGCAGACTCTGGATCAGCTCGTTTGAGTCGAGGTGACGTCACCTCTGCACAAGAGATGGCTCTAATCTCACAAGCTTTGATTGTTGTGTGGTGTATCATACACATTAATATCACACATGTGCATAGGACTGAGTGTGAAATATGAAGAAAAGTGTGATATAGGACCTTTAATAGATGAGCCAGGACTAGTTTAATTATAGCATATTCAGAAATATAATAAGGCCCTCATCTTCTACCACTCTACACAGTGGTCTACAGTCGAGTCCAGTGGACCAGCCTCTGTGAGGACCTTACAGCGGTCCTGGAGGTGATCCTCCATGTGCTGATGTGACCCCACCGTGCTCCAGGGACACTTCCAGCAGAGCAACATTTATGATCCACAGAGTGGTCCAAAGCTCTGAGTTTCACTGTCCTTTGTTGTTGTCATCATGACTTCAGCTGAAGTCTGGTCTATGATGGGACCTCTGAACCCGGCCTCATACCTACAACTGAACTGCTCTCATCCGGTCTGGACTCAAGAGCTGCACCGAGCCTCATCTGGATCTACAGCATCACTCCTGGGTCTGCAGCCTCGGTCCTGGGTCTACAGCTTCGGTCAGTCTTGGGTCTACAGCCTCAGTCCTGGGTCTACAGCCTCAGTCCGTCTTTTTTTGACAGAGGTGACTCCAACAATGAGCGACAAGTGTTTTCTTCATGATTTCATTCGAGCAAAAACAAGAATCATTCTGGAGGATGTGAAAACATGCAAAGCTCATAAATAAACGGTCGAACCTGGTAAAGTTGTAGATTTGCTGCACTCTGAGGCTGCCGCTGTATTTCAGAGCTAAACCAATCAGGAGGCTGTAATTCACCGGGGGGCGGAGCCAAGAACCACAGACTGATGCACACCTGTCGGACTGGAAACATCAAAATGAGAGATGAACGACAAACTGTGTGTATATGTATGTGTGTATGTGTCTGTGTCTGAGTGTGTCTGTATCTGTGTGTGTGTCTGTGAGTGTGAGTGTGTGTGTGTGTGTGTCTGTGAGTGTGTCTGAGTCTGTGTGTGAGTCTGTGTGTGAGTCTCTGACCCGTTTGGAGCCTCGTGGTTTTCGCTGTGGTTTCTTGACTCTGGCCACAGGGGGCAGCAGAGAGCTGAGCTGCAGAACAATCACAAGGTTCAGTTTGACCTCAGAACAAGGAGGGTCTAATGATGACCTCGTCCTCTGCGGGTCATGAGGTGATGTCACATTCTTACTCTGTATATGTTACAGGACCAGAGAGAGACCAGAGAGAGACCAGAGAGAGACCAGTGATAGACCAGTGATAGACCAGAGAGAGAGACCAGTGACCCTCTGGCCCTCTTTTGGGCGTGAGGTGATGTCACACTCTTTGTGGTCCCTCAGACTGCTTCCTGCTTTGCGGACATACTGCATGGTGATTGGTCGACAAGGATGGGACCTTTTCCTTCAGCAGGAGTGGTGCATCATGGTAGTGTGGGGGCGTGGTCTGAGACTCTGGGGGTGTGGTCCTCAGGGGGTAGTGAAGCGGACACACGATGTTTGGATCCACCATGAGCCACGGGTTTGGTCTGAAGGAGTCTGAGAGAGACTGGTTACACACTGGGACTAAGACTGGTTACAGGCCGGGACTAGAGACCGGTTCTGGACAGATTTAGGTCCTACCTGGGGTCTGAGACCAGGAAAAATCCTCTGTTCTGGATCTGGATGAAGGTCTGAGCAGATACACCGAGTCGGACACAAAGTCTGAAACAGAGGCACAGCTCAGGGACCTTCTGTGGTCCTCTCTCTCTCTCTCTATGTGGTCCTCTCTCTCTCTCTATGTGGTCTTCTCTCTGGTCCTCCTCTCTCTGTGGTCCTCTCTCTCTGTGGTCCTCTCTCTCTCTATGTGGTCCTCTCTCTCTCTATGTGGTCCTCTCTCTCTCTATGTGGTCTTCTCTCTGGTCCTCCTCTCTCTGTGGTCCTCTCTCTCTGTGGTGCTCCTCTCTCTCTCTCTATGTGGTCCTCTCTCTCTGTGGTCCTCTCTCTCTGTGGTCCTCTCTCTCTGTGGTGCTCCTCTCTCTCTATGTGGTCCTCTCTCTCTATGTGGTCCTCTCTCTCTCTCTATGTGGTCCTCTCTCTCTCTCTATGTGGTCCTCTCTCTCTGTGGTCCTCTCTCTGTGGTCCCCTCTCTGAGGTCCTCTCTCTCTGAGGTCCTCTCTTTGTGGTCCTCTCTCTCTCCGGTCCTCTCTCTCTGTGGTCCCCTCTCTCTCTCTGCGGTCCTCTATCTTTCTCTCTGGTCCTCTCTGCGTTCCCCTCTCTCTCTCTCTCTCACTCTGGTCCTCTCTCTGTGGTCCCCTCTCTCTGCGGTCCCCTCTCTCTCTCTCTCTCACTCTGGTCCTCTCTCTGTGGTCCCCTCTCTCTGTGGTCCTCTCTCTCTCTGTGGTCTTCTCTCTCTCTGTGGTGCTCTCTCTCTCTGTGGTCCCCTCTCTCTGCGGTCCTCTCTCTCTCTCTGTGGTCCCCTCTCTCTGAGGTCCCCTCTCTCTGTGGTCCTCTCTCTCTGTGGTGCTCTCTCTCTCTCTGTGGTCCCCTCTCTCTGTGGTCCTCTCTCTCTCTGTGGTCCTCTCTCTCTCTGTGGTCCTCTCTCTCTCTGTGGTCCTCTCTCTCTCTGTGGTCCTCTCTCTCTCTGTGGTCCTCTGTCTCTGTGGTCCTCTGTCTCTGTGGTCCTCTGTCTCTGTGGTCCTCTGTCTCTGTGGTCCTCTGTCTCTGTGGTCCTCTGTCTCTGTGGTCCTCTGTCTCTGTGGTCCTCTGTCTCTGTGGTCCTCTGTCTCTGTGGTCCTCTGTCTCTGTGGTCCCCTCTCTCTCTCTGCGGTCCTCTATCTTTCTCTCTGGTCCTCTCTGCGGTCCTCTCTCTCTCTCTCTCTCTCTCTGGTCCTCTCTCTGAGGTCCCCTCTCTCTGCGGTCCCCTCTCTCTGCGGTCCCCTCTCTCTGTGGTCCTCTCTCTCTCTGGTCTCTCTCTCTGTGGTGCTCTCTCTCTGTGGTGCTCTCTCTCTCTCTCTCTCTCTGTGGTCCCCTCTCTCTGTGGTCCTCTCTCTCTATGTGGTCCTCTCTCTCTATGTGGTCCTCTCTCTCTCTCTGGTCTTCTCTCTCTGGTCCTCTCTCTGAGGTCCCCTCTCTCTGCGGTCCCCTCTATCTGTGGTCCTCTCTCTCTCTGGTCTTCTCTCTCTCTGTGGTGCTCTCTCTCTCTCTCTCTGTGGTCCCCTCTCTCTGCGGTTCCCTCTCTCTGGTCCTCTCACTTTGGTCCGTTGTGGTCTGCAGCCTCAGTTCTTGGTCCAGGTCCCAGTCCGTCAGAGCCACGGAGCCGTGAGTGGTCATCGTGGTCCTGGACAAACAGCAGCAGGTTTAAAGCTTGGGTACGTAACTTTAGTCTCATGTGGTTTCACAGAGTCTTATGTGTTTCTCTGTCACTAATTCACTCTTTGGGCTGAGAGAGAAAACTAGTGATAGAAGTAAATAGTATAATTATAATCATTATAATGATAGAGCCATGTACTAGTGTCTATGACAGAGTTCTGTTGTGTGGTCTGAAAGTTACGTACCCCAGCTTTAATGATATGAACAGCAGACACTTTGGACTAAAACACAGCGTTTCAAATATTTACCTGATGATCTGTGCACAGCTGCAGCTGCTCAGTCAATCAGAGGCGGAGTTCAGCTGCTCAGCCAATCAGAGGCGGAGCTCAGGACATCCTTTATACAGGTTTATTGCAGCATCTGAACATTCATGAGGTGGTGTGAGGTCAGCAGGAGGTGGTCAGGTCAGCAGGAGGTGGTGGGGTGGGGTCAGCAGGAGGTGATGGGGTCAGCAGGAGGAGGTGAGGTGGGGTCAGCAGGAGGAGGTGAGGTGGGGTCAGCAGGAGGTGATGGGATCAGCAGGAGGAGGTGAGGTGGGGTCAGCAGGAGGTGGTGAGGTTAGCAGGAAGTCCAGAGCCCTAATGTCTATAATTTAAGTCAAAATAACTGAAAACAAATTTTAAGAGTAACTTTTTGTTTAATGAAAATACAGAGGTGCATGATGGGAGATGTAGTCCAGACTGTACAGGTGCATGGTAATAGCTGTAGTCCAGACTGTACAGGTGCATGATGGGAGCTGTAGTCCAGACTGTAGAAGCGCATGGTAATAGCTGTAGTCCAGACTGTACAGGTGCATGATGGGAGCTGTAGTCCAGACTGTAGAAGCGCATGGTAATAGCTGTAGTCCAGACTGTACAGGTGCATGATGGGAGCTGTAGTCCAGACTGTAGAAGTGCATGGTAAGAGCTGTAGTCCAGACTGTACAGGTGCATGATGGGAGCTGTAGTCCAGACTTCACAGGTGAAGTCCCACATATAAACTGCTTTCCCTTCAGTCTGTGGGATTAAGGACATTTTTACGAAGAACTCTAAATAGTGCAAAACTATGTTACATTTAAATTTTCCATTTGAATCAAATCTGTAAAAATGTTAAAAACTGTAAACTCTGCCCTTTTTACATCAAAATACAGTCATGACGCCATGACGCGTCTCATGGAAATATAAACGTCTTTTGTAATGTACAAAACTTCAAACCAACGTTGCTGCTCCAATAACATTATATTTACAAACTCTTCTCTGACGGTGGTTTCTAGAGTCTCTCGTTTTTAAAGGTTCCAAGATGGCCGCTAGTTGAATGTAGCAGTTTTACCATCGTCATGTCCCTGTTTGAGAGGCTGGTCACTGATTGGCTTTGTCTTTGAATGAACATTTCTATGTGCAGAACCTACACTACACTTCCTGATTGGCCAATGTACCTTTGTGCCACACCCAGTTTCACCAAAACACACCAATCATCAAGAGTGTGACCCTCACCCTTACCCCATCCCACCAGTGTGACCTCACTCTTACCCCATCCCACCAGTGTGACCTCACTCTTACCCCATCCCACCAGTGTGACCTCACTCTTACCCGTCCCACTAGTATGACCAAAACTAAGTGACAAATAAGATCAGTGACCACCGCCGCAAACTCTTGTGGTCCAGTCTCAGAGGTGGCCAATCTCTTCTTCTGCGTGTGTAGTCCAATCTCTTCTTCTCTGTAATCCAGTCTCAGAGGCGATCACTGCGGAAGGACTCCTCAACTGCAGGGTCAGGTAGCACCAGCTCGGGGTCACGGAGCATACTCAGTCCATCCAGAGTGAGCGGCTCTATACAGAGCTCCTCGTCCAGAGAGAAGCCTCCAGAGTCGTCTGTGGGACAGATCATAGAGGAAGTTAAAGATGGAATCCTGAAACTACAGAAGAGACAGAACAACTACAATAATGAAATACAGCGGTCGGATCGAAGGGGCGGCCGCGGAACACTGGACCAGCTCTATACTCTACATCGGATACTCGTCATGAGAGTTCGGCCAACCTGTCCACATGTGCTTTGTGGATTTGGAGAAGGCGTTCAACAGTGTTCCCCGGGGTGTCCTTTGGGGGGTTCTTCGGGAGTACGGGGTCCGGGGTCCTCTGCTAAGGGCCGTCCGGTCCCTGTATGACCGGAGCCAGAGCTGTGTTCGCATTGCCGGCAGTAAGTCAGACCTGTTCCCGGTGCATGTTGGCCTCCGCCAAGGCTGCCCTTTGTCACCGGTTCTGTTCACTGTATTTATGGACAGAATTTCTAGGCGCAGCCAGGGGCCGGAGGGGGTCCGGTTCGGGGACCACAGGATTTCATCTCTGCTGTTTGCGGACGATGTTGTCCTGTTGACTCCAACAAACCAGGACCTGCAACATGCACTGGGGCGGTTTGCAGCCGAGTGTGAAGCGGCTGGGATGAGAATCAGCTCCAAATCCGAGGCCATGGTGCTCGACCGGAAAAAGGTGCCTTGCCCTCTGCAGGTGGGTGGAGAGGTCCTTCCTCAAGTGGAGGAGTTCAAGTATCTCGGGGTCTTGTTCACGAGTGAGGGAAGGATGGAGCGTGAGATTGACAGGCGGATCGGTGCAGCGTGCGCAGTGATGCGGTCGCTGTATCGGACCGTTGTGGTAAAGAGGGAGCAGCGTCTGCAGTCAGAGCTGTATCAGACCGTTGTGGTAAAGAGGGAGCAGCGTCTGCAGTCAGAGCTGTATCGGACCGTTGTGGTAAAGAGGGAGCTGAGCCGAAAGGCAAAGCTCTCGATTTACTGGTCAATCTTCGTTCCCTCCCTCACCTATGGTCATGAGCTGTGGGTAATGACCGAAAGAACGAGATCGCGGATACAAGCGGTCGAAATGAGCTTCCTCCCCAGAGTGGCTGCTCCCTTAGAGATAGGGTGAGGAGCTCAGTCACACGGGAGGAGCTCGGAGTAGAGCAGCTGCTCCTTCACGTCGAGAGGAACCAGTTGAGGTGGCTCTGGCATCTGTTCAGGATGCCTCCTGGACGCCTCCCTGGGGAGGTGTTTCGGGCACGTTCCACCGGGAGAAGACCCCGGAGAAGACCCAGGACACGCTGGAGGGACTATGTCTCTCAGCTGGCCTGGGAACGCCTTGGGGTCCCCCCGGACGAGCTGGAGGAAGTGTGCGTGGATAGGGAAGTCTGGGCGTCTCTGCTTAGTCCAGGGGTTAAAGCAAAAAAAAAAGATTTGACTGAACATTTTTGCATGGAAATTTATCACATGTAAATCACAGTAATATGCAGGACCAAGTTATATTTTTAATTACAATATATTATTGTATAATAGATTGTATATTGAATACATCTCAAATGAATTCTTCAAAGATATACAGTGTATTTTGATATGAAATATAAGTGGATCAAGCAACGAGTCAACTTTTTGACAGAATATTAGTGAGAGTAGCTTTACTTGAGGCGATATGGAGCGTCAACACTTTGGCTCTGTCCTCGTCAAAATATCGCAAAAGGACAATAAAATTCTGTCCACATTTGTTTGTGGACACGTCAATATTTAAGAAAAAGGTTTCCCTATCAAGTTTGAGTGCACAGTGCACTTCGATCAACTGCAAATGATTTAAATAAATCTACCAGCGGTAGTGATATTCTGAACGTTATTTTCTGCAATAAAGCCACAGACACGGTCCGCCAGAGCAAGCCTAGTGTCAGTTGTTGCTGATGCACCAGGTAAAGATGAAGTGTGGGAAAGTGCACAAACAGCTGCCTTGTGCGCAGTTTTGAGCTGGTGGCGAATCAAAACTTTTTTCTCATTACTCCCATATATGCAATTTTTTATGGCAAAGTACGAACAAGCACCGGCCACTTTCATCTTTTCGCACCATGACTCGTTGATTGGCTCTTTTACATCACGCTGAGTTTTGCAAGAAGATCGCAAACAAGACAATATCAAAAGCTCACCAAGACATGTTTGTCCCCATTCCCAGTCGCAGCAAAGTCCGTTTTGTACATTCCGTTAAGTAAAATAGCATTGCGTTTGGTAAACGTTAATTACCTTTCGTCTATTACGCGCCCAGCTTACCAGTCCGCGGATCTGCTGCTGTTATTGCTCCGTTCGAGTTTCAATTTTCCTCCTCTTCTCCTTTTCAAAAGCTCCGTGCAGTTTCCAGAAACTTTCACCTCCGTGTTACCTATGCTAACTTCATCGCGTCTTCATTTGCGCGTGAGCTCAGCTACGTCCCATTGCCTTGATTCATTTGCGGAGCGCTCATGTGGTCACGGCACGTTCAAGGCCCACTCGTCATTATATTACTTATTATTTCTATATACATATAAATACAATTATATTCAAATTATTATTATACATCGATATATATATATATATAACAAATTCACACGTATATGTATTACTATATATTATTTTTATAATCATTTCATTGTGTGTATTATTATCATTATATATATATATATTTTTTTTTCCAGACCAATTTCATTTGACGGAAATCCGTCACCTAGACGGAACTCTTTAATCCCTGGCTTAGTCAGCTGCCCTCGCGACCCGGCAACGGATGAAGCGGAAGAAAATGGATGGATGGATCGAAGGGGAGGAGTCATAGGAAGGGGTTAAGCAAAGGGGGAGGGGTCACCTGTCAGGATGATGTTCGGCAGAGCTGATTGGGGGAACAGCATGGGCGGGGCTCTGGAGGTGGAGCCTTGGCACATTTGCATAGAAGAGGCGTTTCCATGGAGACCCTGCTGAGGCGCTGGGTTATAAAAGAGCGATGATGAATCCAATGAACAGTTTACACCATCATCACGGAAACCAAAGTTCTGCAAGACAAAAGACAAAAATCAGATTATTCTTGGAAGATACTGATACTGGATAATCAATTGTTTGAACCGTTTGATTCTCTGATTTGTGTTGGCATATCAACAACTTTGTAAAGTCCAAGAAGATAACATCTGTTGTTCGGCAGTTAATATGCTTTCTAATGATGTTGCCTAACAGGTGTATGACTTATTTTTCACTGTGTTGCCATGGCGATGACAAACACTTCCCATTCTGTGTCAATGGGGAAAATAATAAAATATCTATCTTATTGAACCAGCCTCGATCGTTTCACCGAATCGTCTCAAAATTGCTCCACATCATCTCAACACATTTAGCATCAAATGTTAGCAGTAGAATTTTGATCAGTTAAAGTGTTTAACTTTAACTTAATTGAAAATGTAATTACAACCTAACAGTACCTGATAATCCAAACTTTTCGCTCCAAACTGTGGATCCATGAACAAGTCAGAGGTCACCTGAAACACAGAGGGTCAGAGGTCAGAGTTCAAGAGGCTTCAGGGTCATGGTTCATGAAAGTCAGGGGTCTTGAGAGTCGTCATGTTTTTGTGCTGATAAAGAAAATACAGAATGCGATGAATTGAAGTTGGAAACATCAGCTAAAGCAGATGTCCATAATTCTCATCAGAATCTGACCCGTCACAGCGACACAGAAAGATTCTGACCCAATCGAGCCTGTTCTCTAGAGTCATAGGATTACGTCAGCACTTCTCGGGTCGCACCTGTCCGTCGCTGTAGCCTGCCTGGTTATGGACCTGGTTCTGGACCTGGTTCCGGACCTGATTCTGGACCTGGTTCTGGGCGTGTCTCTGCAATGGCGCTCCCTGATGGACTGGGCTGCTGAGAGCCGGTCTTGATGCAGTGTGGGATTGTGAGTAAATGGGGTAAGGGGGAGGAGGCTCCCGGGGAAGGGCGGAGTCCAGAGGAGAGACCTGAGAAGACAAATGCCCGGTTCAGTCTTGGTCCAGTCCAGGTCCAGTTCTGCTTCAGTCCAGGTCTAGTTCTGCTTCAGTCCAGGTCTAGTTCTGCCTCAGTCCAGGTCTTGTTCTGCCTCAGTCCAGGTCTAGTCCTGTATTATGCTGGTTTTGGGTCCTGGAGAACGCCTGTACCTCGGGGTTAGATTAGTTCCCAAAGGCTCCGCTTTAGGTCCGCTGGTGTTTCCTCTGTTAAAATGGGCAAAAAGGGGTGGAGTTACCTGTAAAATGGGCGGGGCTCTCTGTTGCTCTGGTGACAGTGTGAGGGGGCTGATGGGAGCAGGGCGTCGACGCGGAGACGAACAGAGAGACGGGTTACTGAGAGACGATGACAAACCTGAGGAAAATGCAAAACAATATTGGAAAATATTTGTTTTGATATGAAAATTGTTCAGCTCTAGTCCCATCCCGGTCTCGATCCAGTCCTGGTCCCAGTCCTCACCCATGTGCATCAGAGCCTGAGGAAGCTGATGCGTGTAGTCTGAGTTGGAGACTGGAGGGAGAAATTGTAGGTTGGTGAGGTCAGGGAGAGAGCCGCCCTGGTTCAGACCCAGACCAGACCCAAGTCCTGACCCAAGACCTGGTATCTGACCCAGTCCAGGTGCGGAGGGGGAGCAGGGCTGGTACTGGGACACGTTCTGATCCGGAGAAGGAAAAATACTGCACAGAAAGAGAAACAACACTGTAGAACTGTCATCAGGAGCTAGTGTCTGTAGAACTGTCATCAGGAGCTAGTGCCTGTAGAACTGTCATCAGGAGCTAGTGCCTGTAGAACTGTCATCAGGAGCTAGTGTCTGTAGAACTGTCATCAGGAGCTAGTGTCTGTAGAACTGTCATCAGGAGCTAGTGTCTGTAGAACTGTCATCAGGAGCTAGTGTCTGTAGAACTGTCATCAGGAGCTAGTGTCTGTAGAGCTGTCATCAGGTGCTAGTGTCTGTAGAACTGTCATCAGAAGATAGTGTCTGTAGAGCTGTCATCAGGAGCTAGTGTCTGTAGAGCTGTCATCAGGAGCTAGTGTCTCAGTAGAGCTGTCATCAGGAGCTAGTGTCTGTAGAGCTGTCATCAGGAGCTAGTGTCTCTGTAGAGCTGTCGTCAGGAGCTAGTGTCTGTAGAGCTGTCGTCAGGAGCTAGTGTCTGTAGAGCTGTCATCAGGAGCTAGTGTCTGTAGAGCTGTCGTCAGGAGCTAGTGTCTCTGTAGAGCTGTCATCAGGAGCTAATGTCTGTAGAGCTGTCGTCAGGAGCTAGTGTCTCTGTAGAGCTGTCGTCAGGAGCTAGTGTCTCTGTAGAGCTGTCGTCAGGAGCTAGTGTCTCTGTAGAGCTGTCGTCAGGAGCTAGTGTCTGTAGAGCTGTCATCAGGAGCTAGTGTCTGTAGAGCTGTCATCAGGAGCTAGTGTCTGTAGAGCTGTCATCAGGAGCTAGTGTCTGTAGAGCTGTCATCAGGAGCTAGTGTCTCTGTAGAGCTGTCGTCAGGAGCTAGTGTCTCTGTAGAGCTGTCATCAGGAGCTAGTGTCTGTAGAGCTGTCATCAGGAGCTAGTGTCTGTAGAGCTGTCATCAGGAGCTAGTGTCTGTAGAGCTGTCATCAGGAGCTAGTGTCTGTAGAGCTGTCATCAGGAGCTAGTGTCTGTAGAGCTGTCATCAGGAGCTAGTGTCTGTAGAGCTGTCATCAGGAGCTAGTGTCTGTAGAGCTGTCATCAGGAGCTAGTGTCTGTAGAGCTGTCATCAGGAGCTAGTGTCTGTAGAGCTGTCATCAGGAGCTAGTGTCTCTGTAGAGCTGTCATCAGGAGCTAGTGTCTCTGTAGAGCTGTCATCAGGAGCTACATTAGTGACTGACCTGATCCCAGGGACATCACAAGAGGACAGAGACTGGACCTGAAACACAAACACTGAACATCAGCAAACATGTGTCACCCCCCCCACCTAAAACCCCCCCTCACCTTTGTGCCCCCCCCCCTCACCTGAGTGTCCCACAGCTGCTTGTGCTGCAGCCGAGTCCCGAACATGGCGCCCGACAGTGGAGGGAAGGAGAACACTGGGGCAAAAGGAACATGTTACATCTGTATCGCAGGCTTTTCGTACATATTCATACCCTAAGAAAGTTTCCACATTTAGTCACAACCACAACATGAGGCCAACCAGAGAGTATGGACCATTGCAAATCTACCAAGACTCGGCCGTCTGCCCAAACCTGCAGCTTAAACAAGCAGAGCACTGATCAACGCATCATAAACTAATTTATAAAAAACCTCTGGGCAAAGTGGAGATTGTGGAAAACTCTGTTTATGCATTTGCGTGTAGACAGAGATAACTGGAGTTTTGTGTTTTCGCACGTCACAGTCTGCCCCCAAAACAACAACAAACAACACGTGTGATCTCTGATCACTGAAGCATGGATCTTACCAGCTTAAAAACTGTTCACTGCTGCGAGCGGTTCACAGCAGCGATCCTCGCTCCACATCAGAGAGCAGCAAAGTGATCACAGAGACTCAAGCTCCAAAACAACTAAAACAGGAGCTAAGCCGGGACTAAACCAGGGCTGAGGACAGGGGTCAGTGCTTGTAAACATATGTCTTCACCCTCAGTTTCTTCTATGACTGTAAAAGTGCCGCTACAGAAGTGCCGGAGTCAGTATCAAAGCTCCGCCCACTTCTGTGTTTTTCCCCAACGCAGGACGTCAGAGGACTTAAAACGCACATGTTCGGTTATGTGTGGATGCAAATTGTTTTATAAACTGAGAGGAGGAAATATTCGGTTTTTAAAATACCCGGCTACGTGTGGACATGGCCACAGGCCCCGTTTATACGGAGGCGCTGCGCAGACGTTACCAAGCCATTAACAAAAAACAACCAGGCTTCTTATGCAAATATCACAGCGTTCATACGAGGATCAAAAACGATGTAGTTCTAGTGCCCGGCCAGTAGGGGGTAGAGGAACTTTACAACACGACACACACTAGCCCCAGCCCTCCCCAGCAGTATACCCACTTCTTCTGCAAGACGTGAAAGAACCAACATCATTCTGCATTTAACAGCAGCTGCGAACATGGAAACTGAAACTAGAGCTTTGCGTGGTCTCATTTGGACAAAGGAAGGAGAAGAATCCTCTGTGCAGCGCTCGAAGCACACGTAGCTAGTTAGTGAACCCGCCGCCATTGTTGTTTACGTTTGTTCTTGGCTACTGCGCAGGTCCAAATGTACGTGCGGGGAGCAGCGGGAGGTGGGGGTCAGAGCAGCAGCAGTTAATTCGCACCTTTTTCTTTACGCGGGTGTGAAAGAGCGCCCCCTGCTGAGCAGCATATTTGAGCTGTCCCACTCTGACGCTGGATCTCAACTCAGTCTCCGTCTGAACCAGTGTGGGCGGGTCCCAGCTCAAAAGTGGCCAAAATGACGTGCGCTGACATGCTTGCAATACCACCCCGGGCCGATGGGGGTGGACCCAGAATAAGAATTAGCCAATGCTAACATATAGCATTGGCAGACCTCTGGAAAACGTCTTTACAGGATGGACCAAAAGTTGGCTCTTGGCCCAAAGCTCCGTTCCACATGTGTGTCAAAGCTGAGGGGGGTGTTTTGGTCCACTTTACTTGCTGTGAATTTTTGAAGTCTCTCGTTCAAATGAATGGAGCTGCGCCGGCTGACGCATGCACAGATGCGTTTTTTCACAATTTTCTTGTGGGCGGGACCACTCACGGCCATTTTGGATAGCTCCACTAGAGCACATTTTTTGTCCCATTAGTTAGAACGGCGGAGATAGGCGTGACTCTGTCCGTTAATATATACAGTGCCTTGCGAAAGTATTCGGCCCCCTTGAACTTTTCAACATTTCGCCACATTTCAGGCTTCAAACATAAAGATATAAAAATTGAATTTTTTGTCAAGAATCAACAACAAGTGGGACACAATCGTGAAGTGGAATGAAATTTATTGGATAATTTAAACTTTAACAAATAAACTGAAAAGTGGGGCGTGCAATATTATTCGGCCCCCTTGCGCTAATACTTTGTAGCGCCACCTTTTGCTGCAATTACAGCTGCAAGTCGCTTGGGGTATGTCTCTATCAGTTTTGCACATCGAGAGACTGGAATTCTTTCCCATTCTTCCTTGCAAAACAGCTCGAGCTCAGTGAGGTTGGATGGAGAGCGTTTGTGAACAGCAGTCTTCAGCTCTTTCCACAGATTCTCGATTGGATTCAGGTCTGGACTTTGACTTGGCCATTCTAACACCTGGATACGTCTATTTGTGAACCATTCCATTGTAGATTTGGCTTTATGTTTTGGATCATTGTCCTGTTGGAAGATAAATCTCCGTCCCAGTCTCAGGTCTTTTGCAGACTCCAACAGGTTTTCTTCCAGAATGGTCCTGTATTTGGCTCAATCCATCTTCCCATCAATTTTAGCCATCTTCCCTGTCCCTGCTGAAGAAAAGCAGGCCCAAAGCATGATGCTGCCACCACCATGTTTGACAGTGGGGATGGTGTGTTCAGGGTGATGAGCTGTGTTGCTTTTACGACAAAAATGATATCGTTTTGCATTGGGGCCAAAAAGTTTGATTTTGGTTTCATCTGACCAGAGCACCTTCTTCCACATGTTTGGTGTGTCTCCCAGGTGGCTTGTGGCAAACTTTAAGAGACTTTTTATGGATATCTTTGAGAAATGGCCACTCTTCCATAAAGGCCAGATTTGTGCAGTGCACGACTGATTGTTGTCCTATGGACAGACTCTCCCACCTCAGCTGTAGTTATCTGCAGTTCATCCAGAGTGATCATGGGCCTCTTGGCTGCATCTCTGATCAGTCTTCTCCTTGTTTGAGATGAAAGTTTGAAGGGACGGCCGGGTCTTGGTAGATTTGCAGTGGTCTGATACTCCTTCCATTTCAATATAATTGCTTGCACAGTGCTCCTTGAGATGTTTAAAGCTTGGGAAATCTTTTTGTATCCAAATCCGGCTTTAAACTTCTCCACAACAGTATCTCGGACCTGCCTGGTGTGTTCCTTTGTCTTCATGGTTCTCTCTGCGCTTTAAACAGAACTCTGAGACTATCAAAGAGCAGGTGCATTTATACAGAGACTTGATCACACACAGGTGCATTCTATTTATCATCATCAGTCATTTAGGACAACATTGGATCATTCAAAGATCCTCACTGAACTTCTGGACTGAGTTTGCTGCACTGAAAGTAAAGGGGCCGAATAATATTGCACGCCCCACTTTTCAGTTTTTTATTTGTTAAAAAAGTTTAAATTATCCAATAAATTTCGTTCCACTTCACAATTGTGTCCCACTTGTTCACTTGATTCATGACAAAAAATTAAAATTTTATATCTTTATGTTTGAAGCCTGAAATGTGGCGAATGATACTTTCGCAAGGCACTGTATACAGTCTATGTTCTGAACGGAGGGAAGCAACTGACACCAACTATAGCGTTTTACTGCTGCATTGTCTTTGTATAAACTGGGCCACATTCAAGAGGCCTGTGGTTACAGCTCATCCCTTTCTGTGCATCCGACATGGGATCAAACGCCGAGAGATCTGGCCTTTATGGACGAGTGGAAGACATTAAAAATCCTCAGTGAGAGGGAGGGGGTAGCATCTGCTTTTCCTCAGCAGGGACAGGAAAGAATGTTGATGGGAGGTGGATGGAGCCAAATACAAGTCAAGTGTTGACGTTTCTCTTTCACAAAAAAAGAAAAACAAATGTGGAAAAGTTCAGGGGGTATAACCCACACACATACAGGGGTGCACAAAAGAATTTAGTCAGCCACCAATTGTGCAAGTTCTCCCACTTAAAATAAATACAGAGGTCTGTAATGTTCATCATAGGTTCACTTCAACTGTGAGAGACAGAATGTGAAAAAAAATCCAGGAATTCACATTGTTAGGATTTTTAAAGAATTTATTTGTAAATGATGGTGGAAAATAAGTATTTGGTCACTTCTCTGGCTCTCACAGACCTGTAACTTCTTCTTTAAGACGCTCTTCTGTCCTCCACTCGTTACCTGTATTAATGGCACCTGTTTGAACTCATCTGTATAAAAGACACCTGTCCACAGCCTCAGTCAGACTCCAAACTCCACTATGGCCAAGACCAAAGAGCTGTCGAAGGACACCAGGAAAAGAATTGTAGACCTGCACCAGACTGGGAAGAGTGAATCTACAATAGGCAAACAGCTTGGTGTGAACAAATCAACTGTGGGAGCAATTATCAGAAAATGGAAGACATACAAGACCACTGATAATCTCCCTCGATCGCAAGATCTCATCCCGTGGGGTCAAAATGATCATGAGAACGGTGATCAAATATCCCAGAACCACACGGGGGGACCTGGTGAATGACCTGCAGAGAGCTGGGACCAAAGTAACAAAGGTTACCATCAGTAACACACTACAACGACAGGGAATCAAATCCTGCAGTGCTAGACGTGTCCCCTGCTGAAGCCAGTGCATGTCCAGGCCCGTCTGAAGTTTGCCAGAGAGCACATGGATGATACAGCAGAGGATTGGGAGAATGTCATGTGGTCAGATGAAACCAAAGTACAACTGTTTGGTATAAACTCCACTCGTCGTGTTTGGAGGAAGAAGAATACTGAGTTGCATCCCAAGAACACCATACCTACTGAGAAGCATGGGGGTGGAAACGTCATGCTTTGGGGCTGTTTTTCTGCTAAGGGGACAGGACGACTGATCCGTGTTAAGGAAAGAATGAATGGGGCCATGTATCGTGAGATTTTGAGCCAAAACCTCCTTCCATCAGTGAGATCTTTGAAGATGAAACGTGGCTGGGTCTTCCAGCATGACAATGATCCCAAACACACCGCCCGGGCAACGAAGGAGTGGCTCCGTAAGAAGCATTTGAAAGTCCTGGAGTGGCCTAGCCAGTCTCCAGACCTCAACCCTGTTAGTATGAGATAGCAATATGGCCTACGTGCAGGACTGTACAAGGACTCTACAAGGACTCCATGTTATGACTATGATGTGACTGTCTCTTTGTGACACGTATGTCTTTCGATGTGTGACGTGACAATGACTATATAAACTGTGTACTGCCTTTATTCTGTCTGAGAGAAAGAAACAGAGTAAACCAGTGGAACTTGAGAGAAACTTAAATAAACTTCCAGAGTTTGGCGCACCACGATCCGTCTCTCTCTGCTGAATCCGGACAGATTTGGTGGAGAATGTGCGGCTCGGTGTGTGCCATTCTCTGGATTGTTTTGAGGGAATTTCCTCTGTTTCTTTTTTTCGGCGTGTGGGAGCAACAGCACGTTATCTGGAAGGGGAGAAATCCCAGTGGACGCTGAAAGGGCTCGCTTTTGGATGGGCTTGCTCTTGCTCCCTCACTTTCTCTGTTTTGTGTTTAAATTGAATTTTTCGACGCGGAAAAGATGTTGGTCGACCTCTCGAACAGTCCGGACAAAGAAAATAAGGTAAGCAGACACCTTTTTTAATATGTAAAGTCTGCATAATTGGATACTAGCTAAATTTTGAGCTGTCCCGGAGGTCTGTCCAAATCTCTCTAAATCAAATTTTCTTTGTTATGTCTTTGTCACGTCTTTGTCATGTCTTATGTTGTAGAAAACAGGTTAGCTGTGTGGGTAACCAGTCCCTATAGGAAAAAGGAACCCCTGACGTATCGGGGTCCCTGTCCTTTGAAGTAGTCAGGACAGAGAGAAAAAGGAACCCCTGACGTATCGGGGTCCCTGTCCTTTGAAGTAGTCAGGGCAGAGAGAAAAAGGAACCCCTGACGTATCGGGGTCCCTGCCTTTGGAGTAGCCGGGGCAGAGAATAGAGAATAGAAAATAGTTAGTGAAACCATGGTGTAAAATTAAAAGTAATTATAAAAAGGGAAACGTTAAACACTAGTGCCTTTTGTTACAAGTGTTGAAAGTGATCACTTCTAGACTTGGATGACAAAAGTTTAAAGAACAACATCAGTTATATTCGCTTAACAAAGTAATCTTGAAAGTTATTCTTCTGTATCTTTCTGCCTGTGTGTGCGTCGCTCTATCTTGCTGCCGTTGTCAGGGAAACGGCCCCCTCCTTCGCTGCTCTGGCTCTGAATCAGAGCAAAGCTACTGCTTTTAGGATTTTGGCTTTTATTAAGTTTTTAAATTTGCGAAATTTGCCATTTGAACATTGTGTTATGACACAGTTAAACGTTTTTAAACACCATTAGTGAATACGTTTTGAATATTAGTATGTTTTTGAAACCCAAATATTAGGGCTAAAGCTTTGCTTTTCTTTTTAAATCTGCTGCTTATTTTTTTGAGTCCATTATTGTATCTGATATTTCATAGCTGTTAGTGAGAATTTTTTTATGTTTTTATTTTAGTTACAAAAGCCGTTTTTCAAACATTTAAATTAGAATCTGTTAAAAGTGATTATTGATTATAGACTTCGTCTAAAAAGAAAGAGGGAATTAGGCTGTAAAAGTATTATTAAGTTAAACTACCCAATTCACCCAATTCACATTCAAGTGGTGACTTTTGTTTTTGTTTTGACTATGCACCTGACCTTACTGCTGCTGATGCCACAGCAGAGGAGCCTGGTCTAAAATGTGCTCCAATTCATACTGACTTCATTTGAAAAATGCTGCAATTATTTTAAATTAGTAAAATATATGCTGAGATAAATGCATAGATAATTAAACACACAGTACAAAAGTACACAATACATATTTTAAAGTTTGAAGGTTTAAGAGATTTGAGTCTTGTTTTTTATTAAGAAAGAGTTTCTGGTCTTAAAATGTCATCATTAGTAAGATAATAAGTAATCTTTTATTTACATAGCGCATGTGGGAAAACCCAGAGCGCTCCAAAATTGTTTAGACTTTAGAGAGAAAAACAATCTCATTCGCATACTGATATCTATTGTTTTTTTAAATTGGCCGTCTCAAGGATTGTTTTTCAGACTCTGCCACACTGTACGAGAGGTCACTGCTGGACACTGGACAGCGCAACGCCCACCCAGCCACAGGTCACAGAGCTAAGAGCAAAGGGCAACAATGCCACCTCTACGCCCCTCCCCCCACTACAGAAGTAAGTGGGAGTGAGACCGGGGCCATGAAAGTGGAGGTTTCTGGAGGCAGTGATGGGTGGAGGCCTCAGGTAGAGACCACGTGTAACCAAGTGTGTCCACGTGGTTACATCACCACAGTGTGACCTTTGACACCTACAGGTGGTTCGAGGAGTCTGGAGACACAACCCCAAAATTCACATACACACACACACACACACACATACACACACATACACTCACACATTCACATTTACATATAGATACATGAAAAAGCAGAACATGAGAAAAAAGCATTTTAAAAGTTTACTCCAATGTAAACACATTTTTAATTGTCTATCACTTGAATCTTTAGTTGAATCAGTATTTTTTGAGACCAGAAATGTTCATTTGAATTCTATATTGTCATGGACATAATTGACCTCTGTCCTGACACTTTTGATTTGTTGATTTTGTACTGTGTGAAGTAATTACATTGATTAGAATTAGATCTGATAAAAACACAAATTAGAGAAGTAAAATGAATCATTGCGCTTGCTTTTGTCTGAGGGACAGAAGCAACAGCATGAATAGATATTGTGTTAAAGTAGAATCAAAGTGACTAACCATAGAGAGTAACTATTGCATAACAAGCTGTGTACAGGAACTGTGACACTGCACCATTGATCAGAAGTGCATCGCAAATGACCTGATGTGCTTCAAGTGAAAAGACTGTATCTGGAGATCCTGATGTGCATCTGGAGAGACCAGAACCATGGCTTGGACCCTACTGATGTCAAGGATGACATCTCTCTATGACCTGACCTGATGACGACTGAGACTCACCCTCAGGGGACCTGAGGACCTGAGGACCTGAGGACCCTGAGGACCTGAGAGAGAAAACTGGGGAGTGATGTTTATATTTTTGAAATCATACATTGATGAGTGCTAAATGAGAGAGATACTCATGATTCTTTCTTTTGTTTTTGTTTGTCCCTAGCTTCTGGACATCTGATGATCTATTGGACACAGCCATTTGCAGAACAAGAACCAGCCAATGAAAAAACGTCTATTGCCGATGCTATTGCTACAACCACAACTGTGACAAATGCAATATACATGTTAAGTATTCAGACATCTGACAGACAAAACTTTGACTTTTTAGTCTGGGAGACTGAGCAACTGTTAAAATGTTTTAAAATGATAAAGTATGATTATTGTACCGTTTTAGTAGATGTTAAATAGTAGTAAAAAAGTAGAATTGTCCTTCCTTTGTTGTTCATAAACACATTTCCACATAAGAGTTAAAATAGTACCCTACAATGTTATCCTTTTGATAGATCAGCTATAATATTAGAATCAGAGTATTTTAGAGATATTAAAAGTGACAGAAGTCACAAACTAGAAATATGCCTTTGCTCAAGCTGCAACCGAGCTTTGGAGTCAAAAAATAGAGTAAAAATAGGAATAGATAAATGCATCAACCATAGATTCTTTCAAAAATAGAGAATATTCTTAGCCAGTGCTAATATCAAATGGTAAAGGGACCATTTCACAAGCATTTACTTCAAAAGTAGATAAAGTTACTTACAGTTTTATGTACAGTTTTATTAGATACTGCCAAATTCACTTGTGTTCAAACATGAGTGAATGTTGACAATACAAAAAGTCCATATGAGTGTAGCCTAGATTAATGCCTAGATCAATGAGATAGATTACAACCAACAGAGATTTAAAAGCATTTTGATGCATTTGGGTGTAGCCCAAAAACACAATAGTAGATATTTAGATATCTTTGAGAAGTTTAAAAAGCTGTAAATTCATCAGCACAGATTAGAATCAGAATTCAAACAGCATTGTAGAATAACTGACCCCAACCCAAACCTGCTAAAATAGATTAGCTCTTGTAAGGATAATACTAATTTGATTATTGACCAAACTGCCTGAGAGGAGGAAGTGACAGCACTTCCTGGTTCAACAAATGTATTTGGAAAACTGACCGCCATAATAATGTTCATATTAACCATTTGCCTTACTGTGTTCACAGTTTTATTCCTGAGAATGTAGAGTAGACATAGAGCAAAATCCCACTGATAATATGCCACTGATAATGAAAGTAAACTAAAGAGAGATTTATTAGATTAAAATGTATGTTTAAGAATATCGCTCAATAGAATCAAATATGCAAACATATTTGTAAATAGATTAGAATAGTTTTAAACTATAGTGATAGTAAAAGTAAAGTACACAGTCTAAGATTGATAAGTGAAAATAATACAGTGAAATAAGTGAAGTGTAAACAATCAGCATTAGAATAAAAGTATAGAGTAATAAAAGTGAAATTAGCTTCAATTTGAGACTCAGCTCGTTTTTGTCTGTGTTTTGACTGAATCTACTGAGTTCTTGTGTGTCCAATAGTGTTTGTTTGTTTTTATTTTTGTTTTTGTTTGTTTTTGTTTTTTGTTTGTTTGTTTTTTTCCAGGATAGAGGATAAAATCCACTGATATTGATTTTGATGATTATGAGTTTAATGCATACATTTTCTTTGTTTTTAATATTTTTTTAAAGTTTTTTTTTTTGATTTTTTTTTTTTTCTTTTTCCACTTTATTGATTGATCAAATTGAGTGATCACATGTGATTATGTGATCAAAGGGGAGGGTGTTAGTATTATATAGCAATATGGCCTACGTGCAGGACTGTACAAGGACTCTACAAGGACTCCATGTTATGACTATGATGTGACTGTCTCTGTGTGACACGTATGTCTTTCGATGTGTGACGTGACAATGACTATATAAACTGTGTACTGCCTTTATTCTGTCTGAGAGAAAGAAACAGAGGAAACCAGTGGAACTTGAGAGAAACTTAAATAAACTTCCAGAGTTTGGCGCACCACGATCCGTCTCTGTCTGCGTAAATCCTAACACTCCTTCCATCAGTGAGATCTTTGAAGATGAAACGTGGCTGGGTCTTCCAGCATGACAATGATCCCAAACACACCGCCCGGGCAACGAAGGAGTGGCTCCGTAAGAAGCATTTGAAAGTCCTGGAGTGGCCTAGCCAGTCTCCAGACCTCAACCCCATTGAAAATCTGTGGAGGGAGTTGAAAGTCCGTGTTGCTCGGCGACAGCTCCAAAACACCACTGCTCTCGAAGATCTGCATGGAGGAATGGGCCAAAATACCAGCTACTGTGTGTGCAAACCTGGGAAAGACCTATAGTAATCGTTTGACCTGTTATTGCCAACAAAGGTTATATTACAAAGTATTGAGTTGAATTTTTGTTATTGACCAAATACTTATTTTCCACCATAATTTACAAATAAATTCTTTAAAAATCCTACAATGTGAATTCCTGGATTTTTTTCACATTCTGTCTCTCACAGTTGAAGTGTACCTATGATGAAAATTACAGACCTCTGTCATTATTTTAAGTGGGAGAACTTGCACAATCTGTGGCTGACTAAATACTTTTTTGCCCCACTGTATATATATATATATATATATATATATATATATATATATATATATACATACACACACACAAACACACACACACTCACCATCTGCAGATCCGTCTTCAGCTTCGTTCAAACTCACTAAGAGACAAAAGTCATGTTTATTTGAATGAGGTTCGGAAATATGGTAAATATGTCATTTCTAAATTTTAATCACATTGAAGCTTGTAAACTGAATTTTTAGTGACTGAAATACAAAGATAATAGTCAAATGTGCTTTTTCAGGGTTAAAAATTTCAAATGGGAAAATTCAAGCTCATTTAAAATACAAAATCTGACAACATCTTTGTTAAACGTTCTCTTATCTGAAATGTAAAACCCTCACCGTTCCTCCTCTCTCCTTGCATCTGGTCCGGTCTCTGCATCTGGTCCGGTCTCTGCATCTGGTCCGGTCTCTGCATCTGCATCTGGTCCGGTCTCTGCATCTGCATCTGGTCCGGCCTCTGCATCTGCATCTGGTCCGGCCTCTGCATCTGCATCTGGTCCGGCCTCTGCATCTGGTCCGGCCTCTGCATCTGGTCCGGCCTCTGCATCTGGTCCGGCCTCTGCATCTGGTCCGGCCTCTGCATCTGGTCCGGCCTCTGCATCTGGTCCGGCCTCTGCATCTGGTCCGGCCTCTGCATCTGGTCCGGCCTCTGCATCTGGTCCGGCCTCTGCATCTGGTCCGGCCTCTGCATCTGGTCCGGCCTCTGCATCTGGTCCGGCCTCTGCATCTGGTCCGGCCTCTGCATCTGGTCCTGTCTCTGCATCTGGTCCTGTCCCTGGTTTGGTCCAAAATGGTGCGTAGGATTCATGACACTGGTGTGGAGCGCAGAGTCTGAATTTGTCCTGAAAAACGAGAAACGAGAAACTCAGGGATGAGGAGAAAGAGTTTTAAATGTGACGGTTTTGAAAAGTTTCATAAATGAAAGAATGAAATCCACAGGTCTGAGAGAAGCAGAGAAGCCCGAGGTGGAACTTTGAGCAAGTGTGGGCCGGTCCCGGCTCCAAAAGGACCATGAGCACGTGCACTGACCTGCTGTAATCTCACTACACATTAGTTTCAACGGCGGAGTTAGGCGTCACTACGTCTTTAATATTTACAGTCTATGGTTAGCTCTGAGCCAGCAGGTTAGCATGGTCCTTCTGTGGGAAAGTGTTAGAGCAGCCACAGCTCCCCTTGCAGGCAGGGGACAGAGCGCCCCTAGTGGGCAGAGAAAGGTTACATGTCTCTAGTGGACAGAAGGTGACATCACATGACTCTAGTGGACAGAAGGTGACATCACATGTCTCTAGTGGACAGAAGGTGACATCACATGTCTCTAGTGGACAGAAGGTGACATCACATGTCTCTAGTGGACAGAAGGTGACGTCACATGTCTCTAGTGGACAGAGGAGGAGTCACCTGTTGAGTTGAGACATGAACCTAAAAGCTGCCGGTTTGTCATCCCAGGAGGAGTTCAGGTCCCTTCAACAGAGTTTTACAGTTATTCTTAGAGTCATACATTCCGTACTTTCTGGACTTTTAGACGCACCTGTAAACAAGCCCCAACACATTTTATCCAGATATAGGCAGCACTTACAACAGCTTAACCGTTGGCTTCCATTTATAATAAATGTGTCCTATAGCTACTATATCAGTCAAAATAATAAGTCCATAAACTCCGACAACTCTATCACAATAAAATTATACATAAAAGCTGCAAAGAACTAGAAAAAAGTAGGGGCTTCTAGTCCAGAAACTACGGTAGTTAATCAAGTTATTAGCGTTAATTACAGGTTTAATAGGGTTTGTTGAGTGTTCTGTGCAATAGCAGTGCATGTGGTGGGCGTGTGAGGGGGTGAGGTAGGGGTGAGGTGGGGGGGTCAGGTGGGAGTGGAGGGTGTCAGCTGGGGGTGAGGTGGAGCCAATGAGGTGGAGGTGACGGTGAGATGGGGGTGCAGTTGGTGTGGTTACCTCCTCCAGGTCTGGTCAGGGGGCGGGGACAGGTACATCTGTGCGTACGGAGACGAGTCACAGTGAAACTCGTTAAAGAGCAAACATTATTGAGTATGAGACAAGCAGGATTACAACACTGCCTCTAGTGGCACAAGTGGGACAAGACACATTCCTAATGGAGTTTGAAAACCGCAGCTGGACAGAAGGGGCAGGGAGGGCAAAGGATATGTGCCGATGCTTCTCCTGGCGCCGCTGAGTGTGCGGTGAGCTCATCCTGGGTCTGTGAACGCGCTCCACCAAACCGTGATGCCGAGTCGATCTGGGGTCCAAGACTGGGGGGAGGGGGTTCTGCAGAGAGGTCAGGGAGAGAGCAGAGACAGAGGTCAGAGAGGGCAGCATCGTGCTATGATCAGAGGAGACTGACAAATGCAAAACATTATGTATGGCACAAAATATGTTGACCCGTTAGCATACCGGGCTCTCGGAGCACATCTGGTTGACGTTGGGCAGGGAGCCTCCATAGAGCTGTCCTCTGGTCTGAGTCAGACGCAGCTGCTGCACTTTCTGAAACTGCACCTGAAGATAACATATCAGCAAACATGAGGAGGAGGAAGGGAGAACATGTTATTATATAACTCTGCAGCTCTGTGTGTTTCACAGACCACAGCTTCCACACACTTCAATTCTAACTCAACTCATACAGACTTTATAAAACCACACTTTTTAGGCTAAAGAGGAAACAACACATATATGAGAAACTGTCTGCTTCCACGGTGGTCCTCCTTGGTGGTCAACATGTCCTCCCAGGTGGTCCTCCGTAGTGGTCCTCATCTACTGTGTGGTGGTCCTTATCTCCTCTCTGATGGACTGTGGTGGTCCTTATCTCCTCTCTGATGGACTGTGGTGGTCCTTATCTCCTCTCTGATGGACTGTGGTGGTCCTTATCTCCTCTCTGATGGACTGTGGTGATCCACTTCTCCTTCCTGATGGACTGTGGTGGTCCTTATCTCCTCTCTGATGGACTGTGGTGGTCCTTATCTCCTCTCTGATGGACTGTGGTGATCCACTTCTCCTCTCTGATGGACTGTGGTGATCCACTTCTCCTTCCTGATGGACTGTGGTGGTCCTTATCTCCTCTCTGATGGACTGTGGTGATCCACTTCTCCTCCCTAATGGACTGTGGGGGTCCTTATCTCCTCTCTGATGGACTGTGGTGGTCCTTATCTCCTCTCTGATGGACTGTGGTGGTCCTTATCTCCTCTCTGATGGACTGTGGTGATCCACTTCTCCTCTCTGATGGACTGTGGTGATCCACTTCTCCTTCCTGATGGACTGTGGGGGTCCTTATCTCCTCTCTGATGGACTGTGGTGGTCCACTTCTCCTTCCTGATGGACTGTGGGGGTCCTTATCTCCTCCCTGATGGACTGTGGGGGTCCTTATCTCCTCTCTGATGGACTGTGGTGGTCCACTTCTCCTTCCTGATGGACTGTGGGGGTCCTTATCTCCTCTGTGGTAGTTCACATCTCCTCCCTGATGGACTGTGGGGGTCCTTATCTCCTCTGTGGTAGTTCACATCTCCTCCCTGATGGACTGTGGGGGTCCTTATCTCCTCTGTGGTAGTTCACATCTCCTCCCTGATGGACTGTGGGGGTCCTTATCTCCTCCCTGATGGTTCTTAAGACACTCTCTCAAGTCCCTCAGTAGGACATAGGTGTAGGACACATTAAGGGACACTTTAGGGCACTCACCCTAGACACTGTGATGTCTGTCATCAGCTGCTCAAACGCCCGCGTCTCCTCCGCCTGTTTCTGGTTGTGCAGCGCGATCTTCTCGCTGAACTTCCGCGGGTTGGAGGCTCCAGAGCCCGGGCCTGACATGGTGGAGGTCCCGGGGCTCTCAGCTCACAGAGGCCGCTCCAGAGTGCATGAGAGGCGGCCACACAGCTCAGACAGCCGCGTTAGCCTCGTTGGCTGCTCTGTGCTAAGTGCACTTTGTCAAATATAAAACTGTTTTCCACATTAATCTGAGGCCCACATCCCAGCAGCTTTACCAGAGCCCGAGTGCCTCCACGTGGAGCTGAATACAGTCTGCAGAACTTTAATATTAAACTTTAACTTCAACAGGTGCTAACGATGCTAACCATAGATGCTAACTGTAGAGAAACCCGTGAAAGTTTAATTGAACAGACTTTTCATGTCCCCTTCGTGGACACACGGAGGACACTTCCACTGTGGGGATGTCCACCTGACTAACTCACATTTACGTGTTATTAAAGTGTTGTTTTGTGTTGTTTGAAAACGTCTGACAGCGCTGAGCTATGCTAACATGCTAGCGCTAGCATCAATCATTTCTCTCCAACTACAGCTAAAATCCAAACTCACAGTGGGACCCCTGTGGAACCCGGATGTGCGCGTGGATCATAATAATATAATGTCGTAAATGTAAATGGACTGAAGTCACATATAAACATTTACTCAGCCACTTGATCCAATGTTTTTGTTCAAACTCAGAAACACAGACTTTATCAGGAGGATTTTGACGTAACTCCTCATTCTATTAGAAACGTCCAAACGTGATTTAAATAAAAAATAAAATAAGGCGCAGATTTTAAGTTAAATGCAGGAAAATGACAAGTGCCCGTTTGACTCTCAACAAGTGTCCTTTCCGAAGAAACACGAAGTTTACCGACAACTTCCGAATGTCAACCTCAAGCGAAAAGATCCAAATGCCTGGGATCGCCGTGTGTCCCCGGGCATGGGTTCCCCTGTGGAGGTGTGGGGGACTCGGGGTAGAACGGTCCGTGAAAACGCGGTTATTCCGTGACAAAGTGCAGGTTTCTGTGGTCTTACATAGTATACGGTAGAGCTGGAAAAACACTGTAGTACCGCTGCTGGCCACCAGAGGGAGGTAGGGGGCAGTCCCACCATCATGTTTACGACCACAACAAAAGCCCTGTTTCCACCAGCCCTACTCAGCTCTACTCAGGTCCTATCCAGGCTTAGCGCTAAAGCAGTGTTTTTCAACCAGTGGGCCGTGGCAAGTTAGTGTGTCTTGAGAAGTTGTTTAGTGTGCCTTCGGAAATTATCCAATATTACCTAATGGCTCTTTTGCAGTTACATGACGAGCATGCATCTGGGTGCCATATGGAGAGGATAGCAGCTGTCAATCAAGCAGTCAGAGTGCAGATTTTTTCAGTGAAATGGACATTCAAAATAAGGACGAGAAGGCTTACAGGGAGAAACTCAATAATGAGGGCAAAGACCGGTTTTTAGCTAAGTTACCTCTATTAGCAATGTAGCGTTAGAGCCATATGAGTTAGCCACTAAAGCAACTGACCCAGCACTAAATGTAAAAAGTTAATTTTGTCTCCATATGTTTAAGGCTTTGAAGTTATTTTAAAAAGACAAAGTAAAGAAAGCTAGTACTGCTTAATTGCGACCTGTTTGGGAGGTACACTCCCAAGTGTACCTCCCAAACAGGTCTTTTATGTGTCTTTTATCAGCTGTTGATGCCGGGTAAAGGTAAACTTTATTAATCCCGTAGGGTAATTCAATCCTCTGCATTTGACCCATCCTGATGCCACGAAGGCTTACGTCAGGAGCAGTGGTCGCCGTAGTAACAGCGCCCGGGAACCTCCAGATGTTGATGCTCGGCTTGGTCAGGACTACCGGAGTTGGAGGATTTAACCTAGTGTGCATGTTTTTAGTGGTAGGGGAAACCGGAGTACCCAGAGGAAACCTACACAGGCACATGGAGAACATACAGTTTCTGCCCCGACCCAGGACCTTCTTGCTGAGAGGCGAGAGTGCTATCCACTCAGCCACGTGCCGCTCAGTGTGGTCAGTCTGACAGATCTCGCAGATTCCTCAGACTGACCGCGTCCCAGCCTTCGGGGTCTGACTTTACAAGCTGTACACATCTAGAGCCTGGACGTTTGGCCCATTCCTCTTTACACAACAGCTCTCTGAGAAACTGCTATTCACAAACACTCTCATCTAATCCGACTGACTCAGGTCTGGGCTCTGATCGGTCCATTTTGACACCAGTGTCAACATTGTCCCATCAGCTCTGACACTCTTCCCTGTCCCTGCTGAAGAAAAGCAGCCCCATTACCTGCATTTGTAATGATCTCAGACAAAGTGTGAAATAAAAAACTTTATTTTTAGCGACTAAAGTGACAAATAAAAGTTTGAAGGCAATGGTGACATTTCTATGACAACAGTAAATACAATTAATTTTGTTTCTACAACGACAGTAAATAAAGTTTGTTTTGTTTATTTCCCGTAGAATTTCTTGTTGAGCAGAAAGATGAGCAGGTTCACGTTTATCGTCGCTCGATCGAAGAGTTTCATCAGAGCCACGCCTTCGTACTGCAGCTGCAGGAGGTCCTGAGGAGAGACAGAAGGACGCATGGTCTATGGTCTCTGGTCTACGGTTTATGGTCTATGGTCTATGGTAGGCATGTCCAAACTCAGGCCCGAGGGGCAAATTGCGGCCCTCAGTGTAATTTTCTGTGGCCCTCTGCCTTGCTAACCCACAGTAGTCTTTCAGTCTCTGGTCTCTGGTCTATAGTCTATGGTCTATGGTCTCACCTGGTACTCCAGTTGGACCGTCTCCAGATGAACTCCCAACAGTTTTGCTTTGACGTCAAACACTCCGACCTTCTCCGAGCGACAGATCTCAAATATCACATTCTTAAACCTAAAACAGAAAAGTATGTGAGCCAGACTGGCCCAGACTCATGTGGACCAGACTGGACCAGTCTGTACACATGATTGTATAATATGGTTCTCACTGGTTGGGCTGCAGGTCCTCGACTGAGATGAGAACTCCTTTCTCGTGAAGTCGAGACGCGGTGTACTTGTGCGACACCTGTTTGCTCTTCTTCGCTTTGGTGTTGGACGCTCTGAAAAACACAAGACTTTAGAGGTATGTTGTTTCAACCTGTGTCGACTTCTCACCAGGGGAAGACAGGATGAGACCAGAGAAAGAAAGACAGAGAGACCAGAGAGAGCCTTCCCTGGGTCAGCGTGTGTAAGTGTAGCCGTACCTGCCCTGGGTCAGGTTGTCCATACAGGTCCTGATGTACTGCTCGTACTGGTCGATCTGGACGTGGTAGAACTTGGTCTTCTGGTTCAGAGCCGCGTTGGTCTGCTGCAGCCGCACCAGCTCCGCCTTCCTCCGCTGCCGGTACCTCCGCTGGTCCCTGATGTCCTGCACACACACACACACACACACACATACACATACACATGAGCTCGGGGTAGAGCCGCTGGAGGGACTGAGTACATTTACAAAGCATAATAAACAAGACTCCTCTGCTCCAAACAGGTCTAACCCTAGTGAGGTCCAGTCTCTATGACCACTGCTAGGACTGGTCTCACTGCTGACTCCAAAACGAGATGATGCATCGTAATAAAGATATGTCAAACTTTTGCCTCTCGTGCAGAGTCACACGACCATTATGAGGGCGTGGCCTAGGCTCCAAACACATATCTCCATGGCGGGTGAATGCTCTACCCCCAATGGTGACGAGGAGGAGAAAGGAGACGGAGAGGAGGAGCGAGGAGGAGAGGAGGAGAGAGGAGGAGAGAGGAGACGGAGAGGAGGAGAGAGGAGGAGAGGAGACGGAGAGGAGGAGAGAGGAGACGGAGAGGAGGAGAGAGGAGACGGAGAGGAGGAGAGAGGAGGAGAGGAGACGGAGAGGAGGAGAGAGGAGACGGAGAGGAGGAGAGGAGGAAAAGAGAGGGAGTGGTGATGTGGAGGGAGCCAGTGTAACTTCTGACCCCATCTTAAATGTTGTGTTTTTTTAGATTAAGGATGTGTGCAGATTCTAGGCTGGTCTAAGTGACCCTTTGATCTCTCTTTGATCTCTCTTTGATCTCTGCAGGGGACTGGCCAGAGCCATGTTTTTAGTGAGGGTTTAGTGGGGACTGCTGCCTTTCGTCTGCCCTTTTGCCTAAACCTGTGTCTCCTGCTTTGCTCTCGTCTCTTGTTACCTTGGCTATGTCGTTGATCAGACCCTGGTACCGGTCTTGAGGACTCACTCGGCCCATCTCACTCAGCAGCTGTAGGTTGTGACGGATTTTGTCCTTTTTTCCCTGGAGACTCAGTGAGTCCAAGTCCAGGTCCATGTCTGGTCTGGACTGAGTCTGGGTCCGGGCATCTCTCTGGGCGCGTCGCTGCATGGCTCGCTGATACTCTGCCTCCTGAACACAAAGACTTTGTTTAGACTGGGTTTAGACCAGGTTTAAACCGGGTTTAGGACTGAAACTTCACCTGCTCAGGGGACGCAGTGGCGTCCAGGATCTCAGTCAGAGTCTCTCCAGGCTGGAACCGGATCACGTCCACAATGAGCCTCTTGGTGCTGAAACACAGACCGGGTTTAGCCCTAGTCCTGGTCCTGGTCCTGGTCCTGGTCTTACTTGAGCAGTACGGTCTTGGCATCTCTCTCTGAGCTCTCCTCTGCACTCAGGTCAAACTTGTTGGTCAGAGTCAGAGACACTTCAGTCTTGGAGAGCAGATCACGAGCTGGATCCTCCGGGGAGAGAGGCTTCTCTCCTGGAACCAAAGCAACACATAACATTAGGTTTGGGGAGCAGCGTCTCTACGCTGAGCTCCTCTTACTGAGCTGTGTCTACTGTGACAATGTGTCTACTCCCCTCACACACTCACCGAGCAGGGTCTCTACTGTGGGCACCTCTCCCAGGTCTTCAAGCAGCTCGTGCAGCGGGTCGTTCTGCTCGGGGGCGATGGCGTCAGCGTGGTCCAGGAGCAGCTGCAAAACAGGTTTTATGGAGTAAGAGTCGACCAGGATGAGCCACACTGCCTCTGGTGGCAGCAGAGTGGAAATACAATGTGTGTGTTTCAATGTGTGCGTGTCTATGTTCGTCTATCTGCGTGTGTCTATGTGTGTGTTTGTGTCTATGTCCTGTGTGTATTCTCAGAGAGTGTGTGTGTGCGTGCCCTCACCGTGTGTGTGTGTCCTCACTGTGTGTGTGTGTGTGTGTGTGTGTGTGTCCTCACTGTGTGTGTCCTCACTGTGTGTGTTCGTGTGCGTGTGTGTGTGTGTGTGTGTGTGTGTGTGTGTGTGTGTGTGTGTGTGTGTGTGTGTGTGTCCTCACTGTGTGTGTGTTGACCACTTCTCCTATAGAGATGTAGATCACTGGTTTGTTGACCGTCACCAGGTCCGAGTACTGGTCCACATTAAACTTTTCCTCCAGAGACGGGACGTCACAGGCGGCCAGGAAGAAACGCCTGCAGGAGGATTAGTAATAATATTATTATTATTAATGACAACAATAAGAATTATAATAATAATGTATTGTCATCTTGAAACCTATGACACAAATGAAACACACACTGAGGGGGTCAGTGGTCTCAGGGTCCAGGTCCAAACTCAGACCCGACAGAAGACTTGAGCTCCCACTTCTTTCATTTATTTATTATATTTGTTTGTTTCTGTTCATGGGTTTATCTGTGAAAGACTTTTAATTAGACATTTAAGTTTCTTCTGTAGTCTCTGAGCGGGGGAGGGGCCCCGTGTCCAGTGCAACAGTTACCTCACTTACTGTGGGCGGGGCAAAGGGGGCGGGGCTCACCTGTACTTGCTGTGGGCGTGGCTAAGGGGGCAGGGCTCACCTGTACTTGCTGTGGGCGGGGCTGAGGGGGCGGGGCTCACCTGTACTTGCTGTGGGCGTGGCTAAGGGGGCGGGGCTCACCTGTACTTTCTGTGGGCGTGGCTAAGGGGGCGGGGCTCACCTGTACTTGCTGTGGGCGTGGCTAAGGGGGCGGGGCTCACCTGTACTTGCTGTGGGCGTGGCTAAGGGGGCCGGGCTCACCTGTACTTGCTGTGGGTGGGGCTAAGGGGGCGGGGCTCCCTGTACTTGCTGTGGGTGGGGCTCACCTGTACTTGCTGTAGGCGTTGCTAAGATACTCGTTGATTGGCGTGAGGTGTCCGTTGTCGCCGTAGAACAGTTTGCTCGCCGCGGCGTGCTGCAGCATCTTAGCAACTGAGCCAAGGTTCCGCCGCTGCTCCGTGGTCAGTCCGCCGCCTGGCACCTCCAGGATGTCGAAGGCATCGGGCGCTACGACCGCAGGGTTCATGTAGCGATAATACAGGAGGTTCCCCACAATCTGAGGAGACCAATGTTACTACTACTGCTACTGCTACTACTGCTACTGCTACTACTACTACTACTGATATTACTACAACACCAATGTGTGTAATGTTTGTGTATTTTTTAACAATTTCACAGTTTAAAGAAAATATAAATCCAGAATAAGAGAAAATAAGAGAATCTCACCTGGAGCAGAGAAGGACACAGCACAGACTGGAGCCGAAGGAGGCGGGGGAGAAGGGGGGAGAAGGGGAGAGGCGGGGGAGAAGGGGAGAGAAGGAGGAGAGGAGGTTAAGGGGAGAGGGGGAGATGGATGATAATGTGGTGATACTTCTGAATATGGGAAGGGGGAACAGTATCAGGGGTTCCTCAGGGCTCGACGCTCGGCCCTCTGCTGTTGTGTCGTATGTGTCAGTCTGCAGTAGGGCAGCTGTGGTTACACCACTGAGCATGAATCATGATGTGAAGCGTGTCCAGGAAAGTGCTGGTGTCAGGGGGAGGAGTCTGGGGGAGGGGGGAGGAGTCTGAGGGAGGGGGAGGGCTGAAGGAAGTGTCTGGGAAGAGAGGGGAGTAAAGAGGAGGAAACAAAGCAGAATAGTGAGAAGGTTTTTGCAAGTCACAGAAACAGATAAAGAGACACAAGATGAAGACCTCACACCGAAGACCTCAGAGTGAAGACCTCAGAGTGAAGACCTCACTCTGAAGACCTCACTCTGAAGACCTCACTCTGAAGACCTCACTCTGAAGACTTCACTCTGAAGACTTCACTCTGAAGACTTCACTCTGAAGACTTCACTCTGAAGACCTCACACTGAAGACCTCACACTGAAGACCTCACACTGAAGACCTCACACTGAAGACCTCACACTGAAGACCTCACACTGAAAACTTCACACCGAAGACCTCACACCGAAGACCTCACAGTGAAGACCTCACACCGAAGACCTCATAGTGAAGACCTCACACTGAAAACTTCACACCGAAGACCTCACACCGAAGACCTCACACTGAAGACCTCACACTGAAGACCTCTCTGAAGACCTCACACTGAAGACCTCTCTGAAGACCTCACCTTCAGGAGCTCGTCTTCGGTGGCGTCTGGAAACTTTTCCTGCAGAGAGTCTTTCAGGATCTTGGAGATGAAGCGCATCCCGTACCTGCAGGAGAAGGTCAGAGAGAGAAAAGGTTAAAGCTCGGGGACGTAACTTTCAGACCACAACAACAGAACTCTGCTGTAAACCCAGGTGGTCTCTGGTTCCTGGCTCTAAAACAGTTTGCTTCCGTCAATAGTTAGGGGGGTGTTGTGTTGGGCGTGGTCTGGGCTGTGATTGAAAGTTTACACACCAGAAATCCTCATTCCACTTTTGTTTACACACTGAGATGACTGTAGCTAGACCTGAACCTAAGCCACAGAATTATCTCAGCAGTGGTGGCTGTCAACTGATGTAATCGGGGTGCTTGCTCTTTTTCCAAATTAAGATTCCAGACTTTTTCCAGACTCACTTAAAACTGATAATTTTTTTTCCCAAGACCCATTTTTGTTGACCACTATTGTCAATAGATCTGTGTCAATAGACCTCAGCAGTGACATCATGAAAATGTGCCAGACTCGGCTAAGCGTTGATTGGATATCATTAATTCAGGCTAATACTTTTACAGCCTACCTTCCTATTTCTGAGTTCACAACGCCTTTGAGCACACTGTAAAATTCTACCGTACAGTTTTTTCCCCATACACATGAAGACTTTCACACAAAATTCAAGACTTTTCAAGGCCTGGAAAACAGTGTTTCAATACTCCAACTCGCCGCAGGGGCGTGTGAGAGTGACGTCACACATCACTCCAGAGCCAATGGAGAGGCCTGGAACCAAATGCAAATGTAGTGCCACCGAAAATATAGAGAGGGCGCCACCCTGACGGTTTTAGACTCAAAAGTGAGATTTTTTCTAAATGTCAAAAAATTACCAGGATATGAGCACTATAAGAAACATATTTATGCAGTTTATGAGCTAAAAAAAAGATTATTTGGTGTTTAGTTGTCCTTTAAGACACAGAAGCGAAGCTAAGAAGGGGCGTGGTTACAATGATAATGGAGGCGGGGCTTACGGGATCTTGTCCACGGAGGAGGTGATCGCCGACAGGAACTTGTCCGTGAGGTTCTTCATGTTCTTGAGCGAAGTCTCCAGACGTGTTCGGACCTCCTCATGGGACATGGCCTGCTCTGGGGTCACGTCATACGGAAGATTACTGTGGAAACACAAATACTGGGTCTACAGCCTCGGCCCTGGGTCTACAGCCTCATTCCAAATCTACAGCCTCAGTCCTGGGTCTACAGCCTCAGTCCAAGGTCTACAGCCTCAGTCCTGGGTCTACAGCCTCAGTCCTGGGTCTACAGCCTCAGTCCTGGGTCTACAGCCTCAGTCCAAAGTCTACAGCCTCAGTCCTGGGTCTACAGCCTCAGTCCAAGGTCTGCAGCCTCAGTCCAAGGTCTACAGCCTCAGTCCTGGATCTAGAGTGTCAATGTATGCTGCTAATGTATTCCATTTTTTTACTGCAAATGGCAAATAAACTGAATCTGAATCTGAATCCAAGGTCTACAGCGTCAGTCCAAGGTCTACAGCGTCAGTCCAAGGTCTACAGTCTCAGTCCTGGGTCTACAGCCTCAGTCCCGAGGCGGGTCCTACCTGGCCTCTCCGGTCTGCGTCTCCATGTGGTTTACCCAGCTCTTGTAGATGTCGACAGGATCTGTTTTAATGTTCAGAGTTTTGTCGTCTATGGTTTCCTTGACAACTGGAGCGAGGATCTGCCGCAGCGCATTCTGACCGCGGGCGCCACGGTGAAAACTGACCACCATCTTGATGACCGTAGGGTTTCCCGTGACAACCTCCTTCAGCTGGTCCACTTTAGACCTGAAACAGACCAGACCGGGTTAGAACTAGGACCGGACCAGGACCAGAACTGAGTACCTCCTTTAACTGGTCCATTTAGACCTGAAAGCAGGGATGGGGTCAGGACTAGGAGACTAGGATTAGGACCAGGAGGAGACTAGGAACAGGACCAGGAGGAGACTAGGAACAGGACCAGGAGGAGACTAGGATTAGGACCAGGAGGAGACTAGGAACAGGACCAGGAGGAGACTAGGAACAGGACCAGGAGGAGACTAGGAACAGGACCAGGAGGAGACTAGGATTAGGACCAGGAGGAGACTAGGAACAGGACCAGGAGGTGACTAGGATCAAGACCAGGATCGGGACCAGGAGCTGGACCGAGAGCAGAACCAAGAGCAAGACCAGGAGCAGGATCAGGACCAGGAGCAGGTTATCTGTGTTCTTTTGTCCCTCACACAGGGTTCAGGGCAAAGCTCAGAGAGAGACAGAAACTGAACATAGAAGTTGTGATGAAAACATGACACTGAGCACCAGGTGGCGCCCTGGAGCTGAGGAGACAGAAGGAGGCGTGGCTCCTCTAGAGTCTGGAGGACGTAAACATGAACGTACTTGATCTCCTCCTGCAGAGCCGTCTTGAACAGCCGCAGCAGTAAGTATTCTTCTCTCTGATTGGACGCGTAGTTGTACAGCGTGAAGATAACGGAGTCCATGAACTTTGTGGATTTGTTCTGAGGCATCTGGAAGATCAGCTTGGCCAGATACGTCGGGTTCGTCTGCGAAAGGAGAAGAGGGTCAGGTTCGGGTTTAGAACTGGGGTCCTTCTTGTGGTCATAATAAAACTATACTTGTCTCAAAATGTCTTCATTCAAGATCATGTGTTCAATTCCAAATCCTTTGGCAAACTACCTAAAAGTGGCTGGAGAGCTACTGGTAGCTCCTGTAGCTGTAGACCTGGACTCACCTGCAGAAGGAGCTGTAGACCCGGACTCACCTGGACTCACCTGGACTCACCTGGACTCACCTGGAGCAGGTAAAACAGGTGCTGTAGGCCTGGACTCACCTGGAGCAGGTAAAACAGGTGCTGGTAGGCCTCCAGCTTGGCTCTCTTGTCCTTGCTCAGGGCCTTCAGACCCCCCCTGGTCCCGGTCTGGAGCATCATGGTGGACAGGCGGTTGTGGTTCTTCTTGGTGAGGCGTTTGGAGTGCGACACCACGTCCTGGAGGGTGATCTTGTTCTTCACCAAGAGGCCGATCTTAATGTCCATGACGTTCAGGTCTTTCTCCAGACTCTGGTTGGAGCGAATGTTGGTGACCACCTCCTCCCTGAGCATCATCAGCTCCAGCTCCTCCTGGAAGTCCTGGTCGCTCTGGTCCAAGAGGTGGACGAACTTCCGGACCACAGCCATAGGAGGATCTCCAGCGTTTACTTAGAGAGGACATGTACATCAGTGAGTGATCAGAAGCTGTACCACTGCTACCACTGTACCACTGTACCACTGTACCACTGCTACCACTGTACCACTGTACCACTGCTACCACTGCTACCACTGTACCACTGTACCACTGTACCACTGTACCACTGTACCACTGCTACCACTGTACCACTGTACCACTGCTACCACTGTACCACTGTACCACTGCTACCACTGCTACCACTGCTACCACTGTACCACTGTACCACTGCTACCACTGTACCACTGCTACCACTGCTACCACTGCTACCACTGCTACCACTGCTACCACTGTACCACTGCTACCACTGTACCACTGTACCACTGCTACCACTGCTACCACTGTTACCACTGTACCACTGCTACCACTGCTACCACTGCTACCACTGTACCACTGTACCACTGCTACCACTGTACCACTGCTACCACTGCTACCACTGCTACCACTGTACCACTGTACCACTGCTACCACTGTACCACTGCTACCACTGTACCACTGTACCACTGCTACCACTGTACCACTGTACCACTGCTACCACTGTACCACTGCTACCACTGTACCACTGTACCACTGTACCACTGCTACCACTGTACCACTGTACCACTGCTACCACTGTACCACTGTACCACTGTACCACTGTACCACTGCTACCACTGTACCACTGTACCACTGTACCACTGTACCACTGTACCACTGCTACCACTGTACCACTGTACCACTGTACCACTGTACCACTGCTACCACTGTACCACTGTACCACTGTACCACTGTACCACTGCTACCACTGTACCACTGTACCACTGTACCACTGTACCACTGTACCACTGTACCACTGTACCACTGCTACCACTGTACCACTGCTACCACTGTACCACTGTACCACTGCTACCACTGTACCACTGTACCACTGTACCACTGCTACCACTGCTACCACTGTACCACTGCTACCACTGTACCACTGCTACCACTGTACCACTGTACCACTGCTACCACTGTACCACTGTACCACTGTACCACTGCTACCACTGTACCACTGTATCCACTGTACACTGTACCACTGTACCACTGTACCACTGTACCACTGTACCACTGTACCACTGTACCACTGTACCACTGTACCCACTGTACCACTGTACCACTGTACCACTGTACCACTGTACCACTGTACCACTGTACCACTGTACTACCACTGTACCACTGTACCACTGTACCACTGTACCACTGTACCACTGCTACCACTGTACCACTGTACCACTGTACCACTGTACCACTGTACCACTGTACCACTGTACCACTGTACCACTGTACCACTGTACCACTGCTACCACTGTACCACTGCTACCACTGTACCACTGTACCAC
Source organism: Knipowitschia caucasica (assembly GCA_964034765.1). Taxonomy (NCBI): domain Eukaryota; kingdom Metazoa; phylum Chordata; class Actinopteri; order Gobiiformes; family Gobiidae; genus Knipowitschia; species Knipowitschia caucasica. The sequence goes on from OZ035826.1 coordinate 4,526,895, forward strand.
TGTACCACTGCTACCACTGTACCACTGTACCACTGCTACCACTGTACCACTGCTACCACTGTACCACTGCTACCACTGTACCACTGTACCACTGTACCACTGCTACCACTGTACCACTGTACCACTGTACCACTGTACCACTGTACCACTGTACCACTGTACCACTGTACCACTGTACCACTGTACACCACTGTACCACTGTACCACTGTACCACTGTACCACTGTACCACTGTACCACTGTACCACTGTACCACTGTACCACTGTACCACTGTACCACTGTACCACTGTACCACTGTACCACTGTACCACTGTACCACTGTACCACTGTACCACTGTACCACTGTACCACTGTTACCACTGTACCACTGTACCACTGCTACCACTGTACCACTGCTACCACTGCTACCACTGTACCACTGTACCACTGTACCACTGCTACCACTGTACCACTGCTACCACTGTACCACTGCTACCACTGCTACCACTGTACCACTGCTTACCACTGTACCACTGTACCACTGTACCACTGTACCACTGTACCACTGTACCACTGTACCACTGTACCACTGTACCACTGTACCACTGTACCACTGTACCACTGTACCACTGTACCACTGTACCACTGTACCACTGTACCACTGCTACCACCTGTACCACTGCTACCACTGTACCACTGCTACCACTGTACCACTGCTACCACTGTACCACTGCTACCACTGTACCACTGTACCACTGCTACCATCACTGTACCACTGTACCACTGTACCACTGTACCACTGTACCACTGTACCACTGTACCACTGTACCACTGTACCACTGTACCACTGTACCACTGTACCACTGTACCACTGTACCACTGTACCACTGTACCACTGTACCACTGTACCACTGTACCACTGTACCACTGTACCACTGTACCACTGTACCACTGTACCACTGTACCACTGTACCACTGTACCACTGTACCACTGTACCACTGTACCACTGTACCACTGTACCACTGTACCACTGTACCACTGCTACCACTGTACCACTGCTACCACTGTACCACTGCTACCACTGCTACCACTGTACCACTGTACCACTGTACCACTGTACCACTGCTACCACTGTACCACTGTACCACTGTACCACTGCTACCACTGTACCACTGCTACCACTGTACCACTGTACCACTGTACCACTGTACCACTGTACCACTGTACCACTGCTACCACTGTACCACTGTACCACTGTACCACTGTACCACTGCTACCACTGTACCACTGTACCACTGTACCACTGTACCACTGCTACCACTGTACCACTGTACCACTGTACCACTGTACCACTGCTACCACTGCTGGGGGCTCTCACACGGACCCTGCTGTGGTGAGTTTAATAATAATAAAAATCTAAAAGGTCCATGGGGCAGATACTGCTGTCATCGGAGTGACTCGTGTTGAAGAACTTCATATCAAAAGCTACTAGCTTAAACATGCTAGCATCACAGCCCGCCACCACCTCCCAAGACGTTAGGGTTGATGTTGATCACTATAGAAATTCTAATCATTATATTTTAACTTAAGCCCAGAGGCCTTTTTTCCCGAAAAAGCTATAATCTACATTTACTAAGGTTTCATATAGTATTTAGCCAGATATGTGGCCAAACTTGGTACCAAATTACCTGGTGGACCTTGGGGATTGCTGTGGAAGTGAAAAAAGATGATAAATTGTATTGGTTGCCAATAAAATTAGGTTGAAACAGACAATTCTAACTTCCGCCTAAAAAAAAAACACATATTTTCCCTCAAAAAAGCTTTTTCCCTGTCTGTGGTGTAGCAAATAAGAACTAAAATTGACAGTTCCCGATATTTTGGACCAGTCCAGCAAAAATTGTGCCAAATAAACAAACCACTGCAGAGTTGTACATGGAATTGGAAAAAAAGTCCAGGCGGAATCCAACTGTGCCAAAATTGTGCCAAATGGCACAAACATGTCTGTAGAGTCATCGAGATAAACTTTGGCACCCGGTTCCCTAGCAAGAAGCTCTACAACCTCCTCGCGTGTATAACGCTGTTTTGCCATTTTTAATTTCGTCAAAATTCCGAGTACCTGCCGTGCGTAAAGGGTTTGCGCACAGCCTCCTTCTGCCCCAACTATACGCATGTACACGCCTCCGCGGTACTTTGGCCAATCAGGGCATGTTATACCATTTTGGAAAGAACACACCTTCGGCTATCAAAAACCATTGAAAACGTATTGATGGACAGCACCTGTGGCCAATCACAGGAAGAGATACACAGAGGTACGTGACATGACGCACGGGTGCAGCCTATCACAAAGGGCCTCTTACAGAAGGAGGAAGTAACTGGTATCTGCCAGGTCGCTAGAAAGCCTCGCTATGAGGTTGAATACAAGAAAAAACGGACTTTTATTCCTATGGAAATGACTTGTGATGAAAAAACAGCAAAAGTAAGTCGACTTTTACTTCAACGCTGATGTTTTACGGCTTTGTTTTCTGGCATTCGTCTGCGGCTTGGTCAGCGAGTATTAGAGCTAGCGTTACCAGCCTTATAGCGTTGTGTTCAGCTCGGAGAGGGCTTTCTAATGGTATGCTGACAGCATGGCTACTTATTGTTTTGAGGGCGCTTGTGACGCCAAAGCAAACATTTGTTTCGACATGTGCTTTATGACGATTTGTCAGATTGTGGTTTGTTGTTTGAACCTGGGTCTGTTGAACTGAAATTGAAGTGGATAATGTTGTAGCTGAGAGTTGTCCGAACACGAGGATGTGAAACATGTGATTGTCAGTTGATGTATATGTCAGCTACGGTCCGGACAAGCTGCAGCAAGGGGGGGCGGACCCCGAATGGGGCGCAATCGGGCTGAAGAGGTTAAATGTTACACCTTAGAAGTGTTTTTTATTATGCCTTACTCTATTGTCTATTCTTTACCTCTCTTTTCTGACTGATGCACCGAGACAAAGACATTTTCAAGTCTGTGACTCCCTGTTACTTACATGGCAATAAAAAGGATTCTGATTCTACTACTGGTGCTACTAGCACCAGTCTCCGCAGCAGTAGTAGTAGCAGTAGTAGCAGTAGCAGTAGCAGCAGTAGTAGTAGCAGCAGTAGCAGCAGTAGCAGTAGCAGTAGCAGCAGTAACAGCAGTAGCAGTAGCAGTAGCAGCAGTAACAGCAGTAGCAGTAGCAGTAGCAGCAGTAGCAGCAGTAACAGTAGCAGTAGCAGCAGTAGTAGCAGTAGTAGTAGCAGCAGTAGCAGTAGCAGTAGCAGCAGTAGCAGCAGTAGCAGCAGTAGCAGCAGTAGCAGTAGCAGCAGTAACAGCAGTAGCAGTAGCAGTAGCAGCAGTAGCAGCAGTAGTAGCAGTAGTAGTAGCAGCAGTAGCAGCAGTAGCAGTAGCAGTAGCAGCAGTAACAGTAGTAACAGTAGCAGTAGCAGCAGTAGTAGCAGTAGTAGCAGTAGCAGCAGTAGCAGTAGCAGTAGCAGCAGTAACAGCAGTAGCAGCAGCAGTAGCAGTAGCAGTAGCAGTAGCAGCAGTAGCAGCAGTAGCAGCAGTAGCAGTAGCAGCAGTAACAGCAGTAGCAGTAGCAGTAGCAGCAGTAGCAGCAGTAGTAGCAGTAGCAGCAGTAGCAGTAGCAGCAGTAACAGCAGTAGCAGTAGCAGTAGCAGCAGTAGCAGCAGTAGTAGCAGTAGCAGCAGTAGCAGTAGTAGTAGAGGTAGTACATACTTAAAGTCTTGTAGTCGTCGCGTGCCTTATTTGCTCGGATAAATGCCTGGATTTTTACAACGTCATCGATCTGAAACAAAAGGTGAAGTACTTTGTAAAAGTTCAGAGTCAAAGTACTGTAAGTACTGTAAGTACTGCATTCTTACGTGGTCTTTGAAGTACTTCAGTCGATCTTTGTACTTCTTACGAGCCTGCTGCATCCGGACCAATGACTGGATCTGACACAGACACAGACGAGGGAGTTGTAGTAGTGGTAGTAGTAGTAATAGTAGTATAGTCGTAGTAGTAGTAATATAGGTAGTAACACTGGTATTGATGGAGGTAGCCATAGTAATAGTAATACTAGTACCTTGACTGCCTGGTCGCCGTGCTCCTTCAGATACTGCTTTCGGTCCTTGTAGTTCTTTCTCTGTTTATATCCTTTCCAATGAGCCTGAGGTCACATGACGACACAGGAGTTTAGACTTTACCAAAGACAGAATCATCACAAAAACACAGGCGCAGAAAGCTGTGGATGAACTGTCCACAGCGGAAGGGAACAGAGAGAGAGAGAGAGAGAGTAGAGAGAGAGACCAGAGAGAGAGAGAAAAAGAGAGACCAGCGAGAGACCAATGAGAGACCAGAGGGAGAACAGAGAGAGAGAACAAAAAGACCAGAGAGAAAGAGAACAGAGAGAGACCAGAGCGAGACCAGCGAGAGAACAGAGAGAGACCAGCGAAAGACCAGCGAGAGACCAGAGAGAGACCAGAGAGAGAGACCAGAGAGACAGACCAGAGAGAGACTGTCACTTCCATACAGAGCTCCCCTTTGCCAGAGGTAGTTGGGGACACACTGGTAAATGTGTGAGTTGCTGGTTGTGGTCACCTGGATGGTGGTGACCGCTGGTTCCTGGCTCTCCATGAAGGCCTTTCTCTCCTTCAGGCCTCTCCGCACCAGGAACCCTCTGCAGTGCGCCTGTAGCCGGGCGATCAACGCCTCGTTAGCCACCCACAGCTGCTCACGGTTATAGGCCGAGGTCACACCGGAGACACACCCCTACAGAGAGACAGACTGCATTACACCGAGGACACGCCCCCAAGAAGAGAGACACACCCCCAAGGAGAGACAGACTGCATTACACCGAGGACACGCCCCCAAGAAGAGAGACACACCCCCAAGGAGAGACAGACTGCATTACACCGAGGACACGCCCCCAAGAAGAGAGACACACAACTACAGAGACAGACTGCATTACACCGAGGACACGCCCCCAAGAAGAGAGACACGCCACCAAGGAGAGAGACACGCCCCCAAGGAGAGAGACAGACCCCTACAGAGAGACAGACTGCATTACACCGAGGACACGCCCCCAAGAAGAGAGACACGCCCCCAAGAAGAGAGACACACCCCCAAGGAGAGAGACAGACCCCTACAGAGAGACAGACTGCATTACACCGAGGACACGCCCCCAAGAAGAGAGACACGCCCCCAAGGAGAGAGACAGACCCCTACAGAGAGACAGACTGCATTACACCGAGGACACGCCCCCAAGAAGAGAGACACGCTCCCAAGGAGAGAGACACACCCACATTGAATCAGTGACACGCCCCCACAAGGACAGAGAGACACACCCCTACAGAGAGACAGACTGCATTACACCAGGGACACGCCCCTAAGGAGAGAGACACACCCCCAAGGAGAGGGACACCCCCACATCAGCCCAGGGACACGCCCCTAAGGAGAGAGACAGACGCAAAATAGAGAACAGAGAGACACACCCACGATAGAGCTGGGACACGCCCCTACAGAGAGGGACACGCCCCTAAATAGAGACACGCCCACATTACAGAGACAGGCCTATATTACACACCCTGTACCTGTGCGTCTCGTACCTGTATGTCGTCTTTGCTCAGCTCACAGGTGTTTGGAGTGAAACCCTCGGGTTCGACCCAGGTACCGTGCCCTGACACCAGGTTGTAGAAGTAATGATGTCCGCCCTTCACCCAGTGCTGCACCCACTCACTGCCATCTGTAAGAGAGAGCAGCTTTAGAGCCCGTGTAAGGCTCATAATTTTAAAGATATATATACTAAAAGTGGTTAAAAACAGCTAAAATATAATTCACAAAATTCATAAGTATTTTCAGTCGTTAAAACCAGACACCCTACTATTTTTTTAAATAGTAAACTGTTCATATGGATAAACGTGCAGCTAACTGTATTATGCAATACTTCGACCCGCCACAAGGGGGCGCATGAGCAACATTAGATAGGAGAAAGGACAGAACGGCAGAATAAACCCTGCCGTTGATGAGACAAGACGAACTCATTTGGTCTCCTGTTTTCCTTTCTCAGGTTTGTTAAATGTTTGCAGAAGCATATAAAATCAGCACTGTTGTTTTGGTTAAAACCTTGTAAATGGACTTGTGTAAATATCAACACGTTGACATGTTCTGAGGTGAATGGACAGATAGTAAACTGTTGGTAGTTGAATGCTAACATGCTAAGCTAGCGGAGATGTTCAAGCTAACTTACTGAGTAGGAATATTAGGCAGAATGTTCAAAGGTAAATCACTAGAGAAACAGTGTACAAGCAGTAAGCATACAGAATGTAATAATACTTTTTTTTCAAGGACAAGCGTATTTGTGGCAGGTTACTGTTTGAGAAGGGCCGCCATGTTAAAGGTTATAATGGTGTTATTACATGTTAGGCAAATCTAAATGCTAATCGTTTTCTTAGATTTTCTGGTGAGAACAGAAACATTATAGGTTAATGCAGTCATAGTTTTGATAGATTTGCTATTTAATTGATTAAACAATGCATGTATAAATATGTTTAAAGTTGTAGAACGGGAGAATAAACCCTGCCGTTGATGAGACAAGACGAACTCATTTGGTCTCCTGTTTTCCTTTCTCAGGGTTTACAATTCTCACCCCTCTTGGGCTCAAGAGGGGCAACATTTTGGGGGCTCGTCCGGGATGATTTCTGTGTGAGAAAGTACAACAAATCATCAAACATTTAACCTATACGGAGATACCACTATAGCAGAGATGTCAACTCGTCGCGCCATGCAGCGCAGCATTCAAAAGAAGCTGCACCAGCTAATAAACTCTGCAGAGGAGGGCATGCTACGGCAGTTAGCAGCCAGCATCAAGGAGGAGGTGGAAGAGGAACCAGGAGACGATGCATCCGCAGTCGAGCTCTATGACTTCATCATGGAATTTGTGAGAAGCGACAAATTGATGAGTCTGGAGGACGAGGGCATGTCCAGTCTGTTAATTCTCAACGACCTCATACTAGAGCTGCAGCAACAACCGAAAGCCAACGAAGCAGAGCCAATACAGTCAGCAGAGGAGACAGCTGAACCTCAAGTGGGAGCCACAATGATTCAAATGGACAGTCAACAATCCATCAGTAGTCAGGGCTCTGACATTGTAAAGTTATCAGATGTTGCTGCTTTACTTCCCCGACGAGAATTTAAAGTTCACAGTGGACAAATATCTGACATAGAGTCTGACGTCAGCTATGGTGCACTTTGCAAACAGATTGATGAAGGTTTAGCTGAAAACTTTACTGAAAACGAGATTATCCGTGCTGTGCTAAGAATTATCAAACCCGGTGCATTCAAAGACATGCTTGTGACAAAACATGAGCTAAATGTAGTTGAGCTTAAGCGCTTCCTCAGAACACACTTAAAAGACAAGAGTAGCTCAGAGTTATTTCAGGAGCTCAGTACGGCCAAGCAGCTTGATCGTGAAAACCCACAACAGTTTATGTATCAATTAATGGGATTAAAACAGCGTGTTGTTTTTTCTTCACAGCAAAATAGCTCAGGATTTCAGTATGATAAAAAACTAGTCCAAGGTGTGTTTCTTCACTCACTCTTCCAAGGGATAAGTGAAAAATATGCATACGTTAGGAGAGATTTAAAAGGAATAATCAGCAATAGCCGTGTAACAGATGATTACATTCTAGAGGTAATGACTAAATCTGTTCAGGAGGAAGTAGAGAGACAATCACGCATAGGCCAAACACACAGGACCAAGATAGCCACTGTCAATGCCGCACACCCTGGTGAAAAAGACCAAATAGTCCAGCCAGCAGTCGAAGTGAAAGCTACAGTTCTACAGACCCAAGCAGAGGTGCAAGCCCAGCGCACAGCTATCCATGAACTGACCGCCCAGGTTTCAGCATTAACTAAAACCCTGGAAAAAGCTTTTCCACCCACAGCTAGAGGACCAGAGCCAATACAGACACAAAAGACGACCAAACCTCCCAGATGCCAAGCCTGCATCACTCAAGGACTGGATCGTTGCCATCACTGTTTTAAGTGTGGACAAGAGGGACACAGAGCTGTTGGGTGCCTACTCAAAAACAAGACATCGGGAAACGTGAAGAGGTCACTGGAGAGGGACCACCAGTGATCGTGACCACACCCAGACCAGCGTCCCACATGAAAGAACACCAAGAAAAGATTTTTCCCAGGGTCCACTCACGTATGAAAACTCAAAGAAGACAGGGAAGCAGAGTAGCCAAACTTATTGGTAAAAGATGTACACTTGAGTGTTATCTTAATGGTGTTCGGACAGACATGCTCTTAGACAGCGGGGCACAAGTAACCATAGTAACCAAATCTTGGCTAAATAGTAACCTACCAGACATTCAGATTCTGTCCCTCGACGATCTTTTACCTGATAATCCTCTTAGAGTTACAGCAGCTAATGGGACTAATGTACCGTTTGATGGATGGGTTGAACTGCTTGTTGAAATCAAAAGTCCTGACCATGGTGAAGTAGCCATTAAGGTACCGGTTTTAGTCAGTCAGAGCTGCGTTAGTGGACTTCTTTTAGGCTTCAATGTAATCGAGGAGATAATCTTGGAAAGTCTTGAAAGACCAGGTAGTGTTAACTTGAGTGATTTACTAGCCGAAGCATTAAAATTACAGAGACACACAGCAGAGACTATAGTATCTGTGATAAGAGGGAATACAGACAGAGACAACCTGATAAATGGTACTGTCAGAGTGGGAAAAAAAGGGGTGACTATTCATAGTGGCCAGACTGGTGAGAGTTAAGGTGTCACATAAAGTGTAGACCACTGTGTGACACAGTCTTATTTGAACCTACATTGGAACCAGCCATGCCAGAAGGTTTACAGTTGTTTCCTGCTTTAGTTAATGCACCTCATAGGGCATCCAAAGCTATTAGTATACCAGTCAGTAACCAAAGTAAGCATGACATTTTTCTGCCAGCAAGAATTATGTTGGGTCACATTGAGGAGATTACAGAGTGCAGGCCAGTAAAAATTGGTTCAGCTGTAGACATGGGGACCTGTGCATGTGCAGCTCAGGTGAATTCAACTAGCGACATAGAAGCCAGTACAGAACAGTCTAATGCCAAGGAAAAGTGGCATCCCCCTGTTAACTTAGAGCACCTGGATCCAGAACAGCAGAGGTTAGTGCGTCAAATGCTTTATGAGGAATCAGACATCTTTATTAAGAGCGCCTTTCATGCACAGGGCAACACAAAGCGCTTCACAGTCCACATCACAAATCATCACATAAAACAAACACCAGAATCACAATTAAAACATTAAAATCACACAAAAGATTAAAACACAATAAAAACAATAAAATCACACAAAAGAATAAAACCATTAACACATTCAAAGTTACACAAGAAATTTAAAAAAATAAATAAATAAATGACAGCAGTGCATTACAAATGGAGATAAAATCCTTCAGTTGTATGCACAGGCAAACAGAACAGTCTTTAACCTGGATTTGAACATTGACAGAGTAGACGCCTCCCTCACATTTTCAGGGAGATTGTTCCAGATCTTAGCTGCATAGATCTGAAACGCAGCCTCCCCATGTTTGGTTCTCACTCTGGGCACCAGCAGGAGGCCAGTCCCTGTGCTCCTCAGAGTCCGGGCTGGTTCATATGACACCAACATGTCACTAATGTATTCTGGTGCAAGGCCATGGAGAGACTTGTACACAAGCAGAGCTGTTTTAAAATCTATTCTTTGAGCCACAGGAAGCCAGTGCAGAGACCTGAGGACCGGACTAATATGGTCATACTTCCTGGTTCCTGTCAGGACTCTAGCTGCTGCATTTTGGATGTACTGCAGCTGCTTACAGGTCTGTTTGGACAGACCTGTAAGCAGGCCATTGCAGTAGTCTAGCCTGCTGGAGACAAATGCGTGGACAAGAATCTCCAAGTCTGCCCTGGACACTATATTTCTGACTTTGGCAATGTTCTTCAGATGGTAAAAAGCTGTTGATGTTATTGATTTTATGTGGCTATTGAAATTTAGGTCTGAGTCCAGTATTACCCCCAAATTTCTGACCTTGTCTGAAGGAAGTAGGGAGAGAGACTGAAGTTGACAGATGACGCCCTCTCTTTGTTTCTGGGGACCAAAGACAATGATTTCGGTTTTGTCTGCATTTAGCTGGAGGAAATTATTTTGCATCCACTCACTGATCTGTTGGATACAGTGAAGGAGCAAATCCAGTGGTCCATGTTCTCCTGCAGTCAGTGAGACATAGATCTGAGTGTCGTCGGCGTAATTGTGGTAGGACACTTTGTTTCTTTGTATTAACTGACCTAACGGCAGCATGTAGAGATTAAATAGGAGAGGTCCCAGGATCGACCCCTGTGGTACTCCACAGGTCAGGGCCACATGATCTGAGACGCAGTCTCCAATCTCCACAAAGTACTTCCTATCCTCCAGGTAAGACCTAAACCAGTCTAGGGCTGTGCCAGTGACACCAACCCAGTCCTCCAGTCTCTGCATGAGGATCTCATGGTCGACAGTGTCGAACGCAGCACTAAGATCTAACATGACCAAAACTGTGACTTTACCTGCATCAGTGTGAAGTCGAATGTCGTTTGTTACCTTCACTAGAGCGGTCTCAGTGCTGTGGTGGGGTCTAAACCCAGACTGGAACATATCAAAAGAATTATTCATTGTTAAAAATTCAGTGAGTTGTTGGGAGGCCACTTTTTCAAGAATTTTTCCAATGAATGGCAGATTCGATATGGGGCGATAATTTTGAAGTCCCGCAGGATCCAGACTGCTCTTTTTTAGGAGAGGTCTTATGACTGCTGTTTTTAGGGCCATAGGAAATGTTCCTGACGACAGAGACATGTTTACTATTTGTGTCAGTGAAGGTAACAAACTGCTCAGGACGGACTTCAGAAATTTAGAGGGCAATATATCCAGGCTACATGTGGAGGAGCTCAGACTCATGATTATCTTTTTGACAGTTTCAGTATCCACAGGTGCAAAGTGAGTTAGCTCAAAAAGCTTCTCTGGCTGTTGCATTGTTATACGTGCTGTGGAGGTGATAGTGTTTTTGATTCCTTGTACTTTGTCATCGAAAAACTGTGCGAACTCATTACACCTAGATTTAGAGGAAAATTCTAGGGGCAACTTTACAGGGGGGTTCGTTAATCTACCAACTGTTGAAAACATAACATGAAAATTGTTACTGCAACCTCCAATAATGTCAGAAAAATACATTTCTCTTGTTCTTCGTAGAACCCGGTTAAATTCACCCAACTCATCTTTAAAGATTTCATAATCGCCCTGGAAATTGGACTTTCGCCACTTCCGTTCGGCCCTCCGGCACTCTTGCTTCTGTGCCCTGACCGAGTCTGCCTTAGTCCATGGGGCCTTTTTCTTACTGGTAACTATTTTAACCGTCACAGGAGCAATGGCGTCCAGAACATTCAGAACACTGGTGGTGACAGAGTTATACAATTCATCAACAGTAGAGCATGGAGTTTTCTCAAAATTTAGCATTCCCATGAACAGTTCACCTGTGTTTTCATGTATGTGTCTTCTTCTAGCAATTGTAAATTCAGCTGGTGGTTTGCTAGCAAAACACATGTCAAAAAATACACAGAAATGATCTGACAAAGCAACATCAACTACATTAACATTTGATACATTAACCCCCTTTGTAATTAGCAGGTCAAGAGTGTGCCCCCTGCTGTGGGTGGGGCCACTCACGTGCTGAATGAAACCAAAGGTCTCAAGTACAGAAGCCAGCTCCTTTGCATTTCTGTCATCAACATTATCAACATGTACATTAAAATCACCTGTAATAACTAAACTATCAAAATCTGTGCACACGAATGAAAGTAGTTCAGTAAAATGGTCAATAAAATCGCAACATGACTGTGGTGGCCTGTACAGGACAATGAAAAGAGTAGAAGATTGCTTTTGTTCCATTTTAAAAGAAATATACTCAAACGATGAAAAATTTCCAAGGGGCATTCTATGGGAGACAAAGTGCTCTCTAAAAACTGCAGCTATGCCTCCCCCCCTTTTGTTTTCTCGTACTTCGGATTCGAATTTAAAATTGGGTGGTGTTGCTTCTATTAGAACTGCATTTCCTGTATTTTGGTCCAGCCATGTTTCAGCCATAAGCATAAAATCAAGATCATAAGAAGTGATAAAATTATTAATTAAAAATGATTTGTTACATAGAGATCTGACATTAAGCATAGCAAGTTTAAAAATAACGTCAGAGTCGATTAATGTGGTTGATTGATTTCTACAGGGAACAGAAATTAGATTTGCAGAGTTGGACCGTCTAACTGCTGTCCTGTTTTGATTTCGTTTTTTAGAATTTAAAAACATTTTTGAGCTGGTGCGAGGAACACACACAGTCTCAATTGGACTAAAATGTGAAAACCCTTGTTGTTCTTTAGCTCCCAGAGTCAGAAGGGAGTCAGCACAGTTCAGTGTTTGGACTGGTAATGCACTGCCAGACGGACAGGGAGCAGTGTTTGCACCGTTGTACTCACCCGGTGCTGGTGAGCAGGAGGCGGGGGAGTGCGGTGGGGTCCGAGGGGGCTCAGATGTAAACAGTCACGCCCCCCTCGGGGAACGCTGAACAACATAACGTATGTAGCCCATCAACAGGCTTTTACCTTATCTGTTTGGGTGTAATCCGTCTGGACGATAGGCTTCGTTACGTTTCCAGAAAAGGGCAAAGTTATTCACAAAGACAAAGGGACTACACCCTACCACCCACAGTGTAATCCGGTGGAGAGACTGAACCGCACAATATTGCAGATGCTGCGCACGTTGGAGGACGAGAAAAAAAGTAAATGGAAAGACCACCTCAACCATGTATTACATGCGTATAATTGTGCAAGGCATGAATCCACTGGTTTCTCTCCATTTTTTCTGTTATATGGACGACATCCACGCTTACCTATAGACTTACTGTTTCCTTCTCAGAAAGACACAGATACAAATGACAGACAGGCATATGCACAGAAATGGGCAGAGAGGATGCGGACTGCTTATGACATTGCTGAAAGAAATAGCGAAAAGTCCTCGGCCAAAGGAAAAAAACAATATGACAAATCGGTCAGGGGTGTAGTTCTCCAGCCAGGGGACAGAGTGTTAGTCAGGAACCTATCAGAGAGAGGGGGGCCTGGCAAGCTACGCTCGTACTGGGAACAGGTAGTGCACAGGGTAGTGGAAAGACTTGATGATGGACCTGTGTACAAGGTGCGAGCAGAAAAGGGCTCCAATACGCTGCGTGTGCTCCACAGAAACTTGCTGCTTCCTGTCAACGACCTACCTATTGAGGTGGACATTCCAGCTTTTAGTCCAAAGAAAAAGAAATGCGAACAACAAACTAAAATCAAGATGCTTGAAAACACCAAAGAGACCTCTGATTCAGAGGAGGAAAACTACACATATACAAGTGTTCCTTGCTACAGACTCAGAAGGAGAGGGCAGGCTGAGCAAAGCCATCCAACTGATGAGAGACTAAATGCTACTGCTCGAGAATTCCATTCGACACTGCCACAAGACAAGCAGGTCCAAAGAGACGATACATTGCAGGTGATGGACAATGTACAAGACCCTGTTGATCCAGAACATCAAGTAGAGGAACAACCACGAGAGAGATCACCGGAAGAGCTGGTGCCACAAGAGGAGGAACATCCTGGGATCAGCCTCAGGAGATCCCAGCGGAACATCAGGACCAGAGAGATGTTTACCTATGATGCATTGGGACAACCAACTTATCACCAGTGGAATCCAGGAGTGAACTCTTTGATACCAGGTTATCCCATTACAAGCACTGTTGTCCTTCCTTATGTGGGCCAGCCATATTTATGTTATTCACAAGTGTATTGAACATGCTTTGTTGACAAATGTCAGGAGACATTTATTTAAGCAGGGGAGAGTGTAAGGCTCATAATTTTAAAGATATATATACTAAAAGTGGTTAAAAACAGCTAAAATATAATTCACAAAATTCATAAGTATTTTCAGTCGTTAAAACCAGACACCCTACTATTTTTTTAAATAGTAAACTGTTCATATGGATAAACGTGCAGCTAACTGTATTATGCAATACTTCGACCCGCCACAAGGGGGCGCATGAGCAACATTAGATAGGAGAAAGGACAGAACGGCAGAATAAACCCTGCCGTTGATGAGACAAGACGAACTCATTTGGTCTCCTGTTTTCCTTTCTCAGGTTTGTTAAATGTTTGCAGAAGCATATAAAATCAGCACTGTTGTTTTGGTTAAAACCTTGTAAATGGACTTGTGTAAATATCAACACGTTGACATGTTCTGAGGTGAATGGACAGATAGTAAACTGTTGGTAGTTGAATGCTAACATGCTAAGCTAGCGGAGATGTTCAAGCTAACTTACTGAGTAGGAATATTAGGCAGAATGTTCAAAGGTAAATGTCACTAGAGAAACAGTGTACAAGCAGTAAGCATACAGAATGTAATAATACTTTTTTTTCAAGGACAAGCGTATTTGTGGCAGGTTACTGTTTGAGAAGGGCCGCCATGTTAAAGGTTATAATGGTGTTATTACATGTTAGGCAAATCTAAATGCTAATCGTTTTCTTAGATTTTCTGGTGAGAACAGAAACATTATAGGTTAATGCAGTCATAGTTTTGATAGATTTGCTATTTAATTGATTAAACAATGCATGTATAAATATGTTTAAAGTTGTAGAACGGGAGAATAAACCCTGCCGTTGATGAGACAAGACGAACTCATTTGGTCTCCTGTTTTCCTTTCTCAGGGTTTACAATTCTCACCCCTCTTGGGCTCAAGAGGGGCAAGAGCCCGCTCTGAGAGAGAGCAGCTTTAGAGCCCACTCAGAGAGAGAGAGAGAGCAGCTTTAGAGCCCACTCAGAGAGAGAGAGAGAGCAGCTTTAGAGCCCACTCAGAGAGAGAGAGAGCAGCTTTAGAGCCCACTCAGAGAGAGAGAGAGCAGCTTTAGAGCCCACTCTGAGAGAGAGCAGCTTTAGAGCCCACTCAGAGAGAGAGAGAGCAGCTTTAGAGCCCACTCAGAGAGAGAGCAGCTTTAGAGCCCACTCAGAGAGAGAGAGAGAGCAGCTTTAGAGCCCGCTCTGAGAGAGAGCAGCTTTAGAGCCCACTTTTTGTAACTGGCTCTGATGAAGCAAAGCATCATGGGAAAGAATAACTGTATATATGACTGGATCAAAACATGTCTCCTCTCTCGTCTGGTTCTCCCCACACTCACACTCACCTCCTCCTTCTCCTCCTTCTCCTCCTCCTCCTTCTCCTCCTCCTCCTTCTCCTCCTCCTCCTCTCCCCTCCTTCGCCTCCTTCAGGCTCCTCTGGTACTCCTCTGCACACTCTGAGGTGACCCCGTACAGACCGGCCCCCGGCTGCTTGAGAGCTGACAGTGTGGGCCCCGGGTCTCCCTGGTCTACGGCCCGATTTATGTTCTGGATACACTGAGAGACTACGCACACACACACACACACACACACACAGACACACACACACATAATCAGCAGCAGTAGTAGTAGTAGTAGTAGTAGTAGTAGTAGTAGTAGTAGTAGTAGTAGTAGTAGTAGTAGTAGTAGTAGTTGTAGTAGTAGTAATTAAGTAATGTCAGGTGACTCACAAAGTAGAGCATCAGCTGTGTTCTGATTGGCTCGCAAAACTGCTTCCTGGATCTCATCCAACCACAGCACAGCGGAGGGGTCCTGGGTTTCCTGAGGGGAAGTAGACAAAGAGATGAAGAGGAGCTGGCGTGAGCCCTGTGTGATGATGCGGCTGCAGCAGCGTGAGCCCTGTGTGCTGATGCGGCTGCAGCAGCGTGAGCCCTGTGTGCTGATGCGGCTGCAGCAGCGCGAGCCCTGTGTGATGATGCGACTGCAGCAGCGTGAGCCCTGTGTGATGATGCGGCTGCAGCAGCGTGAGCCCTGTGTGCTGATGCGGCTGCAGCAGCGTGAGCCCTGTGTGCTGATGCGGCTGCAGCAGCGCGAGCCCTGTGTGCTGATGCGGCTGCAGCAGCGCGAGCCCTGTGTGCTGATGCGGCTGCAGCAGCGCGAGCCCTGTGTGCTGATGCGGCTGCAGCAGCGCGAGCCCTGTGTGCTGATGCGGCTGCAGCAGCGCGAGCCCTGTGTGCTGATGCGGCTGCAGCAGCGCGAGCCCTGTGTGCTGATGCGGCTGCAGCAGCGCGAGCCCTGTGTGCTGATGCGGCTGCAGCAGCGCGAGCCCTGTGTGCTGATGCGGCTGCAGCAGCGTGAGCCCTGTGTGCTGATGCGGCTGCAGCAGCGTGAGCCCTGTGTGCTAATGCGGCTGCAGCAGCGTGAGCCCTGTGTGCTGATGCGGCTGCAGCAGCGCGAGCCCTGTGTGCTGATGCGGCTGCAGCAGCGTGAGCCCTGTGTGCTGATGCGGCTGCAGCAGCGTGAGCCCTGTGTGCTAATGCGGCTGCAGCAGCGCGAGCCCTGTGTGCTGATGCGGCTGCAGCAGCGTGAGCCCTGTGTGCTGTTATAGCATTTACACCGTGATTGGATCGACCCAAACTTGGCCAAATGTCTGAGGCCTGATGTTGTTTACTGACCAGTTTTTAATTGAGAACCTCTGCTCTGGACCAAAGACTGAACGTCTACACACTCCCTGCAGGGGGCGCCATATGTGTCATTTTTATTTACAATGCATGATTACATGATCACACTGTTATACAAACTCCAAAGGAGCAGCCAAACCAAAAAGGCTTATATTACATCACAGGCTATTGTTTGTTGTGAGAGGTTTGTTTCCTGAGTGGGCAGAGCTTCCTGTTTGTTCAGGTTTATCTGACGGAAGCCGGGCCCGACTAATGCACTGGAGACCGGACTAATGCACTGGAGACCGGACTAATGCACTGGAGACCGGACTAATGCACTGGAGACCGGACTAATGCACTGGAGACCGGACTCTGTCATCATGAGCCGGTTCCGGAACAGCCTTCATCAGAACATTTCTACAGACGTCATGTGACACAAATCCCCCAGACTCCAGAGCACTCCTCATAGACCTGGGATTAGTATATGGTAGTAGTAAAGTAGTACCTGTAGTACTTGTAATACCATAGTAGTAGTACTCACATGGGCCTTCTCTCGCCGCGCCCCTTGCAGGACGTCATGGTAGTGCACTGCCAGGTCCGGATCCACATTCTCCAGTTTGGCCGAAGGATTCTGCAGAGATTCCAACGTCCTGTTGGCGTTCCCCTCGTCCAGCGCCTCGTTTATCTGACCAATGGCAGCGATCCCTGAGAGATGATCAGGAAGAGACTGTTACTGACTGAGAGTGACCAGAGTGTGTTACAGACAGTACTGAGAGTGACCAGAGTGTGTTACAGACAGTACTGAGAGTGACCAGAGGGGGCAGTATTACAGACAGTACTGAGAGTGACCAGAGGGGGCAGTATTACAGACAGTACTGAGAGCATGGATCTATTATATTAACTGGATAGGGTATTACTAGCTTGTAGCTGAATAACTCACATGCTCAGGGGATTCTCGCGGTACTGCAGACTGAACCAGACTAAATTCACGTGGGCTACCCAGAAATTTTCCCCATAGAACTCAATGCATATTAAAACAGCTCAACCTCAGCAGACAGAGAACCTACAGCTTTAATAAAGATAGGATTTTGTGGGGATTTTAGTGTCCCTTGTCATCCTGAACTTTTTTTCTTCTTAAATCCTTCGGTTTTGTTTAAATCCACACTTTAGTGCCACAAACTCTGCTCGTCTGGCTCTCGCTCTAACTCCTGCTCTGATGAACTGCTCTGATTGGTCGAAGCGCGGCCGAGCCCCTCTGTGCACGTGCGTGAGACCCGGTGTGAGACCCACACACGCGTGTTTGACGCAACGCATTATGGGAGATCATCCACTGCACAGAAACGGGAGGACCAGACGATGCCCAAATACAGGCGAGTTTCCCATAGATCTTTGCGAGTTTCCCAAAGTTCGTTGCGAGTTTCAGGCAACTTCCGCTAATCTTTTAACCCCCCTACCGTCACAAAGCGCCACTGAGCACAACCATTCATTTGAATAGGGCGCCATCTTGGATCGCCGGGGCTTGGCTGAGAGTGACCAGTGTGTTACTGACAGTACTGAGAGTGACCAGAGGGGGCAGTGTTACTGACAGTACTGAGAGTGACCAGAGGGGGGAGTGTGTTAAAGACAGTACTGAGAGTGACCAGAGGGGGGCAGTGTGTTACAGACAGTACTGAGAGTGACCAGAGGGGGCAGTGTTACAGACAGTACTGAGAGTGACCAGAGGGGGCAGTGTGCTACAGACAGTACTGAGAGTGACCAGAGGGGGGCAGTGTGTTACAGACAGTACTGAGAGTGACCAGAGGGGGCAGTGTTACAGACAGTACTGAGAGTGACCAGAGGGGGCAGTGTGCTACAGACAGTACTGAGAGTGACCAGAGGGGGGCAGTGTGTTACAGACAGTACTGAGAGTGACCAGAGGGGGCAGTGTTACAGACAGTACTGAGAGTGACCAGAGGGGGGAGTGTGTTAAAGACAGTACTGAGAGTGACCAGAGGGGGGCAGTGTGTTACAGACAGTACTGAGAGTGACCAGAGGGGGCAGTGTTACAGACAGTACTGAGAGTGACCAGAGGGGGGCAGTGTTACAGACAGTACTGAGAGTGACCAGAGGGGGCAGTGTTACAGACAGTACTGAGAGTGACCAGAGGGGGCAGTGTTACAGACAGTACTGAGAGTGACCAGAGGGGGCAGTGTGCTACAGACAGTACTGAGAGTGACCAGAGGGGGGCAGTGTGCTACAGACAGTACTGAGAGTGACCAGAGTGTGTTACAGACAGTACTGAGAGTGACCAGAGGGGGCAGTGTTACAGACAGTACTGAGAGTGACCAGAGGGGGTAGTGTTACAGACAGTACTGAGAGTGACCAGAGGGGGGCAGTGTTACAGACAGTACTGAGAGTGACCAGAGGGGGCAGTGTTACAGACAGTACTGAGAGTGACCAGAGGGGGGCAGTGTTACAGACAGTACTGAGAGTGACCAGAGGGGGCAGTGTTACAGACAGTACTGAGAGTGACCAGAGGGGGCAGTGTTACAGACAGTACTGAGAGTGACCAGAGTGTGTTACAGACAGTACTGAGAGTGACCAGAGGGGGCGTGTTCTCACTCAGGTGCTCGTCGCTCACGGTCTGGTTGACTTGGTCGATACACGCCTGGATGTCGTTCCACGTCAGAAAATCACTTCCTGCTTCAGCTTTGAGGCGTAGCAGCTCCTCCATGTATCTGGAAATATGATGTTTGGAAATGATCATGTGACCTACAGTTATATAGAACAACCTCTGGGTCTCCTCTCCTCTGGGTCTCCTCCTGCACCGCCTCCCAGCCTTGGTCTCCTCACCTCTGTACCTCCTCAGAGCCCTGCTCCCCTCTCCTCTGCACCTCCTCACCTCTGCACCTCCTCACCTCTGAGCACTTTCTGGGTCCACGTTGCTCAGTCCGGTCTCCAGACTCGACAGGAGGTTCCAGAGAGCAGCTTTATCTCCTCGGTCCAACGCTGAGTTCATGAGGACCACCGCAGACAGCATCTCCACCGCCACCATGAGCTCGGGGTGAGACAGCGCCCCCTGTGGAGAGGGACACCCCACACTCTTAATGAGGAAGAGGCCGGTTTGAACATAAGCTAGCTGGAGCCGATTTCCTTATATGGGCATTTCTTCCACAGCGTTAAATATTTGCAGGAACAGAAGAGATGCTAAGAATAAACGAAGGCCTCTGATTGGTCGGTCCTTATTTGGCTCATATCTGGATTTACAAAGACAAAATCACATACACACCAGAAGCACAGAGAGCGATAAACCCCGGATTTGAGGACAAAATGGTGAGTGTGTGGGGCCTTTGAGCCTGAAGGTCATGGGTTCCTTCTCCACTGATGTCTGCTGTTGTTGTGTCCTTGGGCAAGATACTTAACCCCACTATGGTTGAATCATCGGCAAACATTGCTATTTTGGATATTTGTAGCACTAGTGGCAAGTCATTTATATATAGACAATGAGAAGTCCAAGGCATCTTTCTTGAGGTATACCACAGATAATTGTTATTAAAAAATCCTACACAGAGCACATTACACAGGCCATAGAATGTTTAGGATGGGTTTCTCACCGGACACTCGCATCAATTGCACTCAAAACACATCTGACACCTATTTTCATGCCCTCTGGCAATGCCCACCCATTTTAGAATTCTGGAAAGCAGTCACATCTTCCATCTCCTCACTTCTAGGTTGCCACATACTGTCCCCATCACTTTGCTTATTAGGCGATCTCACTCAGCTAAACTTCAGCTAAACTTCACACAACCAAACATAAACATCCTCCTGGTGGCGCCAACCATCGCCAAGAAAACCATCCTCATGAACTGGAAATCAACGAAAAAAATAAACATTTGAATATGGAAAAACATGCTGAATGATCACATCCATCCCAAAACCATCCCACAGCAGAGCCTCTCTGTCCACCCCACTGCCGTGTAATTCTAAATACTTATTTGTAAAAAATCCATTTGTGTTTATAAATATATATTATATATATATATATACACATATATATACACATATATCGGTGTTCATATGATTATATTACTAATTGACTATGTATATGTTTGTGTTTTTATATAAATGTGTATATATCTATCATGCAGTGTTCATAACATCGTAGTATCAATAGCCAAACATTATAATACATCTATTACTATTATTCTTATCATAATTCTATAAGTTTTAATATATAATATAGTTAAAATTATATAACAATGATGATATTTACATACCAAAGTTATTATAAATATTGTTATTCGTAAAAACTAACAAAGCACTTGTTATTATTGTTAATATTATTATTAGTAGCAGTAGTAATTAAAAAGTAAGGGAAGAATAATGGTAATAATGAATA
The DNA here is from genome assembly GCA_964034765.1 of Knipowitschia caucasica. NCBI lineage: Eukaryota > Metazoa > Chordata > Actinopteri > Gobiiformes > Gobiidae > Knipowitschia > Knipowitschia caucasica. The sequence goes on from OZ035826.1 coordinate 4,547,851, forward strand.
TAATATATATATATGACATATTTTATTTTTTATTCTTATTTTTATAAAAATTGGGCTCTCTCATCTGCACCTTGCTCCACCCCTCGGGTTTTTATTGCACCGCACAAGAGCACAGCTGCAGATTGGGGCTCTGACATCTCAACAAGTGCATTACTGTTTATACATCATTTTATAGTGAGTAATTTATATACATATATATATATATTTATCATATACTACATTGATGTGTATATAAATTACAAAAATATACACCAAGAATAATAGATTTAGTAAAGCTGCTGCTGTGATGCTCCTGTTTATCTATTTTTATTTGTATGATTATCCTTTTGTTGTTGTCAATATGAATCCTGTCACTGCTTCACCTGTGTGTCCTCACTATTATACTCTTAGCACCACTATACTATCATGTTGTTATTATCATTAACTCATATTATTATTGTCATTATCATTAATTGTTAATATGTCACTTTCTATCCTTGTTCATTTTACTTTATTTTTCCACTTCGATTTATATCCTTCTCACCGAAGCTAATCTAAGAACTGACTCATGTAACTTACACCTGAACACACTACACTACACACACTACACACACTACACTACACACACTACACACACTACACACACTACACACACTACACTACACACACTACACACACTGCACAACCACCGCCTCAAGAACCATTTTGTATCTGTCTAGCCCCCTGCCCTTCCGTATCGCTCCACAGTATGTGTGTTATGTAAAAGCTTTGGTTGTCTGTATGTATGTATGTACTGTATGTATGAATAATAATAAAAAATAAAAAAAATAAAAAAATACAGTTTGCTTCCTGTTTTCTAAATAATCTTTAAGCCACAGTGATGCTGCTGGACTGGACCCACAACATTGCATTACACTCAGCAGAAGGTTTATTTATTTATTTATTTGTTTATTTGACAGGGACAGTACAAGAAAACATTGCCAGCTCAGTGGCCGATGTTATGTACATAAGGCGTCTAGCCATAGGCTAATTTGCAGCCCCCGTCCCTGGTTAGGCTTTTCAAAGGGGTTTAAAACAGAACAGAAAGATGAAAAATCAGTAAAAGGCATCAAACAATACAACAATAAAAAGAAAGAGGAGAAGACATATCTGACCACTTCCCATCCCAAGTCCAGTCAAACTGTTCAGTGCTCACACTTTTGTTTGTTCTTTAGCCACAGCTTCAGCTTTTGTGAGAAAAGTCTCAGGTCCATTTGGGACTTTAGCTCCAGTGGCAAAGAGTTCCATAACTGTGTCCCTTTTACTGAGAACGCAGACTGACCCAGAGCAGTTTTACAAAACTTCACTCTGCAGTTCCCGCTGACTCCAGCTCTGGTGCTCACTCCTTGATTAGTGTATTTTTGTACTAACTGACACATTACAGACGGAGCAAGACCATTAAGACACTTGAATATATTTTTTATAAAAGAGAAACTGATGAAGCTATCGAATGTCATCATTTTATATTTTTGAATGATAGTGCAGTGATGCCACTTCATTGGTTTTTGATCAAACACTTTAAGTGTTTGCTTGTAGAGTGATGTTAAAGGTCAGATTGTGAGGCCTGGCCCCAAACGATTGAACAATACGACATATGAGATAAAATCATAGCATGTAGATATACTCGTGCCGCCTGAGTTGATACACAAGACCTAATTATACAGAAACAATTTAAATTTGTCTTGATGGTCTTAGACATTTTTCTGACATGGGCATCAAACTTAGTTTAGAATCTACAATAACCCCCAAATACTTAAACTCATCAACCTGCTCGATTTTATTTTTGTCAATATTAATGTTTAGATCATTTGGTGAATTTCTCTTTAGAGAGAAACACATGGCAACAGTTTTAGTATAATTTAAGGTCAGACAGTTGTCCCGCAGCCACTGAGATGTGCTGACAAGCTGTCTGTTCAACAAGTCTGAAGCCTGTTTAGGGGAATCTGCAGCTACATAAATGATTGTGTCATCTGCATACAATTGGCAGCTGGTATTTTTGCAGATTTCCTGTAAATCATTTATGTATAGACAGAACAACAAGGGGCCCAATATCGACCCTTGTGGTACACCTAAATTACATTTTTGGATGGTTGATTTAACACCATTTATTTTTACACACTGTTGTCTTGATGCAAGGTATGATTTAAACCAATTTAAAGCTTGTTTGGAAAAGTTTAGTTGTTTCAGTTTTCTCAAGAGTACTTGGTGGTTTACAGTATCAAAAGCTTTTTTTAAATCGAGAAATACTGCTCCCACACATTTACCTTTATCCAAACTAGTTTTGATTGTTTCTGTAAAGTGACATACAGCCATCTCAGTGGAGTGCTTTGGTCGAAATCCAAATTGTTTAGGGTTTAGTAGACTATGTTCCTCCAAGTAGTTCATCAACTGTTCAGCCACAAGCTTTTCTAACACTTTGGAAATCACAGGTAAAATTGAGATCGGTCGGTAATTGCAAGCTTTATCTGTAGCTCCTGATTTAAAAATTGGAGTCACAACAGCCGTTTTGAGATTTTCAGGAAATTCATTATTTTTGATTGATAAATTCACTAAATGTGATACTGGTTTTAACAATTCGTTACTATACTTTTTGATTAAATGTGTATCTAAATCAAAAAGGTCTTTGGCTTTTGAACTATTTAATTGATTAATAATTGTATGGATCTTTTTTTGATCAGCTTGTGTGACATTAAAGGATGAATTTGAATCTTTCACATCATGACATGCGACAGAAATTGAATTGAAACTTGCAGCAAGCTTCTCCACTGAATCAACAAAATAGAAGTTAAATTCATTTGCAATTTCCAAAGCATTACTACTGATCGTTCCATTTACATCCAGTTTAGTTATGCATTTACTCTGACTCGAATTACGATTGGTCAATTTATTAATGTGCTTCCATATAAGCGAACTGTTTCCATGTGATTCAGCAAACAGATGCATGAAATAAGAGGACTTGGCTTTTCTTAATTCACTAACAACTTTATTCCTTAGTCCCTTAAAGACCAGTATATCTGTCTGTAATTTAGTTTTGATCGATTTTTTCAGTGCTAGATCCCTCTTTTTCATAAGTTGATAAATATGATCAGATATCCATGGCAGGGTCACTTTCCTCCTGTTGGTTTTTGAAACGCGAGCAAATTTCTGAATTACATTTTTCAGTTTCTCTGTTAAAAAAGTAGAGCACTGATTTACATTTTCCATTTGTGTCACATCGTTCCAGTTTATGTTTTTCAATTCAAGTTCAAATAAGGGCTGTTTATGTTTTGGAATTATTTTTTCATTTTTAATAACGGACACAGGGTGAATTCCCTCCAGTCGCTTCTTGGTTAGTTTTCGCACAATCAACGTCAAATTATGATCAGATAGACCTGTCACAAAGTTGTAAGTTTTAGTAACTCGTTCTGATTTGTTGTTGATGTGTAACCAGGAACATCAATCATGTTTGTTGAGATGTTACTATGTAGCCAAGTTTCACTCATGGCTAAGAAATCTAAATTTGAATTACTCAATAAATGGTGAACTTCATTTAGTTTTGACAGAACACTTTGAATATTAAGATGACCTCCAAATATACCTTTAGGTTTAGCTTTTGCATCCCAAATCACCTTTGCATGATTCACAGTTTGAAAATATTTCAGTTCTTTTTGCTTGTTGGACGCATATCCAGAAATCTTTTTAGCACTTGAATTTGCTTGATTTTCAAGGTGAAAAGCAAAAAAGTGAAGTGAAAAGAGAGACTGGATGGTAGCTGCATTTTCCATTTCAGGGTTTGCAACATTTCCAACAACTTTTGCTGCCGCATCCAAAGGGCTCCCATTTAACTTCAATGAAAAATCTTCATCTTGTGCAGCAGTAGTAAGGGTCCTCGCAATTGCAGAACTAGGCATGTCCACAAGATGGTGCTGTAGACACTCTTCAGTGTGTAATTCCACAATTAAACTTGAGCAAATGTTCTTTAAAGGACCTGGATTTAGTTGTATGTCACCACTTAACAGGAGCAAAAGGAGAAGCAATGTACAGAAGGATCCCTTCTTCCTGCTCCTCAGTTGTTTAGACTTGCTTGTGGTGCAAAGTTCGTGTTTATTTTGCCAGCATGTTGAATACAAAACATGAAATCCATATCCAAAAAAGCCTAGAGATGGTTTCACAATAATTGGTACAGCATGAGTTGGCCTGCATGTTATTTCCTGTTTAGTCCAGCATGGTCCCAGTAGAACACAGAGATACCAACAGCAAACTAGCCACACAAAGACATACCTTCCCTAGCTTTTTGCTTTCTCTTTGGAATTGTATTGGTGTTTACTCCTTCTTGAACTGGGGTGTAGTGGTGTCCAGATATAGTCCATGAAAGACCAGAGATGCTGCCAACATAATTGCCATGTGCAGTTGTATCCTTTGTCTCTTGTGCTACAGTTTGGACTTGGTTCTTTTGTCCAGTTTAAGACTTCTGTTCCACACAAGTAGAGATGTTGAATAGTGTGGACAAGTCCAACCAAATCGAGCACACAAAACTTAAGCAACAATGGAAATACAAAAGCAATAGTGGAGCCCAACAAACCACCACTGCTCATGGCAGCCATCTTGGAGTGTTTGTGATCTAAAAGAAAATGCTGAGCTGAAATCCAGCAACACAGCTCCTGCTAACCTTTTGTTGTCTAATGCGGTCACCAACTGTAGCTGTAGCTCTGTCCAGTGACCTGCTCTGTGCGCATGTTGGAACTCTGTATTTAGGTTGTTATTGGAAACATATTTATGGATTTGATCAAACACAATCCCCTCCATGATTTTGCTCCGAGCAGGAAACAGTCTCCATCATTTCTTCTTATCATGTAGATTATCATTTCAGGGGCTGAGTCTGACCATGAGTCTTTCCCGATTGGTCTGCACTGAGCGCTACCACAGGGCCTTCATCCCCACCGCTGTCAGACTGTACAATAAGTCACTTTAAGTCACTAATGACCTGCACTAGGGCTGAAGAACCAGCTGCTATTGCCACTTTTTATTGTACATAATTATATCCTGAACAGACTATATTTTTAACCTTTAACATGTTTCACACTTCTGTCTTTTGCTCAATTCTATCTGTGCTAATGTGAGATCAATGAAGTCTATCTTATCTTAACATGTTAGCATTGTCCAAGCTAACTCTAGTGGCCGGTCCTCACCTCAGGGCTCTGCTGCTGGAGACTGCTCAGTTCTCTCTGGTAAAGTTCTGCAGCTTCAGGAAACACCGTTGGAAGTTGGGCGTCCGGATTCATCAGCTCCTCCACCGTCTGCGCCGCCACGCCCTCTTTGATCGCCGTGTTTATCCGGGCGACTGCGGCCAGCACTGAGGAGACATTTAGCCGTCAGAGCAGCTCTTCAATCAGCTTTTCCTTTACTCGTTGTGAAAGACAGTCTCACTTTTGTTGTATCCGTCGCTGAACTCGTTGGCAGCGTTGACTCCGTTCTGCAGCTCGTCTTTGGTTAGAGCTTTACCTGGAGACACCTGTGACACAACAGCCAATCAGAACAGCTCTAGGAAGACGGCTACAACAACAGCCAATCAGAACAGCTCTAGGAAGACGGCTACAACAACAGCCAATCAGAGCAGCTCTAGGAAGACGGCTACAACAACAGCCAATCAGAACAGCTCTAGGAAGACACTTTTGACATAACAGCCAATCACAGCAGCCATAAGAAGACACCTCTGGCACAGCAGCCAATCAGAACCGCTCTAGGAAGACATCTACGACGACAGCCAATCAGAACAGCTCATGGAAGACACTTTTGACAACAGCCAATCAGAACAGCTATAAGAAGACACTTTTGACAACAGCCAATCAGAGCAGCTCTAGGAAGACAAGTACAACAACAGCCAATCAGAACAGCTCTAAGAAGATAGCCATGACATTACAGCCAATAAAAACAGCTCTAAGACAACACTTCTGGCACAACAGCCAATCAGAACAGCTCTAGGAAGACACCTACGAAAACAGCCAATCACACCATTGACCACAAACTCTTATTTACCAAATGATCTCAGTGTATCTGTATAAAATGCAGTCAGTTTTGCTCAGAGTTCTGTGGGAGTTCCGCAAGGCTTCATACTTGGACCAGTCATAGAGAACGCCACACCACCGATATCTGAGCTTTACATATGGAGCTTTCGCGAAAGTTCACTGTGGTAGACCCGGCTGCTGCTTGCCCAGATCTACAAGCCTGCTCATCCTCGACTCATCATACCAGCAACGCCCACATCTAATCATCCAATAACCACCAGGACAGCAAGTTAAAAGCCAGAGAGGCCCACTTCCCGGCCTTCTGAAGTCTGCAAGCTTCTGAAGTCTGCAAGCCTCCGCCGCCCCACCTCCTCCTTCTCTCATCGAAGCGTGCTTGCCTACTGCCTCTGCCGTCACCAGTGCCTAGGCCCCGGGGGGGATTATGCGCGCGATCAAGCGCCGCGCTCAACAGCATCTCTCCCGGGCCTAGGGCGCCAAACATGCTTAATCCTAAACTTCTAACTGCATTTTCCCTCATGGGTCTCTCCAAGGTGAAGTAAGTCTATAGGAGCCATAGAAATTTGGATCAAAGCTTCGTCCATGAGCACTTCCCTATTGGGTTGCATTGAGTTAGCATTGCCCATCTTTATACTGTCTATGGACGGGATTATACTCCACTTTGCTTTTACAGGCCTCACTCCCACCTGCTCATCAGCCTCTCTCTCCCCTTGTCCCATGAGCTCCTCGCCACCCCACCTGGTGCCCACCTGGTCCCCCCCTGGTCCCCACCTGCTCCTTGGCCTCCCGGTCTCCTTGCAGTTGCTTCAGGTACCAGCTCTTGTTGTTTGGCTCAAGGTGTTTCAGCCCCAGGGCCCGGAGCGCCTCCAGGAGCTGGTCCTCATCCCCCGCGAGGAGAGCGGCCTCTACACCACGCAGGTATGTGGAGGCTGCAAAGGAGAGAGTACAGGTCAGTGAGAGAGAGACCAGAGAGAGACCAGAGAGAGACCAGAGAGAGACCAGAGAGAGACCAGAGAGAGAGACCAGAGAGAGACCAGAGAGAGACCAGAGAGAGACCAGAGAGAGACCAGAGAGAGACCAGAGAGAGACCAGAGAGAGACCAGAAACAGACCAGAGAGAGAGACCAGAGAGAGAGACCAGAGAGAGAGACCAGAGAGAGACCAGAGAGAGACCAGAGAGAGACCAGAGAGAGACCAGAGAGAGACCAGAGAGAGACCAGAGAGAGACCAGAAACAGACCAGAGAGAGACCAGAGAGAGACCAGAGAGAGAGACCAGAGAGAGAGACCAGAGCGAGAGACCAGAGAGAGACCAGAGAGAGACCAGAGAGAGACCAGAGAGAGAGATCAGAGAGAGAGACCAGAGAGAGAGACCAGAGAGAGAGACCAGAGAGAGATCAGGGAGAGATCAGGGAGAGAGAGACCAGAGAGAGAGGGAGACCAGAGGGAGAGAGAGACCAGAGAGAGTGAGACCAGAAAGAGACCAGAGAGAGATCAGGGAGCGAAAGACCAAAGAGAGAGACCAGAGAGAGAGACCACAGAGAGTGAGACCAGAGAGAGTAAGACCAGAGAGAGACTAGAGAGAGACCAGAGAGAGAAAGAGACCAGAGAGAGAGAAAGACCAGAGAGAGAGTGAGAGACCAGAGAGAGTGAGACCAGAAAGAGACCAGAGACCAGAGAGAGACCAGAGACCAGAGAGAGACTAGAGAGAGACCAGAGAGAGTGAGACCAGAGAGAGACCAGAGAGAGAGAGAGACATGTTATACTAGTGGTTATATGTATCTGTCTTAAAAGCGATGGTGTAGGTATAAATGTAACTCACTGTTGACTTGGTTGACGTTGCCCTGAATCTCCGCTTGCGTCAGCAACTCGTCGTAAACGTCTCGTTCTGCATCAGGGTTTTCCATCTGCTGCAACAAAACATGGCCGCCGGCAACACAGCAGCTTTAGTGCCTCATCAGAGACCAGAGAGAGACCAGAGAGAGACCAGAGAGAGACCAGAGAGAGATCAGAGAGACCAGAGAGAGACCAGAGAGAGACCAGAGAGAGACCAGAGAGAGACCAGAGAGAGACCAGAGAGAGACCAGAGAGAGACCAGAGGGAACGACCAGAGAGAGACCAGAAAGGGAGAATAGCATAAAAACCGATGTGTAATTAGGGCCCTCAGGGGTCGGTCAGTCAGGACCCCTGCTCTGGACTTTAGTGCATGAAGAGCTTTGGCCTGATGGACTTTTCTCATTTCATTATTTATAGTTTCAAATCAGTGGTTTTTATTGTAGATCAATGTTTATGTGAGGATTCTATCACAGCAGTATAAGTGCAGTTACAGTAGCAGCAGCAGTAGCAGTAGTTGATCCTGGTCTTTCATGGTCTGGTCTGGTCTGGTCCTGGTCACACCCGGGCCTTGAACCACTAGACTTTTCAGTCTTCTGTTCTGGTTTGGTCCTGGTCTTTCACAGTCTGGTTTAGTCTAGTTCTGATCTCTCACCCGGGTCTTGGAGCTCTGGACTTTCCGGTCTTTGGCCTGGGACAGCGTGGCCTGGTAGGCGTCGGCACAGTCCGGCTCCAGTTTGAGTAACATGGCGTTGGGATTCTGCAGTGCCACAAACGTACCCTGAGGGTCACCTGCGTCTACGGCCTCGTTTATGGCAATGACAGCGGCGTGTACTGCAGGAAGAGAAGGACTCAGGCATTTTGGCACACATGGACACACATTTTGGCACACGAGGACACACATGGACAGACATTTTGGCACACATGGACACACATAAACAGACATTTTGGCACACATGGACACTCACGGGCGGCCTCGTCCACCGACAGCTCGTTTGCCAGGATTCCTCCGATCTTACTGAACGCCGGCATCTGGATCCCGTACTTCTCCAACTCAGACTTCATGTTGTTGATCTCCTCCTCTGTTCACAAACCGGTCAGAGCTGGATCTAGCGCTGGGTCTGGGTCTTGTCCAGGTCTGGGTCTGGGTCTGGTTGTAGTCTGGATCAGGGTCCGGTTGTCGTCCAGGTCTGGGTCAGGTTGTAGTCCAGGTCTGAGTCCAGGTCTGGGTCTGGGTCTCCACTCACCGGTGAAGTCCACTTTCCCGTACAGGTCCTGGATCTGTGGGGCCAGTCCCAGTTTGAACAGGTACAGACTGAAACAGAGCAGAGTGTGAGTCCGCGGTGGGCAGACAGGGGGCGCTGCAGTCCTCACCTGAGGGCGTGGATGCAGTAGATGCAGCGCGGCATGTTCTTCCGGTCGTAGATGTCCGTCGTCTCTGGGTAAAAAATCTAAAACACAAAACTTTTATCACATTCAGAATATAATACAGCATGATCCACCCCCCCATCTGAACCACAGACTGCAAATATTAACCATCTTAACCACTTTTGCCTCCTGGGGGCTTTTCCAAAATGGCAGCGGAGCAGGAAAATGTGAAACGTGCGCTAACATGCGGCAATCTCACTCCTTGGTGGTGGGGGTGTACCCGGAAAGAGAATTACCCAATGCTTTTGTATTGTGTCTTCTTTCCTCTAGAAAACCTCTTTACAGGATGGTCCAAAAGTGGCTCTTGGACCAAAAGTGGCTCTTGGACCAAAAGTGGCTACATTCCAGATGCTGTCTGAGGAGAGTATATATTTTTGGACCAGTCTAGTTCAGCCGCTGTGGGCTTTTGAAGTAGTGCAGCTAACACATGCACAAATGTAACACGTTCTTCTTGCATAAAGAACAGATCTGTTGAGAGTACGACTCATATGTCCCTTCTACAGATTCTCCCATGGGACCTGTAACCATGGGCCTCTTGTCCGCATCTTGGTTTAGGTGGTCGGCCATGTCTTGGTAAGTTTGCAGTGATCTATAGTCGTTCATGATGTTGTTTAGTGATGTATGTCGCTTGTCACATCGTCTTTTGAGCTACAGAGGGCGCTGTCGAGTTGCAGGGACAGTCCATTTAAAGCTCGGGTATGTAACTTTTGTCTCATAAATAACACAGTTTGTCCAAAAGAGTCAAGACCACAACATGTTTTCTTCTGTCTTCACCTGTTTCAGAGCAAAGAACTAGAGACATGGGTTTAATGGGTCTATTGTTGTGGACTGAAAGTTACATCCCCAGCTTTCAAGTTGCGTCCCCCAGCTTTAAAGTTACGTCCCCCAGCTTTAAAGTTATGTACCCCAGTTTTAAAGTCAGACTCCGTTGTGTATCGTGTTGGTGTTACTACAGTATATCATGTGACAACTTGTTTCATGTGAATCATAAGGATTTCCCAAGAACCGCTCCCAGAACCAGGACCTAAATTATGGGTTTCTACAGGATTACACAGAGACACACACACAGACACAGAGACACACACAGAGACAGACACACACACACAGAGACACACACACACAGAGACACACACAGAGACAGACACACACACACAGAGACACACACACACAGACACAGAGACACACACACAGAGACACACACACGGACAGAGAGAGAGAAATGGAGTGAGAGAGAGAGAGAAAGATACATAGAGAGAGACCAGAGAGAGAGAGACCCCGACTTTAATTCAGACCATGTGAATGAGGAGAGAGTCTGCAGTGACCCCTGACCCCTGACCTTGGGCAGCCCTTTGGCCGACATGGCGTTGAGCCACTGGATCACGTTGTCTGTGTGTCTGAAGTGAAGACCTGTCGCCTGAAACACAAACACATTAGAATGAGGCGTGTTGTTTAGACCTGTGTCGACTTCTCACCACAAGGAAGACAGGAAGAGACCAGAGAGAGACCAGAGAGGGACCAGAGAGAGACCAGAGAGAGACCAGAGGGAGAGACCAGAGAGAGAGACCAGAGGGAGAAGCCGAGAGAGACCAGAGGGAGACCAGAGAGAGACCAGAGGGAAAGCCGAGAGAGACCAGAGAGAGACCAGAGAGAGACCAGAGAGAGACCAGAGAGAGACCAGAGAGAGACCAGAGAGAGACCAGAGAGAGAGACCAGAGAGAGAGACCAGAGAGAGACCAGAGAGAGACCGGTAAGAGACCAGAGACAAAGCAGAGAGAGAGACCAGAGAGGGTCCGGAAAGAGACCAGAGAGACCAGAGAGATCAGTGAGAGGGACCAGAGACAGGGACCAGAGGGAGAAACCAGAGAGAGACCAGAGAGACCCCAGTGGTCCTCAGTACGTACCGTGTAGCGCGCCTGCTCTCTGTCGTAGATCTTCTTCAGTGAAACCGTTTGAGGAGCAAAGAAGTGTCCGAGCTTGGCCAGGTAAACGCCGTTCCTTAGCCCCTCCTCCAGCTCCGTGGTGGGCGGGAGCTCCTCGTCCAGACACGCCTCCATCCACCTGACGGACACAGCAACACTTAGCATCTGCAGCGCTAAAGGCCGCTAGCAACCAACCGCTAACAACGAACCCAAAACCTAATAAAGAAGAAAGTTTGAAGCTTTCTGTTCAGCATGAAGGAGAAACTTTACCTTTTTCTTTCCTTCTTGGGCACTTTCTCAGCATTTATACATTACTAGAGTTCTCATGAAATGGGCTAGAGTACAAAAACAACTAAGAGACCAGAGAGAGACCAGAGAGAGACCAGAGAGAGAGACCAGAGAGAGAGACCAGAGAGAGAGACCAGAGAGAGACCAGAGAGAGACCAGAGAGAGACCAGAGAGAGACCAGAGAGAGAGACCAGAGAGAGACCAGAGAGAGACCAGAGAGAGAGACCAGAGAGAGACCAGAGAGAGAGACCAGACAGAGAGACCAGAGAGAGAGACCAGAGAGAGACCAGAGAGAGAGACCAGAGAGAGACCAGAGAGAGAGACCAGAGAGAGACCAGAGAGAGACCAGAGATAGACCAGAGAGAAAGACCAGAGAGAGAGACCAGAGAGAGAGACCAGAGAGACCAGAGAGAGACCAGAGAGAGAGACCAGAGAGAGACCAGAGAGAGAGAATAGAGAGACCAGAGAGAGAGACCAGAGAGAGAGACCAGAGAGAGAGACCAGAGAGAGACCAGAGAGAGAGAATAGAGAGACCAGAGAGAGAGACCAGAGAGAGAGACCAGAGAGACCTGAGAGAGACCAGAGAGAGACCAGAGAGAGACCAGAGAGAGAGACCAGAGAGAGACCAGAGAGAGAGACCAGAGAGAGACCAGAGAGAGACGACAGAGAGAGAGACCAGAGAGAGACCAGAGAGAGACCAGAGAGAGAGACCAGAGAGAGACCAGAGAGAGACGACAGAGAGAGAGACCAGAGAGAGACCAGAGCGAGAGACCAGAGAGAGACCAGAGAGAGAGACCAGAGAGAGATAGACCAGAGAGAGAGAGACCAGAGAGAGACCAGAGAGAAATCAGAGAGACCAGAGAAAGACCAGAGAGAGAGAGAGAGAGATGGACCAGGATTCAGGCTGAGACAGGACCAAAACCAGGCCGAGGAATGAGACCAGGACCCTTATCAGGACCCTGACCCATACCAGGATCAAGACCAGGATTCAGACCAAGACCAGGATAAGACCAGCCTGAGGACCCAGACCAGGACCCAGACCAGCACCCAGACCAGGACCCAGACCAGGACTGAAAAGCCTCTGTGTTTGGACCAGAGACGGCAGTGTTTTCTGAAAGCAGCAAACACACCACACCCAGGACCAAACAGGGAACAGGTCTGAGTCTGGAACTGGTCCAGGTCTGAGTCTGGAACCGGTCCAGGACTCTGCAACAGAACAGCAGTGTTTGTGTTGTTGTGCCTTTGGGCAGGACACTCCAACACTCTGAGGTGAAAGTGATTTACAGTGAGTCTGGAGAAATGCGAGGAATGTGACGAAGTAAGTAAGTAAGTAAGTTTTTATTTATATACCGCCTTTTCACTGCGGATCTGAGTCTCAAAGCGGTTTACAATTGTTAATTTTGGGCATTTGTCTCTCACTCCACACAGAGATGGGAGCGGGGCCAGTACAGGAAGCGCATGCCAGACCTATTGGACATATTTTTAGTGGTAGGGGAAACCGGAGTACCCGGAGGAAACCTACGCAGACACGGGGAGAACATGCAAACTCCACTCAGAAAGGCCCTGGTCCGACCGGGATTCGAACCCAGGACCTTCTTGCTGAGAGGCGAGAGTGCTATCCACTCAGCCACCGTGCCGAAGCAAAGAGACCAGACCTGGACCAGACCTGGACCAGACCAAGACCAGGACCGAGACCAGAACCAGGAAAAGGACACCAGGGTCAAGACTAGGACTGAGACCAAGACTGAGACCAGACCTGGACCAGGACCAGGACCAGGCCCAAAACCAGGTCACCAGGGCCGAGACTACGACTGAGACCAGGACCAGGACACCAGGGCCGAGACTAGGACTGAGACCAGACCCGGGACCAGGACCAGGATACCAAGGCCAAGACTAGGAGTGAGACCAGAATCAGGACCAGAACCAGGACCAGATCTAGACAAGGACAGGGACCTGAACCCGAACAGGGACCCAGATAGGGACCAGGACCAAGATCAGGACCGACACCAGGCCCGACACCAGGCCCAACACCAGACCTGGACGAACCGAGACAAGGGCCAAGTCCAGGATCAGGACTGAGACCAGGGCCGACACAGAGACCAGGCCCAGTTTGTTTCCTCTCTGGTGCAGACAGAACAGAGACCTCCGTGGATCCTTTTGACTGAGACTTTTCCTCCTTCCTTCCCAAAGGAAGTACTGGTCAGAGGCCGAACTCATCAGGATACGGACTGGACCTGCGCCAAAGTCTAGGTCCTGCTCAGTGTATCAAGCCTGGCTCAGTCCCGTGGTTCAGGGTTTTAGACCTGCTTTAGACCTGCTTTAGACCTGCTTTAGACCTGCTTTAGACCTGCTTTAGACCTGCTTTAGACCTGCTTTAGACCTGCTTTAGTCCTGCTTTAGTCCTGCTTTAGTCCTGCTTTAGTCCTGCTTTAGTCCTGCTTTAGTCCTGCTTTAGACCTGCTTTAAACCTGCTTTAGTCCGGCTTAAGACCTGCTTCAGACCTGCTTCAGACCCGCTTTAGTCCTGCTTCAGACCTGCTTTAGGGTAAGAAGGTAACACTCGGGACAATACTTCCATAATGACAGCGTAACAAGCCGTGGAGCTGTGTTTAGGTGAAAGTGTGCCGCAGCCCTGTGTGTTTCCACGGCAACAAAGAAGAAAGCACAGAGAGGGTTTGTATCAGGAGGGGGAGGGGCCACAGGAAACAACTATGGACCAGGTCTGGACCAGGTCTGTCCCAGGACTGAACCAGGTCTGGAGCAGGACAGAACCAGGACTGAACCAGGTCTGAACCAGGTCTGAACCAGGACAGAACTAAGTCTGAACCAGGACTGAACCAGGTCTGAACCAGGTCTGAACCAGGACAGAACTAAGTCTGAACCAGGACAGAACCAGGTCTGAACCAGGACTGAACTAAGTCTAAACCAGGACTGAACCAGGTCTGAACCAGGTCTGAACCATGTCTGAACCAGGTCTGAACCAGGACAGAACTAAGTCTGAACCAGGTCTGAACCAGTACTGAACCAGGTCTGAACCAGGACTGAACCAGGACTGAACCAGGACTGAACCAGGACTGAACCAGGACTGAACCAGGACTGAACCAGGTCAAAACCAAGACTGAACCAGGACAGAACTAAGTCTGAACCAGGATTGAACCGGGACTGAACTGGGACTGAACCGGGACTGAACCGGGACTGAACCGGGACTGAACCGGGACTGAACCCGGGACTGAACTGGGACAGAACTGGGACAGAACCGGGACTGAACTGGGACAAAACCGGGACTGAACCAGGACAGAACTAGGACAGAACTAGGACAGAACCAGGACTGAACCGAGACTGAACCGGGACTGAACTGGGCCTGAACCGGGACAGAACCAGGACAGGGCCAGGACAGAACCAGGACAGAACCAGGACAGGGCCAGGTCTGCACCAGGACTGAGTGTAGACTGGTCCAGCAGCATTCAGTCTGGTCCTCAGTTTCTCTCTGACCTCAAACAGTGACATCACACATTCTGATCATTTCACACGGATCGAGGTGAAGAGCGGCTGAAACATGTTTACTGGTTACTATGGCAACTGCGGCAGAGGTCTTGTTAATTTCGCTCAGGTCTCTCGCTCTGGTCTCTCTCTCTGGTCTCTCTCACTAGTCTCTCTGGTCTCTCTCTTTCTGGTCCCTCTCTCTGGTGTCTCTCTCTCTCTGGTCTCTCTCTCTATATATAGTCTCTCTCTGGTCTCTCTCTCTCTGGTCTCTCGCTCTGGTCTCTCCCGTTGTCTCTCTCACTAGTCTCTCTGGTGTCTCTCTCTCTCTGCTCTCTCTCTCTGGTGTCTCTCTCTCTCTCTGCTCTCTCTCTATATATAGTCTCTCTCTGGTCTCGCGCTGGTCTCTCTCTCTCGGTCTCTTTCTGGTCTCTCTATCTCTGGTCTCTCTCTCTGGTGTCTCTCTCTCTCTGCTCTCTCTCTATATATAGTCTCTCTCTGGTCTTTCTCGCGCTGGTCTCTCTCTCTCTGGTCTCTCTCTCTGGCCTCTCTCTCTCTGGCCTCTCTCTCTCTGGCCTCTCTCTCTCTGGTCTCTCTCTCTGGTCTCTCTCTCTGGTCTCTCTCTCTGGTCTCTCTCTCTGGTCACTCTCTCTGGTCACTCTCTCTGGTCTCTCTCTCTGGTCTCTCTCTCTGGTCTCTCTCTCTGGTCTCTCTCTCTGGTCTCTCTCTCTGGTCTCTCGCTCTGGTCTCTCTCTCTGGTCTCTCTCTCTGGTCTCTCTCTCTCTGGTCTCTCTCTCTCTGGTCTCTCTCTCTCTGGTCTCTCTCTCTCTGGTCTCTCTCTCTCTGGTCTCTCTCTCTGGTCTCTCTCTCTGGTCTCTCTCTCTCTGGTCTCTCTCTCTCTGGTCTCTCTCTCTCTGGTCTCTCTCTCTCTGGTCTCTCTCTCTGGTCTCTCTCTCTGGTCTCTCTCTCTGGTCTCTCTCTCTCTGGTCTCTCTCTCTCTGGTCTCTCTCTCTGGTCTCTCTCTCTGGTCTCTCTCTCTCTGGTCTCTCTCTCTCTGGTCTCTCTCTCTCTCTGGTCTCTCTCTCTCTGGTCTCTCTCTCTCTGGTCTCTCTCTCTCTGGTCTCTCTCTCTCTGGTCTCTCTCTGGTCTCTCTCTGGTCTCTCTCTGGTCTCTCTCTGGTCTCTCTCTGGTCTCTCTCTCTCTGGTCTCTCTCTCTCTGGTCTCTCTCTCTCTGGTCTCTCTCTCTCTGGTCTCTCTCTGGTCTCTCTCTCTGGTCTCTCTCTCTGGTGTCTCTCTCTCTCTGCTCTCTCTCTATATATAGTCTCTCTCTGGTCTTTCTCGCGCTGGTCTCTCTCTCTGGTCTCTCTCTCTGGTCTCTCTCTCTCTGGTCTCTCTCTCTCTGGTCTCTCTCTCTCTGGTCTCTCTCTCTGGTCTCTCTCTCTGGTCTCTCTCTCTCTGGTCTCTCTCTCTCTGGTCTCTCTCTCTCTGGTCTCTCTCTCTGGTAGGCACCTCTGAGTTTGGACTTGGTCTGATTTAGACAGAAAAGACAGAGACTAAAGGGAAGTATTTAAAACGCTGCAGAAATCCTGGCTAACAAGCTCAGTAAAGCCGTTTTCACTAGCACAACTTGGCCCTGCTCTACTCGGCTCTACTCAACCTGGTATCTGTTATCCAACCAACTTACAACAAGCCAGTATCCAGGGAACTTCCTTGGTAACCTCATGGCTTCCAGCAGCATTCTGGCCAATCTCTGTCAGTAAAGAGACTGACAGAGTCTCTTTACCAACCAACGCCAAGAGGGACTAAAGAAGGACCAGTGGAAACACTCTCAATCAGGAGAGAGTAGAGTAGAATAGGCTAGAGCTGAGTAGAGTAAAGTAGAGTAGAGTAGAGTAAAGTAGAGTAAAGTAGGTTAGGGTAGGGTAGGGTAGAGGAGAGTAGGGTAGGGTAGGGTACGGTAGGGTAGGGTAAGGCCAGTGGAAACAGGGCTCTTGTCTGTGTGTAATCATCATTAATAGAAAGTGTAATGAGAAAAGTTTTAGCACTGGATTTAACTTCTAACACATTTATCTTGCTGAAAACGCGGCGATAGAAGTATTCTGCAGACTGGAGCGTGTGGACCTGGACTCAAACCGGATTTGACTTTTCTAACGCATCCTCCATCTTGGTTTGGCTTCTGCAGTTTCCAAAAGCACAAAACTGTTCTGTTATTGTCATTATTATTATTATTATAAGGAACATGACGCGTGTTGATGATGTCACCGCCGCGCCTAGACTGAGAGCCGGGCTCCGTCACAGGGACCAGATCCAGACCCAGATCCAGACCCATACCCATAAGTTTGAAATGTTTTTTTCTCAGGGGTCGAGATCATGTGTTGATAAAAAGGCCCTCTACAAGTGTTGCTGGGAGTTGAATTACAGCTGTGTGTGTGTGTGTGTGTGTGTATGTGTGTGTCTGTATGTGTATGTATGTATGTGTGTGTGTGTGTGTCTGTATGTGTATGTATGTATGTGTGTGTGTGTGTGTGTCTGTATGTGTATGTGTGCGTGTGCGTGTGTGTTGTGAAACGCCCTCTCGGCCTCATGAGAAAAACATCTGAACCTTGCGTTACTCTAGATGCCTCCCGTTATCACGGTTACAGAATGCCCCGTTGTCACGGTTACAGATTGTGGACGCACCGATCAAAAGATTGTGTTTATTAGAATTATGCAAATTTATTTAGTTTTGCATCGTCATGACGATGGCTGCTGCACGAAAGCATGAGTCACTTTATCCAGACGCTTAAAGGGAAAGTGACGGTTTCAGAGTAAAATATACATTTAAATATTATACTGTATAAAGAGAGAGATGCATGATGACATCACAGCAGGGAGACACAGATCGACAGTTTATGACTTTAATGTTCCTCTTGGAAAAGTGTAGGTGTCAGCAGCAGAAACACATCCAAAGGAAATGTAAATATAGAATTCTAAAAGTTACTAACAATAGTATTAAAATGCAACAGCACTTTAGGTCACTGCGAGATGGAGTAGCCTCTGGAGCAGGACGGGCCACAGCAGCAGAGGAGAGAGCTGAGGGAGAGACCAGAGCGAGAGAGACCAGAGGGAGACCAGAGAGAGACCAGAGAGAGAGACCAGAGGGAGACCAGAGAGAGACCAGAGAGAGAGACCAGAGCGAGAGAGGCCGGAGAGAGACCAGAAAGAGACCAGACAGAGGCCAAAGAGAGAGACCAGAGACAGATCAGAGAGAGAGACCGGAGGGAGACCGGAGAGAGAGACCTGAGAAGGACATATGGATTTAGGCTGCAAAACCCTATCCACATACAGTAATACAATACACCCATGGTTGTACCCCAGTGTGATGTCATCATTGTGCGACTCTGAATGTGCTTGAGTATTTGACCTGTCACGTTTCTTTGACCTCCCTCCCTCCCTCTGTGACCTCCCTTCCTCCCTCCCTCCGTGACCTCCCTCCCTCCCTCTGTGACCGAGCCTCCCTTTGTGACCGAGCCCGCCTCCGTAATCCGTAAGAGTGAAACTTCTGCAGCGGAACCAGCAATTTATAACGAACCAATCAAACGACTGCCTTTGACCTAATGCTAATGATATACATCATTAGCATAATCTTGTTAACCTGCTCTCCTGGTTCGGTCCCTCTTCCTCACACTTGTCTGCAGATTTTAGGACGTCCCTGCACCCGAATCTGGACTGTCATAGTGTTACTCAACTGAATTTTATGTTGCTGATTATGCTAACTCGGGCTAACGTCGGCTAAAAGGGGCTAACTCTTGCTAATTTAGACTAACTTTAGAAAACTCCTGCAAACTTGGACTGACTCGCTAACGTGGCTAACTCTTGCTAACGTGGCTAAAACTTGCTAACCTAACTAATTGCCTAGGTTGACAATAAAAACAGGACTTAATTGTGTTTTTGTAGATTTCAGCCTGTTTTAATGTAAGTAAACGGTGTGTGGGAGAGTTCACCCCTGTAGCCAGCAGAGGGGGCTGATGAGGTAGAGGCCTGGTTCTGGCGCTGGTTCTGGCGCTGGTTCTGCTGCTGGTTCAATGTTCCGCTGCTGCTGCTGTTTCTGCGTCTGCGTCAGAAGTGCACAGTTTTACCCTCTGCACTTTCTCCATTCTCTCCTGTCCCCGAGTCCCGCCCCTCGCCCTAAGCCCCGCCCCCGCTCCTATAGTGGAATATTATAAAGAATGTAACGTACTCATAGCCTTTCATCTTAAACTAATATTAAACATATGAATGAACTTCTCGCCTCTTTATTTCAGGTGTTATTTGTGCACAATCAGGAGATGTGGGAATGTGGGAGTAAAGGGTCAAGGAAGGGGGCGTGTCCCAGAGAGTTACCATGAGCGAACACAAGGAGAAAGTCAGGTGACCTACAGTCACTGATACAGACCAATCAGACAGGAGACATTAACATAACGTCATTCTAAAGTCCTCTAAACTGCCTTGATGTTAGCAGTCTGTACTGAGCATCGGCCTTTGTGGGTTCGATTCCACCACGAGACCTTCTCCACTGATGTCTGCTGTCGTTGTGTCCTTGGGCAAGAAACTTAACCCCACTTTGCCCGAAGCTTCCGCTGAAAAATTGCTATAAAGTTTATGAGTCTTGTGCCCCGTTTCTCCAAAGTAGCACAAAAAAGTTGATTTGGAACTAATCTTGGGGCGCAAGGCTCATGTGAAATATCTAAAATACCATAGTGGCACAAATTTCAATTTCTGCAGCACAAATTCAGCACTAAAAGATTACTTCTTTTTTAACAAGTTTTAAAAGAGCGAGGTGCCCACATCACACAGGTGTCGCCCTCCTGTGGACTCACCTCTTGACGAGCAGTAAGAGGCTGGTGCTTTCTAGTGAGTCGAGTTTCATGGTACTTCTGGAACAATTTTTGTTGAAGTGTCGCTCACAGAAAAACAGATCTGTTGCAGATTTCAGAAGCAGATTCCGTGAATAAAGTCGAGACACATTCACTGCATTCTTTTCTCCAAGTCACAAGAAGCTGTCGATGTGAAGGCAACACAGTGGGAGACTATACAGGCTGTTTTCTGATTCGCTGTTTTGATTTCTCCCGCTGTCAATCACCTCCTGGAGACGGGCTTCAGTGTCACAAAGTGAAAGGAGGCGTTTTGACCAGAGCCTGAGGAAATCAGTACAAAAACTACTTTGGGCCAAACAGCAGTAATGATGGTTAAAGCAGAGGACTATATGGGACCTTTAAGGTCAAGTACGTACTATCCCACGTCTCAACAGTCTATGGTCCCTACAGTCTATGGTCCCCACAGTCTATGGTCTCAACAGTCTATGGTCCCTACAGTCTATGGTCCCCACAGTCTATGGTCCCTACAGTCTATGGTCCCCACAGTCTATGGTCCATGGACAGTCTATGGTCCCTACAGTCTATGGTTCCAACAGTCTATGGTCCCAACAGTCTATGGTCCCTACAGTCTATGGTCCCAACAGTCTATGGTCCCTACAGTCTATTGTCTCAACAGTCTATGGTCCCTACAGTCTATGGTCCCCACAGTCTATGGTCCCTACAGTCTATGGTCCCTACAGTCTATGGTCCCCACAGTCTATGGTCCATGGACGGTCTATGGTCCCTACAGTCTATGGTTCCAACAGTCTATGGTCCCTACAGTCTATGGTTCCAACAGTCTATGGTCCCTACAGTCTATGGTCCCTACAGTCTATGGTTCCAACAGTCTATGGTCCCTACAAACCAGTCTTAAACAGGTCTAAAGCAGGACTAAAACTGGCTTCCACTTGTGCATGTTGTCCACTTGTACAGAGTCCTTTGGTTATAGTAAAATACAGACGGAACACAAGGAAAACTTTGAACATCTGCAGCATCACAGTCACAGATATAACCATCATATGCGCATGCGTGAGGGGCGTGCGCGTGCATGTTTATGCACGTGCGCAGATCCACGCCCAAGGAATCTGAACCTGAACCAGAACCAGGCCTGAGCCAGGACCGAGACCAGACCCAAGACCGCAGAGACCGGCACGGATCCAGGTATGTCCCGACGGGCACGCGCACTAGGGACGCGCGCGCACGTACATAAAGGCAGGACTAAACCAGGTCTAAAGCAGGTCTATAGCAGGTCTATAGCAGGTCTACAGCAGGTCTAAAGCAGGACTAGATCAGGTCTAAAGCAGATCTATAGCAAGTCTAATGTAGGACTAAAGCAGGTCTATCGCAGGTCTGAAGCAGATCAGGACTAAAGCAGGTCTAAAGCAGGTCCAAAGCAGGTCTAAAGCAGGTCCAAAACAGGTCCAACTCAGGTCTAAAGCAGGTCCAAAGCAGGTCCAAAGCAGGTCTAAAGCAGGTCTAAAGCAGGTCCAAAGCAGGTCTAAAGCAGGTCTAAAGCAGGTCCAAAGCAGGTCTAAAGCAGGTCCAAAGCAGGTCTAAAGCAGGTCTAAAGCAGGTCCAAAGCAGGTCTAAAGCAGGTCCAAAGCAGGTCTAAAGCAGGTCCAAAGCAGGTCTAAAGCAGGTCTATCCACATGTGAATAATGATGTGGTTTTGAAAAAGGCAAATAGGTGAGTTTGAATGACACAGGGCAGACTGCATTGCTCCTAGAGGTCTCCCATCGCAGTACTAACCAGACCTTGCCCTGTTGAGCGGTCTGACAGGAACAGGCTGTTACCAGCAGGTGGCGCCACAACATACTACATGTCTGACTACTTCATGTCGTTGTTTTCCTCTCCTCTCCTCCTTGCCTTCAAACCATCAAACCACATACTGTTTATTGATAGACAATGCAAACCTAATAGGAAAGTGCTCATGGTGAAGTTTGCCTCCAACTTGCTCTGGCTAGATTTGACCTGAAAAAGTAAAAGTAAACTCCTAAGCACACACTCTGTGATCCTTATTTATATAGTGATCCAGCTAGCTTATGTTGAAATCGGCAACTGCAGCACTTAGGCTAACACACTTGGTCGTCTAATGTACGCTCTATGCTTCAAACCATGTTGCACTTTTTGAGCTTTTACACCGATAATAACACACGGTAAACACAAGATGGCTGCTGCGGTTTCCATGGTAACAGAACCACGGGCGCTCTCTACTTTCTGGCTCTTTAATCCGGTCCACCAATCAGCAGCGTCCGTCCCGCCAACCAGCACACCACAGACCAATGAAAGCGCCCCGTGTGGCTTTTGCCGGGAATTCTGGAAGAAAGAGGCGGAAACAAAGATGGCGCCGGTCGGAGGACACAGGCGCCGTCTCAATCTGAAAAATCCTAGTTCATCTCCTTAATCGATTTAATCAGCCGTTCATAAGACACTTTTAGCGCTCTGAAATGTACAATAATCAAGGGTTTTTCAAATGTCACACAATTTAAAAAAGCATGACTTAAATCAAGGGCAATATAACAGAAGTAATTAGGGAAAAGGAGGCATTTTTCTGATTTCGGACGCACCCACAATCGCGCCTCGTCACAGGCGCAGGCTGCATGTGGTTATTACGCAGTTACACTGGATTTTATGTTATTTTAGTTGGGTCTGCAGGGCCGGGGGCATCTAGACTTTACCCTGTTTTTTGTTTTAAATTCATGTTAAATCTGTTCAAAATAGTTTTATTCTCCCACAAATCTGCCGAGCACATGCACATCTGTACCCGCCCCCCTGGCTCTCTCTCCCCGGGCATGGACCAGAGCGAGCCTCGGTGTGTCTCGGGAGAATATTAACGTCTTTTAAAGCCTTTTAACACTGGAATCTTTTAACACATTTTTAACGTGCTGATCGTCCTGGAGCCACCACTGTTAGAGCGGAGGCAGCTGTAAATGTGACCCGCCTGTGAAGACACGTTTTCGGCTGTGGTTTCTCAGATCAACGCTCTCTGTCCTGGAGGTAAACACAAAAGCACTGATCTGATCCACGGACTAAGAACACTGGTTTAAGACTCGAAATCGATATTCTCCGAGCAGAGTTTGCTTCGGAGGTATCGTGCTAACAGCGGATGAGCTAGCACTGCAGTGGCCGACTCAGAGACACTTTTTTCGGCTGCGTTTTGTGTCCGCTCCGCTGGGCTCTGGAACAGCAGTGGAGTAAGTGTCGACGTGAAACTACTATTATTATTATCACTGTTTCTAAATATGTCAAAAACCAAACACGTTGTGAATTATGATGCCTTGATGTCTACTGCAGTTTGCATGTTCTCCCCGTGTCTGCGTAGTTTACCTCCGAGTGTTCCGGTTTCCACCACCACTAAAATTATGTACGGTAGGTCTGGCATGCATCCATCTCTTTGTGGAGTGAGAGACAGATGCCCACAATTGTAAAGTGCTTTGTGACTCTGGTTTGTGAAAAGTGCTATGTAAATAAAGATTACTTTATTGTACTTACATGATAATAACATATGAATATTGTCTGGTGCAGCGAGGAGACTCCTGCTTCATTCACACAGTAACACGAAGCACCTCTGTCTCAGCACTCCTCCGGTGAGACTCCAGCCTCATGGACCCTGGACCCTGTGGAGTCCCCAGTGCAGTCTCAGGTCTGAGCGGTCTGAGTGATCCGGAGTCCCAAGACCGGCCCTGTCTCATCGTGGAGGACTCTCAGCCCGACAGCAGTGCAATAGAAGACGATCCAGAGAGCAGCTACAGAGCCCTGCTGACGAGGAGGTTAAGCAGCCTGAGGACCACAGGGGGACTGGTGAGTGAGAGAGACCAGAGAGCGAGAGAGACCAGAGAGCGAGAGAGACCAGAGAGCGGGAGAGACCGGAGAGCGGGAGAGACCGGAGAGCGGGAGAGACCAGAGAGGGAGAGGGAGAGAGACCAGAGAGGGAGGGGAGAGAGACCAGAGAGGGAGGGGAGAGAGACCAGAGAGGGAGAGGGAGAGACCAGAGAGGGAGAGACCAGAGAGGGAGAGGGAGAGACCAGAGAGGGAGAGGGAGAGACCAGAGAGGGAGAGACCAGAGAGGGGTTTCAGGAAGTGGAATTAACTTAAACCTTGTATTTGTTTTAAGGAGCTGATCTCCGGTTCTCAGAACGCTGACCAATCACAGCCTCCGATTTTTGGTGAATATGCAAATGAGCTTGTTTTAACAAGGCCTGAAAGCAATGACGTCATGTTCTTAATCGTGTGTTTGTTTTAATCAGAAATGAACCCGAGTTTAGAGGAGAGTGAAGTTCTGGACGTCTCTGAGGGAAGGTACGAGAAACACACACGTGACACACACTAGATCCAGTGGTATGAAAAAGCCTGGGCACCCCTCTCAATCTTTTGAATTTTCAGATAAATATATCAAATCGGAGGCAGTGATATTTGAGAAAAAGGTTTGTGTGAAAGAGTGAGTGAGAGACCAGAGCGAGTGAGAGACCAGAGCGAGTGAGAGACCAGAGCGAGTGAGAGACCAGAGCATAATATACACGTGTTAAACACATGTAACTCCTGCTCTGTGCTGCAGGGGGCGCTGTGAGCAGATGGACTCCAGAGGAGAATCTCAGAGTCTGCAACACGAAGGTAAAGTCTACACAAGTCTGAAACTCTTTTTTACTGTTAGTAAGTTTGTTGTTAAAGCCTTGGTCTCTTTTAGAAAGCGTCTCTCAGTTCGGCTTTTTGGAGCTGAGCCAGAGCCAGGACTTCGGCCCTGAACCAGTCCAGGACCAGATCAGGACCAGACCCAATGGTAACAGCACTGTTCATGAGCCTGAATATTACAATTTGCAGTTCTCTTGCAGAGAAACCCCAGAAGTTTGTTCTAGTCGTAATCTTTCTGTTTCAGATGAGTCTTTGAGGACTCAGTCCAGACCAAGTCCTCCAGTCCCAGCACAGGCCCTGCCACATTCACAAGACCGAGTTCTGAACCAGGACCAGGATCAGCTGCTGTTGTCCCAGGAGGACCTCTTTGATAAAATTGGTTAAAACAATAAAAACATCTGTATATCTCTGGTCTCGCTCTCTGGTCTCGCTCTCTGGTCTCGCCCTCTGGTCTCGCCCTCTGGTCTCGCTCTCTGGTCTCGCCCTCTGGTCTCGCCCTCTGGTCTCGCCCTCTGGTCTCTCTCTCTTGTCTCTCTCTCTTGTCTCTCTCTCTTGTCTCTCTCTCTGGTCTCTCTCATTGTTTGTTGTTGTTCAGGTCCTGTGGTGCGTAGCTCCTCCCCTTCACGCCTCGCGCTGCTGCAGCTTTCAGGATGTGCTCCAGGGACACTAGTGCACAACAGCCTGTCCCAGTGAGTTGTGTGTCTGTCTGTCAGTGTGTGTCCGTGTGTGTGTAACTTGTGTGTCTCTTGTGTGGACAGGAGCTCCGTGGACTTTGTGGCTCCAACTCCAGAAAACTTGACTCCAATGATTGTGCCCTCGTCACCCACAGAGCATGGTACACACACACACACACACGCTCACGCTCGCACGCATTCACACACACACACACTTACACAAACTGCTTCTGTTTCCTGTTTCTGCAGATGAGCCCATGGACCAATCAGAGCACAGAGACCCGTCCACTGCTGTGTGTGATCTGCAGCGCCCCCTGTCTGTGCCGTCGCAGCTAGAGCTCTCACATGTAGGTGACCCCCACCCCTTCTGTCCAAAGGCTCTGTTTTCAAACATGATACACATGAGCTTTTGTAGGTCCCCTCTCTGACCACCAGAAGGAGCTGTTGAGTTACTATGAAGAGGAGATGTTGGTGCTCCAAGTTTTGAGTTTTCTGGTCTCCCTGTTGTCTCCATCTCTGGTCTCTCTCTCTCTCTCCCTCTTAACTATCGCTTGTCTCTCTCTCTGGTTTCTCTCTCTCTCTGGTCTCCTTTCTGGTTTCTCTCCCTGTGGTCTCTCTCACGCCCGCCCTTTATTCTCACCTGAGGCTTGTGTTTGTGTTTCCAGGATGTGTTTGTTCCGACTCAAAGCCAAAAAGAGACCTCCTCTCCTGCCCCACAGACCTCCTCCCCTGCCCCACAGACCTCCTCCCCTGCCCCACAGACCTCCTCCCCTGCCCCACAGACCTCCTCCCCTGCCCCACAGACATCCTCCCCTGCCCCACAGACATCCTCCCCTGCCCCACAGACCTCCTCCCCCGCTCCACAGACCTGCTCCTTAAACCTCTGCATAAACACTGAAGTCGATGATGAAGAGGCCACACAGATTGAGGCGCTGGACCAGGACACGGACTCTCACAAGTCCCAGCAGTCTCAGCAGTCCCAACAGTCCCAACAGTCCCAGAGCCTCCATCCGTCCGCTGACAGCCAAAACAGAATCTCCAGGTTCAGTCAAGAAGCGAAAAACCACAACTCCCGCCCCAGCAGCCAAGAAAATCAGAATAAGAATGCTACCAGTGCAAAAGCTAACAGCCAGCCTCCCGAATTTGCACCTGACTTTTCATCATCGTCCCAAATGAAGGCTTTAAACAAAGATCATGAGAAAATGACAAATCCTTATAGCCAAAAAGTTCAAGCTAACAGCCAGCCTGCCGGATCTGCAGGAGTCAGGATTGTTCCGGAGTCTCAGCCTGAAATCATGAATGTAGAGGACGAGAAAAAGAGTACAAATGGATCTGCACCACAGCCCCAGACAGCGGTAAAGAATGTAAATCATGGCAAATGCAGCCAAAACAGGGCTGAAGCTAGCAGCGAGCCACACGGATCTGCACCACGACCTGCGTTAGATTCTCAGGCAAAGGTTTTAAATGTAAATAATGAGAAAATGACTGAGACTTTTAGCCTGAAAGCTAAAGCTAGCAGCCAGCCTGTAGCATCCACAGCTATCATGATAGTTTCAGACTCACAGGCGCTAATGAAAGCTCACAGTCAGCCAACCGGACCCTCTGCCAGCTCCACTAAACCCGCTCTCAGACCCGCTTCTAGACCAGACCTCGGGGTCCCTGGGAACGGCCTTAGCCCTCGTAGACCACAGGACGGAGCAGCAGGAGCGGAGCAGCAGAGTCTGGGCGTTCTGGAGCTGTCCCAAAGTGAGATGCTGACGTCCACGGAGCAAGGAGCCAAAATGTCCGCCGCCGGAAAAGACAAAAGAGACGGAAAGAGTCTGGACAGCTCTGGAGGTGAGACCAGAGAGCGAGAGACCCAGAGACCCAGAGACCCAACACTGTTCTTTCTCTTATTCACAGAGTTGTCGTTTCATTTCACGCTGCCGAAAGAGGACGAGCTGATTGGTCGGTCTGTCAGTGCCACGCCCCCTCACATGAGCCAATTAAAGCAGACACTCCGACACAGCACTCCCATTGGTCAGTGGTCTGTTCCGATGTGTATTAGCATTAGCATTAACTGATCGTCTCTTGAATATGTTATTATTTCAATCCTAAATGTGTGTCTTTCCCAAACACAGAGGTGAACTCCCCATCGCAGAGATCAGACCTGTCCGTGGGCAGTGACATCATAACGGGCGCAGAGGGGGCTGATGGGAAACTGAGTCTGAGGATGAAGCTGGTGACGCCGGTTGAAGAGAGTAGCGAGCGCTTCAGTTTGCAGAGTGAGTGGAGTTAGCGCTAGTCCTCATAAAGCTGGTGTGTGTTAGCGCTGGTCCTCATAGAGCTGGTGTGTGTTAGCGCTAGTCCTCATAGAGCTGGTGTGTGTTAGCGCTGGTCCTCATAGAGCTGGTGTGTGTTAGCGCTGGTCCTCAGAGCTGGTGTATATTAGCGCTGGTCCTCAGCTGGTGTGTGTTAGCGCTGGTCCTCATAGAGCTGGTGTGTGTTAGCGCTAGTCCTCATAGAGCTGGTGTGTGTTAGCGCTAGTCCTCATAGAGCTGGTGTGTGTTAGCGCTGGTCCTCATAGAGCTGGTGTGTGTTAGCGCTGGTCCTCATAGAGCTGGTGTGTGTTAGCGCTAGTCCTCATAGAGCTGGTGTGTGTTAGCGCTGGTCCTCATAGAGCTGGTGTGTGTTAGCGCTGGTCCTCAGAGCTGGTGTATATTAGCGCTGGTCCTCAGAGCTGGTGTGTGTTAGCGCTAGTCCTCATAGAGCTGGTGTGTGTTAGCGCTAGTCCTCATAGAGCTGGTGTGTGTTAGCGCTAGTCCTCATAGAGCTGGTGTGTGTTAGCGTTAGTCCTCATAGAGCTGGTGTATGTGTAACGTTTGTCTCCTCAGGACCGTCCCTCTCTGATGGTGTCTCTGTGTGTCCCTCGTCCAGCAGCGCCCCCCACAGGTGAGGCCTCTGTGTGTGTGTGTGTATGTGTGTCATGTTCTGTGTGTCACATGTTGTGTGTTCAGTGCGTCTGTGTTCAGCCGTGTGCGTCACGTGCACCGCGCGCCGTCAGGACAAAGCTGCGCTCACAGGTGAGGGCTCTCTGCACATTAAAGTTTAAAAGTTTGTTAAAGCTTAAGTTTGTCTTTAATCAATCAATCAATCAATCTTTATTGATAGGGCGCTTTTCCTGCACAGGGCAACACAAAGCGCCTCACAGTCCACACCACACAATGCACAAATCATCACCATTAAAATACAATTAAAAACACATATGTAATTAAAAAGCATTAAAATCACATAAGTAATTTAAAAACATAAGAATCACACAAGTAATTAAAAACAATAAAATAGTTAAAAACACAAAAAGTTACAACAATAAATAACAAGGTGTGTTAAAAAGATAAAATTCTTTAGTTGTATGCACAGGAAAAAAGATAAGTCTTTAAAGGCGCTATACCCGTTTCTGCAATGTTTGAATGTTTAGCACCGCCCCCAACTCGCTCAATGGCTTCTCATTTCCCCTACGCTCTCATCCCACGGAGCCACCTAGTTTTATTTGCAATCTGATATGTATACAATCACTGATGAAATGGTACAGAAGCAATGCACTGCTAATACAATATATAAGTAAAAGAATACCGCTAGTTTCGTGTCCGAATGTATTCATTTAAACATTAGAATATATTCTAATATTTAATTATAATTTATTATACAGCTCCTCACAGCAGTAGAACACTCCATTGACGTGAATGTAATTCTTCCGATCATTTTTTCTTGATAACAGAACTCTCAAATCAATAATGACCTCTGCCCTTTGACAATGCAATCTCTGTTTGTAATTCAGGTGTGTAAAATACTGCCATTACTCCACAAGTACAAGCTATCAGCGCCTGTCACTACACTGTGCAGTTTATCTGCACACTCGTCTGTGTAGAGAAGCTAGCGGAGCTAGCCACGCTCAATAAACAAATACATATCTATCAATCAACACCATTAAACGTTAATCAGACAATACAGTATACATATACATCCTTAACACACATGCACGAACGATTTCAGAATTTGCTGTCAACGTTTTCATGACAAAAATACTGTTTTAACGTGACAAAAAGCGATCGCGAAAAACCCGGAAGTTACCATGAAACAGCTAGCTAGCTTAGCTGTTACCAGCCTAGCACGTCCTAGTGAAACTTTTGGGAGCTAACTATTTTATTTGCAGTCATTAAATACATTTCGAATTATAAGGGCTGTCTAATATTTGTTCGAATATATTTTTTATTTATTTTAGAATTATATTCGAATTTTGAAGTGGAAGCCCTGGTGTTAAGCAGCGCTGTAGAGTCTAGAGGACGCAGGCTGGTCGCTGCTCGTTCTGTGCGGAGGAGAAAGAGCGGCCCGCTCAGACTCTGCTCAGCACTTTTCACGGCATAAATTTCATACACAGCTGAATCAATTACCTCAAGTTTTCAATTAAATTATGTATTATGATACAACTTGTATGTAGTAAAAAGCATTTTTATGAACTACTTAGAAAAAAAATCGGGTATAGCTTCTTTAACATGGATTTGAACATTGACAGAGAGGCAGCCAGTCTCACATCCTCAGGAAGACTGTTCCAGACTTTAGCTGCATAAATCTTAACTAGTTGTGTCCTTCAGAAGTCCTTCGCCTCAGAGCCACAGCCAATCAGATGCCTCCTCCCAGCTCTCCACAGCCAATGAGGACGCAGAGAAGCTGCAGGGCGTGGCCGAAGCGCGCGGCCTCGACAGGGTGCGGCCGCAGATGGTTCCGGAAAGTTCCGTGGGGACGTGTTTTAAAGAGTGTTCTGTTATTTCAGACCGACACTGAGACTCCGCCTCCTCGCCACGCAGGCCCCTCCCACCGGCGCCACGTGCGCACAATCCAGGAAGTACGCACAACGGTGACGCGCATCATCACTGACACGTTCTACGAAGATGGGAAAGAAGTGGAGCGCAGCGTGAGAGAGGTGTGTGTGTCTCTGTGTGTCTGCGTCTCTGTGTCTGTGTGTGTATCTGTGTCTATGTCTATGTGTGTGTCTATGTATATTTTTTTCTCTGACCTGTGTGTGTGTGTGTGTGTGTGTGTGTGTGCACTTGTTTTCAACTCCTGGTGGGTTCCATAACCTGAGATTCCACTCACGTCATGGGGACTGGTTTTACGTGGTGGGGCCCGAACACCGGACCCCACTGGTCCAAGCTTAATAATCAATGGGTAATGCTTTTCTAACGGTCCTTATGCAGTCTCTGTAAAAATATGGAAAGGACCCCTGGAGGTTTACTTTCCTGAAAAAAGTGTGTTATGTGTCGGAACCCTGGTGGTGGGTTGCGGGATATCAAGGAGGGGCACACTGGGGCAATTTCAGTCCAGCAGGCTGGAGCCAATCATGGAGCAGCACAACAGAGGAAATCAGGTGTCAGGCTAGAAAAAGGTGCAAGTGTGTGGTTCATTAGGCTGCAAGAAATCATGGAGGAGCACACTGAAGCGCACGCTTACAAACCACTGGTAAGTGCTGACTACAAGTCATGACTTCAAATTGTTATATAGAATGATTACAAATTATTTGTTGTTTGTGCAGCTTAGTCAAGAGTCCCTAATTGATGAAGTCGACTCAGATTCTGACGATTTAACTGTCAAGAAGAAACCTGTAAAAAAGTATGGAAAAAGAAAAATCAAAAACACTTTTCTTCAAGACTCGGAAAGTGACGAACCAAAGGCAAATAAGATTGTTATCATGCAGCTGCAAAAGAAGAAAAATGGGGGGCGAGTATACAGCAAGAGACACTTCTGCCTCTACTGTTCAATGTCCTGCCACAAAATGTCCCGTCATTTGACTAGAAAACATGGAAATGAAAGTGACGTAGCCAGAGCATTGGCTCTACCTGTGAAATCTAAAGCACGTAAACTTCAGTTTGATTTGATCAGGAATAGTGGAAACCGTGAGCACAATTTTGAGGTTTTAAAGGCCGGCATTGGAACTTTAGTCCCAGCTAAACAGCCAAATTCCCCAGTTAAATCCAGTGAGTTTTTGCACTGTATAGACTGTGGGGCATTGCTTAAGCGAAAGTCGCTGTGGAGGCATGTGGCCAGGTGCCGGCTTTCACAGAAAGATGCCCAGGCTAAACCAGGTAGAAGTAGGGTCCAGTCCCTCTGCTCCCTAGCCCAGCCTGTACCGGAGGGCATCAGCAAAAAGCTGTGGTCTTTAATTTCGGCAATGCATCAGGATGAGGTCACGGGTGTTGTCAAAGCAGAAAAGGGGATTCTGAGACTCGGAGAGCACCTGTACTTAAAACACGGGCATGATAAGACTAAGCATGATTACATTAGGCAGAAAATGAGAGAAGTCGGTAGGTTAATTAACGAAGCAAAAACCGCAGGGAAACTGAAAACAATTAAGGATTTCTTTATTCCTTCCAACTTTAACCATGTGATTGATGCAGTCAGGTCTGTGGCTGGATATGATGAGGAAACAAATCAATACAAGACTCCATCCTTGGCCCTCAAACTCGGCCATAGCCTCAGAAAGCTAGCAGATATTCTTGAATGTGACTCAAAAATGGAGCATTGTGTTGATGAACTATTTATTAAAAACCTCCAACGAAGCCGGCTGCTTTTTGAGAAGAGGTGGGACGTCTGTGTTTCTTCTGCTGCCCTACAGACCCTCCGGCAAGCCAAGTGGAACACTCCGGACCTGCTCCCTCTGACTGAGGACGTTAGAGCCATGCATGCACATATTGAGGTATGTCGACCTGAATATGTGCAAACCCTAATAAGTGAGCCAACGTCTAAGCATTGGTCTAAACTGGCAGTTTTGACTCTTTGTGAGGTCATCATTTTCAATCGAAGAAGGGAAGGTGAGGTTTCAAAGATGCCACTGACAGCCTTTACCTTAAGAAGTAAGACTGGGATCCATTCTGATATTGCTCTGGGACTGTCCCAACTTGAGAAAAAGCTGTGTCAGCATTTTCAACGCATTGAAATTAAAGGGAAAAGAAGTCGGAAAGTGCCGGTTCTTTTGACTCCTGAAATGATTGCTTCGATGGAGGTGCTGGTGGAGAACAGAAGGGCCTGTTCCATCTCTGACCATAACCCATACTTCTTTTCCCGCCCGGGCGCAGACACCCACATCAGGGGATCAGACTCCCTACGCCAGGTAGCCAAAGAATGTGGTGCGGTGCATCCAGAGATGCTATCCTCAACCAAACTTAGAAAGCACATAGCTACTATGTCTACAGTTCTCAATATGAAAGAGAATGAGATGGACATACTTGCCAACTTCCTCGGCCATGACATTCGCATCCACAGGCAATATTACAGACTACCAGAGGGGACACTGGAGCTGGCCAAAATCAGCAAAGTGTTGATGGCCATGGAGCAGGGAAGAGTGACGGAATTCGAAGGAAAGAGCCTCGACCAGATACAAATTGAGCCTGAAGGTAATTCTTGATATTATTAAAATATGTATGATTTTTTTCCCCTAAAGGCCACTTGTATTTTTATTTTCTGTGCGACAGGGAGAGCAGTAGAGATCCTCTCACAAACGGACGGGCTAAAAGAAACTTCAAGCGGAGAACCTTCAACCATTCATCCAGATGCACCCCATGGTAGTGGCAGTGCCCCTTCTGGTAAGTGTACCAGGTGGGGGATTACAGCCAGGCTGCTTGGTCCTCACCCTGGGAGTGTATATTGCTAATATATTTTTATTTCTCTCCCTAGAACGTGTAAGAAAGCCATGGTCTGCATCTGAGGTGAAGGCTGTGGAGAAGACCATGACACCTTTCATACAGACTGGAAAGGTCCCTGGGAAGTCTCACTGCCTGGCCTGGCCTGGCCTGGCCTGCATTAATGCCTCACCAGATGACCTTAGACATCGGACATGGAGTTCTATTCTAATCATTCTATGTCAAAAATAGAATCACTGCAATTCGAAAACAAAATCTAAAATAAAATTCCTTTAAAATAGTTGTTTGGTTTCTATTGACTGTTTTGTATTACTTAAAGTCTTGGTAAAAAAAGATTATGTCTATGGGTCCCATTCTGAACGGCCCTGTCAAAGGGACCCACCAGGTAACAAAAACGTGTGTGTGTGTGTGTGTGTGTGTGTGTGTGTGTGTGTGTGTGTGTGTGTGTGTGTGTGTGTGTGTGTGTGTGTGTCTCTCTGACCTGTGTGTGTGTGTGTCTCTCTGACCTGTGTGTGTGTGTGTCTCTCTGACCTGTGTGTGTGTGTCTGTGTGTATCTCTCTCTCTGACCTGTGTGTGTGTGTCTGTGTGTATCTCTCTCTCTGACCTGTGTGTGTGTGTCTGTGTGTATCTCTCTCTCTGACCTGTGTGTGTGTGTCTGTGTGTATCTCTCTCTCTGACCTGTGTGTGTGTGTCTGTGTGTATCTCTCTCTCTGACCTGTGTGTGTGTGTCTGTGTGTATCTCTCTCTCTGACCTGTGTGTGTGTGTCTGTGTGTATCTCTGACCTGTGTGTGTCTGTGTGTATCTCTGACCTGTGTGTGTCTGTGTGTGTGTCTGTGCGTGTGGTCCCAGGAGAGCGATGATCCGGTGGTGAACTTCCAGGTCATGGACGTGTCGCCGAGTCGCACCGTGGGCTCCATGACCTCCGGGGATCTCGCCGACATCAGCTCCTCCACGGGCGCCACGGGAACCAGCTCCGGGCCCACGGAGAGACCGCACCTCCTCCCTCCCCCCAGCAGGGGGGGCAAGGCCAGGTACAGAGCTGTCACACTGTACGAGGAACACCCTTGGACTTCAAGCTTCTGTTTCCACTAACACTGTAACATCACACTATTGTCCTTTTCCTCTTTCCTTCTAACTCCTAACCCCCACACCCCCTCCCTCCCTCCCTCCCTCCTAAACCCTCCTTCCCCCTCCCTCCTAACTCCTCCTAACCCCCTCCACCCACTTCCCCCTAACTCCTCCTTCCCCCTCCCTCCCTCCTAACTCCTCCTAACCCCCCCCCCCCCCCCCCCCCCCCCGCCCGCTGCAGAGGAGGCGGGGCCAGGCGTGGCAGCCCTGTCAGTCCCAGAAGAAACAGAAGAGGGCGCCCTCCTGCCCGCCCTGCCCCCCCCAGGTAAGCCCCTGCCCCTACAGGTCAGTCTCTAATCTTCTCCTTCTTCCTGCCCTGAAACCATAAGTTAAACCTCCTTCATGGTTTCACTTCTGTCTGACTCTGTTCTCTCCTCAGTGCGCCTCCTGCTGGCTCATCCCCTCCCCCCCAGGACTCCTCCTCCTTCGTGGGGCTCAGAGTTGTGGCAAAGTGGTCGTCTAACGGCTACTTCTACTCGGGCCGCATCACGCAGGACTTAGGGGTGCACCCGGGCGGGACTGGGCCAGGTCTGGGCTC
Source organism: Knipowitschia caucasica (assembly GCA_964034765.1). Taxonomy (NCBI): domain Eukaryota; kingdom Metazoa; phylum Chordata; class Actinopteri; order Gobiiformes; family Gobiidae; genus Knipowitschia; species Knipowitschia caucasica. The sequence continues at coordinate 4,582,333 of OZ035826.1, forward strand.
TGGACCTGAGTCTGGACCCGAGTCCGGACCGGGGGAAAACCGGTTCAAGCTCCGCTTCGATGACGGGTACGAGTGTGAGCTGTGGGCGCGGGACATCCTGCTGTGTGACCCCATCCCCCTGGAGAGCGAGGTCACCGGACTCAACCAGGACCAGACTCTCTGCACGGGTGAGAGCCAGGGGTGAGACCAGAGTGGGAGAGACACCAGACACCAGAGTGGGAGAGACACCAGACACCAGAGTGGGAGAGACACCAGACACCAGAGTGGGAGAGACACCAGACACCAGAGTGGGAGAGACACCAGACACCAGAGTGGGAGAGACACCAGACACCAGAGTGGGAGAGACACCAGACACCAGAGTGGGAGAGACACCAGAGTGGGAGAGACACCAGAGTGGGAGAGACACCAGAGTGGGAGAGACACCAGAGTGGGAGAGACACCAGAGTGGGAGAGACACCAGAGTGGGAGAGACACCAGAGTGGGAGAGACACCAGAGTGGGAGAGTGGGAGAGTGTGGGAGAGTGTGGGAGAGTGTGGGAGAGTGTGAGAGAGTGTGGGAGAGTGTGAGAGAGTGTGGGAGAGTGTGAGAGAGTGTGGGAGAGTGGGAGAGAGTGGGAGAGAGTGGGAGAGAGTGGGAGAGAGTGGGAGAGAGTGGCAGAGAACTGGGGGGGTGGCCTTACAGGCAGAAATGTGTTGTATTATTTACAAAGCTGAAGTCACAGACCCCAGCGTTAACCGTGTGTGTGTTTCAGGAGAGGTGGTGGCCTATCGCTCAGACGGCCCAGAGCTGCAGTACTGCCTTCAGCCTCCCAGGGGGCAGCAGAGGGTGTGGTTCCCTCGCAGTGCAGTGATCCTGAGTCTGGAGCAGGGGAACCGGCTGCGAGAGAAGCACAGTCTGGGCCCCTATGCCCCGCCCCCTCTGCTGGGACACGCCGCAGACATCAGCCTGGGTTAGATTCATTTATTTTACATTTGCAGTAAAACCAAATTGGAATAATTGTGCAAGAGTCACCGGTGAAAGTAAAAGTACAGAAATAAACGCGGGTAAAAGTACAGAAGTAGAACAAATTAAAAACAGTTGTCAGTGTGAAATGCTCTGTTCAAACTGTTTAAACTAATCCTGTGGAGAGAAGCCAACAATATCTCCTGAATGAGGGAAGAAGCTGGAACATGGCTTTTCCAGAGGACAGAAGAAGAGGTGTCGTTGATTATTCAAAGAACTGGATTTAAAAGTCTGGATTCATAATGAACCTCCAGAAAAGACACACAGCTTTGGTTTCTCTCTCTGGTCTCTGTCTCTGGTCTCTCTCTGGTCTCTCTCTGGTCTCTTTCTGGTCTCTTTCTGGTCTCTCTCTCTGGTCTCTCTCTGTTCTCTCTCTCTGGTCTCTCTCTCTGGTCTCTCTCTGGTCTCTCTCTCTGGTCTCTCTCTCTGGTCTCTCTCTGGTCTCTCTCTGGTCTCTTTCTGGTCTCTCTCTGGTCTCTCTCTCTGGTCTCTCTCTGGTCTCTCTCTCTGGTCTCTCTCTGGTCTCTCTCTCTGGTCTCTCTCTGGTCTCTCTCTCTGGTCTCTCTCTGGTCGCTCGTCTCTCTCTGGTCTCTCTCTCTGGTCTCTCTCTGGTCTCTTTCTGGTCTCTCTCTGGTCTCTCTCTCTGGTCTCTCTCTGGTCTCTCTCTCTGGTCTCTCTCTGGTCTCTCTCTGGTCTCTCTCTCTGGTCTCTCTCTCTGGTCGCTCGTCTCTCTCTGGTTGCTCTGGTCTCTCTCTGGTGTCTCTCTCCGGTGTCTCTCTCTGGTCTCTCTCTGGTCTCTCTCTCTGGTCTCTCTCTGGTCTCTGTCACTAGTCTCTCTCTCTGGTCTCTCTCTCTGGTCGCTCGTCTCTCTCTGGTCTCTCTCTGGTTGCTCTGGTCTCTCTCTGGTGTCTCTCTCCGGTGTCTCTCTCTGGTCTCTCTCTGGTCTCTCTCTGGTCTCTCTCTGGTGTCTCTCTCTGGTCTCTCTCTCTGGTCTCTCTCTGGTCTCTGTCACTAGTCTCTCTCTCTGGTCTCTCTCTCTGGTCTCTCTCTCTGGTCTCTCTCTGGTCTCTGTCACTAGTCTCTCTCTCTGGTCTCTCTCTGGTCTCTCTGGTCGCTCTGGTCTCTCTCTGGTCTCTCTCTCTGGTCTCTCTCTCTGGTCTCTCTCTGGTCTCTCTCTCTGGTCTCTCTCTCTGGTCTCTCTCTGGTCTCTCTCTCTGGTCTCTCTCTCTCAGTGAAAACCGCTCTGTCCTTGTGTTTGTAGATAACCTGGTCGAGGGGAAGAGGAAGCGTCGTGGGGGCCAGTCTGGTCTGAGCACCCCGCCCAGGACCCCCCGCACCCCCCGGCAAAAGCCCAGTCCTGGTCCTGGTCCCAGACAAGGTCTCAGTCCTGGCTCCAAGAGGAAGCTGAGCAGCGACCATCCGCCTGCAGCCAAAAGGGGGCGCCGTGCTGCGGGTAAACTGGACTGAACATTCACCCTCCTCCCCTGGTTCAGCTAAAGACTGACTGTGCTAGCATCGTTAGCAACGTTAGCAACGTTAGCAACGTTAGCATTGTTAGCATCCTGGTTCCCCTCGTGTCTGGAATGGATTTTCTCAAATGGAGTTTAACTTTAAGTGTTTTAACAATTACTACAGAGACACTAGCTCCTGATGACAGCTCTACAGAGACACTAGCTCCTGATGACAGCTCTACAGAGACACTAGCTCCTGATGACAGTTCTACAGAGACACTAGCTCCTGATGACAGTTCTACAGAGACACTAGCTCCTGATGACAGTTCTACAGAGACACTAGCTCCTGATGACAGTTCTACAGAGACACTAGCTCCTGATGACAGTTCTACAGAGACACTAGCTCCTGATGACAGTTCTACAGAGACACTAGCTCCTGATGACAGCTCTACAGAGACACTAGCTCCTGATGACAGCTCTACAGAGACACTAGCTCCTGATGACAGTTCTACAGAGACACTAGCTCCTGATGACAGCTCTACAGAGACACTAGCTCCTGACCACAGCTCTACAGAGACACTAGCTCCTGATGACAGTTCTACAGAGACACTAGCTCCTGATGACAGTTCTACAGAGATACTAGCTCCTGATGACAGTTCTACAGAGACACTAGCTCCTGATGACAGCTCTACAGAGACACTAGCTCCTGATGACAGTTCTACAGAGACACTAGCTCCTGATGACAGTTCTACAGAGACACTAGCTCCTGATGACAGTTCTACAGAGACACTAGCTCCTGATGACAGTTCTACAGAGACACTAGCTCCTGATGACAGCTCTACAGAGACACTAGCTCCTGATGACAGTTCTACAGAGACACTAGCTCCTGATGACAGCTCTACAGAGACACTAGCTCCTGATGACAGTTCTACAGAGACACTAGCTCCTGATGACAGCTCTACAGAGACACTAGCTCCTGACCACAGCTCTACAGAGACACTAGCTCCTGATGACAGTTCTACAGAGACACTAGCTCCTGATGACAGTTCTACAGAGACACTAGCTCCTGATGACAGTTCTACAGAGACACTAGCTCCTGATGACAGTTCTACAGAGACACTAGCTCCTGATGACAGCTCTACAGAGACACTAGCTCCTGATGACAGTTCTACAGAGACACTAGCTCCTGACGACAGCTCTACAGAGACACTAGCTCCTGATGACAGTTCTACAGAGACACTAGCTCCTGACGACAGCTCTACAGAGACACTAGCTCCTGATGACAGTTCTACTATCTCAAATGAATTTTAACTTTTTTTTTAAATCACTTTCAAGTTTTTTAACCATTACATTTTTATCCCGACTGTAGTTTTAGGAGCTACCACAGGGGGCGCTCTGGAGCAGTGTGCTGTTCTCTGATTGGCTCGTTTCAAAAAGTGGGCAGGCTTTACTTGCTGAATACAGTTGTTTTTTTTAAGGAATTTGCTGGAAATATGTTTTTACTGTTGACTTTGCTAACAGCTGCTAATGCTAATAGCTGCTGATGCGCAGCATAAGCTAACTGCAGGCGGGACTCATGAACTCTTTAACTGTTAATTGTGTCATTCTCATTGTTTTGTCTGTTTTTTATTTCTGAAATAACAAGTTTTACATTTTCAACATGACTTTTCTTTTTATGACACAAACTCAGTCATGTCCAACGCTGAGACCTTCATCCAGATGGTAAAACACAAGCACGGTGCTGGTCTCTGGTCTCTCTCTGGTCTCTCTCTATCTCTGGTGTGGGTAGTTCTGGTCACTCTCTCTCTGGTCTCTCTCTGGTCTCTCTCTGGTGTCTCTCTGGTCTTTCTCTGGTCTTTCTCTGGTCACTCTCTCTCTGATGTCTCTCATGGTCTTTATCTAGTCCTGGTCTGGGTAAAACAGAGCAGCTCCAGACTTGTTGCATCACAACATTTTTAAATGTGATCAAACCTGGAGTTGCTCGTCACACTAAACCAGACCCATGAGGACCAGACCGACGTGGACCAGACCCATGAGGACCAGACCGACGTGGACCAGACCCATGAGGACCAGACCGACGTGGACCAGATCCACGAGGACCAGACCGACGTGAACCAGACCCATGAGGACAAGACCGACGTGAACCAGACCCATGAGGACCAGACCGACGTGGACCAGTCTCTCCTCACATGGTTCTGACTGCGCTCCCTCTTCAGTCCAGCAGGTGTCGGTGCTCAACACGTCGGACAGTGACCCAGCCCCCTCTGACCCCGCCCCCTCTGACCCCGCCCCTTCTGACGTGTCATGTGACCTCGCCGCCACACAAGGGCCCCGCCCCAAAAACGCTGCGCTTTTTGAAGGCTTTGTGTTCCTGCTGACGTCGTCATCAGAGAGGGACCGCCTTAGCAACCGCCTTAGCAACCACGAAGGTAACCTGATGACACACTAGTACAGCTCCTGATGACAGCTGTACAGAGACATTAGCTCCTGATGACAGCTCTACAGAGACACTAGCTCCTGATGACAGCTCTACAGAGACACTAGCTCCTGATGACAGCTCTACAGAGACACTAGCTCCTGATGACAGCTGTACAGAGACACTAGCTCCTGATGACAGCTCTACAGAGACATTAGCTCCTGATGACAGCTCTACAGACACTAGTGTAGCTCCTGATGACAGCTCTACAGAGACACTAGCTCCTGATGACAGCTCTACAGAGACACTAGCTCCTGATGACAGCTGTACAGAGACACTAGCTCCTGATGACAGCTCTACAGAGACATTAGCTCCTGATGACAGCTCTACAGACACTAGCTCCTGATGACAGCTGTACAGAGACACTAGCTCCTGATGACAGCTCTACAGAGACATTAGCTCCTGATGACAGCTCTACAGACACTAGCTCCTGATGACAGCTCTACAGACACTAGCTCCTGATGACAGCTCTACAGACACTAGCTCCTGATGACAGCTCTACAGAGACACTAGCTCCTGATGACAGCTCTACAGAGACACTAGCTCCTGATGACAGTACTACAGAGACACTAGCTCTTGATGACAGCTCTACAGAGACACTAGCTCCTGATGACAGCTCCTGATGACTCCTGCTGTGTTGCAGAGCTGGTGCAGACTGGTCCCTATAATAAATCTTACACTGAGTCTCAGCTTCAGAGCGGAGGAGGAATCATCCTGAAGGAGTTCAACCATCAACAGGTGAGTCCCCTGGTCTTACCACACCATTGTACTCATTTAATTTCATTCTAAGGTCTGGATTTGCTCCCTCCGTTAACAGGTGGGAGGAGTTAACTCCTTTTGCAGATTGAAACCATTGGATCTGAGTTTACTGTGACGTATGTAATGAGCCAGAGTGAGTGGCATTTAGCATTTAGCCTAGCTTTAGCATTTAGCCTTGCTCAGCCATCTTTTTTGCCACTAAGGGAGCCCGTGGGGAGTAGAGCCACAACATCTTCTTGATATTTTTCCTACATATACCTCTGGGTCGGGGGGTGGCAGTCAGAGCTGCACCCAGTACACTTAGCACCAGCCCATCACTGATCCTCCTGCAGGTGGTGAGTCCACAGGAGCTGAAATCTTTCAGTGGGGGCTTCAGGCAAAGTGGGGTTAAGTGTCTTGCCCAAGGACACAACGGCAGCAGTCAACAGTGGGAGTCGTAAAGTAGGTTTTATGGTGGGCTCGAACCCACGACCTTCAGGCCCAAAGGCCAATGCTCTACCAACTGAGATACTGTCGCCCCCTAAGACCAGACGTACATGTAGGAGATGATCATGGACCAGAGTTTACACATGGTAAGACCAGACGTACATGTAGGAGATGATCATGGACCAGAGTTTACACATGGTAAGACCAGACGTACATGTAGGAGATGATCATGGACCAGAGTTTACACATGGTAAGACCAGACGTACATGTAGGAAATGACCATGGACCAGAGTTTACACATGGTAAGACCAGACGTACATGTAGGAAATGACCATGGACCAGAGTTTACACATGGTAAGACCAGACGTACATGTAGGAGATGACCATGGACCAGAGTTTACACATGGTAACCCCAGACGTACATGTAGGAGATGACCATGGACCAGAGTTTACACATGGTAAGGCTAGATTAACTTTACCCCAATTTACATACTTTGTTAAAATTCAGTTTACCCAAGTATTTGAAGGTATCAATAGTGGACAACCAATCACAGTCATGGATAAAACCTTAGCACCTGCTCCTCTCTCTCCCCCTTCCTTCTCTCCCTTGCTCCTCCCCCTCTCCCCCTCAGTGCCAGGCAGCGTACCAGCCCCTCCTCATCGCAGACCAGCACTGCTGTAACCGCCCATATCTCCTCTCCCTCGTCAGCGGAGTCCCATGTGTCTCCCACCTGTGGGTGAGGGACTGCTGTCGGGACGACACTCTGCACAACTACAGGAGCTACCTGCTCCCAGCGGGGAGGGGGCCAGGGGGAGGAGTCAAGGAGTGGTGAGTACAGAGGGGGGGGCAGGGGGAGGAGTCAAGGAGTGGTGAGTACAGAGGGGGGGGGGGGGGCAGGGGGAGGAGTCAAGGAGTGGTGAGTACAGAGGGGGGGGGGGCAGGGGGAGGAGTCAAGGAGTAGTGAGTACAGAGGGGAGGGGGCCAGGGGGAGGAGTCAAGGAGTGGTGAGTACAGAGGGGAGGGGGCCAGGGGGAGGAGTCAAGGAGTAGTGAGTACAGAGGGGAGGGGGCCAGGGGGAGGAGTCAAGGAGTGGTGAGTACAGAGGGGAGGGGGCCAGGGGGAGGAGTCAAGGAGTGGTGAGTACAGAGGGGGAGGGGGCCAGGGGGAGGAGTCAAGGAGTGGTGAGTACAGAGGGGGGGGCAGGGGGAGGAGCCAAGGTGTGGCGAGTACAGAGGGGAGGAGTCAGAGTGGTACACATTCAAATTTTCCATGTTCTTTTTCCACTGAAAAGTTCTTTCTCCCTCTCTCCCTCTCCCCTCCAGGCGGCCTCGTTGTAAACCCTTCCAGGAGCTAAAGGTTCTGCTGCTCCTCAAAGACCACATCCAGTTCTGGACTGAACTCATCCAACTGGGAGGAGGCACCGCTGTGGTCCGGACCCCTGAGGAGCTGCCAGGTCAGACCCCCGCAGGACCCCCCCTCCCCCCTCCCCCTCTCATCTGTCTCTTACCCTCAGACCAAATGAATGAATCGGACCCTTCCTCTGTTCCAGACCTGCCTCCGGACGCTGCTGACGTACTGGTCTCTGGTCCAGTCTCTGGTCTAGTCTCTGGTCTGGCCCCCCCCCAGGTCTCGGTGGACTGGATCATAGACTCTGTAGTCTGTGGAGAGCCTCTGGACTTCTCTGGGTTTTCGTCTGCGGTCGACTCGTCCTCATCCTAAAGTCAGACTTAAATGTACAAATGTGAATAAAGTGTTTTAATTCAGACTTGTGGAGTTTATATTATATTATATGAGTTGAGACCAGAGAGAGAGAGAGAGCTAGAGCTAGACCAGATGGAGGGAGTGAAACCAGAGAGAGAACATACTCAGTATTTTTAGGTTTGGTAATTTGGTGAAAGTGAAATGCAATCTTCAGTGACTCAGGATGTCTGCCTGTTCAGACCATGTACCTGTGCTCTACTGGTCTCATCCTGTACCTATGCTCTGTACCTATGCTCTACTGATCTCATCTCGTACCTGTGCTCTTCTGGTCTGGAGAAAAAAACATTAGCAGAAGTGAACATTTCTCCTCTGGTCGAGTATCCAGAGTTTAGTCTGCAAAACTAAAGTACTAGGTGGGGTACCAGGTGGGACACCCTTCAGATAAATGTTCTTTACAGTCTCGTGTTTGAAGCTCTCAGGGACCAACAGGAGAGAAGAGTTTAACCACATTTTAAAACATAAAAGGTAATTTTACTGGACAAAATTAATGCTTTTACTATAATGCTTAAATCAGGTTTTTAATAAAGAGCAAGAAGAAAACATTTGAAAACTTTAATTTTAAACATTTCAATTTGACAACAGACGAATGAGAATTGAACCAGCAACTGAAGGAGGCGGAGCTTGTGACCAGGAGGCGGGGCTCAATCCTCACACACTAAAAAAAGACATCAAAAACTGAAGTGAAAGTGGAAATACTTGTAGTAGTAGTAGTAGTACTCGTACCTCCCCAGAGTGCCCCCGCTGCAGGTATAGTACTTGTTGTAGTCCAGCCGCAGCAGCAGCTGAGCCAGGTCAGAGTTTATCTGATGATTTCGGACCGAAGAGAGAATTTTAAAGAGAAGCGAGGACTGTCTCCTGAAGCCCTGCAGAGCACAGGAAGTAGACTGTAAACTTAGAAACAGTTGTAGCAGTAGCAGTAGCAGTAGCAGCAGTTGTAGTATTAGTACCTTGGCGAGCAGGTCCAGTTGGGCAGAACCTCTTTCGTCCAAACTTGAGTTTTGTGAAACTAACGAACAGAAGGAAAGACACAGGTCCAGGATCTCACACAGACAGTGGAAGACCTGAGGAGAGACCGGGGTCAGAGCTGCTGAGGTCTGGCCGAGGTCTGGGTGAGGTCCTGGTCTAGATGAGGTCTGGGTGAGGTCCGGGTGTAGTCTAGATGAGGTCTGGGTGTGGTCCTGGCCTGGGTGAGGTCTAGGTGAGGTCTAGGTGAGGTCTAGGTGAGGTCTGGGTGAGGTCTAGGTGAGGTCTAGGTGAGGTCTGGGTGAGGTCTAGGTGAGGTCTAGGTGAGGTCTGGGTGTGGTCCTGGCCTGGGTGAGGTCTAGGTGAGGTCTGGGTGAGATCTAGGTGAGGTCTGGGTGTGGTCCTGGCCTGGGTGAGGTCTAGGTGAGGTCTAGGTGAGGTCTAGGTGAGGTCTAGGTGAGGTCTAGGTGAGGTCTGGGTGAGGTCTAGGTGAGGTCTAGGTGAGGTCTAGGTGAGGTCTAGGTGAGGTCTGGGTGAGGTCTGGGTGAGGTCTAGGTGAGGTCTGGGTGAGGTCTAGGTGTGGTCTAGGTGAGGTCTAGGTGAGGTCTGGGTGAGGTCTAGGTGAGGTCTAGGTGAGGTCTAGGTGAGGTCTAGGTGAGGTCTAGGTGAGGTCTGGGTGTGGTCCTGGCCTGGGTGAGGTCTAGGTGAGGTCTAGGTGTGGTCTAGGTGAGGTCTAGGTGAGGTCTAGGTGAGGTCTAGGTGAGGTCTAGGTGAGGTCTAGGTGAGGTCTGGGTGTGGTCCTGGTCTGGGTGAGGTCTGGGTGAGGTCTGGGTGAGGTCTGGGTGAGGTCTAGGTGAGGTCTGGGTGAGGTCTAGGTGTGGTCTAGGTGAGGTCTAGGTGAGGTCTGGGTGAGGTCTGGGTGAGGTCTAGGTGAGGTCTGGGTGAGGTCTAGGTGAGGTCTAGGTGAGGTCTAGGTGAGGTCTAGGTGTGGTCTAGGTGAGGTCTAGGTGAGGTCTGGGTGTGGTCCTGGCCTGGGTGAGGTCTAGGTGAGGTCTAGGTGTGGTCTAGGTGAGGTCTAGGTGAGGTCTAGGTGAGGTCTAGGTGAGGTCTAGGTGAGGTCTAGGTGAGGTCTAGGTGAGGTCTAGGTGAGGTCTAGGTGAGGTCTGGGTGTGGTCCTGGTCTGGGTGAGGTCTGGGTGAGGTCTGGGTGAGGTCTGGGTGAGGTCTAGGTGAGGTCTGGGTGAGGTCTAGGTGTGGTCTAGGTGAGGTCTAGGTGAGGTCTGGGTGAGGTCTGGGTGAGGTCTAGGTGAGGTCTGGGTGAGGTCTAGGTGTGTGGTCTAGGTGAGGTCTAGGTGAGGTCTGGGTGAGGTCTGGGTGTGGTCCTGGCCTGGGTGAGGTCTAGGTGAGGTCTAGGTGTGGTCTAGGTGAGGTCTAGGTGAGGTCTAGGTGAGGTCTAGGTGAGGTCTAGGTGAGGTCTAGGTGAGGTCTAGGTGAGGTCTAGGTGAGGTCTAGGTGAGGTCTGGGTGAGGTCTAGGTGAGGTCTAGGTGAGGTCTAGGTGAGGTCTGGGTGAGGTCTAGGTGAGGTCTAGGTGAGGTCTAGGTGAGGTCTAGGTGAGGTCTGGGTGAGGTCTGGGTGAGGTCTAGGTGAGGTCTAGGTGAGGTCTAGGTGAGGTCTAGGTGAGGTCTAGGTGAGGTCTGGGTGAGGTCTGGGTGAGGTCTGGGTGAGGTCTAGGTGAGGTCTAGGTGAGGTCTAGGTGAGGTCTAGGTGAGGTCTGGGTGTGGTCCTGGCCTGGGTGAGGTCTAGGTGAGGTCTGGGTGTGGTCCTGGCCTGGGTGAGGTCTAGGTGAGGTCTGGGTGTGGTCCTGGCCTGGTACCGGCTTGAGCAGGATGAAGGACTGGGCCAGGAGGTTGCTGATGAAGTGGTCATGTGACAACCTGATGCTCTCAAAGTCACGAGTCGAGTTTATGTGAAGAAGGAGCTGCGAGAACTGGGCCTCCAGGACGTCCACCTGCGGAGGACACAGGAAGTATTAGTACTGTAGAAATACTGTAGTAGTAGCAGTAGTAGTAGCAGTAGCAGCAGTAGCAGTAGTAGTAGCAGTAGCAGCAGTAGTAGCAGCAGTTGTAGCCGTAGTAGCAGTAGTAGCAGCAGTAGTAGCAGCAGCAGTAGCAGTAGCAGTAGCAGTAGCAGCAGCAGTAGTAGCAGTAGCAGTAGTAGTTGCAGTAGTAGTAGTAGCTGCAGTTGAAGCAGTAGTTGTAGCCGTAGTAGCAGTAGTAGCAGTAGTAGCAGCAGTAGTAGCAGCAGCAGTAGTAGCAGCAGTAGCAGTAGTAGCAGCAGTAGTAGCAGTAGCAGTAGTAGTTGCAGTAGTCGTAGTAGCAGCAGTTGTAGCAGCAGCAGTAGTAGCAGCAGTAGCAGTAGCAGTAGCAGTAGCAGCAGCAGTAGTAGCAGTAGCAGTAGTAGTTGCAGTAGTAGTAGTAGCAGCAGTTGTAGCAGTAGTTGTAGCCGTAGTAGCAGTAGTAGCAGTAGTAGCAGCAGTAGTAGCAGCAGCAGTAGTAGCAGCAGTAGCAGTAGTAGCAGCAGTAGTAGCAGTAGCAGTACCTGTAGATAGTACTGCAGGTTGTCGATGAGAAAGGCCATGTGATTCCGTAGTCTCCACTGGGGGGCGTCGCTCTGACTGGACTTCAGGTGTTTCCTCTGCATCTATAACAAAACATGAGAGTATCCGAGTATTGCGAGTATCAGAGTACTGCGAGTTTCAGAGTACTTTACCTGTAGCGCCCACAGGTGCTGCAGCTGTGACTGGACTCTCCTCAAGTTCAGTAAATATCGGAAAACAACATTATACCTGAGAAAGAAACAAACTGTTATATATACTGTGATACAGACTGATACAGACTGATACAGACCAATACAGACTGATACAGACTGATACAGACTGATACAGACTGATACAGACTGATACAGACTGATACAGACTGTGATATAGACTGTGATATAGACTGATACAGACTGATACAGACCAATACAGACCAATACAGACTGATACAGACTGATACAGACTGATACAGACTGATACAGACCAATACAGACTGATACAGACTGATACAGACTGATACAGACTGATACAGACTGTGATACAGACTGATACAGACTGATATAGACTGATACAGACTGATACAGACTGTGATACAGACTGTGATACAGACCGATACAGACTGATACAGACTGTGATACAGACTGATACAGACTGTGATACAGACCGATACAGACTGATACAGACTGATACAGACTGATACAGACTGTGATACAGACTGTGATACAGACTGATACAGACCGATACAGACTGATACAGACTGATACAGACTGTGATACAGACCAATACAGACTGATACAGGCCGATACAGACTGATACAGGCCGATACAGACTGATACAGACTGTGATACAGACTGATACAGACTGATACAGACTGATACAGACTGATACAGACTGATACAGACTGTGATACAGACTGTGATACAGACTGTGATACAGACTGATACAGACCGATACAGACTGATACAGGCCGATACAGACTGATACAGACTGATACAGACTGATACAGACTGATACAGACTGTGATACAGACCAATACAGACTGATACAGGCCGATACAGACTGTGATACAGACTGATACAGACTGATACAGACTGATACAGACTGTGATACAGACTGATACAGACTGATACAGACTGTGATACAGACTGATACAGACCGATACAGACTGATACAGACTGTGATACAGACTGATACAGACTGTGATACAGACCAATACAGACCGATACAGACTGATATAGACTGATACAGACTGATACAGACTGTGATACAGACTGATACAGACCGATACAGACTGATACAGACTGATACAGACCGATACAGACTGATACAGACTGATACAGACTGTGATACAGACTGTGATACAGACTGTGATATAGACTGTGATACAGACTGATACAGACCGATACAGACTGATACAGGCCGATACAGACTGATACAGACTGATACAGACTGATACAGACTGATACAGACTGATACAGACTGATACAGACTGTGATACAGACTGATACAGACTGATACAGACTGATACAGACTGTGATACAGACTGATACAGACCGATACAGACTGATACAGACTGTGATACAGACTGATACAGACTGATACAGACTGATACAGACTGATACAGACTGTGATACAGACCAATACAGACCAATACAGACCGATACAGACTGATACAGACTGTGATACAGACCAATACAGACCGATACAGACTGATATAGACTGATACAGACCGATACAGACCGATACAGACTGTGATACAGACCGATACAGACTGATACAGACCGATACAGACCGATACAGACCGATACAGACCGATATAGACTGATACAGACTGTGATACAGACTGATACAGACTGATACAGACTGATACAGACTGATACAGACTGATACAGACTGTGATATAGACTGATACAGACTGATACAGACTGATACAGACTGATACAGACTGATACAGACTGATACAGACCAATACAGACTGATACAGACCAATACAGACTGATACAGACCAATACAGACTGATACAGACCAATACAGACTGATACAGACCAATACAGACTGATACAGACCGATATAGACTGTGATACAGACTGATACAGACTGATACAGACTGTGATACAGACCGATACAGACTGATACAGACCGATATAGACTGATACAGACTGTGATACAGACCAATACAGACTGATACAGACCAATACAGACTGATACAGACCGATATAGACTGTGATACAGACCGATACAGACTGATACAGACTGTGATAAAGACTGATACAGACTGTGATACAGACTGTGATATAGACTGTGATAAAGACTGATACAGACTGTGATACAGACTGTGATATAGACTGTGATAAAGACTGATACAGACTGTGATAAAGACTGATACAGACTGTGATACAGACTGTGATATAGACTGTGATATAGACTGATACAGACTGTGATATAGACTGATATAGACTGTGATAAAGACTGATACAGACTGTGATACAGACTGTGATATAGACTGTGATATAGACTGATACAGACTGTGATATAGACTGATATAGTCTGTGATATAGACTGATATAGTCTGTGATATAGACTGATATAGATTGATATAGACTGATATAGTCTGTGATATAGACTGATATAGTCTGTGATATAGACTGATATAGATTGATATAGACTGTCTCACTTCTCCAGCACTGCGGGGGTGAACAGGATGTGCAGAGGCCACTGGACTCGGTACGACAAACCCAGAGCGGCCCACCCACTCTGGGGAGGGTCCCGGGGGGAGGAGTCCTGGGGCTGCACCTCTCTGCCCGAGTCTGAGGGGAAAAAGGGCTAAGGTCAGAGGTCAGCGGAGTCGGAGGGAGTCAGGGTCAGGAGTCACAGTCAGGGTCAGGGGTCACAGTCAGGGTCAGTCAGGGGTCACAGTCAGGGTCAGTCAGGGGTCACAGACCTTTGCCCTGGTCCACGGTCAGGTGCAGCAGTGGGAGGAGGTTGTCGTCGTCGAGTAGGACTTTGTGAGCCGCCTGTTGAAACGCCACGTTTACATCTGAGAGAGAAGAGATCAGCACATTATAACAAGACCAAAGAGAGAGAGACCAGAGAAATACAAGGGAGAGAGACCAGAGAGAGACCAGAGAGAGACCAGGGAGACCAGAGAGAGAGACCAGGGAGACCAGAGAGAGACCAGAGAGAGACCAGAGAGAGAGACCAGAGAGATCAGAAAGAAAGACCAGAGAGAGACCAGAGAGAGAAAGAGAGATCAGAGAGAGAGAGACCAGAGAGACCAGAGAGAGAGACCAGGGAGAGAGACCAGGGAGAGACCAGAGCGAGAGACCAGAGAGATAGACCTGAGAGAGACCAGAGAGAGCAAAGAGAGAGAGAGACCAGATAGAAATACCAGAGAGAGAGAGCAAAGAGAGAGAGTCCAGAGAGAGACCATTACATTGAAAAAAGTTTGACCAAAGAGAGACCAGAGAGAGCGAGAGGCCAGAGAAAGAGACTAGAGCGAGAGAGACCAGAGAGAGACCAGAACGAGAGAGACATGTCTAAGGAGGTGTCTGGGGAGGAGTGTGAGGAGTAGTGGGACCAGTAGGAGGGAGAGGGGTTTATAGAATGTGTTTTAATCTGTTTATCTGTGTGATGGGGTGGAATCAGTGGGCGGGGTCAGAAGAGTCAGTGGGCGGAGTCTGACCATGCTCAGTGACAGCGGTGGGCGGAGTCTTCAACATGTGCTGAGCCAGATCGATGAAGACCTGGTACAGTTCCCCACGACCGAGGAGGAAGAAGTCCTTAATGATCTGAGAGAGGAGAGGGTGTTTAGCATGTGCACAACGCTCTGCTCTCTGCCCCTTCACGTGACATCACCGGAAACATGCTCACAGGTAACGAGCCCTGTGTACCTTGAGCTGCTCGATCAGGTTGGCCTCCTCCACCATCAGGGTCCAGAGGTGCTGAGGACGCAGAAGAAGAAGATTATTCACCAAGGGGTTCCTCAAGGGTCAGCTCTTGGTCCGGTGCAGTTCAGTCAAAACAGATAGGAAGAAGGAACTGGGTGGTGTCTGGGAGAGAGACCAGAGAGAGACCGGAGAGAGACCAGAGAGAGACCAGAGAGAGACCAGAGAGAGACCAGAGGGAGGACAGAGAGAGACCAGAGGGAGACCAGAGAGAGACCAGAGGGAGACCAGAGAGAGACCAGAGAGAGAGAGGCCAGAGAGACAGAGACAGAGAGAGAGACCAGAGAGAGAACAGAGAGAGACCAGAGGGACAGAGGGAGACCAGCGGGAGAGAGGCCAGAGAGAGACCAGAGAGAGACCAGAGGGAGGACAGAGAGAGACCAGAGAGAGACCAGAGGGAGACCAGAGAGAGACCAGAGAGAGAGAGGCCAGAGAGACAGAGACAGAGAGAGAGACCAGAGAGAGAACAGAGAGAGACCAGAGGGACAGAGGGAGACCAGAGGGAGAGAGGCCAGAGAGAGACCAGAGAGAGACCAGAGGGAGGACAGAGAGAGACCAGAGAGAGACCAGAGGGAGGACAGAGAGACCAGAGAGAGACCAGAGGGAGACCAGAGAGAGACCAGAGAGAGAGAGGCCAGAGAGAGAGAGGCCAGAGAGACAGAGACAGAGAGAGAGACCAGAGAGAAGACAGAGCGAGACCAGAGAGAGAGAGACCAGAGAGAGAGAGGCCAGAGAGAGAGAGGCCGAGAGACAGAGAGAGACCAGAGAGAAGACAGAGCGAGACCAGAGGGAGACCAGAGAGAGACCAGAGGAAGAGAGGCCAGAGAGAGGCCAGAGAGAGAGACCAGAGAGAGAGACCAGAGAGAGACCAGAGAGAGAGAGGCCAGAGAGAGAGACCAGAGAGAGAGAAACCAGAGAGAGAGAGACCAGAGAGAGGCCAGAGAGACAGAGACAGAGAGAGAGACCAGAGAGAAGACAGAGCGAGACCAGAGAGAGAGACCAGAGAGAGGCCAGAGAAAGACATGTCTGAGGAGGTGTCTGGGGAGGGGGAGGTACCTCAGCCACGGTGCTCCTGATGCGGTCCATCAGATCATCGAAGTCCACGAGGCTGAAGAGTGGCTCCTGTTTGAGTCGGTGCAGCTCTGAAGCAAACACGTCCTCCTGGTGTTTGAGGATTGAATCTGGAGCACAGGTACAGAAGAGACTATACTCACAGGTACAGAAGAGATTATACTCACAGGTACAGTACCTGCACTTCCTACCTGCTCCTCTGTACCTGTTCTTTGTACCTGTGTTCCGCTGTACCTGTGCTCCTATGTACATGTGCTTCGTACCTTTATTTCATTTAACATGTTGCACATTTCTTTCTTTTGCACAATCTTGAGTGATTCTATCCATGCCAGATGTGACGTGTACATTTTTTCTCCATCAGAGATCAATAAACTCTATCTTATCTTATCTTCTTACCTTTGCCTCTGTCCCTGTGCTCCTCTGTCCCTGTGCTCCTCTGTATCTGTGCTCCTCTGTCCCTGTGCTCCTCTGTCCCTGTGCTCCTCTGTCCCTGTGCTCCTCTGTACCTGTGCTCCCCTGTCCCCCTCTGTCACTGTGCTCCTCTGTCCCTGTGCTCCTCTGTACCTGTGCTCCCCTGTCCCCCTCTGTCCCTGTGCTCCTCTGTCCCTGTGCTCCTCTGTACCTGTGCTCCCCTGTACCTGTGCTCCCTTGTACCTGTGCTCCTCTGTCCCTGTTCTCCTCTGTCCCTGTGCTCCTCTGTACCTGTGCTCCCCTGTACCTGTGCTCCCCTGTACCTGTGCTCCTCTGTACCTGTGCTCCCTGTCCCTGTGCTCCTCTGTACCTGTGCTCCTCTGTACCTGTGCTCCCCTGTACCTGTGCTCCCCTGTACCTGTGCTCCCCTGCCCCCCTCTGTCCCTGTGCTCCTCTGTCCCTGTGCTCCTCTGTACCTGTGCTCCTCTGTACCTGTGCTCCTCTGTACCTGTGCTCCTCTGTACCTGTGCTCCTCTGTCCCTGTGCTCCCCTGTACCTGTGCTCCCCTGTACCTGTGCTCCCCTGTCCCTGTGCTCCTCTGTACCTGTGCTCCACTGTCCCTGTGCTCCCCTGTACCTGTGCTCCCCTGTACCTGTGCTCCTCTGTACCCGTGCTCCCCTGTACCTGTGCTCCCGTCCTGTCCCTGTGCTCCTCTGTCCCTGTGCTCCTCTGTCCCTGTGCTCCTCTGTCCCTGTGCTCCCTTGTACCTGTGCTCCTCTGTACCTGTGCTCCTCTGTACCTGTGCTCCTCTGTACCTGTGCTCCTCTGTACCTGTGCTCCTCTGTACCTGTGCTCCTCTGTACCTGTGCTCCTCTGTACCTGTGCTCCTCTGTCCCTGTGCTCCTCTGTCCCTGTGCTCCTCTGTCCCTGTGCTCCTCTGTACCTGTGCTCCTCTGTACCTGTGCTCCTCTGTCCCTGTGCTCCTCTGTCCCTGTGCTCCTCTGTACCTGTGCTCCTCTGTACCTGTGCTCCTCTGTCCCTGTGCTCCTCTGTCCCTGTGCTCCTCTGTACCTGTGCTCCTCTGTACCTGTGCTCCTCTGTACCTGTGCTCCTCTGTACCCGTGCTCCCCTGTACCTGTGCTCCCCTGTCCCTGTGCTCCTCTGTACCTGTGCTCCTCTGTACCTGTGCTCCTCTGTCCCTGTGCTCCTCTGTACCTGTGCTCCTCTGTACCTGTGCTCCTCTGTCCCTGTGCTCCTCTGTCCCTGTGCTCCTCTGTCCCTGTGCTCCTCTGTACCTGTGCTCCTCTGTCCCTGTGCTTCTCTGTACCTGTGCTTCTCTGTACCTGTGCTTCTCTGTACCTGTGCTTCTCTGTACCTGTGCTCCTCTGTACCTGTGCTCCTCTGTCCCTGTGCTCCTCTGTACCTGTGCTCCTCTGTACCTGTGCTCCTCTGTACCCGTGCTCCCCTGTCCCCCTCTGTCCCCCTCTGTCCCTGTGCTCCTCTGTCCCTGTGCTCCTCTGTCCCTGTGCTCCTCTGTACCTGTGCTCCTCTGTCCCTGTGCTCCTCTGTACCTGTGCTCCTCTGTACCTGTGCTCCTCTGTACCCGTGCTCCTCTGTACCCCTCTGTCCCTGTGCTCCTCTGTACCTGTGCTCCTCTGTACCTGTGCTCCTCTGTCCCTGTGCTCCTCTGTCCCTGTGCTCCTCTGTCCCTGTGCTCCTCTGTCCCTGTGCTCCTCTGTCCCTGTGCTCCTCTGTCCCTGTGCTCCTCTGTCCCTGTGCTCCTCTGTACCTGTGCTTCTCTGTACCTGTGCTTCTCTGTACCTGTGCTCCTCTGTCCCTGTGCTCCTCTGTCCCTGTGCTCCTCTGTCCCTGTGCTCCTCTGTACCTGTGCTTCTCTGTACCTGTGCTCCTCTGTACCTGTGCTTCTCTGTACCTGTGCTCCTCTGTACCTGTGCTCCTCTGTACCTGTGCTCCTCTGTCCTTCTCTGTACCTGTGCTTCTCTGTACCTGTGCTCCTCTGTACCTGTGCTTCTCTGTACCTGTGCTCCTCTGTCCCTGTGCTCCTCTGTCCCTGTGCTCCTCTGTCCCTGTGCTCCTCTGTCCCTGTGCTCCTCTGTCCCTGTGCTCCTCTGTACCTGTGCTCCTCTGTACCTGTGCTTCTCTGTACCTGTGCTCCTCTGTACCTGTGCTCCTCTGTACCTGTGCTCCTCTGTCCTTCTCTGTACCTGTGCTTCTCTGTACCTGTGCTCCTCTGTACCTGTGCTTCTCTGTACCTGTGCTTCTCTGTACCTGTGCTCCTCTGTACCTGCGCGCGTGGCTCCGTGCCGGTGGGTCTCGAACATCTGCACGCTCTCTCCCACGAACAGGATCTTCTCAGCGACTCTCACAGGAATGTACGACGGCAACATCTCTGTTCGCAACGAGAACTGCTGAAGGGACGGAGCCAACATGTTCTCCTCCTCCATCAGGCGCTGAGGGCAGAGGAGGAGGCAGGAGGAGGCATCAGGAGGAGGCGACAAGAGGAGTCAGGAGGAGGCAGGAGAGACAAGAGGAGAGACAGCAGGAGAGGAAGGAGCAGGAGGCATCAGGAGACAGCAGGAGGTGTCAGGAGGCAGCATGAGACAGCAGGAGGAGAGACAGCAGGAGGAGAGACAGCAGAAGAAGAGACAGCAGGAGGAGAGACAGCAGGAGGAGAGACAGCAGAAGAAGAGACAGCAGGAGGAGAGACAGCAGGAGGAGAGACAGCAGGAGGAGAGACAGCAGGAGGAGAGACAGCAGGAGGAGAGACAGCAGGAGGAGAGACAGCAGGAGGAGAGAAAGCAGGAGGAGAGACAGCAGGAGGAGAGACAGCAGGAGGAGAGACAGCAGAAGAGACAGCAGGAGGAGAGACAGCAGGAGGAGAGACAGCAGAAGAAGAGACAGCAGGAGGAGAGACAGCAGGAGGAGAGACAGCAGGAGGAGAGAAAGCAGGAGGAGAGACAGCAGAAGAAGAGACAGCAGGAGGAGAGACAGCAGGAGGAGAGACAGCAGGAGGAGAGACAGCAGGAGGAGAGACAGCAGGAGGAGAGACAGCAGAAGAAGAGACAGCAGGAGGAGAGACAGCAGGAGGAGAGACAGCAGGAGGAGAGAAAGCAGGAGGAGAGACAGCAGAAGAAGAGACAGCAGGAGAGAGACAGAGAGAAGCAGGAGGAGAGAACAGCAGGAGGAGAGACAGCAGGAGGAGAGACAGCAGGAGGAGAGACAGCAGAAGAAGAGACAGCAGGAGGAGAGACAGCAGGAGGAGAGACAGCAGGAGGAGAGACAGCAGGAGGAGAGAAAGCAGGAGGAGAGACAGCAGGAGGAGAGACAGCAGGAGGAGAGACAGCAGGATGAGAGAAAGCAGGAGGAGAGACAGCAGGAGGAGAGACAGCAGGATGAGAGACAGCAGGAGGAGAGACAGCAGGAGGAGAGACAGCAGAAGAAGAGACAGCAGGAGGAGAGACAGCAGGAGGAGAGAAAGCAGGAGACATCTGGGGCTAAGGCAACTCGTGCCATACTCACGACAGGTTAAACAAATCCGGGTCTCACCAGGTCTGGGTCTGGTCTTGGCCTGGGTCTGGTCTGGGTCTTGGTCTTACCAGGTCTTGCAGCTCCCGCAGCTGTTTCCCGCTGAGCCCGCCCAGACACAGGTCTTCGTCCTCTTCGTCCTGATTGGTCGAGCTCCCGGCGCCGCTCGGTCCTTGGCGAATGAAGAACTCCTCGTGTTGGTCCAAAAGGAGACCGTGAAGCATCCAGGCCGCTAGCTGCTTATACAGGACGCCATGGCAGACGCACAATATCCTGACACACACACACACACACAGCTGCTTATACAGGACGCCATGGCAGACGCACAATATCCTGACACACACACACACGCATACTTCTCCAGGGCGGTGCGGACCGGGGGCAGACCTCCACAGCTGTGTTTGTGAACCGTCTCCAGGATCTGACACCCGTGGATCTGAAACAAGAGAAACATGTTCAGCTGGTCCAGTCCAGAGGCTTAGGCCCACATGGTCCTGAGTGATGGCCCTGAGTGCATATAAGACCTAAAAACATGATGTGCCTCAGTCCTGGGTCTGCAGCCTCAGTCCTGGGTCTACAGCCTCAGTCCTGGGTCTACAGCCTCAGTCCTGGGTCTACAGCCTCAGTCCTGGGTCTACAGCCTCAGTCCTGGGTCTACAGCCTCAGTCCTGGGTCTACAGCCTCAGTCCTGGGTCTACAGCCTCAGTCCTGGGTCTACAGCCTCAGTCCTGGGTCTACAGCCTCAGTCCTGGTCAATGTGGGCCTTCCTGAGGTTTCTGACTTTTTCCCACTCGGTTTTAACCTGCAGCCACATGGCCCTTTCTGGAACCGGTTTGAGACCCCTGCGTTAGAGCCTCAGGACACTCCACATTCAACATTTATGGACCTTGGTCTCTGTCCCTTTCTTGTGTTTGAACTCTTTGATTCTAATCTGCGTTGGAGAATTCAAAGGTTTTGTAAAGTCTTCTGAGAAAACTACTGTTGTACTTAAAGTAAGTAAGTAATGTTTACTATTGTACATGTTTTTAGTGGTAGGGGAAACCGGAGCACCTGGAGGAAACCTAGAAACCTTGCTGAGACGCGAGAGTGCTAACCAATTTAGGGCGATATAAGAATACATTCAGACCCTTGTACCTTCTGAGATCGAATGGCCTCCACTACCACCATCACAGACGGGAACAGGAGCTGAAACTGAGACCAGACACCAAGTCAGAGAGAGACCAGAGAGACCAGAGAGAGACCAGAGAGAGACCAGAGAGAGACCAGAGAGAGACCAGAGAGGGACCAGAGAGACCAGAGAGAGACCAGAGAGGGACCAGAGAGAGACCAGAGAGAGGCCAGAGAGGGACCAGAGAGAGACCAGAGAGAGACCAGAGAGGGACCAGAGAGAGACCAGAGAGAGACCAGAGAGAGACCAGAGAGAGACCAGAGAGAGACCAGAGAGAGACCAGAGAGAGACCAGAAAGGGACCAGAGAGAGACCAGAGAGGGACCAGAGAGGGACCAGAGAGGGACCAGAGAGAGACCAGAGAGGGACCAGAGAGAGACCAGAGAGAGACCAGAGAGAGACCAGAGAGAGACCAGAGAGGGACCAGAGAGAGACCAGAAAGGGACCAGAGAGAGACCAGAGAGGGACCAGAGAGAGACCAGAGAGGGACCAGAGAGAGACCAGAGAGGGACCAGAGAGGGACCAGAGAGGGACCAGAGAGGGACCAGAGAGAGACCAGAGAGGGACCAGAGAGAGACCAGAGAGAGACCAGAGAGGGACCAGAGAGGGACCAGAGGGAGAGACCAAAGAGAGAGACCAGAGAGACAGACCAGGGAGAGACCAACCAGGGAGAGACCAAAGATAAAGACCAAAGAGAGAGAACAGAGAGAGACCAGAGAGAGACCAGTGAGAGATCAGAAAGAACAGAGAGAGAGACCAGAGAGAACAGAGAGAGAGACCTCAGTCTTCCCTATCCCCAGACACCTCCCTCTCTCTGACCTGGTCAAGTTTGTAGTTGATGTGGGAGATCGTGAGATGAGGATCTGCCAGGAACTGAAACAGAGGAAATGACATCAGAGTTTATCAGTTTGAAAACAGAGTTGTTAGACAGAAGGGTTGGGGACACACCTCCTGCTCCAGCTCCAGCAGTGCCTGTCTGTACGGCTGCAGCATCGAGTCCAGGCCAGTGCAGAAGGCCCTCAGGTACACACCATGGAGGCCCCCGCTGGTGTGAGGGCCCCCAGAACTTTGAGGGCCGCCACTCGGGGCTTGGTCCTAAAACACAAAACATCAGAAGTTTCTCGCGCTCGCTCTGGTCTCTCTCGCACTCTCCCTGGTCTCTCTCCCTGGTCTCTCTCCCTGGTCTCTCTCCCTGGTCTCTCTCCCTGGTCTCTCTCCCTGGTCTCTCTTCCTGGTCTCTCTTCCTGGTCTCTCTCCCTGGTCTCTCTCCCTGGTCTCTCTCCCTGGTCTCTCTTCCTGGTCTCTCTCCCTGGTCTCTCTCCCTGGTCTCTCTCCCTGGTCTCTCTTCCTGGTCTCTCTCCCTGGTCTCTCTCCCTGGTCTCTCTCCCTGGTCTCTCTTCCTGGTCTCTCTCCCTGGTCTCTCTCCCTGGTCTCTCTCCCTGGTCTCTCTCCCTGGTCTCTCTTCCTGGTCTCTCTTCCTGGTCTCTCTCCCTGGTCTCTCTCCCTGGTCTCTCTTCCTGGTCTCTCTTCCTGGTCTCTCTCCCTGGTCTCTCTCCCTGGTCTCTCTCCCTGGTCTCTCTCCTGGTCTCTCTCCCTGGTCTCTCTCCCTGGTCTCTCTTCCTGGTCTCTCTCCCTGGTCTCTCTCCCTGGTCTCTCTCCCTGGTCTCTCCGTCTCTCCCTGGTCTCTCTCCCTGGTCTCTCTCCCTGGTCTCTCTCCCTGGTCTCTCTCCCTGGTCTCTCTCCTGGTCTCTCTTCCTGGTCTCTCTCTCCTGGTCTCTCTCCCTGGTCTCTCTCCCTGGTCTCTCTCCCTGGTCTCTCTCTCCCTGGTCTGGTCTCTCTCCTGGTCTCTCTCCCTGGTCTCTCTCCCTGGTCTCTCTCCCTGGTCTCTCTTCCTGGTCTCTCTCCCTGGGTCTCTCTCCCTGGTCTCTCTCTCCCTGGTCTCTCTCCCTGGTCTCTCTCCCTGGTCTCTCTTCCTGGTCTCTCTCCCTGGTCTCTCTCCCTGGTCTCTCTCCCTGGTCTCTCTCCCCCTGGTCTCTTTCCCTGGTCTCTCTCCTTGGTCTCTCTCCCTGGTCTCTCTCCCTGGTCTCTCTCCCTGGTCTCTCTCCCTGGTCTCTCTCCCTGGTCTCTCTCCCTGGTCTCTCTTCCTGGTCTCTCTTCCTGGTCTCTCTCCCTGGTCTCTCTCCCTGGTCTCTCTCCCTGGTCTCTCTCCCTGGTCTCTCTTCCTGGTCTCTCTTCCTGGTCTCTCTCGCTCTGTGACTCACCTGAATGTGGACATGTCCTGTGTGCTGTTGGATGAACTCTGTGAAGTGGATATAATCAGACCCCAGTTTACACTGTCGGCTCAGGACACTGGTCTCACTGGGATGAAGGAAGGGCAGATCCTGGGACACCTGGGGACAAGGGGACATGTCAGACAGAAGAGGACATGTCAGACAGAAGAGGACATGTCAGACAGAAGAGGACATGTCAGACAGAAGAGGACATGTCAGACACAAGAGGACATGTCAGACACAAGAGGACATGTCAGACACAAGAGGACATGTCAGACACAAGAGGACATGTCAGACACAAGAGGACATGTCAGACAGAAGAGGACATGTCAGACACAAGAGGACATGTCAGACAGAAGAGGACATGTCAGACACAAGAGGACATGTCAGACACAAGAGGACATGTCAGACACAAGAGGACATGTCAGACAGAAGAGGACATGTCAGACACAAGAGGACATGTCAGACACAAGAGGACATGTCAGACAGAAGAGGACATGTCAGACAGAAGAGGACATGTCAGACAGAAGAGGACATGTCAGACAGAAGAGGACATGTCAGACAGAAGAGGACATGTCAGACACAAGAGGACATGTCAGACAGAAGAGGACATGTCAGACACAAGAGGACATGTCAGACAGAAGAGGACATGTCAGACAGAAGAGGACATGTCAGACAGAAGAGGACGTGTCAGACACAAGAGGACATGTCAGACACAAGAGGACATGTCAGACACAAGAGGACATGTCAGACAGAAGAGGACATGTCAGACAGAAGAGGACATGTCAGACAGAAGAGGACATGTCAGACAGAAGAGGACATGTCAGACAGAAGAGGACATGTCAGACAGAAGAGGACATGTGAGACAGAAGAGGACATGTCAGACAGAAGAGGACATGTGAGACAGAAGAGGACATGTCAGACACAAGAGGACATGTCAGACAGAAGAGGACATGTCAGACACAAGAGGACATGTCAGACAGAAGAGGACATGTCAGACACAAGAGGACATGTCAGACAGAAGAGGACATGTCAGACACAAGAGGACATGTCAGACACAAGAGGACATGTCAGACAGAAGAGGACATGTCAGACACAAGAGGACATGTCAGACACAAGAGGACATGTCAGACACAAGAGGACATGTCAGACACAAGAGGACATGTCAGACAGAAGAGGACATGTCAGACACAAGAGGACATGTCAGACAGAAGAGGACATGTCAGACAGAAGAGGACATGTCAGACACAAGAGGACATGTCAGACAGAAGAGGACATGTCAGACACAAGAGGACATGTCAGACACAAGAAGACATGTCAGACAGAAGAGGACATGTCAGACACAAGAGGACATGTCAGACACAAGAGGACATGTCAGACACAAGAGGACATGTCAGACAGAAGAGGACATGTCAGACAGAAGAGGACATGTCAGACAGAAGAGGACATGTCAGACACAAGAGGACATGTCAGACACAAGAGGACATGTCAGACAGAAGAGGACATGTCAGACACAAGAGGACATGTCAGACAGAAGAGGACATGTCAGACACAAGAGGACATGTCAGACAGAAGAGGACATGTCAGACACAAGAGGACATGTCAGACACAAGAGGACATGTCAGACAGAAGAGGACATGTCAGACAGAAGAGGACATGTCAGACAGAAGAGGACGTGTCAGACACAAGAGGACATGTCAGACAGAAGAGGACATGTCAGACACAAGAGGACATGTCAGACAGAAGAGGACATGTCAGACACAAGAGGACATGTCAGACACAAGAGGACATGTCAGACAGAAGAGGACATGTCAGACACAAGAGGACATGTCAGACAGAAGAGGACATGTCAGACACAAGAGGACATGTCAGACACAAGAGGACATGTCAGACAGAAGAGGACATGTGAGACAGAAGAGGACATGTCAGACACAAGAGGACATGTCAGACAGAAGAGGACATGTCAGACAGAAGAGGACATGTCAGACAGAAGAGGACATGTCAGACACAAGAGGACATGTCAGACACAAGAGGACATGTCAGACAGAAGAGGACATGTCAGACAGAAGAGGACATGTCAGACAGAAGAGGACATGTCAGACAGAAGAGGACATGTCAGACAGAAGAGGACATGTCAGACACAAGAGGACATGTCAGACAGAAGAGGACATGTCAGACACAAGAGGACATGTCAGACAGAAGAGGACATGTCAGACAGAAGAGGACATGTCAGACACAAGAAGACATGTCAGACAGAAGAGGACATGTCAGACACAAGAGGACATGTCAGACAGAAGAGGACATGTCAGACAGAAGAGGACATGTCAGACAGAAGAGGACATGTCAGACAGAAGAGGACATGTCAGACACAAGAAGACATGTCAGACAGAAGAGGACATGTCAGACACAAGAAGACATGTCAGACAGAAGAGGACATGTCAGACACAAGAGGACATGTCAGACAGAAGAGGACATGTCAGACAGAAGAGGACATGTCAGACAGAAGAGGACATGTCAGACAGAAGAGGACATGTCAGACAGAAGAGGACATGTCAGACAGAAGAGGACATGTCAGACACAAGAGGACATGTCAGACAGAAGAGGACATGTCAGACAGAAGAGGACATGTCAGACAGAAGAGGACATGTCAGACAGAAGAGGACATGTCAGACAGAAGAGGACATGTCAGACAGAAGAGGACATGTCAGACACAAGAGGACATGTCAGACAGAAGAGGACATGTCAGACAACAAGAGGACATGTCAGACACAAGAGGACATGTCAGACACAAGAGGACATGTCAGACAGAAGAGGACATGTCAGACACAAGAGGACATGTCAGA
The DNA here is from genome assembly GCA_964034765.1 of Knipowitschia caucasica. Lineage (NCBI taxonomy): Eukaryota > Metazoa > Chordata > Actinopteri > Gobiiformes > Gobiidae > Knipowitschia > Knipowitschia caucasica. The sequence continues at coordinate 4,609,021 of OZ035826.1, forward strand.
CACAAGAGGACATGTCAGACAGAAGAGGACATGTCAGACACAAGAGGACATGTCAGACACAAGAGGACATGTCAGACACAAGAGGACATGTCAGACAGAAGAGGACATGTCAGACACAAGAGGACATGTCAGACAGAAGAGGACATGTCAGACAGAAGAGGACATGTCAGACACAAGAGGACATGTCAGACAGAAGAGGACATGTCAGACACAAGAGGACATGTCAGACAGAAGAGGACATGTCAGACACAAGAGGACATGTCAGACAGAAGAGGACATGTCAGACACAAGAGGACATGTCAGACAGAAGAGGACATGTCAGACACAAGAGGACATGTCAGACACAAGAGGACATGTCAGACAGAAGAGGACATGTCAGACACAAGAGGACATGTCAGACACAAGAGGACATGTCAGACAGAAGAGGACATGTCAGACACAAGAGGACATGTCAGACACAAGAGGACATGTCAGACAGAAGAGGACATGTCAGACAGAAGAGGACATGTCAGACACAAGAGGACATGTCAGACACAAGAGGACATGTCAGACAGAAGAGGACATGTCAGACACAAGAGGACATGTCAGACAGAAGAGGACATGTCAGACACAAGAGGACATGTCAGACACAAGAGGACATGTCAGACAGAAGAGGACATGTCAGACAGAAGAGGACATGTCAGACACAAGAGGACATGTCAGACACAAGAGGACATGTCAGACAGAAGAGGACATGTCAGACACAAGAGGACATGTCAGACACAAGAGGACATGTCAGACACAAGAGGACATGTCAGACAGAAGAGGACATGTCAGACAGAAGAGGACATGTGAGACAGAAGAGGACATGTCAGACACAAGAGGACATGTCAGACACAAGAGGACATGTCAGACAGAAGAGGACATGTCAGACAGAAGAGGACATGTCAGACAGAAGAGGACATGTCAGACACAAGAGGACATGTCAGACACAAGAGGACATGTCAGACAGAAGAGGACATGTCAGACACAAGAGGACATGTCAGACAGAAGAGGACATGTCAGACAGAAGAGGACATGTCAGACACAAGAGGACATGTCAGACAGAAGAGGACATGTCAGACAGAAGAGGACATGTCAGACAGAAGAGGACATGTCAGACAGAAGAGGACATGTCAGACAGAAGAGGACATGTCAGACAGAAGAGGACATGTCAGACAGAAGAGGACATGTCAGACAGAAGAGGACATGTCAGACACAAGAGGACATGTCAGACACAAGAGGACATGTCAGACAGAAGAGGACATGTCAGACAGAAGAGGACATGTCAGACAGAAGAGGACATGTCAGACAGAAGAGGACATGTCAGACAGAAGAGGACATGTCAGACAGAAGAGGACATGTCAGACAGAAGAGGACAGATGGGGGCTGTCCTGTCCAGACCTGCAGGCCGCTCCTCTTGTTCCAGGTGAAGATGGTCCCTGGGAACCCGCTCAGCGCCAGTAGCAGTTCATGGATCATCCTCACGGCGTCTGTCCCCACAGCAGGGTGTCTGTACAGGGTCTCTGTCCAGGCACGTCCGCTCCTGCCCCCGGTTAGTTTAACCAGTGCGTCCCTGTTCTTCTGCGCATGTCACTTTGCATGGGAAGGTTTGCTAGCTAGCGAATATAAACACGTACTATTATTAATACTATTATAGGAAAAGGACTCGGACCAGGTGTAGGACTCGGGAATTTAGTTTAGTACTTCTACAGTCTTGAGTTTGCCTTAAGCATCTCTTGGTTTGTAGCGCACAGTCTCGCGCGTCTTCATCAAAACAAACCGGCGCAAAGTGATGACGTAACCTCATTTCTCGCTCCAGTTAATTTTTCTTTATTATAACAACATGTAACAAAACGAACTATTCAATATGTCGAGATAAAAAGTCGTTTAATGTGAATGTTGTAGATATATACATTTATTAAAAAATGAAAAACCATTTTCTTTCTTTTGACATATTCCACATTTCGCAGTAAAACAACATTTTTACCGTTTTTCTTATTTTTTAAGGTTTTTAAGTGCTTAATGACGTATTATAAAATGGTACGGATCATTCATTTCACACAAAAAACGTAACTAGATAATAATGTACTAAATAAGGATAAAGTAAGGACATAAAACCATTGTGGGGGAGGACGGGAGGCAGGAAATTTCTACCATTTTTAAAAAATTATTATTTCCACATTTCGCAGTAAAACACCACTTTTTTTAAAACAACGTCTCAGATGACGTGTATTCTCTGCGCCGCTGCGGAATTGCGTCATCGCCCCGCAGCAGGATGTAGCTTGTCTGCGTCGCATCACGTCTGACTCGGTAAATCAGCTGTAAATGTGCTTTAAATATGTTTGTTCCTGTTTTTCTTCCATAGTAGGAGCTGGTTTCATCATAGAGCCTCAGCCCGGGCCGTGTGGAGCTCTGCGTGTGGCCGTGAGAGCTGCTGTGACTGAGGCTCTTCTCCTGTCTCTCTGCTGCGAAATTCGATTAAAGATGAAATAAACCTCATGTAATATTTATATAACTGTGTCATTTTTAGTCTACTCCTTTACTTTAGTCTGCTATACTGAGTTCTGCTGACTCACTCGCCTCATTTGACTGAAAGCTAGTGCACTGAAATGTCCACTAGTTCACTCTTCATCTGCACCTTCACTAGGGCTCATGGTGTAGGTGCCCTTACCGGGGAGTCTTTCCAATCCTCGGTCTACGGCCTGAGTCCTATATCTTGGATCTACAGCCTGAGTCCTGGACCCTGGATCTACGGTCTCAGGACTCGGGGTGTGTGATGAAGGACTGAGGAGGCTCCCAGGCAAGGAAGAGGTGCAGCCCAGCTGCAGATCAAAAAGGCCAGATTCAGAGGTCCCATCATCACGCCATGAAACAGACTATGGGGCAGCAGCGGGATTGCAACGAGTCCGTCTAAAGTCATAATGAAGACAGATAAAGATTGGAGGACAGTGTTGTTACCAGTCTTCTCCAGCTGGAGTCTATATGCAGCCTCACTGACAATCTGTGTTTTTAGACTTGAGGTTGTATTTCTAAGTCTTACCCGAGTCTTGAATACCTAACCATATGCAGAATTAAAGAGGATTTGTTTTTAGGGCCTGTTTGTTTGGGGTCCTCTTTCAGAGATGTCTTCTGCGGTGGAGGACGAGGTGGAGGAGTTCCTGGACCAGAACCCAGACCTCAGACAGTGGGTGGAGTCTTTAAGAGGAACTTGTGAGACGCAGAAGCAGTGGAACGCACGGAGAACCTTTCTACTGCGGAACCTGGACCAGACCAGACCACAGACCTTATCAGGACATGTCCCACAGCCTGGACCAGACCTGGACCGGCTCCTGGCCCAGTCCATGGTCTGGTCAAACCACGTCTTCATGGGCTGTAGGTAAGTTTGTACTTGCTTGAGTCTGGTCCGGTCCTGGTGCAGTCCTGGTCCGGTCCTGGTTCAGTCCGGTCTTGTTTCGGCAGGTATCCTCAGGCGGTGATGGACAAAGTGCTGCCGATGTCTGAAGGGATCGAGGTCCAAGATGCGCCTCAGTTCACAACCAGAGACCAGATCATGAGGGGAGGGAAGAGAGGCTCGGGTAAGGAGGGGGGGAGGCTCGGGTAAGGAGGGGGGGGGGGGGAGGCTCGGGTAAGGAGGGGGGGAGGCTCGGGTAAGGAGGGGGGGAGGCTCGGGTAAGGAGGGGGGGGGGGCTCGGGTGAGGGGGGGGGAGGCTCGGGTAAGGAGGGGGGGGGGCTCGGGTGAGGAGGGGGGGGGGGGGCTCGGGTGAGGAGGGGGGGAGGCTCGGGTAAGGAGGGGGGGGGGGCTCGGGTAAGGAGGGGGGGAGGCTCGGGTAAGGGGGGGGGGGGGCTCGGGTGAGGAGGGGGGGGGGGGCTCGGGTAAGGAGGGGGGGAGGCTCGGGTAAGGAAGGCTCGGGTAAGGAGGGGGGGGGGGGGGCTCGGGTGAGGAGGGGGAATGAAGGGGGTTTGGGTGAGGAGATGGAGGGATGGGGTGAGGAGGGGGCAGAGGTGGGAAGTAACGAAGTACTTGTACTTCGTTACTGTACTTAAGTAGATTTTGCAGGTATCTGTACTTTACTTGAGTATTTTTTTTTTTGTCGCGACTTTTTACTTTTACTCCTTACTTTTAAAACACAAGTATCTGTACTTTCTACTCCTTACATTTTAAAAAATCAGGTCGTTACTTTTAAAATCTCCAAAGTTGAGCGACAACACAACGTAAAAACCCGGACCAACCAGCGCTGAAAAAGAGGAAGCTAAAAAAAAAATAACAAAAATAAAATCAAAACAGGAAGCTAGAGGACGCAAGCTAGTCAAGCACATGGATAGTCACGCCGTGTTTTTAACTTGTGACTGTGAATGAGTCGGTATGGAGGAAAGTGAGCAGGACAGCGTCATCGAGGATGATTCCGCAGACACCGAAAGACAAGGAACACGGCACCCATGGCCTTACCTGAAAGAACTTTTCGTTGTTGTTGGCTATAAGAATGATTCGTGGCGGATGCAGTGCAACCTGTGCTTGCCCAAAAAACACGAACTTTTGGCATTCAAGAATTCACCGTCCAATCTGAAGAAGCACATTCAGGTTTGTTATTTAGATTTCGTATTGTTACTAGTATAGGCTACATTTGATTAATTCTGGAGGTTTTAAAAAGATATAAGTGTGTCAGTAATGCTTTGGGGGCACTATTAGTTTGCAAGAAAGTGGTGCTAGCTTCTGGTCTGCCGCACTAGCTGTAACTCATGTCACGTTTGCATTGATACGATTTACACATTTTACACATTTATTCTCCCACTCCCAAATCATAACCGTAAAAGTAGCCACACATTTAGATTTTATTTTATTTTTTTAAGTCTCGTTTTGGCTGTGGAAATATGTTTAAAATCTCATCGTGTTATTGCTCAGTTCAAATCAAGCTGTTGATTAACTATCAACACTTTACAATACAACACTTTGTGTTGTATAGTAACTCAGTGTTACGAATATATGCTTGTATTATTTTAATGCAAGGAATACATTTGAGCTGATCTGTTTTTATATTTTGTTTGCAAACAGAGGAAACATGCCAATCATTTGGAGAGATACAAAAATCTCACTGCAGCTCCATTGAAAAGGAAGTCGTCCACATCTGATGAAGGCTCATCCAAACAGCTTAAATTGTGGGATGTCAAGAGGGTCTCACAGAAGAGTGTGGATGAATTCATTTTGAACTTTGTCATTCAAGGTCTGCACCCAGGCAGCATTGTCGAGCAGCAGGGTTTCAAAGCTATGATCAATCACCTGCAACCAGATGTGACAATAATGTCCCGGGGCACAATGATAAACAGGGTCGAAAAAGCTACAGTAGAAATGAAGAAAAATCTTAAAGCTGCTATGAATGAGGTTGAGTTCATTGCAACTACAACTGATTGTTGGACCGCACACAGGAGAAGTTTCCTTGGAGTCACTGCACATTGGATTGAGACAGAAACTATGACTAGATGCTCTGTAGCACTGGCATGCAAACAGTTAAGAGGTTCACACACTATAAATTAAAATGGAATTCAAACACTTTAAAATATTTAGGTATAATATTGACAAAGTCACTCTTAACGATGTTTGTAACGAACTATGGGAAAATAGAAGAGGAAATTAAAAAAGATTTAGACCGTTGGTGTACTTTGCCCACAAGTTTCTACTCTCGAATACAAATAATAAAGATGAACGTCCTACCAAGATTGATATACTTATTTCAAGCTCTCCCACTTCCTGTACCACCAAACAAATTCAAATTATGGGATCGAATGATCTCAAGATTTATATGGAATGGCAAAAAGCCGAGAATAAAGTACACAACATTGCAGCTCCCAAAATCGAAAGGAGGGATGGCTCTGCCCAACCTAAGAGAGTACTTTTATGCAGCCCAGCTCAGACCCCTGGCATGTTGGTGCAGACCAGACTATGAAGCAAGGTGGAAGGACATTGAAAAAGAAATTGAGGGTTACAAAGTCCAAATCTTTATTGCTGACAAAGGGCTAAGTCATAAGAATAAGATGAATCAAATAGTTAAATTTACTCTGGAAACATGGCACAGTTTAATAGAAAAATATAAATGTAAAGATGAATGCTCTCTACTTAAGTGGTTTAGGTATGACAAAAAGTTTAAACCAGGGCGACTTGATCAATCATTTCAACAATGGGAGCTTAAGGGGATTACTGCAATCTGCACCCTTTTGAAAAATGGAAAACTAATGAGTTTTGAACAGGTTAAGGGAAAATATGGCTTAGAAAATAAAGACTTTTTTAGGTATTTGCAAGTACGGGACTACTATACAAAACAATCTTTAATGAAACACTTGGCATAATTGGGGTGATAATGAGCTTCTATGGACAAAAACAACAAAGGCCATTTCTGCATTTTATAGTTCTCTGGGGGATGCTCGGAAAGATTCAACTTTATATATAAAAAAAAAATGGGAGGCGGAGTTGGGGATAGTTGTAGCAGATGATGAATGGTTCCGGATGTGTGAAATACACCACAGTACAACTAACTCGTTGATGTGGAGGGAGTTTTGCTAGAAGAATTTGACACGTTTTTTTATTACACCTCAAATTAAAAGCAGGCAGATTTCCATCCCACAGGAATGTTGGAGATTGTGTGGAGAAATGGAGGTTAATCATTCACACATATTCTGGAATTGTACCAAATTGGGGAGATATTGGGATCAAATAAAAACAACCATAAAAGATATACTGGGCTATGAAATTCCGGGCAGTTGCCTTGTGCTATACCTAGATAATATACAGAAGGTGGTAGGGAAAGAGGACATTTATTTGACAAAAATTATTCTTGCTGCAGCTAAAAAGGCAATTACAAAAGTTTGGCTACAGCCAGAACCACCTACACAACAAGACTGGATCCGGATCGTGGAAAGCATTTCCGTTATGGAAAAAATTACATATAATCTTAGGCTAGAGGGACAGAAGTACAATGAGCAATGGGAAAAATGGAAGGTGTTCAATGAAGCCAGGTTAGTTTCATGAAAATGCATTATTGAATTAGGCTTGTATTTTGCACGTACTGTAAGGTTATATACATTGTGACAGGGTTACCAGACTTTAAGTTCCTTTTGTTTTTGTTTTTTGTTTGTTTATGAACCAATTTCATTACCATGATTGCTTTCAATCCTTGAAACCTTTGTTTGTATGCTTTGTAAATGTACTTGAAAAATGAAAAATAAAGAGTATTAAAAAAAAAAAAAAAAAAAAAAAAGAGGTTCACACACATTTGACAGCCTAGCTCGAGCACTGAATGACATTCACACAGAATTCAACATTCGGGACAAAATTGTACGCACAACAACAGACAATGGGTCAAATTTCATCAAAGCTTTCCGGGTGTATGGAGAGGGGGAGGAAAATAATAACCAGGAAAGGCAAAGTGAATCGGATGCAAGTGAAAACAGTGAAGGTGAGGAAAGAGAACAGGAGGGAAATATAAACTTCATTGAAGCAACAACATTATTGAACGAAGATGATGGCCTTGAATACCAACTTCCCAAGCACCATCGCTGTGCCTGCCACCTTCTCAACCTGGTGTCAACTGTTGACGTTTCAGATGCCAATGCAAATGCAACGTACAAACGACTTTCCCGGTCAGCCTTTTCAAAATGCTGGGGCCTGTGGAATAAAAGTGGGAGATCTACTGCTGCGGCTGAAATCATTGAGGAAAAATGTAAACTCCAGCTCCTGAGGCCCAATGACACAAGGTGGAATTCCATGTACCTGGCTGTTGAGAGAATAATAAAAATCATGAGAGAACAAGGAGAAGGAGCCATCACAGCTGTGTGTACTACACTTAAATTGCCCATGTGAGTAACTTTTATGATATTTATATTATATTAAGTTTAATAATCATGTAACATACAGTTTAAAATGTGTAATGTAGTTTGTGCTTGTTTCTCTTTAGTAGCCACTGATGTTTTATCATTATTATTTTATTTTTTTTATTCAGGTTCTCTCCTGCTGAGATTGCCTTTCTCAGTGAATATGTCAAGATAATGTGTCCTGTTGCAAAGGCAATTGATGTTCTTCAAGGAGAGACCAATGTGCAGATGGGTTGGCTCATTCCCACTATTACTCTTCTCAAGACTAAACTACAACACCTTCGACTCTCCTCCAAAGTGCTGTGTGCCGCTCATAGATGCTCTTCAATCTGGACTTCAGAAGCGCTTTGGTGAGATGCTCAAGGATCCTGAGCTCATTGCAGCTTCCATTCTGGTGCCCAAATTCAGAAGATGCTGGACCACAGATGAGGGCCTTCTACAACTCGGTGTGTATTTTTATTTTTTTTATTTTTTTGTGCATTGATCTGTTATATTTACTTAAGAGACATGTATTTGAATGGTTAATGCAAAAATGTATTAGGTGTACTAATATTGCTGTATTTGCACTGTGTTTTTGATAGGCCTTGACTACATCAAAAGCCATCTCAAAGAGCTACCTGTGACTGTCAGTGACTCCACGCCTTCTTCAGAGGAAGATGACTTTTTTTCACCTATCAAGCAAGGGAACTTGCAAGAAAACACCAAACAGCTTGAGTCATACCTGGCCTGTCCCAATGACACCATGGAAATCTTGAAGTCATTTCCTGCAGTCCTGAACCTTTCACTACAGCTGAACACTCCACTACCTGCTTCTGCTGCCTGTGAAAGGCTCTTCAGCACAGCAGGACTCATTTTCCGACCCAAAAGGGCACGCATTCATTCACAAAACCTTGAAAACATGCTTCTGTTGAAGCTAAATCCAAAATTTTGGTAGTTTGCTTTTCCCCTTATATATCGGGATGGTTCCATTTTCCCATTGTATAGTTTGGTCATACTATAAGCTCCAAGTTATTTGGGATGTTTTTGCACTTTGTTTTTCTTGCACTTTTACAGTTTGTAGTTTAAGTTATAGGAATGATGAAAATACCACATTCTGCAGGCGCTCTTGAATGATCTTACGAGTATCACTACATTGTCGGATGTGCATTTAATTTCACACAAAGTGACATTTATTTTGTTCGGTGCAGCAGTACTCTGAGTTGAGTCTGAGTAAAAGAATAAAGAATTTGAAGGTCAAAACAAGTTTTTTTTTTTTTAAGAGGAAAAATATTGATTTACTTTTTTACTTAAGTACATCTAAGAGTATGTACTTTTTTACTTTTACTTAAGTAAGGCAGAGGGTGCAGTACTTTTACTTTTACCAGAGTAGTTTTTTGCACAAGTATTAGTACTTTTACTTAAGTACTGAACACTGGTACTTTTGACACCTCTGGGAGGGGGAGGGATGAAGGGGGCTTGGGTGAGGAGATGGAGCCTCTGCTATCCATGTCTCATTCCTCTGTTTTGTGTCATTCTGTTCTCAGACCTGGGACCAGAGTCGGGTTCGAAACGGACCAAGACTGAAGAGTCCGGCCCCCAGGCTCAGAAGAGTGGCCCCTCAGCTCAGGTAGACCTGGTCCTGACCTGCTTTAGTCCTGTTGGACTAAAGTGGTATGAACTGTTACACTGAAGGCAAGTGTACTATAAAAGTACACTTGCCTTCCCTGTTTAAGGTCTGATTTAAACCCAGACCTACTTTAGTCCTGCCCTAGTCCTGCTTTAGACCTGCTTTAGTCCTGCTTCAGTCCTGCTTTAGTCCTGCTTTAGATCTACTTCAGTCCTGCTTTAGTCCTGCTTTAGACCTGCTTCAGTCCTGCTTTAGACCTGCTTTAGTCCTGCTTTAGTCCTACTTCAGTCCTGCTTTAGACCTGCTTTAGACCTGCTTTAGTCCTGCTTTAGTCCTGCTTTAGTCCTGCTTTAGTCCTGGTTCAGTCCTGTTTCAGACCTGGTTCAGACCTGGTTTAGTCCTGCATTAGTCCTGCATTAGACCTGGTTTAGTCCTGCATTAGACCTGCTTTAGTCCTGCATTAGTCCTGGTTGAGTCCTGGTTCAGACCTGGTTCAGACCTGGTTCAGACCTGGTTTAGTCCTGCATTAGACCTGGTTTAGTCCTGCATTAGACCTGCTTTAGTCCTGCATTAGTCCTGGTTGAGTCCTGGTTCAGACCTGGTTCAGACCTGGTTCAGACCTGGTTCAGACCTGGTTCAGACCTGGTTCAGACCTGGTTCAGACCTGGTTTAGTCCTGCATTAGACCTGGTTTAGTCCTGCATTAGACCTGCTTTAGTCCTGCATTAGTCCTGGGTGAGTCCTGGTTCAGACCTGGTTTAGACCTGGTTTCTCTCTTGCAGGCCCCGTACCAGCTACAGCCCTTCTTTAACCGCCTCTACAAGGCCGTGTGCTGGCGCCTGGTCTCGGCCGGGGGACTTGGGGGACCCGCCGGGACCCAAAGTCCTGGACCGAACCTGGACCACTGGGAGGTCCTGAAGCGCTGTGTGGAGTCGTGTAAGGACAGTCTGGGCTGTGTCATGGTTCCTCTGAAGGAGATCGCGGGTCTTCCTGCGGGTCGCACCCAAGACGGGCACGTGTGTGAGCTGCGCTGCCAGGGCGTCTACCTCGGGACCGGGTACGATTTAAATATACAGCACACATTAGACAGCGCAGGTACGTTTTAATTATATAGCACACATTAGACAGCACAGGTACGCTTTTATTATATAGCACACATTAGACAGCACAGGTACGCTTTAATTATATAGCACACATTAGACAGCACAGGTACGCTTTTATATAACACACATCAGACAGCACAGGTACGCTTCAATTATATAACACACATTAGAAAGCACAGGTACGCTTTTATATAACACACATCAGACAGCACAGGTACGCTTCAATTATATAACACACATTAGACAGCACAGGTACGCTTTTATTATATAGCACACATTAGACAGCACAGGTACGCTTTAATTATATAGCACACATTAGACAGCACAGGTACGCTTTTATATAACACACATCAGACAGCACAGGTACGCTTCAATTATATAACACACATTAGACAGCACAGGTACGCTTTAATTATATAACACACATTAGACAGCACAGGTACGCTTCAATTATATAACACACATTAGAAAGCACAGGTACGCTTTAATTATATAACACACATTAGACAGCACAGGTACGCTTCAATTATATAACACACATTAGACAGCACAGGTACGCTTTAATTATATAACACACATTAGACAGCACAGGTACGGTTTAATTATATAACACACATTAGACAGCACAGGTACGCTTCAATTATATAACACACATTAGAAAGCACAGGTACGCTTTAATTATATAACACACATTAGACAGCACAGGTACGGTTTAATTATATAACACACATTAGACAGCACAGGTACGCTTCAATTATATAACACACATTAGAAAGCACAGGTACGCTTTAATTATATAACACACATTAGACAGCACAGGTACGCTTCAATTATATAACACACATTAGAAAGCACAGGTACGCTTTAATTATATAACACACATTAGACAGCACAGGTACGCTTTAATTATATAACACACATTAGACAGCACAGGTACGCTTCAATTATATAACACACATTAGACAGCACAGGTACGGTTTAATTATATAACACACATTAGACAGCACAGGTACGCTTCAATTATATAACACACATTAGAAAGCACAGGTACGCTTTAATTATATAACACACATTAGACAGCACAGGTACGCTTCAATTATATAACACACATTAGAAAGCACAGGTACGCTTCAATTATATAACACACATTAGACAGCACAGGTACGCTTTAATTATATAACACACATTAGACAGCACAGGTACGCTTCAATTATATAACACACATTAGACAGCACAGGTACGCTTTAATTATATAACACACATTAGACAGCACAGGTACGGTTTAATTATATAGCACACATCTAGACAGCACAGGTACGGTTTAATTATATAGCACACATTAGACAGCACAGGTACGCTTTAATTATATAGCACACATGAGACAGCACAGGTACGGTTTAATTATATAGCACACATTAGACAGCACAGGTACGGTTTAATTATATAGCACACATTTAGACAGCACAGGTACGGTTTAATTATATAGCACACATTAGACAGTGTTGGAGTAACTGATGTACAAATACTGAATACTTTCTGAGTAACTGTAATCTGTTACTATTTTAAAGTCTAGTCTTTGGAAAACAGTTACTTTGACACGGTGGCTGAGTGGTTAGCCCTCTCGCTTCTCAGCAAGAAGGTCCTGGGTTCGAACCAGAGTGAGAGAGACCAGAGTGAGAGAGACCAGAGTGAGAGAGACCAGAGTGAGAGAGACCAGAGTGAGAGAGACCAGAGTGAGAGAGACCAGAGTGAGAGAGACCAGAGTGAGCGAGACCAGAGAGCAGCAGTTGAGTGACAGCTCTTGTCTCTGTCCCAGGTACGGCCGTGACGAGGCGGCGGCCCGGGCCATGGCGTCCAAAGAGGCGCTGAAGGTTTTCCAGGGACGCAAAGTCCTGGTGAAGATCTGCAGACGGAAGTTCAGAGGGAGCGAAGTGGAAGACCTGGTGCTTCTGGACGACCAGCCACGGAACCAGGGCTTTCCCCCGGCCCTGAGCCACCCCTTCAGCCCGAGCCAGGACTGTCCCGCCAGAGAGGAGACTGCGTCATAACCAAGACTGATTCATAAGGAGTAGACCGGGTCAGAACCCCTTCAGCCCGAGCCTGGAGACCCGGGACTGTTCTAGAGACCGGGTCATAAACTCCCCCCACACTCCCAGAGTCACCCCTTTAGCCTGTCCCAGGACTGCCCCCCAGAGGCAGAGAGGAGGGCAGGTCCTAATGGGTTAAGTGTAAACCACGGCTGGTCCAGGAAAGCGTCGGCCTGAACCGGCTTTTGCCCAAAATAACAATAACAGGACAACTGAGCTCCATAGGAATGCTAATGTAATGCTAATGTCATGCTAATGTAATGCTAACTGTTTGGTTTAACGTTAACTATGCCATGTTATCTCACCAACTCATAAACAGAGGAAGTGGGAGTTAGCTTTAGCACTAGCATCATCTTTGGTATTAGCTTCAGCATTAGCTTCAGGATTAGCTTCAGCATTAGCTTCAGGATTAGCTTCAGAATTAGCTTCAGCATTAGCTTCAGCATTAGTTTTCCACTGCTCCTGATAAAGGCCCTAGTGACCATAAAAATACAACTCAACTTTTATCATTGGCATCCGCTTTATCATACGCATTATCATAAGTTTTAGCGTTAGCATCAGTTTTAGCATTATTTTTAGCATCAGCTTTAGCATCAGCTTTAGCATTGCCGTTAGCATTAGCGTGCGCCTGGACTTTTAAACCCCAGTACTTTTGTTCATGTGTTTTTCGTTGACTCTTTGAAGGCTTTAAACGTTTGGTAAACGCGGCGAAAAGGTTCCACAGTCGTAGTTGTTTTATGACAATACTGGAGACTACATTTCCCATGATCCTCTGCAGATCAAACCTGTTGTTTTTATATAAGTTCCTGCTGTGTGCTTCGACTGAATATTTCTATATTCTGTCAAATAAATGTTTCCTATTTTCACTTCTGTGGTTTTTCATTCATAGGACCAGAACCAGGACTAGGACCAGGACTAGGACCAGGACTAGGACCAGGACTAGGACCAGAATCAGGACTAGTTCTAGGACCAGAATCAGGACTAGAACCAGGAGTCTAGGAGTAGGATTAGGATAAAGATCAATTCAAAGTCTCAAACTTTTATCTCAATCGTGTCAATGATCTATCAGAGATATATAAGAGGATTTTCTACTTCCGGGTGGATCATCAAGACTATTGGTCCTCCCAACTGTCAATCATTCTGATGATACGTGCTCGTCCAATAAGACCAGAGAGAAAAGAAGAGGGCGGTTCTTTCCTAAAATCCGGGAAAATCCTCCTATAAAGCTTTAAACATCAGACTGTGCCCTGTCTGTGTCTGCAGCTCCCTCTGGTGGCAGCACAGGGAGTTACAGGAAGCTCTGATGGCAGACACTGCTCCCTCTTGCACAGGGACCCTCCATACTTGTTTCACCTTTATATTCTGCTGAAGATATTTCACATTCTAAAACATGACACAACCAAAGTACAGATCATTTTAATGGACCAGAGAGACCAAGGCGACAGAGACAGAGACAAACATACTTCTGTCTTTAGTCTTCATTCTTGTGTTTCCAGTTTGTGAGGAATACAGTAAATGTAGGAGAGGAGAGGAGAGAGAAGAGGAGAGGAGAGGAGAGAGAGGAGAGGAGAGAGAGAGAAGAGGAGAGAGAGAGAAGAGGGGAGAGAGAGATGAGAGACATAATAGTAATAACTTTCAGATGCACTTCAGGAGGTAGGAGTTGCAGTTGGCGCCGCGGCCGCAGTCGCACAGTTTCCCAATACGTGGTCCGAACTTCAGCGCACAGCGGTCGCCCATTCCACACTGTCAGGAGAGAGACCAGAGTGAGAGACCAGAGAGAGAGACCAGAGAGCGAGACCAGAGCGAGACCAGAGAGAGAGACCAGAGAGAGAGATCAGAGAGAGAGATCAGAGAGAGAGACCAGAGAGGGAGACCAGAGAGAGAGACTAGAGAGCGAGACCAGAGCGAGACCAGAGAGAGAGACCAGAGAGGGAGACCAGAGAGAGAGACCAGAGAGCGAGACCAGAGAGAGAGACCAGAGAGGGAGACCAGAGAGAGAGACCAGAGAGCGAGACCAGAGAGAAAGACCAGAGAGGGAGACCAGAGAGAGAGACCAGAGAGCGAGACCAGAGAGAGAGACCAGAGTGAGAGACCAGAGAGAGAGACCAGAGTGAGAGACCAGAGAGAGAGACCAGAGAGAGAGACCATAGATAGAGAACAGAGACCAGAGAGAGAGAACGGAGTGAGAGACCAGAGTGAGAGACCAGAGTGAGAGACCAGAGAGAGACCAGAGAGCGAGACCAGAGCGAGAGACCAGAGTGAGAGACCAGAGAGGGAGACCAGAGAGCGAGACCAGAGTGAAAGAGAGAGAGAGTTAGAGAGGCCGGAGAGAGAGACCAGAGAGAGAGAGACCAGAGAGAGACCATAGAGAGACCAGAGTGAAAGAGGGAGAGAGAGGCCAGAGAGAGAGACCAGAGTGAAAGAGAGAGAGAGTGAGAGAGGCCGGAGAGAGAGACCAGAGAGAGAGACCAGAGAGAGACCAGAGAGAGACCGGAGTGAGAGAACGGAGTGAGAGACCAGAGTGAGAGACCAGAGAGAGAGACCAGAGTGAAATAGAGAGAGAGGAGTGAGAGAGAGAGACCAGAGACCCGAGAGAGACCTGAGAAGACACCGTAAGGAAAGAGCAGGACGTGCAACAGCCCAAACTCTGACTCTGAGCGCTTCAGTCACACAAAGACAGCTCCACGGCTCGTTACGGTCTCGTTAAGGGCTCGTTAAGGTCTCGTTCTGCAGAGGTTTGTGTTAGAGCCTATTCCCCTGAGATAAAACTAATGAAGCTGTTTGTAACAACGACAACATCTTTAATTAAAAGATAAAATCAGACACCAACCGGACCAGGACTTAAACCGGACTAATAAGGTCTTAATGAGGTCCGGGTCTAATCCTGGACCAAGACCGGGTTAGAAAACACCAAGTCAGCAGAGATAAGAAGATGTTTCATTAACTTTAATCAATGAGGAAAAAACTGGCTTCAACTGAGCCAAAATGCCTTCTTCAACTGAGCCAAAATGCCTTCTTCAACTGAGCCAAAATGTCTTCTTCAACTGAGCCAAAATGCCCTTATGGTGCTTTTCTGAACATTTTCATTTTTCTTTCTCTCCATACACGGTGGTGATAAATTTCTACTGTAGCCACAGCTGCCCTGGGGCACACTGATTGATGCAAGGCAGCCAGTCTGAGCCATCCGCCTCTCCCACCACCACCAACCATTCACACCCACACGCACACGCACACCCACACGCACACGCACACGCACACGCACACGCACACGCACACGCACACGCACACGCACACGCACACGCACACGCACACGCACACGCACACGCACACACACACGCACACACACACACACACGCACACACACACACACACACGCACACACACACACACACACACACACACGAATCATTCTAATGTGGGGGAAGTGTCTTGCCTAAGGATACAACCACAGTTTGGCACTTAACAGCCGCAGCCGCCCCACTGTGGCACCTTCTGTTCCCAGAGGTCTCCCATCACAGTACTAACCAAGCCCTGTCCTGCTTAGCTTTAGAGGTCTGATGGGATCTGGCTTTTGCATGCAAGTCTGGCCTATTCAACTATTTCAGGTTGGATGGATTGCCATTGCTGGAGTTGGCTGAATGACATTAGCACCACCATCACAAATAGATACTAATAAATAAAGCTGCAAGCGGCGATGGATGGCCCTCGCATTCGGCAAACTGCAGTACCATAGAAAACTGCCTGTGTGGTCTGAGCGGAGTCTGCAGGGTCTGAGGTCTGAGCGGAGTCTGCAGGGTCTGAGGTCTGAGCGGAGTCTGCAGGGTCTGAGGTCTGAGCGGAGTCTGCAGGGTCTGAGGTCTGAGCGGACTCTGCAGAGTCTGAGGTCTGAGCGGAGTCTGCAGGGTCTGAGGTCTGAGGTCTGAGCGGAGTCTGCAGGGTCTGAGGTCTGAGCGGAATCTGCAGGGTCTGAGGTCTGAGCGGAGTCTGCAGGGTCTGAGGTCTGAGCGGAGTCTGCAGGGTCTGAGGTCTGAGCGGAGTCTGCAGGGTCTGAGGTCTGAGCGGAGTCTGCAGGGTCTGAGGTCTGAGTGGAGTCTGCAGGGTCTGAGGTCTGAGTGGAGTCTGCAGGGTCTGAGGTCTGAGCGGAGTCTGCAGGGTCTGAGGTCTGAGCGGAATCTGCAGGGTCTGAGGTCTGAGCGGAGTCTGCAGGGTCTGAGGTCTGAGCGGAGTCTGCAGGGTCTGAGGTCTGAGCGGAGTCTGCAGGGTCTGAGGTCTGAGTGGAGTCTGCAGGGTCTGAGGTCTGAGTGGAGTCTGCAGGGTCTGAGGTCTGAGCGGAGTCTGCAGGGTCTGAGGTCTGAGCGGAATCTGCAGGGTCTGAGGTCTGAGCGGAGTCTGCAGGGTCTGAGGTCTGAGCGGTGTCTGCAGGGTCTGAGGTCTGAGCGGAGTCTGCAGGGTCTGAGGTCTGAGGTCTGAGCGGACTCTGCAGGGTCCGTGTGATTGACAGTTCGGACTCACCACTGGGATGGAGCGCTTCTCTGCAGAGTGGATCTGACCCAGGATCAGCTGCAGCGCCGACACCTGGAGGAGAGAGGTACTACAGCTTATCCTGGTCCAGGACTGAACCCGGACTGGATCAGGACTGAACCAGGACCAAGACCAAGACCAGGCTCAGGGCCAGAACCAGGACTGGATCAGTACTGAACCAGGACCAAGACCAAGACCAGGCTCAGGGCCAGAACCAGGACCAAGACCGTGACATGACCAGGACCAGAACTGAACCAAGACTAGAATCAGGAGTGGACCAGGTCTGAAACGGGTCTGAATCAGGAGTGGACCTTCTGGACTGTGTGAGACTCACCAGGTCTTGCTCTGGCCTCTGATCCAGGTCCAGGTCTTGGTCCAGTTCTTCTTTGGACTGGCTCAGGTCCAGCTGGGACCAGGTCTGGTCAAGGATCAGGACCAGACCGAGCAGCAGAAGACAGCGGCGAGTCATTTTGCACTGAAGAGAGAAGAACAAGTTACACACCTGAGAGACACACACACAGATACACGCACACACACAGACACACACAGATACACACCTACACACACACAAACACAGACACAGACAGATACACACAGATACACAGATACACACACACACACACACACACAGACACACACAGATACACACACAGACACACACAAACACAGACACAGACAGATGCACACAGATACACAGATACACACACACACAGACACACACAGATACACAGATACACACACAGACACACACACACACACACACTGACCGGGATTCAGCAGGAGGTGCTGATGGTCTCACAGCAGGAGGTGCAGGAGATCTCCTCTCAGCTCAGAGCTGCAGTTTAAATAGGACCAGAGCTCGTGTCTGATTGGACGAGAGCCTCCGCCTCAGGGAGATCAAAGAAAACGAGAGAGAGGGAGGAAAGGAGAGAGGAGGGAGGAGAGGGGAGGGAGGAGAGGGGAGAGGAGGAGAGAGGGCGAAAGGAGAGGAGGAGAGGAGAGAGGAGAAGAAGAGAGGAGAGGAGGAGAGGGGAGAGAAGGAGAGAGAAGGGAGAAGAGGAGGAGTGGAGAGGAGGAATAGGAGAGGGGAAAGGAGGAATGGAGAGGAGGAGAGAGGCGGGAGAAGAGGGGAGAGGAGGAGAGAGGAGAGGACGAATGGAGAGGAGGTAGAAGAGGGGAGTGGAGGAGAGGAGGTAGAAGAGGTAGAAGAGGGGAGAGGAGGAGAGGAGGTAGAAGAGGTAGAAGAGGGGAGAGGAGGAGAGGAGGAGAGGAGAGAGGAGAGGAGGAATGGAGAGGAGGAGAGAGAGGGGAGAGAGGAGGAGGAGAGAGGGGAGGAGGAGGGGAGATGAGCATGGGAGAGGAGAATGGGAGAGGAGGAGGGGAGGGAGGAGAGATCTCTGAAGAACAAACCGTTACTTATGATTTATTTGTTTCTGTAAAAAATCATGTGTTTCAAATTTTTTGTGTGGAATTTGCATGTTCTCCCTGTGTCTGCATAGATTTTTTTCTCCAGGTGCTCCGGTTTCCCCCTCTGTCAGAGAATTTGAAATCTGGACTGTTTTCTGAGGCTGCAGCTGAACTGCAGGAGGCGCATGTCTCGCTCTCACAACTTTTTCCGTACACACCCAGTGACGTCAGACACGCGCACGCACACAGACACGCGCACGCACACACCGCCCCAACGTCAGACCTCCGCCTCCAAGAGCCGAGACCCGCAGAATCCTGAGCAAGAACTGGGTCCACAGCGAGGACTGGGCCTGGAATAAAGAGAGAAGCAGGACCAGACTGGGACCACATCGGGACCAGACCAGGGCTAAACCAGGACTAAACCAAGACTGAACCAGGACTGAACCTGGACCTGGGAAAGTCTCAAAAGTTTAGAGAACTTTTTTGGATTAGACGCGCTCTTGGATCATGTCTGTGTCAGAGGAACCGGACGGCGCGCGCCCCCGATACGGCTGTAAGTGCACGCGCGCGCACACACACAAACACACACACACATATATGCACACCCACGTGCACGTGCTCTGCTGCAGCACGCGCGTGACACTTCCGCGTTGAAGAAAAACGCATCTGTGAGAAATGGCAAAAGTGGCGCAAAGCAGAAATCAGGACCTGCTTCAATCCTGGTTTTGTCCTGCTTAGTCCTGCTTTAGTCTAGTTTTGTCCTGGTTCTATCCTGCTTCGTTCCTGCTTTAGTCCTGCTTTAGTCCTGGTTTTGTCCTGGTTCTATCCTGCTTCAGTCCTACTTCAGTCCTACTTTAGTCCTGCTTTAGTTCTGGTTTTGTCCTGCTTTAGACCTGCTTTAGTCGTGCTTTAGTCCTACTTTAGTCCTTGTTTAGACCCGTTTTAGTCCTGCTTTAGTCCTTGTTTAGACCCGCTTTAGACATGGTAAAAGTCGTGGGAAAGTCTTAAAGAAGTTGTGGGTAGTTTTCCAGGAGCAAATTTTGAATGACATGATGGAAAATGAGAAACAAGGATTGAACCAGGACTAAAGCAGGTCTAAAGCAGCACTAAAGCAGGACTAAAGCAGGACTGAAGCACGACTAAAGCAGGACTGAAGCAGGACTGAAGCAGGTCTGAAGCAGGTCTGAAGCAGGTCTGAAGCAGGACTAAAGCAGGACTAAAGCAGGACTAAAGCAGGACTAAAGCAGGACTAAAGCAGGACTAAAGCAGGACTAAAGCAGGTCTAAAGCAGGTCTAAAGCAGGACTTAAGCAGGACTTAAGCAGGACTTAAGCAGGACTTAAGCAGGACTTAAGCAGGACTTAAGCAGGACTTAAGCAGGACTTAAGCAGGACTTAAGCAGGTCTTAAGCAGGTCTAAAATCAGGACTAAAATCAGGTCTAAAGCAGGACAAAAATCAGGTCTAAAGCAGGTCTGAAGCAAAGCAGGACTAATGCAGGTCTAGAGCAGGACTAAAGTCGGTCTTCAGTCATAATTCATTGTTTTGTTTCAGTTTCTCAAAGCTTTCATACACAGCACTGAGCAGACTCTGGATCAGCAGTTTGCATGTTCTCCCTGTGTCTGGGAAAGTCTCAGTCACATCTCTATCTGAGTGTGAGCACTTCTCTTTTGCAGAGACAATCCACCCTCCTCTCAGACCTGATAAGACTGTGGTTAACGATAGCTCAGCCTCTATCACTGGTATCTCTGTGACACTCCCACTCCTGTGGTCTGAAGGTCTGAACCAGGTCTGAAGCAGGTCTGAAGCAGGTCTGAAGCAGGTCTGAAGCAGGTCTGAAGCAGGTCTGAAGCAGGACTATAGCAGGACTATAACGGGACTAAAGCATGTCTAAAACGGGTCCAAAGCAGGTCTAGGGAAGGACTAAAGCAGGTCTGAAGCAGGTCTAGGGAAGGACTAAAGCAGGTCTATAAAGGGACTAAGGCAGGTCTAAAGCAGATCCAAAGCAGGTCTAAAGCTTATTATTGTGTGAGTCACTATTTGACTCTTTGGGCTGAGAGCTGATTGGCTGAGAGCTGATTGGCTGAGCGCTGATTGGCTGAGGGAGGGGGGTCCTCTCTCTTTCAGTTTTCTGTTTGAAAAAGTTGACCTAAAGATGTGACATCACAAACACATGATGTGAGCTCTATTGGTGTGGTCTAAAAGTCACGTACCCCGGCTTTAAAGTCATGTACCCGGCGACAGTAGCTCAGTGTGTAGACAGAGCATTGGCCTTTGAGCCTGAAGGTCGTGGGTTCGAGTCCACCACAAGACTTTCTCCACCGACTCCCACTGCTGTGTCCTTAGGCAAGACACTTCCCCCACATTAGAATGAGTGTGTGTGAGTGGTTGGTGGTGGTGGGAGGGGCTGATGACACAGACTGGTTGCCTCGCTTCTGTCAGTGTGCCCCAGGGCCGCTGTGGCTACAGGAGTAGTTTATCACCACTGTGTTTGGAGAGAATGTGAAGAGACTTTGAGCGTCCAAAAAGTGCTGTATAAAACTGATGCATTATTATAATTATTATTAAAGTCACGTACCCCGGCTTTAAAGTCACGTACCCCAGCTTTAAAGTCACGTACCCCGGCTTTAAAGTTACGTCCTAGCTTTAAAGTTACGTCCTAGCTTTAAAGTCACGTACCCCGGCTTTAAAGTCACGTACCCCAGCTTTAAAGTCTTGTACCCCGGCTTTAAAGTCACATACCCCGGCTTTAAAGTCACGTACCCCAGCTTTAAAGTTACGTCCTAGCTTTAAAGTCACGTACCCCGGCTTTAAAGTTACGTCCTAGCTTTAAAGTCACGTACCCCAGCTTTAAAGTCACGTACCCCGGCTTTAAAGTTACGTCCTAGCTTTAAAGTCACGTACCCCGGCTTTAAAGTCACGTACCCCAGCTTTAAAGTCACGTACCCCGGCTTTAAAGTTACGTCCTAGCTTTAAAGTCACGTACCCCGGCTTTAAAGTCACGTACCCCAGCTTTAAAGTCACGTACCCCGGCTTTACCTGCCCTGGGTGTGTCTGTCATGCAGAGAATGCGCTCTGTCTACACTGCGTTCATTTCATAACTGTAATTACACAACAGCTCATCCCAGTCTGTACCACAGGGTTTCCCAAGCTGCGGTGTGTGTGCACGTGTGTGATCAGAGCCACACCCCCCCCCTGCCCTGCCATGCTGCTCTGAGCTCTGCCCCTTTAGATGTGGTCACAGCAAAGGCCCTGCAGGTCCCGCTCAGACCACAGACAGGACCCAGAGAGAGAGACCAGAGAGAGAGAGACCAGAGAGAGAGAGACCAGAGAGAGAGAGACCAGAGAGAGAGAGACCAGAGAGAGAGAGACCAGAGAGAGAGAGACCAGAGAGAGAGAGACCAGAGAGAGAGAGAGACCAGAGAGAGTGCCAGACCAGAGAGAGACCAGAGAGAGTGCCAGACCAGAGAGTGCCAGACCAGAGAGTGCCAGACCAGAGAGAGGGTGGGTCCCAGTATCAGCCCCTGAGGTACCCCACAGTGAAACCTTTTGGACCTTGGGGAATCATTTTAAACTCGCTGAGATCGCTGTAAAAAACAGAAAAACACAATAACACGACTTCTTTGTGTTCAGAATGTTGTAACCTGTGATGTCATCAGAGCACTTCCTGCTTTCACTTCCTGTTTCCCCTTTGCTCAACAAACTACGACTGACCAAAAAGATAGAAAGAAGAAGTTTTTGATTCTTTGGGCTGAGAGCTGATTGGCTGAATGAGGGTGGTCAAAACAATACAATTCAGTTTATTGTTTTATCGCCCTAAATCACGACAGTAGTTCGGAGGAAGACTAACACAGACCAGTTGAAATGAAGCACCGTGAAGCAGCGACGCTTTCAGCCTGTAGCAATGCTTCATAAAGCATTGATAAGTATAGTCGCGCGGCGCGGCGCTTAAGGTGGTGACGTGACGTCACTTGCACAACGCGTGGATCACCACAGACCCTTGCGTAGTCGCGCACCCTCAAAAAGCTGCACCGCAGAGAAGCTCCGCTGTGATTGGTCCGTGTGTGATTACTTTCTGTGAAGCACAGAGCGGCTGCAGGACGAGGCACTTCGGAGCAGACGGTTTTGAACCGAAGGAAAAGCAGTTTGGCTCAGAGCCTGATCTACAGGAGACTGTGGACTAGAGTTCTGTTGCATATCTAACATACAGTATATATATCTAACTTATATCTAACTTATATCTAACTTATATCTAACATATATATAACTTATATCTAACTTATATCTAACTTATATCTAACTTATATCTAACTTATATCTAACTTATATCTAACTTATATCTAACTTATATCTAACATATATCTAACTTATATGAGTCGTAGCTCATCGCGTCTGTTCCTCCTGTTCTTGTAAATAGTTCATGTTTGTCTCAGATATTTAACACTTATTGTTTTGCAGTTTGTGCTGAAAACACTTTAATAATAACTATGTTTCCAACAGAACTGTGTCTTTATTCACAGCATCACAGTTAAATGAGTTGAAACGATGAGTTTAGAACAGTCACATAAACCTACAGTAGAAACACATGTAATGATCTCAAACAGCTTCACTCTTGTTTTTGTTCTGAAGAGGAGGAAGGAGTTTCTCAGGCAACTCCTGTGAGATCGCCATCATGTGGTTGGGTGTGGGATTACAACATTATCTTATAAACTCCGCAAGGGGAACGGCCGAGTGTACAGCAACTGTGGCTGCGGAGGTCCAACGTAACCAGCGCCGCGCGAGTGTACACAGGCCTTCAGGATTCATTTAACTCTATGACGCCATCTAGAGGCCAAAATAAATGCATTTCCACTACAGCGCAATCTCCATAAACATGTGACAGGACCATGAAACATGTGACCGGACCATGAAACACGTGACAGGGCGGCACGGTGGCTGAGTGGATAGCACTCTCGCCTCTCAGCAAGAAGGTCCTGGGTTCGAATCCCGGTCGGACCAGGGCCTTTCTGAGTGGAGTTTGCATGTTCTCCCTGTGTCTGTGTAGGTTTCCTCCGGGTGCTCCGGTTTCCCCTACCACTAAAAATATGTACAATAGGTCTGGCATGTGCCTCCTGTACTGGCGAGCCCGCTCCCAAAAATCACAATTGTAAACCGCTTTGAGACTCCGATGTGCAGTGAAAAGGCGGTATATAAATAAAGATTACTTACTTACTTACCATGAAACACAGTCAGAATGTGCTCATATATAAAAGGAGGATTAAAACATTTATTTTTTCCTTCATAAAGAAGAATTTCCAAAGTTTGTGAGGATTTCTGACCTACTCCAACTGCTCCCACTCTTGTCTGCTGTCGTTGTGTCCTTGGGCAAGACACTAAACCCCACATTTCCCGAAGTTCCCGCTGAAAGAACAAGGCTGTGTCACCGTTGACGGAGCAGCCATCTTCCCGTGGACTCGCCACCTACGGGAGGATCACAGGGACTGGGGCTGTGAGACACAAGTCTTTCTCCACCGACTCCCACTGTCTGCTGTCGTTGTGTCCTTGGACACTTCCCCCACATTAGAATGAGTCTGGTGTGTGTGAATGGTTGGTGGTGGTGGGAGGGGCTGATGGCACAGACTGGTTGCCTCGCTTCTGTCAGTGTGCCCCAGGGCAGCTGTGGCTACAGTAGTTTATCACCACCGTGTTTGGAGAGAATAATAATGTGAAGAGACTTTGAGAGTCCAAAACCGATGCATTATTATCAGTATTGTTATTATTATTAATATTATTGTTAAAGGGGAAGAGAATGAATGATAATAATTCTTATAAAACAACTTTATTAGAAGTGATGAATATTCCCAAACCGGGGAATACTTTCTGTTTTTGTCTGTTTGAGTTTTTGCAAATTCCAAACCAACTTTTGGGCGTAGGACTACTTCCAGGTCATCACAGTTGTTCTTTTATGCTCATGTGTTTAATTATAGAGTTCTGTTGGTGTGGTTTGAAAGTCAAGTACCTGAGCTTTAACTGAAGATAACAGACGGGTCTCAGTTTGTTTGTTGTTGTTGTTTATTGCTGTTTACTGTTGTTGTTTGTAGCGGTCCTGGACGGCGTGGAGCGGCTCACGGCGGAGGAGATGGACGAGCAGCGGCAGCAGAACATGGCGTATGAATATCTGTGTCACCTGGAGGAGGCAAAGAGGTCAGTGTCAAGGACACTGCAGGAAGTAGTCCTACAGTACTCCTACTGTAGTCCTACTGTAGTCCTACATTACTCCTGCAGTAGTCCTACTGTAGTCCTACTGTACTCCTACAGTACCTCTACAGTAGTCCTACAGTAATCCTTCAGTAGTCCTACAGTAGTCCTACAGTAGTCCTTCAGTAGTCCTACAGTAGTCCTACAGTAGTCCTACTGTAGTCCTACATTACTCCTGCAGTAGTCCTACTGTAGTCCTACTGTACTCCTACAGTACTCCTACAGTAGTCCTACAGTACTCATACAGTAGTCCTACAGTAATCCTTCAGTAGTCCTACAGTAGTCCTACAGTACTCCTACAGTAGTCCTTCAGTACTCCTTCAGTAGTCCTACAGTAGTCCTACAGTAGTCCTACAGTACTCCTACAGTACTCCTTCAGTAGTCCTACAGTAGTCCTACAGTAGTCCTTCAGTAGTCCTTCAGTAGTCCTACAGTAGTCCTGTTGTGTCACATGTTTTCTCCAACATCAGATATTGTGTTTTAATGTGACAGTTAGCGTGTTAGCATTGTTCATCTATATACAGTCTATTTTATATGGCCCTGTTTCCATGGAGACGGCTCCTTATGCCCTTTTATGGCCCTGAGCTCTGACCGCGTGTTTTATAGTTTTAATCACAGGAAGTGAGTCAGTTTGTTTAATGAAGCGGTCGTTGTGGAAACACTTCCTGTGAACGATTAGACGGAACTGCAGTTAATGTTCAAGTTATAGAAGTGAGTCAAGAGAGAGAGAGACCAGAGAGAGAGACCAGAGAGAGAGAGAGACCAGAGAGAGAGAGAGACCAGAGAGAGAGACCAGAGAGAGAGACCAGAGAGAGAGACCAGAGAGAGAGAGAGACCAGAGAGAGAGACCAGAGAGAGAGACCAGAGAGAGAGACCAGAGAGAGAGACCAGAGAGAGAGACCAGAGAGAGAGACCGGAGAGAGACCGGAGAGAGAGAGAGAGACCGGAGAGAGACCGGAGAGAGACCGGAGAGAGACCGGAGAGAGACCAGAGAGAGACCAGAGAGAGACCAGAGAGAGACCAGAGAGAGACCAGAGAGAGACCAGAGAGAGACCAGAGAGAGACCAGAGAGAGACCAGAGAGAGACCAGAGAGAGACCAGAGAGAGACCAGAGAGAGACCAGAGAGAGACCAGAGAGAGAGAGACCAGAGAGAGAGAGACCAGAGAGAGAGAGACCAGAGAGAGAGAGACCAGAGAGAGAGAGACCAGAGAGAGAGAGACCAGAGAGAGAGAGACCAGAGAGAGAGAGACCAGAGAGAGAGACCAGAGAGAGAGAGACCAGAGAGAGAGAGACCAGAGAGAGAGAGACCAGAGAGAGAGACCAGAGAGAGAGACCAGAGAGAGAGAGACCAGAGAGAGAGAGACCAGAGAGAGAGAGACCGAGAGAGAGAGAGAGAGACCAGAGAGAGAGAGACCAGAGAGAGAGAGACCAGAGAGAGAGAGACCAGAGAGAGAGACCAGAGAGAGAGACCAGAGAGAGAAAGACCAGAGAGAGAGACCAGAGAGAGAGAGACCAGAGAGAGAGAGACCAGAGAGAGAGAGACCAGAGAGAGAGACCAGAGAGAGAGACCAGAGAGAGAGACCAGAGAGAGAGACCAGAGAGAGAGACCAGAGAGAGAGACCAGAGAGAGAGACCAGAGAGAGTGACCAGAGAGAGTGACCAGAGAGAGAGACCAGAGAGAGAAACCAGAGAGAGAGAGACCAGAGAGAGAGAGACCAGAGAGAGAGAGGCCAAAGAGAGAGAGGCCAAAGAGAGAGAGGCCAGAGAGAGAGAGGCCAGAGAGAGAGAGGCCAGAGAGAGAGAGGCCAGAGAGAGAGAGGCCAGAGAGAGAGAGGCCAGAGAGAGAGAGGCCAGAGAGAGAGAGGCCAGAGAGAGAAAGACCAGAGAGAGACTATATATAGAGAGAGAGCAGAGAGAGAGAGACACCAGAGAGAGAGACCACAGAGAGAGAGACCAGAGAGAGAGACCAGAGAGAGAGAGACCAGAGAGAAAGACCAGAGAGAGAGACCAGAGAGAGAGACCAGAGAGAGAGACCAGCGCGAGAAAGACCAGAGAGAGACTATATATAGAGAGAGAGCAGAGAGAGAGAGACACCAGAGAGAGAGACCAGAGAGAGAGACCAGAGAGAGAGAGACCAGAGAGAGAGAGACCAGAGAGAGAGAGACCAGAGAGAAAGACCAGAGAGAGAGACCAGAGAGAGAGACCAGAGAGAGAGAGACCAGAGAGAGAGAGACCAGAGAGAGAGAGACCAGAGAGAGAGAGACCAGAGAGAGAGAGACCAGAGAGAGAAAGACCAGAGAGAGAAAAACCAGAGAGAGAAAGACCAGAGAGAAAGACCAGAGAGAGACCAGAGAGAGAGACCAGAGAGAGAGACCAGAGAGAGAGACCAGAGAGAGAGACCAGAGAGAGAGACCAGAGAGAGAGACCGGAGAGAGACCGGAGAGAGACCGGAGAGAGACCAGAGAGAGACCAGAGAGAGACCAGAGAGAGACCAGAGAGAGACCAGAGAGAGACCAGAGAGAGACCAGAGAGAGACCAGAGAGAGACCAGAGAGAGACCAGAGAGAGACCAGAGAGAGAGAGACCAGAGAGAGAGAGACCAGAGAGAGACCAGAGAGAGAGACCAGAGAGAGAGAGACCAGAGAGAGAGAGAGACCAGAGAGAGAGAGAGACCAGAGAGAGAGAGACCAGAGAGAGAGACCAGAGAGAGAGAGACCAGAGAGAGAGAGACCAGAGAGAGAGAGACCAGAGAGAGAGAGACCAGAGAGAGAGAGACCAGAGAGAGAGAGACCAGAGAGAGAGACCAGAGAGAGAGACCAGAGAGAGAGACCAGAGAGAGAGACCAGAGAGAGAGACCAGAGAGAGAGACCAGAGAGAGAGAGACCAGAGAGAGAGAGACCAGAGAGAGAGAGACCAGAGAGAGAGACCAGAGAGAGAGACCAGAGAGAGAGAGACCAGAGAGAGAGAGACCAGAGAGAGAGAGACCAGAGAGAGAGACCAGAGAGAGAGACCAGCGCGAGAAAGACCAGAGAGAGACTATATATAGAGAGAGAGCAGAGAGAGAGAGACACCAGAGAGAGAGACCAGAGAGAGAGACCAGAGAGAGACCAGAGAGAGAGAGACCAGAGAGAGAGAGACCAGAGAGAGAGAGACCAGAGAGAGAGAGACCAGAGAGAGACCAGAGAGAGACCAGAGAGAGACCAGAGAGAGACCAGAGAGAGACCAGAGAGAGAGAGACCAGAGAGAGAGAGACCAGAGAGAGAGAGACCAGAGAGAGAGAGACCAGAGAGAGAGAGAGACCAGAGAGAGAGAGACCAGAGAGAGAGAGACCAGAGAGAGAGACCAGAGAGAGAGACCAGAGAGAGAGAGACCAGAGAGAGAGAGACCAGAGAGAGAGACCAGAGAGAGAGACCAGAGAGAGAGACCAGAGAGAGAGAGACCAGAGAGAGAGAGACCAGAGAGAGAGAGACCAGAGAGAGAGAGACCAGAGAGAGAGACCAGAGAGAGAGACCAGAGAGAGAGAGACCAGAGAGAGAGAGACCAGAGAGAGAGAGACCAGAGAGAGAGAGACCAGAGAGAGAGAGACCAGAGAGAGAGACCAGAGAGAGAGACCAGAGCGAGAGACCAGAGAGAGAGACCAGAGAGAGAGACCAGAGAGAGAGACCAGAGAGAGAGACCAGAGAGAGAGACCAGAGAGAGTGACCAGAGAGAGTGACCAGAGAGAGAGACCAGAGAGAGAGACCAGAGAGAGAGACCAGAGAGAGAGACCAGAGAGAGAGAGGCCAGAGAGAGAGAGGCCAGAGAGAGAGAGGCCAGAGAGAGAGACCAGAGAGAGAGACCAGCGCGAGAAAGACCAGAGAGAGACTATATATAGAGAGAGAGCAGAGAGAGAGAGACACCAGAGAGAGAGACCAGAGATAGAGAGACCAGAAAGAGACCGAGAGAGAGAGACCAGCGCGAGACCAGAGAGAGACTATATATAGAGAGAGAGCAGAGAGAGAGAGAGACACCAGAGAGAGAGAGCAGAGAGAGAGAGACACCAGAGAGACTAGTGAGAGAGACAACGGGAGAGACCAGAGCGAGAGACCAGAGAGAGAGAGACCAGAGAGAGACCAAACACCCCCACACCACACCCCCCCACCAAACCACCACACCCACCCACCCAACCAACCAACCCCCAACCCCCAACACCACAACCACCACCCCACCACCAAACAACCCCCCCAATACCCACCCCCACTACCCCCAACCCCCCAAACTCCCCCCCCATAACACTATACCCACCTCAATAACTCCACACACCCATATCCCCCCCACCCCCCAAAACCCACAAAACCCTAACCCCCACCCACATAATACACCATAAACTATCCCCCAAAACCAAAAACCACCTTTCCTCCTCCACCCACAACCACACCCCCCCCACATCCAATCTAATACTAACCCACCAACCCCAATAACCACCCCCCCAATACCCCCAAACATCAACCAAACCATCCACAATAAAATCTAACATAAACTAAACCTCCAACAATCCCTATCAATCAAACTCCAATACACCTAAACACACACACTCCCTCCCCTACCCCCACACCCCCACCATTACCAAACACAACCCCCCCCAAACAAACTCCAACATCACTCTCATCACCCAATCAAACATCCCCCCCCCCCCCACCCCAAAACAATAATACACTCATCATCCCCCCACCCCCACCCCCCCCCTCCACCCCAAAATTCCCACCCCCTTCCATCCCCCCCTAACCCTCTCAACAACAATCCATCTCCACCCCCCCCCCAATACATCAATATAATCAATCCACAAACAACCCCCCCCCCACCCCACCCACAAAACCCCACAATCACCACATATTACCTAAACACCAAAAAAAAAACACCCCCCCCACCAACCTCCAAAACCCAAACCCAAAAAACATCAACACCCACACACAACCCAACAAACTACCATACCCCCCACCAACCCCCACACCCCCCCCCCCCAACACACCCCACCAACACCCCAACACAAACCACCCACAACCAACAACACCCCTCACCACCAAACCAACAAAACCCCCACAACCCCCACCAAACCACCACACCACCCTTACACAACTACCAAACACAATCACCAACCCAACACCCCTCAAAAACCACACACCCCCACCCACCCCCCCCAAACCCCACCACAAACCCACAAACCCCCCCACCCACCACCACACACCAACCACAACACAACAACACCCAACCTAAACCCCCCCAACCCCCCACCCCAAAAACCACCCCCCCAAAACCCACCCCACCAACCACCACCACAAACAAACACCCACACCACCCACCCCCCCCCCAACCAACCCCCACCCACCCCACCCCACCCCACCCCCCCACCCCACACCCACAACAACCCCACCCCCCAACCACCCCACACCCCCAACCCCCCCCCCCCCACCCCCCACACCACAAAACCCCCAACACAACCCCCCACCCAAAACACCAACCCCCAAACAAACCACCAACAACCACACCAACCCACACCCACCACCCCCCCAACACCAACCCCACACACCCCCCCCCACCAACCCCCACCCCCAACACACCACCCACAACCCAACACCCAAACAAACCACACCCCCACCCCCCAACTAACCCCCACCAACCCACAACACCCAACCCCCCCCCCACCACCCCCCAATCACAACCCCACACCCCAACCCTAATCCCCCCCCAACAAAATCACCCACAACTCCAACCCCAAAAAATAACACCAAACCCCCCCCCAACCCACCACACCCCCCACCAACCACACCACCAACCACCCCAAACCCACACAACACCAACAAAAAACCACCCACCCCAACCCCCACAAACCCATACCAAACCACACCCCCACAAACAAAAACAAAAACCAACACACCCCACCCCACTCCCCCCACCACCCCCCAACTACAAACCCCCACCCCACCCCCCCCACCCCCCAACCCACCCCCCCCCCACCACCCCCCCCCCCACACCCCCACACCCACCCAACCACCCACCACACCCCCCCAACCCACCACCCCCAACCCCCCCCACCACATCACTCCAAAACCCCAAACACCCCAATCCCAACCCCCCCCCCCCCCCACAACACAAAAACACCACACAAACCCAAAACAAACAATCCATATATATATCAATTAAAACACAAACACCCACAAAAACACACAAACACAAAAAACCCAACCACCCACCCCCCCCCCACAACCCCCTCACTCCCCCCCCCCCAAACCCCCCCACAAACCCAACCCCCCCCCACCCCCCCCCCCCCACACCCCCCCAACCCCAAACATACACCCCCCACAAACCCCCCAACCCACACAACCCCCCACCCCACACACCACCCACCCCAACCCCCCCACACCCCACCCCCCCAACAAACACCTCCCCCAACCCCCACCCCCCACAACCCCACCCCACACCATCACAAAACCCCAAAACACAACCCCTACACCACCCACCACACACCACCCAAAAACCACCAACCCAAACCCAAAACCAATAACAAAACCCAACACCCCCCCCCCCAACCCACACCCCCACCCCAAACACCCCCCCACAACCCACCCCACCCCCCCACTACACCCACAAAAACACACTCCACACCTACCCCCACACACACCTACACACCACACACACCAACCCCCACACACACCAACTCACATCACTTCACTCCCACTCACATCCCCCTCTCTCTCTCCTCTTTCTCTCCCCTCTCTCATCCCCCCCCTCATCACATCCCACACACACCACACACACCTCACTCACCCCCTCTCACCTTCCCACAACACAACCCACACACACCCCCACAAACTTCTACTCCCTCTCTTCCACACTCACCTCACACACTCCTCATCTACCACACAAACCTACACACACCTCTCTCTCTTCCCCCCTCTCAACATCCCTCTCCCTCTCCCCTCTCTCTCAATCTCTATACCCACACTCTACACCACACACTCCACACACACACCCCCACCACACACACCAACTAACCACACATCACCCCCCCTCACTCTCACCCCTCACACATCCCCACTCACACACCACTACACTCCCCCTCACACACCCACTCACTCACCACACACCACCAACACCAAACCAAACCCCCCCAACCCCAATTCCCACATATCCCATCATCCAATCCAACCACCCCTCATCCTATAATACCCCTCTCACTAAAAAACATACCCCTATCAACTCCTCTTCCTATAACCTCCCTCCTATTACCCCTTACATCAACCCAACCCATCACCAACCTACCCCCCCAATCCCCCTACCAATCCACACCAACAATACTATACCCACACTTCCTCCCCTATACACCTCCAACCCCCCTAATCTATCAACCCCCATCCCTCCCATCCCACCCCCTCCCCATTCCATCCCCCCCCCCAACCCCCCCCCCCCCCTTCACCCTTCATCTTCACCCCCCCCTCCTCTTATATTCCCCCCTTCCATCTTCATAAATCCCCTTCCTCTTCAATACTCCCCCCCTTCCATATTCATACTCCCCTTCCATCTTCCATACTCACCCCCTTCAATCTTTTTACTCCTTCATCTTATACTCCCCTTCATATCTTCCAATAACTCCTTCCATCTTCCTACTCACCTTTCATCTTCCATACACACCCTTCCATCTTCATACTCCCCTTCATTTATACTCCCTTCCCATCTTATACTCTCTTCATCTTATACTCCATCCATCTCCCTCCTCACCACTTAATCTTATAATCCCTTCATCTACCCTACTCCTACAACTTATATCCCCTATCATCTTACATACTCCCCCCTTCCATCTTCCATACTCCTTATCTCATACTCACCTTCCATCTTACCCCTCCCCATCGCATACTCCTTCATCTTATAAAAAACCCACACCAACAACCCCACACAAAAAAACACACCCCCCCCCCCCCCCAACAACCACCCCACCCCCCCCCCCACACCCCCCCAACACCCCCCACCACCCCCAAAACCCAAACCCCCCCACCACACCCCCCACACCCCCCCAACCCCCCCCCCCCCCCACAACCCCCCCCCCACCACCCCCACAAAAACAAACAAACCACAACCACCAAAACACAATCACCCACACCCCCCCAAAACAAAAAAACCATCCAACATTACCAACTCCACCCCCCACACCCCTACCCCCCACCAAACCCCACAACACAACCCCACACTAAACCCCCCAAACTACCCCCAACTACAAAAAATCCCTAACAAAACACCCCACCATATACAACACCAACCCAACAAAACCCATCATTCTATCCCCTCATCTACTCCACATCTAAAAAAAAACCCCAACAATAATTATTTCCACCCTTTCCCCCCCAAAATTCAATAACTACACACCCCACCAAAAATAACCCCCCCCCCCAACAAACATACCTAATCTCACAAAAAACCCCCAAACAACACCACCCACCACCCACACCATACCCCCCCCCCCCCCCCACCCCCCCCCCCCCAACCCACACCAACACCCACCCCACCCCCCCAACCCACAACCCCCACCCCACCACACAACCCCCCACCCCCACCCCCCCACCCACACCCCACCCACCACCCCCAAACAACCCACCCCCACCCCACCCCCCCCCCCCCCCAACCCAAAACCCCCCCCCCCCACACCACACCCCAAACACACACACCCCCCAAAACCACCCCCCCCCCCCCCCCCCCCCCCCCCCCCCACCCCCCCCCCCCCCAAAAAAAAAACAACACCAACTCCACCCCAACCCCCCCAACCCCCACCCCACCCCACACCAACAACCCAACCACCCCCACCCCCAACCCCCCCCCCACCCCCCCCCCCCCCCCCCACCCACCCCCCCCACAAACCCCACAAAACCCACCCCCCACCAACCCCCACCCCCCCCCCCCCCCCCCCCCAACCCCAAAAAACACCCCAACCAACCCCCCCACACACCCCCACCACCACCACACAAACCCCCACCACCCCACCACCCCCCAACACCACACCCCCACCACCAACACCCCACCACCCCCACACCCACCCTCCCAAACCCACCCCCCCAAACACACCCACCACCAACCCCCAAAAACACACCCCACCACAACACCACCCCAAACCCAACCCCCCACCCCCCCCCCACACCCCCCCCCCCTCCCAACCCACACCAACCCACCCCCACCCACCAACACCCCACCAACCCCCCCCCCCAAAACCCCCCCCCCCCCCCCAAACACCACCCAACCACACCACAACCACCCCCAACCACCCACACCCCCCAAACACAAAACAAACACACAAAAACCACAAACCACCAACCCCCCCCCACCCACCCCACCAACAACCCCACCCCCCCCAACCCCCCACCAACCCCCCCCCACCCAACACACCAAACACCCACAACCCCCCCCCCCACCCCCCAACCCCCACACCCCAAACCCCCACCCCACCCCAACACCCCAACACACACAACCCACCACCCCAACCACCCCCACACACCCCCCACACCCCCACACACCCCAAACCCAACACCCACCACCCCCCACCCACACCACCCACCAAACAAAAAAACCCAACCACCCAACAACCCCCCCCCCCCCCCCCCCACACACCCACACCACCCCCACCAAACCCCCCCCCCCCCCCCCCCCCCCCCCCACCACCCACCACCCACCAAAACACACCCCCCCCCCACCCCCACCCCCCCCCCCAACACCACACCCACCCCCACCCAACCAAACCCCACCACCCCCCCACAAACCCCCCCCCCCCCCAACACCACCACCCACACCACACCACAACCACCCCCAACACCCACACCCCCCACACAACAAAACACCCACCCAAAACCCCAAACAACCCCAACCCCCAACAAAACACCACCCACCCCCACCCCCCCCCACCAACCCCACCCCCCACAAACACCCCCCCCACAACCACAACACAACCCCACACCCCCCCCCCCCAAAAACCCAACCCACCCACCCAAAACCCCTCCCCACACCCCACCCCCCCACTCACCACCCACAAACCCCACACACCAAAACCCAACACCCCACCCACCCCCCACCCACAACCAACCCCACAAAACAAACCAAAAACCAAACCACCACACTCAAACCACACCCCACCCAACCCACCCCCCCACAACCCCCACACCACACCACCCCCACCAAACCCACCCCACCCCCCATACCCCCCCCCCCCAACCCAAACCACACAAACACCCACACCCAAAACCCCACCCCCAAACCCCCACCAACACCCCCCCACACAACACAACACAACACCAACCCCCCCCAAAACACACCACCCCCCCCACACCCCCAACCCCCCCAACCCCCCCACCCCACCCCCCCCCCCCCCAACAAAAACAAACCCACCAACCCAAAAACCCCACCCCCCCCCCACACTCCCCCCCACCCAACCCACCACCCCCCCCACACCCCCCCCCCCCCCCACCCCCCCAACCACACCCCCCCACACCACCACCCAACCCCCCCCCCCCCCCCCACCCCCACCACCCCAACAACACACCCACAAACCCAACACCCAAAATACCCCCCCCCCAACCATCCAACCCCCCCCCACCCCCCCACCCCAAACCCCCCAAACAACACCAAACCCAAACACACCACCTCACACCCCAACCCAAAACCACCCCCAACAACAACCAACCCCCCCCCCCCCCCCCCCACCCCCCCCAATACAAACCCACCCACACCCCAACCACACCCCCAAAACACCCCAAACACACCCAAACACCCAACCCCAACACCACAATCCACACACAACCCTAAACCAACCCCCCCACCCCAAAACCCCCCCCAACCCCCCAACCCCCCCACCACCCACCCCAACCCCCCCCCCCCACCCAACCCCCCCCAAACCCCCACCCCCCCACACCCCCCCCACCCCATAAAACCCCACCCCCACCCCCCACACCCACCACCACCCCAAACACACCACCCCCCCACACCCCCCCAAACCCCCCCCCCACCCCAACACCCCCCCCCAAAAACAACCCCCACCCCCACCACCCCCCCCACCCACACCCCCCCACCAACACCCCCCCCCCCACACACCCCCCCAACCAACCCCCCCCCACACCAACCACCCCCACCCACCCCCACAACCAACACACATACCACCCCCCCCCAACCCACACAACCCACCCACCCCCACCACCCACCCCCCCCCCAAACCCCAAAAACATCCAAAACCACCAAACAACCCCCCCAAAAACACACCCCCCAACACCCCCCACCAAAACCACAACCCACCACACACCACCACCCCCCCCACACACCACCCAACCCCCCAAAACCCCCCACCCACAACCCCCCCCCACACCCCACCCCACCACCCCCAAAAACACCCCACCCCCCCCACCCCCCCACCCCCAACACCCCCCCACCACCCCCCCCCCCCCCCCCACACCCCACCCCCCCCCCCACCACCAAAACCCCAACCACACAAACCACCCAACCCCCCACCCACCCAACCCCACCAACAAACCCCACCCCTAAAACCCACCCACCACCATACCCACCCTCCAAAACCCACCAAAAAACACCCCCAACCCTACCATACACCACCACTAAATTACACCACCAATTACCACCACCAAAAACCAACACATACAACCACACTCCCAACAAACCCACCTACCCAATAACCTACCCCTACCCCCCCCCCCCCTATTACACCACCCCTACCAAAACCCCCCACCCCACCAACACCCACCCAACCAAAAACCACCCCCCCCCCCACAAATCCCACCAACAAACCCAACCCACCCAAACCAAAACCCCCACACAATCCACAAACCCAAACAACAACACCCCAACCCCAACACAACCCACACCCCCACCCACACCCCCCCCAAAACCCACCACCCACCCACAACCACCCACAAACCCACCCCACCCCCACCCAACCCCCAAACACCCACCAACAAAACATCACACCCCATAACACTCCCCCAACCAACCCAACATCCCCACCCTCCAACCAATCCCCTACCCCCCCCAAACCATCACAACACACACCATAACACAACCAAAACCACCAACACAACCAAACCCACACACCACCCCACACAACAAAAAACACCCCCAACCCCACAAACACACATAACCCACCCCAAAACCCACAACACCAAAAACACACAAAAACCCCACAAACCACCCAACCCCCCAAACACACATAACAAAAAAAACCAACCAACCAACCCCCAACAAAACAAAACAACCCCCCCACCACATTCCACCAAAACCCAACCCCCATACACCACAACCCCCAATACACCCCAACTTACAACACACAAAAACCAAACCCAAATAACCAAAATTACCAAACAAACACACCAAATACCCACCACACCAAAAAATTACCAACCATTACAAAATACCACCAAATAAACCAAATTAACACACCAATAACACCAAACCCTAAACAACTTACCACATCCAATCAAACAATTACCAACCAATTACCTAACCCCAAAACCCCCCCCCCCCCCCCCCCCCCACCCTACCAACACCCCAAAAACATCTCCCTCTCCCAAACTACATACACCATCCAACCCAACCCAACCAACTCATCACAATACCACCCCCCACCAAACCCACACATACCAAACCCCACTATCCATCAATCATATTCTAAATCATAAATCCCTCCATACCCTATACACTCAAATACACCCCCCCAAACCCCAAATAACCTTAAAATACCACAAAAACACAACCCCAAACCCACCCCCCAAACCACTCCCCCACCCCAAACACACCACCAACCCAACACACACAAACAACCCACACACCCCCCCCCAACACCACACACAAACAAACACACAAACCCCCCCAACCCCCCAAAACAAACCACCCCACCACCCCCAAACACCCCAACCACAAACAACCACACAACCCCCCCACACCACCCACAAACCCCCCAACCCCCCACACCCCACCCCACCCCCCCCCACCCCCACCACCCACCCCCACCCAACAAACAACCCAAAACCCACCAAACCACACACCCCCCCCCCCCCAAACCCAACCTACCCACCCCCCCCCCCACCACACCCCCCCCCCCCACCCCCCACAACCCACACAACCACCCACCCCCCCCCACACCCCACAAACCCCCCCCCCACCCAAACCCAACCCACCCCCCACCCACACACCCAACCCCCAACACCAACCCCCCCACAACAAAAAACAACAACAAACACACCCCAAACCCCCCACAACCCACCCAACACACAACCACCCCCACCCCAACCCCCCCACACCACACCCAAACCACCCAACACCAAACACACCCCCCCCCCACCACACCCCCCACCCCCCCACCCCCAATCCACTACCACAAAAAAACCCACCATACCCCCCCCCACCAATACCCCCCCCCCCCCACACACCCCCAACCCACCAATTAACACTACATACCTTCAACCATAAAAATATCCATCAAAAACATAACAAAAAACAAAAACCCC
The DNA here is from genome assembly GCA_964034765.1 of Knipowitschia caucasica. Classification (NCBI taxonomy): domain Eukaryota; kingdom Metazoa; phylum Chordata; class Actinopteri; order Gobiiformes; family Gobiidae; genus Knipowitschia; species Knipowitschia caucasica. The sequence goes on from OZ035826.1 coordinate 4,647,382, forward strand.
ACCCCACCCCCCCCAAACCACCCCACCCCCCCCCCCACAACCCCTAAACCCCCCACCCCCCACAAACCCACCACACCCCTCCAACCCCAACTTACCCAAATCAAATAACACACCCCCAACACACACCAACCCCCCCCAAAACCCCAAACACCCCCAAAACAACAACAATACACCCCCCCCTAACCCCATAACACCCCAACCCCCCACACAACAACACCAATACACCAATCCACCCAACCCCCCCAAACCCCCACACCCCCAACCAACACACTATCAATCTCCCAAACCCAAAAATACCTCATCACACCCAATACAACACCCCACAAATACCCTTCCCAACAATTCACAACACCCAACCACATAATCAATCCCAATTATATCCCCACCAACCAATAACAAAACACACAAACCCATCACAAACCCCTACCCCCACACCCTCCACCCCAAACTACAACCCCACCCCAACCAACCCCCACCCACCACACCACACCAAAACTCCCCAACACCCAAACCAACACCCCCCAACAAACCAACACACCCACCACCCCAAACCCACAAACCCCCCACACCCCCAACACCCCAACACCAAAACCCCAACCCCCCCCCCCCACACCCCCCACCCCCCCCACACACACCCCCCCACCCCCCCACACCCCCCACAACACAACCCACCCAACACAAACCCCACCAAAAAACAACCCACCACACAACCCCCCCCACCCCCACACCAACCCCAAACCCCACCACCAACAAACACACACAACACACCCCAACCAAACAACCACAAAACAACCCAACCCCCCCCCCACAAACCAACAACAACCCCCCCCCCCCACCCCCCCAACCCCCCAACCCCCCACCCCCACCCCAAACCCAACAACCAAAACACCAAACACCCACCACACCACACACCCCCACCCCACACACCCCCCCCCGACCCCCCCACCCCCCACCACCACCACAAACACACAACCCCAACTCCATCCATCCCCCCCAACCAAAAAAAACAACCCCACCACAACCCCCCCACCCAACCACCCCCCAACCCCCCACCCACCCAACCACACCATCCCTCCCCACACCACCACAACCACCACCCCCCCCCCCCCCCAATCATTAACAAACATACACAACCACACCCAACCCCACCCACCAAACACCAACCCACAAACACAACAAACTCCAAAACACAACCAACAACCCCACCCACCCAATCAACACCCCCCAAAACCCCAACAACAACACCAAACAACACACACCCCACAACCCACACAAAACCAACACCACACCACAACCCCCCACCACACACACACCACACAAACCCCCATCACACCCATACCACAATCAAACCCCAACACACCCCCCCCCCCCCCCCACACCAAACCAAAACAAACCCCCACCACCCACCACCCCCCCCACCCACAACCACAAAACCCCCCCCCAACAACATACCCCCCCCCCCCCAACTCCCCCAACAAACCCCCATCCAACCCCACCCAAACCACCCTAACCCACCAAAACCTATCCATTCACCCAACACAAACCACATCAAACATTCATTCTAATATATACCTACCCCACCCAACAACCCCCCCCAACCACCCCCACAACCATAATCACCCCCCCAAAAACACCACCACTCAACCACCACCCACACACTCTACAAAATAACCCACACCAACACCCCCCCCAACACCCACACAAAACCACAAACCCCCCTAACACCCCCCCACCCACACCAACACAAACCACCCATCCCCCCCCCAACCCCCACCTCCCCACTCACCCCCCCCACCCACAACCCCACACCCATTACCAACAAATACCCCCCCCCCACCCAAACCACAATACCTAACACAATCCTCCATCTTCAACCTTCCTCAACCTCCACACCCCAATCTCACTCATACCAACATCACAACACCACCTACTAAAAAAACCCCCCAATCCCTCAATCACAAAACCCCAACAAAATTCTTTCTTCTACCTTCTTCTAAACCCCCCCTACCTTATCCCCCACCACACCCCTACTCCAACCCCCCCCCAACCCCCTCATCCCCTTACTAACAATCCAATTAACCTAATCACCCTTATTTTTCAACCTCCCCCCTTATCCCACCTTACCCACCCCCCCTTTTTCTCTACACAATCACCACACAAAACCAACAACCCACATTCTAACTCTCCCTCCCATTAATCAATCTTAATCTTATCTACTCCTCCCCATCCCCCAACACCCTCATTCCCTTACCATTTCTAACAAATTATTCCATTAATCATTCATTCTATCAAACCATACCCCCCCCCCCTCATCCCAACTCCACTTCCCATTCTAAACACAACCCAACCAACACCCCCCCCCCCCCCACACAACCCACACCCTCCCCCCCCCACCCCCCACCCCCACCAAACCCCTCTAAATAAATAAACATCCCATAAAAAATACAACCCCCAACCCTACTACCCTACCCCCCTCAACATAACACCACAAACCCCCACCACCAACAAACCCTTACCCAAACCCCCCCACTACTATTATCATATTATATAACATAATAACTAAATATATCCATATCCTAAAATTAAATAAAATATAATAAAATAATCAAATCTATAAATCAAATAAATATAAACCCAACCCCCCCCCACACCCCCCCAACACCCCCCCCCCCCCAACCAACCACAAACACCCAACCACCCCCCCACACCCCCCCACCCAAAAAACCCCCCCCCCCCCCCACCACCAAACCAATACACCCCCCATAACACCCACCAACCCCACAAACCACACACCCCACCACACCACACCCCACCCCACTAACACCTCCCACACCCAACCACCCCAAACACCACCACCCAAACCACCCCCCCCCCCCTCTCAACCCCCCCCTAACCCTCACAAACCACCCAAAACCCCCTACCCTCCCACCACCCCCACCCAAACCCCCACCACACCCCACAACACCCCCAACCACAACCAAAACCAACACCCCCCAACCACCCCACCCAAAACCCCACCCCCCCCACACACCCCCACCCTCCCCCCCCCAACAAACCAAACTCAACAACACCACACAATCCCCCCTCACAACACCCACACACACCCCCACACACACACAACATCCCCACACACACCCCAAACATCACACCCCACTCACAACACACTCATCCACACTCACCACAACAAACACCTCAACACACACACTCACCACACAACACCTCACTCACACCACACTCACCCACACACTCTCCCCACACACACCCCTTCACTCTCACACCACTCACACCCACTCACACCCACACACAAACCACTCAACTACACACACCCACACTACACAACACACACCCACACACACACCACACCCACACCCCAAACACACACACACACACCACACACTCTCCACTATACCCCCACACACACCACCACACTACACACCACACATAAAATCCCCTCTCATCTTCCACACTCACACCTCTCACTCCACTCATCTCTCCCCCTTCTCTCTCCCACTACACTCCCCACATTCTCACAACCACACACCCACAACAAACCCAAACCCACCCCCCACCCAAACCCCACCCAACCCACAAAACCACCTCCACAACAAACAACAAACCTATCCCACCAACAACTCACACCACCACCAAAACCCATAACCACCCCAACCACAACACAAACCCCCACACCCACCCCCCCCCCCCCACCAACCCCCCCCCACCACCCCCACACCCCACAACCCACAAAAACACCCACCACACACCCCCCCCCCCCCCCCCCCCCCCACCCCCCCAAAACCAACCCACACCCCCCCCCCCAACCAACCACACCCCCCCCACACAAAACACCAAAACAAAACCACCCCAACCAAAAACACACCAACCACAACACCACAACCACAACCCACCACCCCAACAACAAAAACACCACCAAAACACCAACCACAACACACCAACCAAAAAACCCCAACCTACAACCCCACCACACAACAACAAAACCACCAACCACAAACCACAACAACATCACCACCAACACAACACCACCCCCAACCACACACCACCCAACCACAACACCACCCAACCACACCAAACCAACCACAAACACCAACCAAACCACCACCAACCACAACACCACCCAAACAACACAACACCAACCACTAACACTAACCCAAACACCATCCCTAAAAACAAACAACCCACACCCCACACCCCCCACACACACCAACACCCCCCCCCCCCCCCCCCCACCCCCCCACCACCACCCCCCCCCCCACACCCCACCACCCAACACCCCCCCCAACCCAAACCCCACCCCCCCCCCCACCCCACCCCCCCCACCAACCCCAAACACAACCCCACCCCCCCAACAAAAAACCCCCAATAATACAAACAACAACCCCATACTAAACCAAACCCCCCCTCACCCCAAAACCCCCCCCAAACAAAAAAAAAACAACCAAACCCACCCAAACCCCCCACACCCACCCCCCCCCTCAACCCCCCCCCCACCACCCCAACCCCCCACACCCCCCCACACACCCCCCCCCACACACACCAAACCACCCCCCAAAACTCACACATCCCCCACCCACCCCCCAACCCCCCACCAAACAAACCAAAAACAACCCACAAACCCACCCCCCCCAATACTTACTTTCCCCCCCCAAATCCCCACCAAACCACTAACTAATCAAAAAACATCCAACAACCACCAAAACAAACAAAAACCCTCTAACCACACCCCTATTATAAACACACCCCCCCACCCACCACCCCAAACCCCCCCCCCCCCCCCCCCCCCCCACAAAAAACAATACCCACCCCCCCACCCCCACCCCACAAACACCCACCCACAACACAACCCCACCACCCCCCCCCACCCCCCCACCCCCCCCCACCACATCCCCCACCCACCACCCCAAACACCCCACCCCCCCAACACCCCCCCCCCCACCCCCCCCACAACCCACCCCCCCCACCCACCAACCCCCAACAAACAAAAAACACCCCCACCCAACAAACCCACCCCCCACACCCCCCACCCCCCACCCCCCCCCCCCCCCCCCCCCAAAACAAAAAAAAACACACAAACCCCCCCACCCCCCCCAACCCCCACCCCCCCACCCAACCACCCACCCACAAAAAACAAACCCCACCCCAACACCCCACCCCACCAAACCCCCCCCAACCCCCCCCCCCCCAACCCCACCCACCCCCCCCCCCCACAAACCCCCCCACACACAACCCACCCCCCAACCAACCCCCCCCCCCCCCCCCCCCCCCCCCAACCCACTAAAACACCCCCCAAACCAACACCCCCCCACACACCCCCCACCACACCCCCCACACAACCCCACCCCCCCACCACCCCCCACCCACACACCCCCACCTCAACACACCCCACCACCACCCCCCCACACCACCACCCACACACCCAACCCACCCCCCCAACCACACACCCCCACCACCCAACCCCCAACAAACACCCAAACACAACCACCACCCCCCACAACCCCAACCCCCCACCCCCCACCCCCCCACCCAACACCCCCACACCTCCCACCCACCCAACAAAACCCCACCCCACCCACACCCACCCCCCATAACCCCCCCCCCCACCCCCCCCTTCACCTCCATCACCTATCAAACACCCACAACCTCCACCCCCCATACATATCCCATCCTCACCACCCACTCTTAATTACCATTAAATACCCTTAATCATCATCTATTACTCCCCAAAACCCCCCCCCCCCCCCCCCCCCCCCCACTAAAAACCAATCATCCCCCACAAAACAACAACCCCCCCCCCACCACCAACCACCCCCCCACCTAACAACCCAACTACCACATACCCCCCCCACCCCCCCCAACCCCCCCACACCCAACCCCCCCACCCCCCCCAACACCCACACAAACCACCACAACACAACCACCCCCACACCTCCACACCCCCCACACACCCCAAACCCAACACCCCACCCACCCCCCCACCCAACCACCACCCAACAAAAAAACCCAACACCCACAAACCCACCCCCCCCCCCCCCCCCCACCACACACCCAACACCACCCCCACAACCCCCACCCCCCACCCCCCACCACCACCCCACACACACCCCCCCCCACCCCCACCCCCCCCCAAACACACCACCCCCACCCCAACCAACACCCCACCCACCCCCCCCCACAAACCCCCCCCCCCCCCCCCCAACACAAAACACCACACCACACAAACCACCCCCAACACCAACCCCCCACACCACAAACAACCAACCAACCCCCCACACCACCCCCCAACCCCAACAACAACCACCACCCACCCCCCCCACCCCCCCCCCACCAACCCCCACCAACCCACCAAAAACCTCCCCCACAACAACCAACACCAAAACACCCCCCCCCCCCCCCCAACCCCACCCCACCAACCCACACCCCCACCCCACCCCACCCCCCCCCCACCACACCCCCACCACCCCCACACCACACCCCAAACCCAAAACCACACACAACCCCCACCAAACACCACCCACCAAACAAACCAAAAACACAAACCACAACAACAACCCCCCCCCCCCCCCCACCCACCACCCCCACACCCACACACCCCCAACAAAACCCCCAAACCCCCCCAACCCCCCCCCCCACCCCCCACCCAAACCACAAACAAACCCCCCCAACCACAACCACCAACCCCCACCCCCACAACCACCCACACAAAACCCCCCAACACCCACCCCCCCAACCCCCCCCACCCCACCCACCACCAACCCCCAACACCCACCCACCCACCCCACCCACAAACAACACACACACAACCCTCCAAAAACCCCCAACCCCCCCACCCCCCCCCCACCCCCCACCCCCCCCCCCCCCCCCCCCCCACCCACACCCCACCACCACCCCACCCCCCCCCCCCAACCCCCCACCCAACCCACACACCCCACAAACCCAACCCCAAAAAACACCAAACCCAACCCCCAACCCCCCCACCCCCCCCAAACCACACCAACACCCAAAAACACCACCACACACCAAACCCAAAACCACCCCAACCAACCAACCAAACCCCCCCCCCCACCACCCCAAAAACAAACCCACCCACACCCCCAACACCCCACAACACCAAAACCCAACCCACACACACCCCAACACCCCCAACCCCCCACACCCCACACCACCCCCACCCAAACCACCCCCACCCCACAACCCCCCAACCCCCAACCCCCCCCCCACCACCCACCACCCCCCCCCCACCCCACCCAACCCCCCAACCCACCACCCCCAACACCCCCCACCCCCCAAACACCCCCCCAACCCCCCCCCACCAACCCACCACAACCCCCCCCCAAACCACACCAACACCCAACCCCCCCCCAAACCCCCCCAAACCCCAACACCCCCCCCAAAACACACCCCCACCCCCCACACCCCCCCACCCTCACCCCACCACAACCCCCCCCCCCACAACCACCCCACCAACCCCCACCCAAACCCACCCCACCACCCACCCCAACAACCAACAACACAAACCCACCCCCCCCCCCAACCACACAACCCACCCCCAAAACACATCAACAAAATAACCAACCCCAAAAACCCCCCCCAAAATACAACCCCACCACCACAACCAACAACCCCACAAACACCCCAACCCCCCCCACACCCCCCCCCCCCCAACCAAACCCCCACCACCCCACACACACACCTCCCAACCACCATAACCCTCCCCCACCCACCACCCCCCCCAAACACCCAAACCCAAAACAACCCAAAACACCCCACACCCCCCACCCCCCCACCCCACACACACCCCACCACCCCCCCCCCCCCCCCCCACCCCCACCCCCCCCACCACCAAACCCCACACCCCCCCCCCACACAACCACCAAACCCCCACCCCCCCCCCACCAAAACCCACCCACCAAAACCCCCCCACCCCCCCCACAAAAACCCACCACAAAACCCACCCATCCAACCCACCACAACCCCACCCACCAACCCACCACCAAACCACCACCAAACCCACCACAAACCCACCACCAACCCCACACAACCCACCAACAAACCCCACACAAACCCCACCCCCACCAAACCACCACAAACCCCACCACAAACCCCCAACACCAAACCCCACACCAAACCCACCACCAATCACCCACACACAACACCACCAACCCACACACCCACACCCCCCACCCCCCCCCAAACACCCACCCCCACCCACCACACCCCCCCCAACCACCCCAACACACACCCACCCCCACAACCCCCCCCCCCCCACCAACCCAACCCCCCACCCACCCAACAGGGACCATAGACTGTCCATGGACCATAGACTGTGGGGACCATAGACTGTAGGGACCATAGACTGTGGGGACCATAGACTGTAGGGACCATAGACTGTTGAGACCATAGACTGTGGGGACCATAGACTGTAGGGACCATAGACTGTTGAGACGTGGGATAGTACGTACTTGACCTTAAAGGTCCCATATAGTCCTCTGCTTTAACCATCATTACTGCTGTTTGGCCCAAAGTAGTTTTTGTACTGATTTCCTCAGGCTCTGGTCAAAACGCCTCCTTTCACTTTGTGACACTGAAGCCCGTCTCCAGGAGGTGATTGACAGCGGGAGAAATCAAAACAGCGAATCAGAAAACAGCCTGTATAGTCTCCCACTGTGTTGCCTTCACATCGACAGCTTCTTGTGACTTGGAGAAAAGAATGCAGTGAATGTGTCTCGACTTTATTCACGGAATCTGCTTCTGAAATCTGCAACAGATCTGTTTTTCTGTGAGCGACACTTCAACAAAAATTGTTCCAGAAGTACCATGAAACTCGACTCACTAGAAAGCACCAGCCTCTTACTGCTCGTCAAGAGGTGAGTCCACAGGAGGGCGACACCTGTGTGATGTGGGCACCTCGCTCTTTTAAAACTTGTTAAAAAAGAAGTAATCTTTTAGTGCTGAATTTGTGCTGCAGAAATTGAAATTTGTGCCACTATGGTATTTTAGATATTTCACATGAGCCTTGCGCCCCAAGATTAGTTCCAAATCAACTTTTTTGTGCTACTTTGGAGAAACGGGGCACAAGACTCATAAACTTTATAGCAATTTTTCAGCGGAAGCTTCGGGCAAAGTGGGGTTAAGTTTCTTGCCCAAGGACACAACGACAGCAGACATCAGTGGAGAAGGTCTCGTGGTGGAATCGAACCCACAAAGGCCGATGCTCAGTACAGACTGCTAACATCAAGGCAGTTTAGAGGACTTTAGAATGACGTTATGTTAATGTCTCCTGTCTGATTGGTCTGTATCAGTGACTGTAGGTCACCTGACTTTCTCCTTGTGTTCGCTCATGGTAACTCTCTGGGACACGCCCCCTTCCTTGACCCTTTACTCCCACATTCCCACATCTCCTGATTGTGCACAAATAACACCTGAAATAAAGAGGCGAGAAGTTCATTCATATGTTTAATATTAGTTTAAGATGAAAGGCTATGAGTACGTTACATTCTTTATAATATTCCACTATAGGAGCGGGGGCGGGGCTTAGGGCGAGGGGCGGGACTCGGGGACAGGAGAGAATGGAGAAAGTGCAGAGGGTAAAACTGTGCACTTCTGACGCAGACGCAGAAACAGCAGCAGCAGCGGAACATTGAACCAGCAGCAGAACCAGCGCCAGAACCAGCGCCAGAACCAGGCCTCTACCTCATCAGCCCCCTCTGCTGGCTACAGGGGTGAACTCTCCCACACACCGTTTACTTACATTAAAACAGGCTGAAATCTACAAAAACACAATTAAGTCCTGTTTTTATTGTCAACCTAGGCAATTAGTTAGGTTAGCAAGTTTTAGCCACGTTAGCAAGAGTTAGCCACGTTAGCGAGTCAGTCCAAGTTTGCAGGAGTTTTCTAAAGTTAGTCTAAATTAGCAAGAGTTAGCCCCTTTTAGCCGACGTTAGCCCGAGTTAGCATAATCAGCAACATAAAATTCAGTTGAGTAACACTATGACAGTCCAGATTCGGGTGCAGGGACGTCCTAAAATCTGCAGACAAGTGTGAGGAAGAGGGACCGAACCAGGAGAGCAGGTTAACAAGATTATGCTAATGATGTATATCATTAGCATTAGGTCAAAGGCAGTCGTTTGATTGGTTCGTTATAAATTGCTGGTTCCGCTGCAGAAGTTTCACTCTTACGGATTACGGAGGCGGGCTCGGTCACAAAGGGAGGCTCGGTCACAGAGGGAGGGAGGGAGGTCACGGAGGGAGGGAGGAAGGGAGGTCACAGAGGGAGGGAGGGAGGTCAAAGAAACGTGACAGGTCAAATACTCAAGCACATTCAGAGTCGCACAATGATGACATCACACTGGGGTACAACCATGGGTGTATTGTATTACTGTATGTGGATAGGGTTTTGCAGCCTAAATCCATATGTCCTTCTCAGGTCTCTCTCTCCGGTCTCCCTCCGGTCTCTCTCTCTGATCTGTCTCTGGTCTCTCTCTTTGGCCTCTGTCTGGTCTCTTTCTGGTCTCTCTCCGGCCTCTCTCGCTCTGGTCTCTCTCTCTGGTCTCTCTCTGGTCTCCCTCTGGTCTCTCTCTCTGGTCTCTCTCTGGTCTCCCTCTGGTCTCTCTCGCTCTGGTCTCTCCCTCAGCTCTCTCCTCTGCTGCTGTGGCCCGTCCTGCTCCAGAGGCTACTCCATCTCGCAGTGACCTAAAGTGCTGTTGCATTTTAATACTATTGTTAGTAACTTTTAGAATTCTATATTTACATTTCCTTTGGATGTGTTTCTGCTGCTGACACCTACACTTTTCCAAGAGGAACATTAAAGTCATAAACTGTCGATCTGTGTCTCCCTGCTGTGATGTCATCATGCATCTCTCTCTTTATACAGTATAATATTTAAATGTATATTTTACTCTGAAACCGTCACTTTCCCTTTAAGCGTCTGGATAAAGTGACTCATGCTTTCGTGCAGCAGCCATCGTCATGACGATGCAAAACTAAATAAATTTGCATAATTCTAATAAACACAATCTTTTGATCGGTGCGTCCACAATCTGTAACCGTGACAACGGGGCATTCTGTAACCGTGATAACGGGAGGCATCTAGAGTAACGCAAGGTTCAGATGTTTTTCTCATGAGGCCGAGAGGGCGTTTCACAACACACACGCACACGCACACATACACATACAGACACACACACACACACACATACATACATACACATACAGACACACACACACACACATACATACATACACATACAGACACACACATACACACACACACACACACACACAGCTGTAATTCAACTCCCAGCAACACTTGTAGAGGGCCTTTTTATCAACACATGATCTCGACCCCTGAGAAAAAAACATTTCAAACTTATGGGTATGGGTCTGGATCTGGGTCTGGATCTGGTCCCTGTGACGGAGCCCGGCTCTCAGTCTAGGCGCGGCGGTGACATCATCAACACGCGTCATGTTCCTTATAATAATAATAATAATGACAATAACAGAACAGTTTTGTGCTTTTGGAAACTGCAGAAGCCAAACCAAGATGGAGGATGCGTTAGAAAAGTCTAATCCGGTTTGAGTCCAGGTCCACACGCTCCAGTCTGCAGAATACTTCTATCGCCGCGTTTTCAGCAAGATAAATGTGTTAGAAGTTAAATCCAGTGCTAAAACTTTTCTCATTACACTTTCTATTAATGATGATTACACACAGACAAGAGCCCTGTTTCCACTGGCCTTACCCTACCCTACCGTACCCTACCCTACCCTACTCTCCTCTACCCTACCCTACCCTAACCTACTTTACTCTACTTTACTCTACTCTACTCTACTTTACTCTACTCAGCTCTAGCCTATTCTACTCTACTCTCTCCTGATTGAGAGTGTTTCCACTGGTCCTTCTTTAGTCCCTCTTGGCGTTGGTTGGTAAAGAGACTCTGTCAGTCTCTTTACTGACAGAGATTGGCCAGAATGCTGCTGGAAGCCATGGTTACCAAGGAAGTTCCCTGGATACTGGCTTGTTGTAAGTTGGTTGGATAACAGATACCAGGTTGAGTAGAGCCGAGTAGAGCAGGGCCAAGTTGTGCTAGTGAAAACGGCTTTACTGAGCTTGTTAGCCAGGATTTCTGCAGCGTTTTAAATACTTCCCTTTAGTCTCTGTCTTTTCTGTCTAAATCAGACCAAGTCCAAACTCAGAGGTGCCTTACATACTTATAATAAATGTATCTAAACACAAAAGAAACACAAACTGGACCAAAGTGAGTTAATCTAAAGCACAGAGCGGTTTGAAGCGGTGTGGACCCAGAAGCAGCGTTGACCTGTGTTCGTTTGACAATATGGTGTTTAAGGACCAGTGCGGGACTAGCCCAGACAAGCCTGTTCTGGACTAGCCTAGCTCAGATTGGTCTGGCCTGGTACTAGCCTGGTCAAGCCTGGACTAACCTTGATTTGGAATGTACTGGTCTGGACTAGCTTGGCCTGGGTTGGTCTGGCCTGGACTAACCTGGTCTGCGTTTGTTTTGACCAGCCTGAACTTTCCTGGACTGGTCTGATTTGGTCTGGCATGGTACTAGAAATATTGATACCATTTCTACTGTCGGGACCATAATTCCATGTTCCACGATGAGCAAGATGCATATTTTGATCATGCGGAGAGAAAACAGTTCTAAGACTTTTCTCTAAGACGGTTGATGGTAAAGTTAAGGTTTTTTCTGTTTTTACGACATCCACAAAGCGTCTACTGTCTCTACCGTCCAAACACCGAGAAGCACGATCAGTTAAAGTCAAAAACAAAACGGACGAAGACGTGAAGCAGAAACCATCGTCATCATAAATACTATGGGTCATATGATAGACTCTTTTTCATCAGCTTCTTCCACACATCCGGTCGTTAAGCCGCCTGTCCCATCCCAGTCCGGTCCAGTCTGGTTCCATCTGATCCGGTCTGGTACGGTCTGGTCTGGTCAGGGGTCTGGTCTTAGTTCGGTGGCTTATTGAGATAGTGATTTCTTGCTGGAAATACGAGAAGGCGTCGCCAAGACACCAGCGAGCAGATTAAGTTTTCCTGCCAAACAAGAGGACCCCCCTGCCCTTTAGCAGTAGAAGTAGTAGTAGTAGTAGTTGTAATAGTAGTAGTAGTAGTAGTAGCAGCATTAGTGGTAGTAGTAGCAGTAGTAGTGGCAGCAGTAGCAGTAGTTGCAGTAGTAGAAGTAGTAGCAGTAGTAGTGGTAGTAGTAGTAGTAGTAGCAGTAGCATTAGTAGTAGTAGTAGCAGTAATAGCAGTAGTAGTAGCAGTAGTAGTAGTAGCAGTAGTAGTAGCAGTAGCAGTAGCAGTAGTAGTAGTAGCAGTAGTAGTAGTAGTAGTAGCAGTAGCAATAGTAGTAGCAGTAGTAGTAGCAGTAGCAGCAGTAGCAGTAGCAGTAGCAGTAGCAGTGGTGGTTGATTGTTTGGTCACGGTGGGACAGAGGAGGTCATTGTTTACAGATTTAGAACTCCTTGAAGGCGGCAAAACTCTCACTGCAGCGTTTTTGACTTATTTTAGTTGTTCGCGCTGTTTCTAGAACTTGATCGTTCACGTTTGGAAGCTCTCTTCTTCTTCTTGGTTTTTCTGAATGTCTCTCTCATGTAAAGAAGCTGTAATCATCCGGTGACTTGAGTGTTCTTGTTCTCAGCTTTGCCAATTTAGGAGTTGATCTCACGCATCAGGACACTCGCTTGTATTTCGTTGGCGTGTTGTAACGTCTGTTCTGTCGTCAGGAGGTTGTGATGTGACGTGTACATTTCTCCAGTTTGAGATCATAAAGTCTGTCTTATCTTATGCTCTGGTCTCTCTTTGGTCTCTCTCTCCATGGTGTCTCCAGGGAGTCTCTCTTGATTATTGCCATTTCTTGCCTGGTCTGTTGTTGGGAAGCTCTCGTCATGTTGGTTTCTTGTTCTTCTTGAAAGCTTTTTGTTGTGTTCCTGTTGGGTTCTGGTTGGTGTCCTGTTGGGTTCTGGTTGGTGTCCTGTTGGGTTCTGGTTGGTGTCCTGTTGGGTTCTGGTTGGTGTCCTGTTGGGTTCTGGTTGGTGTCCTGTTGGGTTCTGGTTGGTGTCCTGTTGGGTTATTGTTGGTGTCCTGTTGGGTTCTGGTTGGTGTCCTGTTGGGTTCTGGTTGGTGTCCTGTTGGGTTCTGGTTGGTGTCCTGTTGGGTTCTGGTTGGTGTCTTGTTGGGTTCTGGTTGGTGTCTTGTTGGGTTCTGGTTGGTGTCCTGTTGGGTTATTGATGGTGTCCTGTTGGGTTATTGATGGTGTCCTGTTGGGTTATTGATGGTGTTCTGTTGGGTTCTGGTTGGTGTCCTGTTGGGTTATTGATGGTGTCCTGTTGGGTTCTGGTTGGTGTCCTGTTGGGTTCTGGTTGGTGTCCTGTTGGGTTCTGGTTGGTGTCTTGTTGGGTTCTGGTTGGTGTCTTGTTGGGTTCTGGTTGGTGTTCTGTTGGGTTCTGGTTGGTGTCTTGTTGGGTTATTGATGGTGTCCTGTTGGGTTCTGGTTGGTGTCCTGTTGGGTTCTGGTTGGTGTCTTGTTGGGTTCTGGTTCGGGTCTAGTTGGGTTCTGGTTGGTGTCCTGTTGGGTTTTTGGTTGGGTTTCTGTTGGGTTCTGGTTGGTGTCCTCTTGGGTTATTGATGGTGTCATGTTGGGTTCTGGTTGGTGTCCTGTTCGGTTCTGGTTGGTGTCTTGTGGGGTTCTGGTTGGTGTCCTGTTGGGTGCTGGTTGGGTTTCTGTTGGGTTATTGTTGGTGTCCTGTTGGGTTCTTGTTGGGTTGATGTTGGGTTATTGTTGGTGTCCTATTGGTTTTTTGTTGGGTTCTGGTTGGGTTTCTGTTGGGTTTTGGTTGGTGTCTTGTTGTGTTATTGTTGGTGTCCTGTTGAGTTTCTCTTAGGTCCTTGTTGGGTTCTGGGTGGGTTTCCATTGGATTCAGGTGGTGTGCTGTTGTGTTGTGGTTGTGTTGCTGTTGTGTTGCTGTAGTGTTGCCGTTTCCTGTTGGGTCAGTTCTTGTCAGCTCCTGCCGTTGGAGTCTCTAGAACTCGATCTTGCACGCCGGAAAGCTCTCATCCTGCATGACCACGGTGGAGCTGGAGGCCAGAACCATGACGTTGAGGTCAGTCTGGACCTGGTGGCTCTGCTGGTACCAGTCACGAGTCACGTCTGTGTCGTGGGTGGGGATCAGCGTCACCTGCAGGAGACAGGAAAGACTATGTGATAGCAGAACGTTCCAAAGAGAAATAGTTTCAGCAATAACATGTTTCCTGGTAACTATAGTAAGTGTTAAAAGTGAGAGTCTAGTCTTGTTTTGACCCAATTTCTTTATAATTCCTGGAACAATCCACATGAAACAAAAATGTTGACTAAGTCCCACATTATCAGCACATTATGTTCTGTTTCGTGATCCCAGAAAGTCCAAAGAGAGACTCAGAAAGAAAAAGACATTACATTAAACTATAATTAATCCATGTTATCCACGCCTGAGCTGGCTTTGGCCTCCCTCACCCCCCCCTCCCTACAGATGGCCTTGACCTCCCTCACCTGTAGATTAGCCCCCCAGCTGGCCTTGGCTTCCCTCACCTGTAGATTAGCCCCCCAGCTGGCCTTGGCCTCCAGCAGAGCGTCCAGGACCCCCCGGCTGGGCTCGCCGCTTGTTGGGTCGTTGCCACTGACGACGTAGTATGAGGCCCGGACGCGTCGGAAGAACTCAGCGTCAACGTTCTTTGCCGAGCAGTGGTTTGGGACGTACGCCAGGTCCACGTAGACGGGGAAGCCTGACGAGGGGGGGGACGGGCCCGAGCCGGGGCGCTGGGAGCCTGGGGGGGAAGCACAGCTGTTAAAGAGAGTCCATGGGGGAGACTGAGAAGGGGAGGGGCCAGAGGAGAGAGGGGAGGGGCTGGAGGAGAGAGGGGAGACAAAGGAGGGGAGGGGCTAGAGGAGAGTGGGGAGGGGCTGGAGGAGAGAGGGGAGGGGCTGAAGGAAAGGAGGGGAGTAGACTGATTAGGGGAGGGGCCTGAGATCGAGGAGGGGAGGGGCCGGAAAAAAGAGGTCGCTAGAAAAGTAAGTTTTTAAGGTCTTTCAAAAGTATTCTTTACTGCAGTGCAGGAAGAAGAACAGAAAAACTCTGGTCGAGGTGTTTGAATTGTTGTGTGTTGTATTTAACTTTTATTGTAACCTGCTGCTGCTGAACTGTGATCAATAAAGTTTTATGAATTTGAATCTGAATCTGAAGAGAGAAACAGTTGGGTGAGTATGGACTCCTCTGTAGTGTCGCTGGTTCACCTCAAGTCTCTCTGGTCTTTTTCTGGTCTCTCTCTGGTCTCCAGTCTAAATTCGGTCCAGGTCCAGGTCTCTGGTCTGTTCTATAAATACTGTCCTCTGAGACGCGTCCTGGTTCTTCTCTGCTGTGTCACTTCAGTCTGAGCTGGAGCGGGACAGAACTGTGCATCTTTAATTAATCAGACCTGGTTCAGACCAGGTCCTGCTCAGTCCTGCTTCAGTCCAGCTTCAGTTAGGGTGGGGTTAACCTAATGGTTAAGTCCTGCTTCAGTCCTGGTCAGTTCTGGTCCAGTCCTGGTCCTGGTCCAGTCCTGGTCCTGGTCCAGTCCTGGTCCTGGTCCAGACCTGGTCCTGGTCCAGACCTGGTCCTGGTCCAGACCTGGTCCTGGTCCAGACCTGGTCCTGGTCCAGACCTGGTCCTGGTCCAGTCCTGGTCCTGGTCCAGGTCCAGTCCTAGTCCTGTCTTGGTTCACTCACTGGTCTTGTTCTTGTTGATGGTGGACGAGGCCCTGGACATCTCGTCATCTCGGTCTGAGGTCCTCGAGGCCCGTGAGCTCTTCTCCACGTCTTTTTTCTTGGTGCTGGTTCCACTTCGAGGCATCGGGGACTTCTTACGGCGAGCGGGAGACGAGGACTTCCCCGAGGTCTTCATCAACTTCTTCTTCTGAAAAACAAACGGTGACGTATTGTTTAGACTCGTGTCAACTTGTAACATGTGGAAGACAGGAACGGGTGAGAGACCAGAGAGACCAGAGAGAGACCAGAGAGAGACCAGAGAGACAAGAGAGAGACCAGAGAGAGACCAGAGAGACAAGAGAAAGACCAGAGAGAGACCAGAGAGAGACCAGAGAGACCAGAGAGAGACCAATGATGGTAACTATAGTAACCATGGTAACTGTCAGATACTTAGTTCAAAGCCTCCTGTGTACCTTGAGCGGCTTGGCATCCTCTGCTGTGGGGGGGTCTCCAAGGGGGGGGCAGACCTCGGGGTCGACCATGCACACGTCGGGATGGGGGGGGCGGGGGCTCATGTCTCTGGACACAGGGGGCGGGTCGTAGGCCTTCTCCACACTCATGTAGTCCTCCTCCTCCTCGTTAGAATCCGAGTGTCCTGATTCGTCAGAGGTCGGGGGTGTGTCCTCGTTGGCCAATAGGCAGCCACGCTCCTGAGCAGACACACAACCATTATGTTACACAAAGGTACACACTGTGACGTGTGTATCTTCAAGTACAGTGTAACCCAGTCCCATCCATGCCTTGGCACCTCCTCCCTCTCCTCTCTGTCTCCTTTTCTAATCAGTGATGTCTTAATATCTGTCTCTTCTCCTCCTCCTCCTCTTCATTCTCCTCTCACCTGTGATGTCTTGATCCTCTCTCCTTCCTCCTCCTGCTACTTTCTTAACAATAATGTGTTGATGCTCTCTCTCCTCCTCTCACCTGTGATGTCTTGATGCTGCTCTGTCCCTCCTCCTCTTCCTCCTCCTCTTCCTCCTCCTCTTCCTCCTCCTCCTCTCTCACCTGTGATATCTTGATGCTGCTCTGTCCCCCCTCCTCCTCTTCCTCCTCCTCTTCCTCCTCCTCTCTCACCTGTGATGTCTTGATGCTGCTTTGTCCCCCCTCCTCCTCTTCCTCCTCCTCCTCTTCCTCCTCGCTCACGATGGCGCGTGGGTTGATGAAGGAGGGTGAGAGGTCGTGTTTACTCGAGTATCCGGGCGACACACGACTGGATGCTGCTCCCAGACAGCACTCCTCATCGTCATCGCTGTCATGACGACCGCAGGACTCCGCCCCCTTCAGCGTCAAACTCAGCTTCGGTTCTCTGCCAACAGGAAATGAGTTTATTACTAAAGAGCCGCCGCTCTTCTTTCTAAACTACCAAGCCCAACAAGGAGAGCGCTGATCTCAGATGCAGACAAGAGGCCCATGGTTACTCTGAGGAGCTGCACACATCCACAGCTCACCTTCATATTTTGTGGCCTAATTTTTTCTCAGATTTCTTTGTCTGCAATATGTGCTTTTTATGTACTGCATTTATTCTTCATTATCCTCATGTAACCGCTGGTATAACATGTCTCTGGTGTCTCTCTAGTTTAGACCTGGCCAAACTGCGGCCCAGAGGCCACATCCGGCCCGAGTCACGTTTCTATGCGGCCTCTGGATTCTTCATTCAAATCTTGCTTATTTACATGAAAAAGGCTTGTAACTTAATATGTGCTGCCACAGCCTGACCCTCCACAATAGGGCATTATACCCACCCCTGGTCTGGTGTCTTTCTCTGACGTCTCTTTGCTCTCGCTTTGCTCTCCCTCTGATCCTTCTCTGGTCTCTCTGTGATCCCTCTCTAGTCTCTTTCTCTAATCTCTTTCCCTCCCTTTGATCTGTCTTTATCTTTCTGTATCTGTATCTTCTTGGTCTTTCTCTGGTTTCTCGCTGGTCTGTATATGGTCTGTATCTGGACTCTCTCTCCAGTCTCTCTCTCTGGTCTCTCTGGCCTCTCTCTGGTCTCTCTCTGTTTACTCTCTGGTCTCTCTCTGGTGTAAATGTGGAGCAGATCTTGGGGTGTGAATACTTTTGAAGACCCTGTACGTACGTGGCGGAGGTGGGTGGTGGGTGGTCTCTGAACGTGGCTGGAGGAGACACTCTCTGCTGCACTGAAGTGTACACGGCGCCCCCCTCTGTCTGGGATAGGGACAGTGGCCTTGCTGGATGCTCAGGTTCTGTCTCCACCTCCTCTTCAAACTCCTGCCGGTAATGAGGAGGCGAGTCTGCGGGGAGCATCCTCCCTGTGTTCAGACCTGCAACACACAGAGCTTCATCCTTCTGTGCTCTAAGGCCTTTATTCACTTAAAGCTGGGGTACCTGACTTTCAGACCACACCAATAAAACCCATGTCTCTAGTTCCTGTCTCTAAAACATTTTGCTTGGACTGTAAAGAGAGGACCATCCGCTCTCAGCCAATCAGCTTTTAGCCCAAAGAGTCAAAGTGTGACTCACATATTTTCAAATGAAGACACAAGACTCTTTCTGTTCGAACTACATGTGTTATTGATGATGCCAAAGTTATGTACCCCAGCTTTATACTCGTGTTCTCACCTGTCTTGACCTTCATGTCCCAGTCAAAGCTGGTCTTCGGCTCGTCGGTCTTGGCCTGAGTCTCTGGTTTCCCGGAGCTGAGCAGAACTTTCTCCACTGCGTCTTTGGGGCTGGTCTTGTGCACAACCTCCCTCATGTAGGCCTCATCATCCTCATCTTCCTCACTCGTGTCCGTCTCCTCAAAGTAGTGCTTGCCTTCGGTCTCGGGCCGTGGTGAAGACGTGATGCCGAACAGTGCCGCACTTGCCGCCTCCTTTTCCGTGGAGATCTGCGAGAACCCTTTCATCTCTGCGTATGAGACCTCACCTTTGTCCTTCGCCGACCCGAACGCCTGCTCGGCCAGGTCTTTCTGTTTTTGCAACTCCTCTGGGGAGAACTTGGGGAATCCACCGTACTTCTCTTGCGACACGTCTGCGGTGTAGAGACTGTATTCCCCCAATTTCGGATTGGAAATTGCTCCGAATCCAGACGTGTCCATGGACGGCATCCCAAACCTGTCTTTGGATGACTCGGAAGCATAGAGCCCGAACTCCTCGGCTTTCTCCGGTTTGTAGAAGCACTCGGACTTCACCTGCATCTCTTTTGTCTGCGCAGATGATTTGGTCTCTTCCAGAACTTCTAAGTAATCATCCTTCACGCGTTCTGAAGTGGGGGATTCGGACGCCGGGGTCTCCAGCTCTTCCGCAAATTGTCGGCTGGTGGTCATGGACAGGGAGCCCGAGGTGGATGAGGAGTAGCTGTACGCAGAGGAGGAAGAGTATGCAGCAGTGGATGGATATGGGAAGCTGGAGTCAAGTGTGGTCTTGCTCAGAGTCTCAGGTGTCTTCTGCTTGTTGGACTCTAAAGCGTCGACTTTATCCTGACTTTTCTTGTCGAAATCAAAAGGCAAAGATGAAGCCGTGAATCCGGAAGAAACAGGGGATTTTTGGCCTGTCTCTGCTTTAGATTCAGAGGTCTTTTTGTCTTGGAAAAATTCATAATCTTTTGTTTCAAATGTATTCTTTGGAATACTTCCCAAATCAGTGATTTTGCCGGAGTCTTTGATCCCAAACTCATCTTTGTCCTTACCGTTTTTATGTGATTCCAATGGTTTCGCCGCCTCAAAAGACTTCATATTGGTATCATCAAAGTCTTTAGAGCTTCTCTCGTCTTTGTCAACTGTCAGATCCTTGCTTGAATACTCGTACGTAGAAGAAACGCTATAACTGGAGAACTCAGTTTTGTCTGGTTTGTTTTGGTCAAAGTTGTCGGAAATTCCCAAACTGGATGCGGGTAGTTTATCTGCAGCTTCAAAACAAGAAACATGACTTGTTTTTGCTGTAAATGTAGTTTCTGTAGTGTCTTTTCCAGCGCTGGACACATCCTTAAATACATCTGTGCACTGGTCAGACCCTGCGGACACTGTTGTTTTAGTCACAAAGTCACTTTTAGATGTCTCTTGTTCTTTGGGGGGAGTCTTTGTCCCCGGTGACGCTCCCCTCGAATCAACAGCTCCCACTTTATCGGTTTGGCCTTTGCCGTTCATCATATTGTCATCTTTTTCTTTGCTCTGGTCTGTTTTTTCAGGCGAGCTGACCTTTCCTTGGCTGCTGTATCCATATCCCGCAAATGACAGTATGAACTCGGGTCGGCTCGGGTCCACCTCTGTTGGGGATTGACTTTTGGATGAGCTTTGGGAAGGACTTTGGGAAAGACTTTGGGAAGGACTTTGTGAAGGACTTTTAGAAGGACTTTTGGAAGTACTGTTGGGAGGACTTTTTGAAGGACTTTTGGAAGGACTTTTGGAAGGACTTTTGGCCTCACTTTTCACTTCTTTCTCCGACACCTCCTTTGCCCCTTTCTCCACATCTTCATCCTCCGTCTCGTCTTCTGTCTCCTCCTCTTCTTCCTCCGACTCCGTTTCCACGTCGTAATCCTCCTCGTCCTTCGCTGTCAGCTTGCGCAGATCCACCTCCAAACTCTGCTGGAACTGCTGCGTTTGGTCGGAGCTCAGGGAGGTCGCAGAGAGCTCGGGTCGGTCAGCCATGGACGGGAAGCTCCTCACTCGCAGCTCCTCGTGGTCTTTGTTGTCGTCGCACTTCTCCTCCCGCCTGAACGACTCAGAGTCCACCGAGCCGTAGCTGAAGGTTTTCCCGTGAACATACGGCGTGTCTTGGCGCATGTACATCTCAGTCTTTTTTTCTTTTTCGGGGAAGTCGCCTGCACCAAAACGCACGCTCTTATCTTCGTCCCTTTTCTCCTCACTCTCCACAACATCATCCCGTTTCTCGTCTTCGTCGTCTGAATATTCATGCGTCTTTTCCTTCTTTGTGCTGAAGTCCTCGTCCAGGAAGCGGCCCTCTTTGGCCTCCATGAGCTTGGCTTTCACTGTCAGCTGCAGCTCCTTTGTGCTGTAGGATTCTTCCTCCTCTTCATCCTCTTCTTCCTCCGACTGTGAATCGACAGAAGCCCCGAATGTCCCAAAGTATGATGTGTCTTTGGAGATGGTCACAGCCTTTTCTCCACCTTTCTCCACATCTGTTTTGCCGTTAGGAGTCGCAAGTTTGACCATGCTGTTGTCGTCGCTGTCTCGTCTCGTGTCTAAACCGGGACACTCCGGAGACTTGGGAGGAACACCGACTTCTTGTTGAGGTTTTGCTGAAATATCGACCTCTTTTTGTAACTGAGATTCGATGCCAGGTGTTTTTGGTTGCTTTTCCAATTCAGGAGAATCCGGTTTCTTCAATTCGTCTTTCGATTTGAAATCCTCAAATTTCACGGAGGGACTTTGCACGGTCTCATATTTTGGTGGTGGGTCTGGCTTCGCTGGATCCACTTTCTCATCTTTTGGTCTTAAGTCGTCTTCTTTGGTCCCAAGACTTTGTTCAACATGTTTGAGAGAAGATGGTTTGGAAATGTCCTCTTTTTCCTGTTGGGGTTTGGAATCATCCAATTTCATAAAACTCTCGTATTTTGGAGGTGAATCTACTTTTTCTGTTGCTTCTTGTTCCGATTTTGGTTTAATATCGTCAAATTTGACTTCAAACGTGGGCGGAGAGGAGGGTTTCGAGACCTCTTTTTCAAACTTTGGTCTAAAATCGTCAAATTTCAGCTCGTACGTCAGAGGTGAAGGAGGTTTGGCTTTGGCCTCTTTGTCTTGATCTGGTTTGACATCATCCAGTTTTGTGAAACTTTGCTCAATGTTTTTCGAACTGTCTACTTTTCCTTCTGTTGGTGAAAAACTTTTCTCTGCTTCCAACTTGGGAGGAGACTCTGGTTTTGTTGCTTCTGGTTCATCTCTGGAATATTCCTCGAGCTTTGGAGGAGGACCAGGCTGGACCTCATCTTGTTTCGTGGTCTTGAAGCTGTCGTCTTTGTCTAAGCATGATGCTATCGTCTCTGGTTTAGATTGAGTTGTGTCTAGTTTTGTTGGAGAGACGTCTACTTTCTCCGACTGTTTGGACACAGTCGTTCCAAGATCTTTGTCTAATTTTGCGGCTAAACTTTCTTCTTTTGGTTTAGCTGCAAAAACATCTAGTTTTGTTGGTGAAACTTCTACTTCCTGCGACTCTTTAGAAGTAGTTGTGTGGAAATCTTTGTCTAATGTCACAGCTAAACTTTCTTCTTTTGGTTTAGCTGCAAAAACGTCTAGTTGTGGAGGCGAACTTTCTACTTTGTCTGATGGTTTGGATGTAATCACTTCAGAACCTCCTTGTTTGGTAATAACTGGTCCAACATCTTCGTCTAATTTTGATGCAATACCTTCTTCTTTCAGTTTAGCTGCGTCCACTTTTGTAGACAACTCTACTTTCTCTGCTGGTGGGGATGGAGCTGTTTCAGATTGGACTGGTTTGGAAGGCGGACTGGTCTTTGCTGTAACATCTTTCTCCAATTTGAATGAGAAATCATCTTGTTTTTCTTGTTTTGAGGCAGTGAAATCCTTCTTCTCCATTTGCTCCTCCATGGTCCGGGTCAGCGCTGGTTTGGTCTCCTGCTCCTGCCTGCTCTTCAGCTCATATCCCTCCTGAAGTTTCCCCAGAGGAATATCCACATTGGGAGTCTCATCCTCTTCCTCTTCATCCTCATCCTCCTCCCTGCCCCTGGTGTCCATCTCTGGGACTGCAGGTTCATCCGACGAAGGTGACTTGAAGCATTTATCATCTTCCAGAGATGACGTGGGTGAAATCGTTCCAGCGGAGTGAAGGTAGTCCTTAGCAAGTGCGGATTTGGCTAGCTGGTTGTTGGCCTCCGTCTGCTTGTATGACTGGTCCTCAGTAGCAAAAGACGATAGCTTATCGCACTCTGTGATGGAAGTGGCTGATGACACATGCTCCTCTTCGGCAAGCGGCGCTGAGATGACCACGGGGAAGGGTGCCAGCTCCTGCTCCTGCTGAGAAAACTGGAAGGAGGCTTTGCTTTTCGCGTCTCTGGGTTGCTGCACGCCCTGTACACTGGCGAAGCTCCCCGGGATGTCAGGCACACATACGTCTCCCACGTCATAGCTCAAGAATCGGTCTTCCGTGGTCTCCTCACGGATTTCCTCCTCGTCCGAGATTGTCTGCTCCGTCTCTGAGAAAGCTGGGATGGTCTCGTCTTGGATGTACGAGAACTGGTCGGACTTTGTTTCGTCGGATTTGCCTTTTACAATCTCGGCTTCTTCCGTGTTTTCCACTTCAGCTTTTTCAATCACGTCTTCGTCTTCGGAACTTTCGCTCTTCTTCAAGCTTTGCTTGGTTTCCTGGACTTGCTCCTGTTTTTCCTCTGACTTTGGTCTCTCTTGCTCATGCACCTCCTCCTGCTTCAACTTCTCAAACTCCTGCGTGAGGTCTTCTGGCGTGGAGACACTGGAGCGCTCCATGGTCGCCTCCTGGGCTTTCTGCACTGGCTCAGCTGGTTTCTTCTTCTTCTTAATCACCTTCTTCTCCACTCCGTCATCTTTGGTGGCTTTGCTTTTCTCTGCCTTGGGTTTGGCCTGAGCTTTGGCCTTGTGTAGCGTCTTCCGCACCTCGGGAGTCAGTGGCTTCAGGTCGGGTTTGGTGATTTTCCGCAGTTCTGGCTTCTTCTTCGTCTCGTCTTTCTTTACTTTGTCTTTCTTCTCTGGTTTATCCTTCTTGTTCTTGTCCTCATCCTTCTTCTTCGGCTTCTCGTCGTCTTTTTTCTTGCCGATCTCTTTGGTGATTTTGCTCTTCTCCACTTCTGTGTTCTTCTTCTGTTTGCTCGCTTTAGAACTGACCTTTTCTTTCTTCTCCTTATTTTCCTTGGGGATCTCTGGCTTTGCTTTCTCCACGACTTTGTTCTCCTTCTCCGGCTTCACCTCCTTCTCTTCATCGTGGCTCGTTGACTCTTTCTTGGCCTTAGGTTTGGGCGAGGACTTCAGGCTCTCCTTGCTGTCCGTTCGTGAGCGCATCTTGGTCTGCTTAAGGATCGGTGGAGGAGCACCGGTCGCAATATCTTTTTCTGTTGCAACCGGAAACCGCAGGAAGTCAAGATGTTTGAGCTTCTCCAGACCTTCGAAGATCTTGTTCTGCGGAGCATTTCCAGGGAACAGCACACGCACAATCTTCTCCGTGGGTTTGTGCGGAATCCAAACGATGAGCGCAGTTACCGAAGTCAAATACGGAACAGAGATCTCCGCCTCTTTCCCGTTGGACAAAGTAATTCCGGTCTTGGCTTTGCTATTGCCAGCCCATTTCTGCATGAGAAACTGCATCTCCTTGCTCTCCTTCACTGGGTTCAACACGTACATGTCCAGTTTGCCCACTCCCAGTTTATGGAACAGCGTGATGGGCTCGATGGTGTTGCTGACCACACGGTGGAGAGGTTCTGGGGTGATTCCCAGTTTGTTAAGGTACTGCAGTGTGAGAGACGCCTCTTCGATGCTGCGTTTGGCCTTCAGCGTGGACTCTGGAGTGCGAAGCTTCTCCGGGACGTTGAAGAACACAATGCCAAGTTCGGGAGAGATCAGGTTCTTGGCCCAGTCCCCGTTGCTCCCCCTGTTCTTCTCCTCCTCCTCCTTCTCCGCGATCTTGCGCTGGAAAAGCCCATTGATCCCGGGTAAGTTGTCGGCGCCGATGTGTGTGAGCAGCACCGAGTCGATCCGGTCCAGGTGCCGCACCAGTTTCCAGAAGCAGGACTTGCGCTCAGAGCCACCGTCCACTAGAACATTGAATCCGTTAACGGCAAAGAGGGCGGAGTCTCCTCGGCCACCGGGGAAGATGTAGCAGCAAGGTTTGGAGAGTTTGAGGAATCCGCCCGAGTTGGGGGGCTCCAGCAGGTCGAAGGGTGAGGGCACGTCCACCGTCTCCGACACGTACTCCGTGAACTCGCTCACGCCGTCCATGGTGTCGCAGGGGGGAGGGGCCGAGGGGTGCGAGTCCAGGAGCAGGTGCAGGTCCAGGGGGGAGGCGAGGGGGAGGCAGGTCCACTCCGGGTCGGAGGGGGCGGAGACAGTAAGGGAGGAACGGCACGGCAACTCACAGAGAGACTCGAGAACCTGGAAGAGAGAGACGAGAGTGACAAGAGGGAATACAACAGGACAGAAGCTGAAGATAAGGCATTTTGGCTCTGATGAACCGGGTCGTACCTCGGGTGATGAAAGGAGGTCACGAACACGTCGGGCTCCAATGGCTCCTGTCTGCAGACGTATCTGTCGCTCTGAGCCCTGTCCACTCAGTACCAGCAGCTTCCACCGGGAGGCGTCTGTGAGTAGCCCACGCACCTGTGGGAGAGAGACTGTGGTCAGGGAGCAGCGTCTGCCACCCGAGCAGTAATCCCCATGGACTGGATGGAGTAAGCCCCAATCAAACTATGGAGAGCTCTTGGTTAATCTACTCAGGCTGTTGTCTCCCCTCCCCCAAGTCTCTGTGGGCGGAGTCTCATGCATCTGTGGGCGGAGTCTCACCTCTTTGTGGGCGGAGTCTCATGTCTTTGTGGGCAGAGTCTCACCTCTTTGTGGGCGGATTCTTGCGTAGGGTTCACTAGGACGACAGTTTCCAGGACATCACTGCGGTACGACAGCGTCCTTTGACCTGAAACCGAGAGAGAGACCTGCGTTTAAGAGAGAGACCAGAGATCAGTGAGAGAGGGACCAGAGAGACCAGAGAGACCAGAAACTAGTGAGAGAGAAGGACCCGAGAGACCAGAGAGACCAGAGACCAGTGAGAGAGAGAGGGACCCGAGAGACCAGAGAGACCAGAGAGACCAGAGACCAGTGAGAGAGAAGGACCCGAGAGACCAGAGAGACCAGAGACCAGTGAGAGAGATAGGTACTAGAGACCAGTGAGACCAGAGACCAGAGAGACCGGAGGGACCAGAGAGACCAAAGAGACCAGAGAGAGACAAAAAAGAAACCAGAGAGAGACGAGAAAGAGACCAGAAAGAGACCAGAGAGAGACGTTGATACATTTCAAAAATATATTTCTCTAGGACAACTTTACAAAAGAAAGAGTAGCACGTATAACAGCCCAAACTCTGACAGTGAGCGCTTCACTCACACAAACCCAGCTCCACGGCTCGTTACGCTGTCATTCTGCAGAGTTTTGTCCCTGAGTGTGACGTGTGACAGACTTCTTCCCCAGAGCCACAGGAAACAGCTGTGTTTGGAGGAGATTCTTCAACTAAATTTGAGGAAGAAGTATCAGAGTTTATGGTATGTGTGTGTGTGTGTGTGTGTGTGTGTGTGTGGTGTGTCTGTGTGTCTTTGTGTGTGTCTGTGTGTGTGTGCGGAGCTGCCATTGGCTGTTGCCATGGAGACGATCAGCTGTTCCACTGACCCAGTCTGAGACGACGCAATGCAGCATTTCACTGCACCACCACACCTCCAACACACACACAGATGTTACACACACACACACACACCTCCAACACACACACAGATGTTACACACACACACACACACCTCCAACACACACACAGATGTTACACAGACACACACATACACCTCCAACACACACACCTCAAACACACACACACACACACACACCTCCAACACACACACAGATGTTACACACACACACACACATACCCTCCAACACACACACCTCAAACACACACACACAACACGTACACACACAGATGTTACACGCACACACACAAAGATACTACACATACACAGGCACACACACACACACCCAATACAAACACACACACACAGACGTTACAAACACGCACACACACACACACTTTTTACACGTGCACAAAGTTATAGATATTATCACACACAATGCACAATCAGAACTGAGAAGACTTTTTTGTGGTAACAGGTGTGTGTTTGTGCCTCTGTTAGTGTGTGTGTGTGTGTGTCTGTCTGTGCGTGTTTGTTTTAGTGCCTCTGTGTATGTGTGTGTGTTTGTGCCTCTGTGTGTGTGTGTGGGTGTGTGTGTGTGTGTCTGTGTAACATCTGTATGCGTGTCTGTGTGTGTGTATTTGTGCCTCTGTCTGTATGTGTGTGTGTGTCTGTCTGTGTGTAACATGTGTGTGTGTGTGTGTGTGTGTGTGTGTGTCTGTGTGTGTGTATTCAGACAGAGGGGATTACTCTGTTGCATCACTGGGTTCAGACTGAGGCTGCAACAATTGCAGCACCAGATGTTGGGCAGGCAGTAAATATCCACTGATTGCTGACTTGATCAGTGGTCTGAGCGGAGCCTGCAGGGCCTCTGTGGGGTCTATGTTTTATCAACAGAGAGACAATAGAGAGAGACCAGAGAGAGAGAGAGACCAGAGAGAGACCAGAGAGAGAGAGAGACCAGAGAGAGACCAGCGAGAGAGACCAGAGAGAGGCCAGAGACCAGCGAGAGAGACCAGAGAAAGAGACCAGAGAGAGACTTGAGAGAGACCAGAGAGAGAGACCAGAGAGAGAGACCAGAGAGAGAGACCTGAGAGAGAGACCTGAGAGAGAGACCTGAGAGAGAGACCAGAGAGAGAGACCAGAGAGAGACCAGAGAGAGACCAGAGAGAGACCAGAGAGAGACCAGAGAGAGACACCAGAGAGACACCAGAGAGACACCAGAGAGAGACAAGAGAGAGACCAGAGAGAGAGACCAGAGAGAGACCAGAGAGAGACCAGAGAGAGACCAGAGAGAGACCAGAGAGAGACCAGATAGAGACCAGATTGACTCCTACATCCTCCAGGTCTAGACCAGATCCATATTTCAGACAAAGTGCTGACACAGAGTGAGACTCATGTTTCTGCTGCGACGGAGACTTCCCATAATCCTCTGCTGCTGTGGCGCCGCCTGCATCACGTCCACAGTCTGTGATAACCGCGGTGTAGCCCATAGACTATAAAGCCCAATAGAGAAGAGCTCATGGGGGAAGTTTTGCCGTAGCTCTCTCTGGCTCCTATTGACTCCCATGGTGTTTATGATGTGATCCTGTCTTTGTAAATCCAGATGTGAGTCCAATGAAAATCGACCAATCAGAGGCCTTCACTCCCAGGTTCAGTGTCTTGCCCAAGGACACAATGACAGTAGACATGAGTGAGAGTCAGTGGATAAGGTCCTGCTGGGGGTTTGAACCCACGACATTCACGCTCTACTCGCTCCCAGAGAGAGACCAGAGAGAGAGACCAGAAAGAGACCAGAGAGAGACCAGAGAGAGAGACCAGAGAGAGATCAGAGAGAGACCAGATAGAGATCAGAGAGAGACCAGATAGAGATCAGAGAGAGACCAGATAGAGATCAGAGAGAGACCAGAGAGAGACCAGAGAGAGAGACCAGAGAGAGACCAGAGAGAGACCAGATAGAGATCAGAGAGAGACCAGAGAGAGACCAGAGAGAGAGACCAGAGAGAGACCAGAAAGAGACCAGAAAGAGATCAGAGAGAGACCAGAGAGAGAGACCAGAGAGAGATCAGAGAGAGACCAGATAGAGATCAGAGAGAGACCAGAGAGAGACCAGAGAGAGACCAGATAGAGATCAGAGAGAGACCAGAGAGAGACCAGAGAGAGAGACCAGAGAGAGACCAGAGAGAGATCAGAGAGAGACCAGAGAGAGACCAGAGAGAGACTAGCGAGACATCAGTGAGAGTCGGTGGAGAAGGTCTCGTTGGGGAATTGAACCCACAACCTTTATGCTCTACTCGCTCAGTCCATTCCTAATACACGGACTATGGTCTGGACCAGTGTAAAACCGGTGTGTTTTAGTTTACATTGAGTTATATTTTTCTGGGTAACGTGAATGTAGTCTGCAGGACCACAGCGCCCCCTGTGGCCATGGGTGGGACAGCTTTGATATGTTTGTTTAAAACACGGAAGTGTGAAAAAGGTCTATACTACTCTATCCAGATATTATTATAGATCCATGGTTTGCTCTAATCCTCATGGTCTCTTTTTCTGCAGTGATTAAAGCAAGGCCTGTAAAATAAAGCTGAGTTTGAGTCCCTCTTGTTTTTGACCTGAGCTTTAAAGTTACAGCTTTAAAATGAGCTCAGAGCTTAACTTCAACTACATTTCAAACAAATCTAATTATCCTTTATTAGTGATGTCGCACAAGACCCCAGGAACACTATGCTAACGCGATGCTAACACTATGCTAACGCGATGCTAACACTATGCTAACGCGATGCTAACACTATGCTAACGCGATGCTAACACTATGCTAACGCGATGCTAACACTATGCTAACGCGATGCTAACACTATGCTAACGCGATGCTAACACTATGCTAACGCGATGCTAACACTATGCCTATGTGATGCTAAAATTATGCTAACGCGATGCTAACGCGATGCTAACATTATGCTAAAGCAATGCTAACACAATGCTAAAGCAATGCTAAAACTATGCTAACGCGATGCTAACACTAAGCTAAAGCGATGCTAACACAATGCGAAAACAATTCTAATGCGATGCTCACACTATGCTAACACTATGCTAACACTACGCTAACACTATGCTAATGCTGATCTCAGACCAGTGCTGGAACGAGGCCCAGAACCAAATCAGGACCCAGGTACCAGAAGCAGTCCCTCAGGCTGGGACCAGGACCGGTCCCTCAGACTGGGACCAGAGCAGAACCACGGACAATTAGAGATCGGGACCCAGAAATGAGAGCCAGAGGTCAGGTCCAAGACCCAAAACCAGAATGGGACATTGACCGGGGCCTGACCAGGGCCAGACCAGGACTAGAATAGGGACCAGTCACTCCGACAGGACCAGAGCAGGATCAGGGCACAGAACAGAGCCTTTGTTTGATTGTTTCCAACTCTGAACAAATTACACTCAACTATAACTGTACTGTAGTCCTGGTCCTGGTCCTGGTTCAGTCCCGGTTCTGGTTCAGTCCCGGTTCAGTCTTGGTTCAGGCCAAAATCAGACCTGATTAGTAAGTAGTTTTTCTATTGAATATTTAAAATTAACACAACATTTTGTGCTTAAAGAAAGTTTCTCACAAAAGAAAGTTGTAATTCTGGTCCGGATCTAGTTTCGCAAAACGCTCGCAGAGACAGCAACAGACCAGAGAGAGACCAGAGACCAGAGAGGGACCAGAGAGGGACCAGAGAGGGACCAGAGAGAGACCAGAGAGGGACCAGAGAGAGGCCAGATAGAGACCAGAGAGAGAGACCATGAGACCAGAGAGGGACCAGAGAGAGACCAGAGAGGGACCAGAGAGAGACCAGAGAGGGACCAGAGAGGGACCAGAGAGGGACCAGAGAGAGACCAGAGAGGGTCCAGAGAGGGACCAGAGAGGGACCAGAGAGAGACCAGAGAGGGACCAGAGAGGGACCAGAGAGGGACCAGAGAGAGACCAGAGAGGGACCAGAGAGAGGCCAGATAGAGACCAGAGAGAGAGACCATGAGACCAGAGAGGGACCAGAGAGAGACCAGAGAGGGACCAGAGAGAGACCAGAGAGGGACCAGAGAGGGACCAGAGAGGGACCAGAGAGAGACCAGAGAGGGTCCAGAGAGGGACCAGAGAGGGACCAGAGAGAGACCAGAGAGGGACCAGAGAGGGACCAGAGAGGGACCAGAGAGAGACCAGTGAGGGACCAGAGAGGGACCAGAGAGGGACCAGAGAGAGACCAGTGAGGGACCAGAGAGGGACCAGAGAGGGACCAGATTGAGGCCAGAGAGAGACCAGATATTTTAGACACAAACTATGTGTTAGAAACTGTTAAACACGTGATGACAACACAGAGATGAACCGAGTGAACTGTGACGTCACAGAGGCAGATTCAGCACAGAGCGTTCTGTGAGGAGGCTCCACGGTC
Organism: Knipowitschia caucasica; assembly: GCA_964034765.1. NCBI lineage: Eukaryota > Metazoa > Chordata > Actinopteri > Gobiiformes > Gobiidae > Knipowitschia > Knipowitschia caucasica. The sequence goes on from OZ035826.1 coordinate 4,678,965, forward strand.
CGCACAGGCCTCTCCTGCAGGAGGCGCACGGGCTCCTCTCTCCTTCAAACCTGCGGCGTGGGCGCGGCTGTGCGCGTGCAGGCCGCGGACACACGACAGAGGACAGATGCAGAGGAGACACATGCGGAGGAGCACAGAGGACAGAGGAGGAGAAAGGAGGAGCAGGGAGGACAGAGAGGAGGCGGAGAGAGAAGGAGGGAGTAAGAGGCAAATACAGACGTGGAGGAGGAGACACTCACCAGGCAGAAAAACGCCGCTCCTGCCGCTGCTGCGTCAAAGCTCCAGCCTCAGCACCAGAGGGGAGGCGCGTGCACGGAGGGAGGCGCGCGCATGAGAGCACCGCGAGAGGAGAGAGGCTGGAGCGTGACGTCACCGCCGGTATTATGAGAGACGTGCACGCTCATTACTGTGCACGCATGCACCCTCCGTACCACGCGCCCCTGCTGACCCGGGACAAAGGACACTCCCTGTCCCGGGTCAGAGCGAGTTAGAGCCAGTGGCACGAGTGGAACCATGTGTGAAAGTGAGTCCCAACATGTGGACCTGCGCCAACTTCCAAAACTTAAAGGAGAAGTATTCAGCAGTAGTGTCTGCGGAATACGATTGAACTCTCTCTGGTCTCTCTCTTTGGTCTCCCTCTGGTCTCCCTCTGGTCTCTCTCTGGTCTCTCTCTTTGGTCTCCCTCTGGTCTTTCTCTGGTCTCTCTCTGGTCTCTCTCTCTGGTCTCTCTTTGGTCTCCCTCTGGTCTTTCTCTGGTCTCTCTCTGGTCTCTCTCTGGTCTCTCTCTGGTCTCTCTCTTTGGTCTCCCTCTGGTCTTTCTCTGGTCTCTCTCTGGTCTCTCTCTCTGGTCTCTCTTTGGTCTCCCTCTGGTCTTTCTCTGGTCTCTCTCTGGTCTCTCTCTGGTCTCTCTCTGGTCTCGCTCTGGTCTCGCTCTGGTCTCGCTCTCTGGTCTCTCTCTTTGGTCTCCCTCTGGTCTTTCTCTGGTCTCTCTCTGGTCTCGCTCTCTGGTCTATCTCTTTGGTCTCCCTCTGGTCTCTCTTTCTCTGGTCTCTCTCTTTGGTCTCTCCCACCTCTTTAAATTAATAATAATAATAATGCATCAGTTTTATACAGCGCTCTGGACGCTCAAAGTCTCTTCACATCATCATTCTTTCTCTCCAAACACAGCAGTGATAAACTACTGTAGCCACAGCTGCCCTGGGGCACACTGACAGAAGCGAGGCAACCAGTCTGTGCCATCGGCCCCTCCCACCACCACCAACCATTCACACACACACCAGACTCATTCTAGGCAATGGGGGTGAAGTGTCTTGCCCAAGGACACAACCACAGTTTGGCACACACACAGTTCTTTCTAAGAGGAATGGGGCAGAATTCCTGACTGCATGAAGAAGAAGTATTTACCTTTGACCTCGGAGGAGAACTGAGCCGAGTGTCGAGTCTGGAACAACTTCAGCTCTGAGTCCAAGTCCAAGTCCAGACCAGAGACCCAAGACCGGAGCCCTGAGGAGAGACAAGAGACCAGGGTCAGACCAGAGAGACTAGAGCGAGAGTGACCAATGTTAGACAGGAGAGAGACCAAAGAGACCAGAGAGAGACCAGTGAGAGAGCAGAGAGAGACCAGAGAGAGACCAGTGAGAGACCAGAGAGAGACCAGAGGGAGAACAGAGAGAGACCAGAGAGAGACCAGAGAGAGACCAGAGAGAGACCAGAGAGAGAGACCAGAGAGAGACCAGAGAGAGACCAGTGAGAGACCAGAGAGAGACCAGAGGGAGAACAGAGAGAGACCAGAGAGAGACCAGAGAGAGACCAGAGAGAGACCAGTGAGAGACCAGAGAGAGACCAGAGAGAGACCAGTGAGAGACCAGAGAGAGACCAGAGAGAGACCAGTGAGAGACCAGAGAGAGACCAGAGGGAGAACAGAGAGAGAGACCAGAGATAGACCAGAGATAGACCAGAGAGAGATACCAGAAATGGACCAGAGAGAGAGACTAGAGAGAGAGAACAGAGAGAGAGACCAGAGAGAGACCGGAAGGAGAACAGAGAGACCAGAGAGAGAACAGAGAGAGACCAGAGAAAGACCAGAGATAGACCAGAGAGAGAGACCAGAGAGAGAGACCAGAGAGAGAGACCAGAAAGAGTGACCAGAGAATGACCTGAGAGAGACCAGAGAGAGAGAGACCAGAGAGAGAACAGAGAGAGAACAGAGAGAGAACAGAGAGAGACCAGAGAGAGACTGGAGGAAGAACAGAGAGAGACCAGGGGGAGAAGAATTGAAATTTGGATTGGATGGATGGATTTTTTTTTTTTACAACATGCATCACACACATTCTTGGGTTTGTATCATTAAAGCCGGGGTATGTAACTTCCAGACCACAACAATAAAACATGTGTTATTTATGAGACTAAAGTTACGTATCCCAACTTTAATATAGTGTAAATACAGACTGACCACTGAGACCTGGTTCAGTTCTGGTTCAGTTCTGGTTCAGTCCTGGTTCGGTCTTAGCTGTCGTCTTGTTTTTCTGCTGCATTTTCCTTCTATTCAAAAACGCAGCAGAAATATGACCCTCACATCAGCAGAGTCTGACTCCAGACCTAGTCCAGACCTAGTCCAGACCAGGTTCAGACCTGTTCAGACCTGGCTCAGACCAATCACATAATCTTCAGACTGCTGCATAACTTGACATTAGCTCTATAGCCACTATGCTAGTCCTGGTCAAGACCTGGTATGATGTGGGTCTTGGTCTGATCTCAGCCCCTGGTCTCAGTCCTGGTCCAGACCTGCTTCAGACGGAGTTTAATCCTGGTTCAGTCCTGACTCACTGCTGCATGACTTACAATTGGGATTAAATTACATTTAGTCCAGGGTCTCAGTCCTGGTCCCAGTCCTGGTCCCAGTCCTGGTCTCAGTCCTAGTCGCAGTCCTGGTCTCAGTCCTGTTCCACACCTGTTATAATCCGGGTCTTGGTCCGATCTAAGTCTAGATCTTGCTGTAGCGGTCCGATGATGATGAGGAGTCGGTGCTGATGCTGCGCTGGAGGAGCCGTCGCCATGGTGACTGTGGCTGAGCATGACACAGCAGAGATGGAGAAGGGGGAGGGGCCTATCTGCATAAACCCCCTCCCTTTCTGTGAGAAAGCTACTCTTTCAAACTCAACACAAGGACCTTCAACCTCATCAATAACACATGTTTAAAGCTCAAGTCTGTAACTTTAGTCTAAATAACACATGTTTAAAGCTCAGGTCTGTAACTTTAGTCTAAATAACACATGTTTAAAGCTGAGGTCTGTAACTTTAGTCTAAATAACATGTTTAAAGCTGAGGTCTGTAACTTTAGTCTAAATAACACATGTTTAAAGCTGAGGTCTGTAACTTTAGTCTAAATAACACATGTTTAAAGCTGAGGTCTGTAACTTTAGTCTAAATAACACATGTTTAAAGCTGAGGTCTGTAACTGTAGTCTAAATAACACATGTTTTAAGCTCAGGTCTGTAACTTTAGTCTCATAAATAACAACACCCAGAACTTTTGTGAAAATACTTTTATTTCTCATTTCTGACTTTTCTAAGACATTTTGCTCACAAAAATATTAGCAACAATATTAGCTGCAAATTAAGACATGGATTAGATTAAAAAGCAGAAGCCAAAGAGAGTTTGTTTCATTTTCCACATTAGAGATAACGCGGCAGGCACTTTGGTACCTCTCACTTTAGGTTGGGTTAAGATCTGTTTTAGCAGTGTTTAAAGGGCCTGTATGTGGGTTAGTTTATAACAGCAGTTGTCTCACAAAATGCTAAACCACTAGCTCATTTCTAACCTGCTAGCACAATGAAGCCCAATGGGGAGGTGCTCAGGGTTCATTCACGAGGAAACTCCAGCTTGCCTTAGCAACACGTCTGCCCTTGTAACTGCGCAAAGCTAATGCTGATGAACAAATGCCCAATAAGGAAATTGTCTCCAGCTAGCTTACGTTCAAATCGGCCCATAAAGCTAACACTATGGTGATGTCACACTCTGTCAGTCCATTCCTGATATACGCTCGCAGAGGTCAGTCTGATGGAGAGTGGGCGTGGTCAGTCTGATTGATCCCCCAGACTGACCTTCGGTAACAGCTGAAACACATGTTCTTGTCCGATAAATCCGGAGTGAGTCAAACCGCACTGTTTAAGTTTCTCCAAAAAGGAAAGACAACAAGAATAATATCCTCATTTATAGAAACATCAAACCTGACTTTATAAAAACAACTTCAGGTTTTAAACCCTGTGGCTTTTGATGTTCAGGCTGTTTTTCTGCTACATGTCGCGCTGTCTGCACTTATGGGGTCCATACAAACACATTGTCTACACTTATGGGGTCCATACAAACTGACTAACACACACACACACGTTGTCTGCACTTATGGGGTCCATACAAACACATTGTCTACACTTATGGGGTCCATACAAACTGACTAACACACACACGTTGTCTGCACTTATAGGGTCCATACAAACACATTGTCTACACTTATGGGGTCCATACAAACTCAAGAACACACACACACACACACGCTGTCTGCACTTATGGGGTCCACACTAAGACATACACGTTGTTGGCACTTGGTCCACACAAAAACGTTGCACTTAAGGGTCCACATCAACACATACACTCACAAGTGCTGTCTGCACTTATGGGCTTCCCTAAAACTCACTAACACACACATTCACGTACTGTCTACACTTATGGGGTCCAAACAAACACACTAGCACACACACACTCATGCGTTGTCTGCACTTATAGGGTCCATGCAAACTCACTAACACACAAACATGTAGCAGCGACAGCGAGCATTGAGGTTTGACTACCAGAGTCATTTAACTGTTGTGAAGACCTCATATTGAGAGTTGAGAGTAACAGATTCCAAAAGCTTGTAGCAAAAATACCTCTAAGCTTTGATCTGCTCCTAGAAATGATTTGATATAAATACTTCAGTTTCAAGACAACAGATAAAGCTCAGATTGCAAGTTTCAGGTCCAGTGCGGAGAACCGTGTCAGCTGTATGAAGACTGTGTGACGTTCTAGGTCTCAGTGGTCTCAGTGTTCTCTGTGAAGTCTGGCTCCCTGGTCTCTGTAGTCTCCCTGGTCTCCGCAGTCTCCCTGGTCTCCGCAGTCTCCCTGGTCTCCGCAGTCTCCCTGGTCTCCGCAGTCTCCCTGGTCTCCGCAGTCTCCCTGGTCTCCGCAGTCACCCTGGTCTCCGCAGTCACCCTGGTCTCCGCAGTCACCCTGGTCTCCGCAGTCTCCCTGGTCTCCGCAGTCTCCCTGGTCTCCGCAGTCTCCCTGGTCTCCGCAGTCTCCGTAGTCTCCGTATTCTCTGGCTCTGGGCTCCACATGCAGTCACTTGTGTGGAAGAACTCGTCTGCTTCAGGGGACTGAGGCGTCTGTGAGCTGGATCCTGCTTCACTGCTGCTCTCCCGCAGCTCCAGGAGCACAGGCAGAGACCCGGGGAGAGAGAACGGCTCCAGACGGGCCAGGGGCAGATCTGAAGCCTCCACCTGGGACTGGGACCGCTCTGAAGCCTCCATCTGAGACTGGGACAGGTCTGAGAGAGATGCACAGAGACTGTCGGACAGCAGGAGCCCCTCCGTCGGCTGAAAGACAAAGAAAAGGTCACTCTCGCTGGTCTCACTCTCGCTGGTCTCACTCTCGCTGGTCTCTGCCTTGCTGGTCTCTGCCTTGCTGGTCTCTGCCTTGCTGGTCTCTGCCTTGCTGGTCTCTCACCTCGCTCGGCTTCTCGTGGTCGTCTTGTGGTGAGTTGTTTGGAGCCAGAGGAAGGTCTGACGCGGCTGTAGTGCATTGTGGGTCGTTAGCTTGCGGCGTGGGGTTAGCGTCCTCGCTGCTCTGAGGCGTTAGTTTGTCGCTAAAGCTAAACCTGGGGGAGGAGTCAGCGGTGGGGGAGGAGGGGCCAGCGCTGGACACGGTGCTGGAGGGTCCACTGCTGTCTGTGAAGGGAAAATACACACGTCAGAATACACTCGGGGTGGTCTGGTCCAGGTCTGTACTGGTCTGGTCTGGTCCAGGTCTAGCACTCACACCAGGGAGGCCGGTCTCTGGGTCTTAGGGCAGAGGGTAGGACTCTCTGAGGGAGATAGGACTCCACAGACAGCTGCTGAGCGGAGAACATGGCCGACAGAGCTGCAGACAAACAGAATATTATATCTCATCGTGTGTGTGCGCGTGTGCGTTCGTGTGCAGTTGTGTACCTCTGCTCGCACGGCTGTGTGTGTCTCCTGCGTTCTCACAAACCAAACTCAGGAACTCAGTGACTTTCTTGAGCGACAGGGAGTTGTGTAACGTCTCCAGAGGATAGATGGAGGGCACCATCGAGCAGCCCTCGAACCCTAAACAAACACACACATAAACAAATACACACACACACACACAAATTATCACCAAAAGTATCACCAAAATGAAGCAGACAATACAAACTGTTACATGAGACACAAGTCATGCTGAAAACAAACCCAAACCATGAGGGAAACATAAACATAACAGAAATCATGTTCAGATTCACACACAGCATGATGCTGCCCCTCCCTCACACTGAGGCTCATGACAGTGTTAGTGTCTCCTCTGTCCACAGCATGATGCTGCCCCTCCCTCACACTGAGGCTCATGACAGTGTTAGTGTCTCCTCTGTCCACAGCATGATGATGCCCCTCCCTCACACTGAGGCTCATGACAGTGTTAGTGTCTCCTCTGTCCACAGCAGGATGCTGCCCCTCCCTCACACTGAGGCTCATGACAGTGTTAGTGTCTCCTCTGTCCACAGCATGATGCTGCCCCTCCCTCACACTGAGGCTCATGACAGTGTTAGTGTCTCCTCTGTCCACAGCATGATGATGCCCCTCCCTCACACTGAGGCTCATGACAGTGTTAGTGTCTCCTCTGTCCACAGCAGGATGCTGCCCCTCCCTCACACTGAGGCTCATGACAGTGTTAGCGTCTCCTCTGTCCACAGCATGATGCTGCCCCTCCCTCACACTGAGGCTCATGACAGTGTTAGTGTCCCCTCTGTCCACAGCACGATGCTGCCCACCCCTCTCATATGACTTCTGAAAGCAGGATTTACTTATATCTTTCTTTAAGTAAATGTCTGAAAGGTTCTGAAGAACTCTAACATAGAGCTGAGAACTCAGCCGCAGTAGCATTTATCACACACATGTGACCGGCCTCTGGGGCAGCCGCGGCGCCAGTGATAGGCCCGGGTAGGCCGGTGCCTACCAGTTTTTTTCTTGGCCTACTCAAATTTGTTCTTCGCCTCTCAAGTCATTAACCTTTTTATTAAAAGTCATAATTTAAATATTGTTATTTTTATACACACATCATTGCCTAAATGTTGCGTTCTAATGTTTTAAGAAAATGTAACCCCCTGAGCGTTCACGTTGCTTCAAATAGTCCTGTTTATTGGCTGAATAATTTTGTCCAATAATCTGCATGATCATATCACACAGCGCAAAGCTCGTTCCCGAGAACAAGCAGCCATTCCTCGTCTTTAAGATTGACAACGCTCTCAAAACATTCACAACAAAGCAGCCTTTTTAGTCATTTTAGTTTTAAGAAAGTTCAGCGTGAACTTCGTGAGGTAGAGGAGCCAGAGGCCCGGGCCCGTAGGTCCCAGAGGAGGAGAGCGCAGTCAGGCCAGGTTCACCTCGCACTGATGAGGTAAACCCCAGGCCTGTGTGTGTGAGACACAGGGCCTCATGTATGAAACTTGCTGTGTTTTCATTGAGCATCATGTTTCAAAAGTTGAATTTGCGCATCGGAAAAAGTCTAATGGAAAAATGCAAACTTCGAATAAATCACAGCTCATGATCAGGACCCTCTATTAAATCTGACTTGTGTGTGTATTATTTTGATCTGTATGTTTTTAAAATGTGAAGCGGTTTGTGATCCTGAACAGTGAAAGGCTCTATATAAATACACTTTACGCAACAGGGATGTGTGACCCAGCTATTGCTGTGACAGGCTCTGCGCTGCGTAATTACACACGGCTATTTGTATTCCTCACATCTGGTAAAGCAATGTGTTATTTCATTAGATTTGTGTTAGCCTCACACAGACACACACCCCAATAACGCACTGATGGTATTGCTCACTCCAAATGTCTCACTGCCCTGTCCAGAGTGCGCAGCGAGTGCCGTGAGATATCGCGCCACATAACTCCTCAAATGTGCAGAAGTTTTGGCTTCAGTTTCTTTGTGAAATCTGGACCGCAAACACTCTCTGAAGTGTACAGCGCTTCAATGCGCACTTCTACCCCGAGCCAGGCTGCGTCCAAGACACTGCAGACGCTTCATTCATGAGAGCCACCGCTGCATGATATATATGAATTATTCATTCATTCATTCAATCAATCTATATTTATTCACTTCTACAATTCAAGAGAGATTTTTCTAATGTATCAAAACTATTTTTGCAAATTTGTGCAAAACGCAGCTGAATATATAGCGTATATTTATTTTTACATAAACATAACAAACAAACGTGCCTTTTGAGGCTTCCAACAGTCTTTTTGGACTTCCGTGCCGACCTGTCGTGAACATTGCTGCATAATTCTAGGCGTGACTTTCATAAATACGTTCGTATTCAGCTGATTTATCAACACCCGCAGCTGCGTATACGCTCAGATCTGGGCTGATCTCACACGTTCATAAATCCGACGTTGGATTTTGCGTAAATGGAATATACACCCCAAATGTACACATTTTTCTACGCAAGTTTCATAAATGAGCTTGTGTGTATGTGTGTGCTTGGGTGCGTGTGTGTGCGTGCGTTTGAACCATATTCTTTGAAACCCCGTGCGAATTTGGCCTACTTACTAATCTGCAGGCCTACCCAAAATTGCAAACCTGGCGCCGCTACTGCTCTGGGGAACGACACGACTCGGGTCAAGTGTAACTTCATCTAAATGTCATCAACCACCAAACCACCACAGCAGACAACATGCTCCAAACCAGGCCAGACGGAGCCAGATCACACTGGAACCAGACCACATGCTCCGGATCAAGCCAGACTGAGCCAAACCATACTACGATTAGGCAGCAGGCCTCAGACCGGGCCTCAGACCGGGCCTCAGACCGGGCCTCAGACCGGGCCTCAGACCGGGCCTCAGACCGGGCCTCAGACCGGGCCGCAGGACTATCACTCAATCATCAAACCGACCAATGACAAAGCAGCGAGCCACACAAGTGCCATGAAATTAGGTCCCGGGATCTGGACCAGGTTTAGATAGTAGCCAATCAGAGGGGGGCACACTAGGGGTTAGGCAGAGACAGGCACTGTGATAGGCCCGTTTCACAATGACGTCACAGATCACAGCAGCGGTGGGGGTTTCCACAGAGATCAGAAGTCATATCAGTAACCATGACTACAAGCGGATAGCAGCGTGTGGATCAACACTGAGAAACTTTACAAAACTGTTTTGTCACGATGCTAACAGCTAACAGCTAGCGCACAGGGACGACCAACAATAAAAAGTGCTCCCTCACTACTGAGCACAGCTGCTGCCCTGTGACGTCAGGCTGAACGGTTCTATCAGCTATAGCAGTGCGAGGTAAGGGGGGGGCAGTGTCAGGCAGAGGGGGCAGGGTCAGACACAGGGGGAGGAGCTTAGATGGCCTCCCTCTCTCTCTCTGACCGTAGCGCAGGGCCTTGACGGGGTCTCGTCCTTGGATCAGACAGTTCCTGAAGATGCGCAGGTGGTAGGAGCACAGGTGGAGGTGATGGGCCAATGCCGCGTCCATGTGTGGGGCGAGGCCTACACACGAGGGGGAGGGTCTTAACGGACTGGGGGAGGGGCTAACGCCAGGAGCGCTCCAGAATCGTTTCAAGAAGCAAGAGAGCTCCTTTAGCGGTTCTGAGAGAAGAAGGGATCAGCGTGAAGAGACAAATTGTAGGTGTTTAAGTGAGTGAGTAAAGGTGGTGTGTGGTTGGTGCAGGTGAGAGGGGGAGGTGGTGTGTGGTTGGTGCAGGTGAGAGGGTGAGGTGGAGTGTGGTTGGTGCAGGTGAGAGGGGGAGGTGGTGTGTGGTTGGTGCAGGTGAGAGGGGGAGGTGGAGTGTGGTTGGTGCAGGTGAGAGGGGGAGGTGGAGTGTGGTTGGTGCAGGTGAGAGGGTGAGGTGGAGTGTGGTTGGTGCAGGTGAGAGGGGGAGGTGGAGTGTGGTTGGTGCAGGTGAGAGGGGGAGGTGGTGTGTGGTTGGTGCAGGTGAGAGGGGGAGGTGGAGTGTGGTTGGTGCAGGTGAGAGGGGGAGGTGGTGTGGTTGGTGCAGGTGAGAGGGGGAGGTGGAGTGTGGTTGGTGCAGGTGAGAGGGGGAGGTGGAGTGTGGTTGGTGCAGGTGAGAGGGGGAGGTGGAGTGTGGTTGGTGCAGGTGAGAGGGGGAGGTGGAGTGTGGTTGGTGCAGGTGAGAGGGTGAGGTGGAGTGTGGTTGGTGCAGGTGAGAGGGGGAGGTGGAGTGTGGTTGGTGCAGGTGAGAGGGGGAGGTGGAGTGTGGTTGGTGCAGGTGAGAGGGGGAGGTGGTGTGTGGTTGGTGCAGGTGAGAGGGGGAGGTGGAGTGTGGTTGGTGCAGGTGAGAGGGGGAGGTGGTGTGGTTGGTGCAGGTGAGAGGGGGAGGTGGAGTGTGGTTGGTGCAGGTGAGAGGGGGAGGTGGAGTGTGGTTGGTGCAGGTGAGAGGGGGAGGTGGAGTGTGGTTGGTGCAGGTGAGAGGGGGAGGTGGTGTGGTTGGTGCAGGTGAGAGGGGGAGGTGGAGTGTGGTTGGTGCAGGTGAGAGGGGGAGGTGGAGTGTGGTTGGTGCAGGTGAGAGGGGGAGGTGGAGTGTGGTTGGTGCAGGTGAGAGGGTGAGGTGGTGTGTGGTTGGTGCAGGTGAGAGGGTGAGGTGGAGTGTGGTTGGTGCAGGTGAGAGGGGGAGGTGGTGTGTGGTTGGTGCAGGTGAGAGGGGGAGGTGGAGTGTGGTTGGTGCAGGTGAGAGGGGGAGGTGGAGTGTGGTTGGTGCAGGTGAGAGGGTGAGGTGGTGTGGTTGGTGCAGGTGAGAGGGGGAGGTGGTGTGTGGTTGGTGCAGGTGAGAGGGTGAGGTGGTGTGGTTGGTGCAGGTGAGAGGGGGAGGTGGTGTGTGGTTGGTGCAGGTGAGAGGGGGAGGTGGTGTGGTTGGTGCAGGTGAGAGGGGGAGGTGGAGTGTGGTTGGTGCAGGTGAGAGGGGGAGGTGGTGTGGTTGGTGCAGGTGAGAGGGGGAGGTGGTGTGGTTGGTGCAGGTGAGAGGGGGAGGTGGAGTGTGGTTGGTGCAGGTGAGAGGGGGAGGTGGAGTGTGGTTGGTGCAGGTGAGAGGGTGAGGTGGAGTGTGGTTGGTGCAGGTGAGAGGGGGAGGTGGAGTGTGGTTGGTGCAGGTGAGAGGGGGAGGTGGTGTGGTTGGTGCAGGTGAGAGGGGGAGGTGGAGTGTGGTTGGTGCAGGTGAGAGGGGGAGGTGGTGTGTGGTTGGTGCAGGTGAGGGGGAGGTGAGTGTGGTTGTGTGCAGGTGAGGGTGAGGTGGAGTGTGGTTGGTGCAGGTGAGAGGGGGAGTGGAGTGTGGTTGGTGCAGGTGAGAGGGGGAGGTGGAGTGTGGTTGGTGCAGGTGAGAGGGGGAGGTGGAGTGTGTTGGTGCAGGTGAGGTGAGGTGGTGTGGTTGGTGCAGGTGAGAGGGGGAGGTGGTGTGTGGTTGGTGCAGGTGAGAGGGTGAGGTGGTGGTTGGTGCAGGTGAGAGGGGGAGGTGGTGTGTGGTTGGTGCAGGTGAGAGGGGGAGGTGGTGTGGTTGGTGCAGGTGAGAGGGTGAGGTGGTGTGGTTGGTGCAGGTGAGAGGGGGAGGTGGAGTGTGGTTGGTGCAGGTGAGAGGGGGAGGTGGTGTGGTTGGTGCAGGTGAGAGGGGGAGGTGGAGTGTGGTTGGTGCAGGTGAGAGGGGGAGGGGAGTGTGGTTGGTGCAGGTGAGAGGGGGAGGTGGAGTGTGGTTGGTGCAGGTGAGAGGGGGAGGTGGTGTGTGGTTGGTGCAGGTGAGAGGGGGAGGTGGAGTGTGGTTGGTGCAGGTGAGAGGGTGAGGTGGAGTGTGGTTGGTGCAGGTGAGAGGGGGAGGTGGAGTGTGGTTGGTGCAGGTGAGAGGGGGAGGTGGTGTGTGGTTGGTGCAGGTGAGAGGGTGAGGTGGAGTGTGGTTGGTGCAGGTGAGAGGGGGAGGTGGAGTGTGGTTGGTGCAGGTGAGAGGGGGAGGTGGTGTGTGGTTGGTGCAGGTGAGAGGGTGAGGTGGAGTGTGGTTGGTGCAGGTGAGAGGGGGAGGTGGAGTGTGGTTGGTGCAGGTGAGAGGGGGAGGTGGAGTGTGGTTGGTGCAGGTGAGAGGGGGAGGTGGTGTGTGGTTGGTGCAGGTGAGAGGGTGAGGTGGAGTGTGGTTGGTGCAGGTGAGAGGGTGAGGTGGTGTGTGGTTGGTCCAATTGTTGGTCTGTGATTAGTTAGAAGCTCAGGGTTACACGTCCGCATTCTGATTGGACGAGAAGCACAAACACAGCACGCCATTGGCCCGAGGAGACGTTATACCTGCAGCAGAACACCCGGGGGGCGGGGCTACAACCGACGAATCGTCTTTAGTGCCTGCACCAGAGGACCAATTAGAACACAGAAGTCACAGCGGACCAATCACAGCAGCAACCAAAACCACACAGCCAATCAGAGACGCGACCAATCCTAACAATCCCAGTTTTTGTTTTTGAGCTAGCCTGGTCTTACCACACCATGGTACTCATTTCATTTTGTACTAAGGTCTGGATGTGCTCCATTGACTCCGTTAACAGGTGGGAGGGGCTAACTGCTTTTGCAGATTGAAACCACTGGATCTGAGTTTACCGTGACGTATGTAATGAGCCCGAGTGAGTGAGGCATTTAGCGTTTAGCCTAGCTTTAGCATGTAGCCTAGCTTTAGCCATCTCCTTTGCCACCAACGGGGCCCGTGGGGAGTAGAGCCACAACATCTTTGCTTCAATGACATTTACTAAACATTCTTCTTGCTCCGGCTTCAGTTTCTTGATATTTGGATTGAACCAGAACAGATTATTTTACTATTGCATTCTCCGACAAACTACGACCAGAAAATTCAGCACAAAGTCTTGACGTCACAGACACCGACCTACAACACCCGCCTCCCCCGCTCTCTGATCCACATCTGCGGTTTATTGCGGGGGTTAAAGGTTCTAAAAACGACACACGATAAGTTAAATCTCTGAAGAAGCTGCTGTATGTTTTAAGGCTGTGAAACCCTCACACACTTTTTACACTTTTCTAACCACCTGAACTCACTGCTGACTGCTGAAGGGAGAGACCAGAGATATAAAACCTGTTGGTTGTAGGTTTGAGCTGCTGCAGCTGTCAAAAGCTGTGCATACACTGTAAATAAACCAGTGCAGAGGACACCGCTCTGAGGGCGGGAGCAGGAAGACCAGAGAGAGACCAGAGAGAGACTAGACAGGGACTAGAGAGAGACTAGAGAGAGACCAGAGAGAAAGGCCAGAGAGAGACCAGAGAGAGACCAGGGAGAAAGACCAGGGAGAAAGAGAGGAGAGACCAGAGAGAGACACCAGAGAGAACAGAGAGTAATCATAGAGAGACCAGAGAGAGAGAGAGACCACCGTACAATAGAACCATGCTCTCATTGTTTTCTCATTCCGGTGTCTAGAAGTGGTGACAGCCTGTTCCAGTGTCGTGGGGAAGAGAGTTAGAAAAACGGTTATAATGTTTATGGACCTGACTCACTGTAATGAGACAGAGTTCACTGTGACCCAAACTCATCAGGGAAACTTGTCTGTAGTTTGGAATGGTTGCCCCTGGCGCCTCAGTCCTGGGTCTAGAGTCTCAGTCCTGGGTCTGAAGTCTCAGTCCTGGGTCTGAAGTCTCAGTCCTGGGTCTACAGCCTCAGTCCTGGGTCTACAGCCTCAGTCCTGGGTCTACAGCCTCAGTCCTGGGTCTACAGCCTCAGTCCTGGTCTAGGTTTTCATCACAGTGTAACAAGTTTAGACCAGAGCCTTTAGACAGAAGGGGCGGGGGAACGTCCCTGATATCAGCATGGATGGAGCTAAACACAGCTGCAGGTTTGCGACGATGAGGAGCACTGCTGAACATGGAGGAAAACGGGGATTTCTATAGAATTTCACATTCATGACCAGTGACAAAATCAAAGTGAATCAGCAGCAACCAATCAGAGCACAGCACGGAGACACCCTCACAGACAGCAGCCAATCAGACGGGCTCGTGTAGACACACTCTGTTCTGAGGAAGGAAGCAGGAGACAGAGGAGGAAAGGAAATGAGGAGGATGGAAAACCCCGGTGTGACCAAATCCAAAAACATGTGAAGGACGACGACGATGGATCCAGGTCCACTGAGCTCATGCAGGAGAAAACTGAGGCACGTACCATTGGTCGGAAACTTTGCAAACGACACGGAAAATCGCTTTACTGCCGGCATTGACAACAACTCTGCAAGAGACACAGGCGGGAGGTTACCGGGCTGCGGGGGAGGGCTGTAGAGCTGTGTCCCACCTACACTTTAGTCCTGGTCCCGAGTCTCTGTCCTGAAGTCCTCTCACATTAGTCCTGGTCTCAGGTCTCTGTCCTGAAGTCCTCTCACATTAGTCCTGGTCTCAGGTCTCTGTCCTGAACTCCTCTCACATTAGTCCTGGTCTCAGGTCTCTGTCCTGAAGTCCTCTCACATTAGTCCTGGTCTCGGGTCTCTGTCCTGAAGTCCTCTCACATTAGTCCTGGTCTCAGGTCTCTGTCCTGAAGTCCTCTCACATTAGTCCTGGTCTCGGGTCTCTGTCCTGAAGTCCTCTCACATTAGTCCTGGTCCCGGGTCTCTGTCCTGAAGTCCTCTCACATTAGTCCTGGTCTCGGGTCTCTGTCCTGAAGTCCTCTCACATTAGTCCTGGTCTCAGGTCTCTGTCCTGAACTCCTCTCACATTAGTCCTGGTCTCAGGTCTCTGTCCTGAAGTCCTCTCACATTAGTCCTGGTCTCAGGTCTCTGTCCTGAAGTCCTCTCACATTAGTCCTGGTCTCAGGTCTCTGTCCTGAACTCCTCTCACATTAGTCCTGGTCTCAGGTCTCTGTCCTGAAGTCCTCTCACATTAGTCCTGGTCTCGGGTCTCTGTCCTGAAGTCCTCTCACATTAGTCCTGGTCCCGGGTCTCTGTCCTGAAGTCCTCTCACATTAGTCCTGGTCTCGGGTCTCTGTCCTGAAGTCCTCTCACATTAGTCCTGGTCTCAGGTCTCTGTCCTGAACTCCTCTCACATTAGTCCTGGTCTCAGGTCTCTGTCCTGAAGTCCTCTCACATTAGTCCTGGTCTCAGGTCTCTGTCCTGAAGTCCTCTCACATTAGTCCTGGTCTCGGGTCTCTGTCCTGAAGTCCTCTCACATTAGTCCTGGTCCCGGGTCTCTGTCCTGAAGTCCTCTCACATTAGTCCTGGTCTCAGGTCTCTGCACCTGTGGCTCAGAGAGCAGACTTTAAAGCGGCTCAGTCTCTCTTTGGCCTCGCACCAAAGAACATCTGTGACATGTTAGTGCTATAGAAACCAACTCTGAGGAGCACAGGGACTGGCCTCCTGCTGGGACTCTGAGGAGCACAGGGACTGGCCTCCTGCTGGGACTCTGAGGAGCACAGGGACTGGCCTCCTGCTGGGACTCTGAGGAGCACAGGGACTGGCCTCCTGCTGGGGCTCTGAGGAGCACAGGGACTGGCCTCCTGCTGGGACTCTGAGGAGCACAGGGACTGTGCTGGTCCCAGAGTCAGGACAAAACATGGGGAGGCAACTTTTCAGATTTATGCAGCTACATTCTGGAACAGTCTTACTGAAAATGTGAGACAGACTTCTTCTCTGACATTGTGCAAATCCAGGATGAAAACAGCTGTTTATCTGAGCACACGATTGTTTCTTTTTAATGTATTGATTTAATGTGTCATTTTCTTTTCATGATTATTTTTACACTTGTTTCCTTGTCTATGAACTGTGCTATACAATTAAACTTTCCTTGCAACTACAAACTTGAGAGACACAGGGGATCCCGGGGTTCAGCCGAGTGGGAGGTCAATGCCCTCTTCACATCACCTGATTGCAACCCTACAAAATGGCTCCGTCACCATGGAAACCAGCTTTATCATGACTTTGAGCTTCCTGTTTCCAAACAACATTATGAGGACTTCCCTCCCAGAGTCAGACAGCACAAAGAGTCAAAGACCAGGTGCTCAGCGAGGACCTCCAGAGGGGCCTCCTGAGGGTCCTTCTGAGGGTCCTTCTGAGGGTCCTTCTGAGGGTCCTTCTGAGGGTCCTCCAGAGGGTCCTTCTGAGGGTCCTCCAGAGGGTCCTTCTGAGGGTCCTTCTGAGGGTCCTTCTGAGGGTCCTTCTGAGGGTCCTTCTGAGGGTCCTCCAGTTAATCTGTTTGTGAGGTAGATTTGGTCAATGGCACGTTATACATAATTCTAAAGCTTCTAGAAGGGTAAGGGAAGCTGCCGCATGACATAATCTACAGCTGTCCTTACCTTGGACAGCTGCCCTTACCTTGGGTCCGGTTTGGGCTCAATCCAAACAGAGCCGAGCATAGCGGCAGAAGCTAGCAGCAGTTACCATGGAGACCAGCTCTACAGCCCTTATATAGCTCTACCACCGGCTTCATCCTGTGTAGTCAGTGTGGGATTTTTTTTTACGCAAGATCATTATCTTTTTTAAGAATGAAAAGAATTCCAAACAAGACAAAAAGCTAGGAGACTGGTGAAGACACTAGGGGGCGCCATACAACTCATGCAGATGGACAATAACAACACGTGGATGAAGATGGAAGGGCTGCAAGAGCAAGAGAACCACTGCACATGACCAGGACTAGGGCTGAGGAGGATTAAGACTAGGATTAGGACTAGGATCAAGACTAGGATTAGGACTAGGGTCTGAGGTTAGGACTAGGATTAAGACTAGGATTAGAACTAGGGTCTGAGGTTAGAACTAGGATTAAGACTAGGATTAGGACTAGGGTCTGAGGTTAGGACTAGGATTAGGACTAGGGTTGAGGTTAGGACTAGGATCAGGACTAGGGTCTGAGATTAGGACTAGGATCTGGACTGAAGGAGGAGGCCTGATTCAGGCGACTGAAACGAAACGTGCAGTGGTCTCCAAGGGCTCGGATGTCGTCGTGGAAACAGAACCTCATCACACAAACAAAATAAACTCTGAGGAAATAAGTTTTCCAATGAGCCCAAACACACTCTGAGTAAAGGAGACGTGTCATGTGACCAAAAGAGTAGTTTGCCGTTTCCCAACCCGGGGTACGTGAACCCCTAGGGGCATGTGCCGGTATTACAGGTGGTTAGTAATGATAGTAAGAGGGTCTAAGCATTTACAGCCACTTATCTAGGTTTAATTTGGTTCAAAAGGTTCGGTCCTCAGGGTTCAGACTCGGTCCTCAGGGTTCAATAGACTCGGTCCTCAGGGTTCAGACTCGGTCCTCAGGGTTCAGACTCGGTCCTCAGGGTTCAGACTCGGTCCTCAGGGTTCAGACTCGGTCCTCAGGGTTCAGACTCGGTCCTCAGGGTTCAGACTCGGTCCTCAGGGTTCAGACTCGGTCCTCAGGGTTCAGACTCGGTCCTCAGGGTTCAGACTCGGTCCTCAGGGTTCAGACTCGGTCCTCAGGGTTCAGACTCGGTCCTCAGGGTTCAGACTCGGTCCTCAGGGTTCAGACTCGGTCCTCAGGGTTCAGACTCGGTCCTCAGGGTTCAGACTCGGTCCTCAGGGTTCAGACTCAGTCCTCAGGGTTCAGGAGACTCGGTCCTCAGGGTTCAGGAGTCCTCAGGGTTCAGGAGACTCGGTCCTCAGGGTTCAGGAGACTCGGTCCTCAGGGTTCACTCGGTCCTCAGGTTAGACATGGGTTATTGATTATTATGATTATGATTATAATTATTATTATCGTCTTCAGTATTACAGGCACATGATTTAACCGTCTCCTTTAAACAGCCTCTGCAGTGCACGCATGTTGCCACAGGGGGCGCCCGCTGGTTACATACCGTCCTTGTAGGAGAGCGAGGCGGAAGAATATTTTTTGCGGTGCGCGCGGGCGTAGTCCTGCAGGTTGGGGGCGCTAGAGGAGCCTCCGAGGACTGTGGTGCTGAAGAGTCCTGCGCACTGAGAGCCTAAAGGGGGCGCTGTGTTAGTGCTGCAAGTCATGACGTCACACGCCTCACTTCCGGATCAGGCTGAGGCCAAAGCTAATCCTAAAGCTAATGCTAACTGTCCTTGATAACTCAAGTTTTTGATGTTAGCTTAGCGCTTACCTAATAAGTCCACTTCCTGTTTGTAAATTATGCTTTTGTATTTGATCCAAACAGAACAGAAAAGCAGCGTGAACCCGGAAGTGAGAGATGACGTCACACTTAAAAAGCTGCTCCCCCAGAGAACAAGCCCCTCCCACACAGAATTGCCCCTCTCACAGATAACAGGCCCCTCCCACAAAGAACATGCCCCTCCCATAGAGAACAAGCCCCTCCCACAGAGGAAAGAGGCAGAACATGCAGAGAGTGTTGCAGTTTTGGATACACAAAATCAGAACTAATCTGACCTGGTGTCAAGCTTTGATCTGGTTTTAATCCAGTCAAGTTAAATACTAAGACTGAAGAAAGAAAGACCAGTGAGAGACCAGAGAGAGACCAGACACCGAGAAAGAGACAAGAGAGAGACCAGAGAGAGACCAGAGACCGAGAGAGAGACAAGAGAGAGACCAGAGAGAGACCAGAGAGAGACCAGAGAGAGACCAGAGAAAGACCAGAGAAAGACCAGAGAGAGACCAGAGAGAGACCAGAGAGAGAGACCAGAGAGAGACCAGAGAGACAGAAGAGAGAGAGACCAGAGAGAGACCAGAGAGAGAGACCAGAGAGAGAGACCAGTGAGAGACCAGAGAGAGACCAGACACCGAGAAAGAGACAAGAGAGAGACCAGAGAGAGACCAGAGACCGAGAGAGAGACCAGAGAGAGACCAGAGAGAGAGACCAGAGAGAGACCAGAGAGAGACCAGAGAAAGACCAGAGAAAGACCAGAGAGAGACAGGAGAGAGACCAGAGAGAGACCAGAGAGAGACCAGAGAGAGAGACCAGAGAGAGACCAGAGAGAGAGACCAGAGAGAGAGACCAGAGAGAGACCAGAGAGAGAGACCAGAGAGAGAGACCAGAGAGAGACCAGAGAGAGACTAGAGAGAGACTAGAGAGAGGACCAGAGAGAAATTCCACAGGGAGAGAAACCAGGGAGAAAGAGCAGTGAGAGAGACTAGAAGGAGACTGGAAAGACCAGAGAGGCCAGTGAGAGACCAGGGAGAGACCAGGGAGAGACCAGAGTGAGACTAGAGAGAGAGACCAGAGAGAAATTCCACACAAAAATATCTGCAAACCAGCAAGGCCATGAGAGACCACTGTACATAGACCAAGTGAGCCAATCAGAGCAGAGTTGCGTCCTTCCTCTGTGTGATGTCATAGGTGTGATGTCATAAGTGTGATGTCATAAGATTGACGTCATAAGTGTGTGGATATATTATGGGATGTCACTCACCCAGGCCGCTCTGCTTCATCTCTGGAGACTGTCGCGAACACAGGGAGAAGAGGCGATAACTGCCTCCTTTGGATGAGGAGATCTCAGACAGAACCTGTAGATCACAGATTTCATTTAGTCATGTCCAGTTAAAGAGAGAGACCAGAGAGAGACCAGGGAGAGACCAGAGAGAGACCAGGGAGGGACCAGAGAGAGACCAGGGAGGGACCAGAGAGAGACCAGAGGGAGACTAGAAAGACCAGAGAGAGACCAGAGAAAGAAGCCAGAGAGAGACCAGAAAGATACCAGAGAGAGAGACCAGAGAAAGACCAGAGAGAGGGACCAGAGAGAGAGACCAAACAGAGACCGGAGGGAGACTAGAAAGACCAGAGAGAGACCAGAGAGAGACCAGGGAGGGACCAGAGAGAGACCAGGGAGGGACCAGAGAGAGACCAGAGGGAGACTAGAAAGACCAGAGAGAGACCAGAGAGAGAAGCCAGAGAGAGACCAGAAAGATACCAGAGAGAGAGACCAGAGAAAGACCAGAGAGAGGGACCAGAGAGAGAGACCAGAGAGAGACCAAACAGAGACCGGAGGGAGACTAGAAAGACCAGAGAGAGACCAGAGAAAGAGGCCAGAGAAAGAGGCCAGAGAGACCAGAGAGATACTAGAGAGAGACCAGAGAGACCAGAAAGAGAACAGAGACCAGAGAGAGACATATGTTCTATCATGTTCTCACCTCCATAGATCCGGTCTTGTGGTTGCGGATGAGTGGGGATCGTCTCTGGATGCTGATTGGCTCAGAGAGGGGGGCATGTCGGTCGGTCTCGCTGCGTTCCCCTTCTTCTCCATCGGGAGGCGTTCTGCTCTTGCTGTCTCCCTCGTCTCCAACAGAGGGCGCTCTGCTCAGGTCTTCCAGGCTGTCTGTGTGTTTGGGGCCGTTGTTCAGAAGAGGTGAGGGATGTCTTCTCCTGGGAACATGAAGAGAGAGAACATGGTTACACCAGAAAGAGACCAGAGAGAGACCAGAGAGAGACCAGAGAGAGACCAGAGAGAGACCAGAGAGAGACCAGAGAGAGACCAGAGAGAGACCAGAGAGAGACCAGGGTTAGACCTGAGAGAGACCAGAGATAGATACCAGAGAGAGACTAAAGAGCGAGACCAGATCGAGAGACAAGAGAGAGAACTAACCCTAACCAGAGAGAGACCAAATAGAAACCGGAGAGAGAGACTAAAGTGCTGGACCAGTGAGAGACTGGAGAGAGACTAAAGAGCGAGACCAGTGAGAGACTGGAGAGAGACTAAGGGTGTATTCAGACCTGCACATTTGCTCCACTTTAAACGGACCAGGATTCGTTTGGAACTCTGATCCGAATCTTTTATGCAGGTCTGAATACACACAAACGAATCCTGGTCCGGACCAAAGAACCGAACCGAGACCCACTTTTTGAGGTGGTCTCGGTCCGCTTCCAAACGAATTCTGGTCCAACTCGAATCAGGTCTGAATACATCCGGTGTCAATCCGACACAACTCCAAGATACGTGCGCATTTTTTGGGCTTAACAAGCCGCAGACAGAAACTGAGGAATTAGCCACGCAACGGCTAACTATGATGCTAACTATGCTGCTAACTATGCTGCTAACGCTACACAACAACACTGAGCCGTGTGCAGACCTGGAGCAGTGAGGAGACGCTGTGCAACAGGCTTATGGAGTTACAACTGCTCACAGTATACAGTGATGTTAATGGCAGCATCTTCAAACCATTTGCATTATTAAAAGCCTGACACTGTTTGACTCACGTCTCAAAGAGCAATATTCCGCATCATGTAGTGAATTGTGTTATTTGGTTCCTACCTGATCCTCAGCGTCTGTTTGTCCCGTGGTTATTATAGATCCATGGTTTATCCACAATGCTGCTGTCAGTAAGTTGTGGAACAGGGTTATTATAATAGATCCATGTGTGGGACAGGGCACTGAGCGCACAGACAGTCTCCTTCGGCTTTCTCCTCACGCATTCTCTGCCGCTGTTCCAATATTTAAAACAACGTGTTTGGCCTGTGTCATATGAGCTGCTGTTGAAGGTGGTTTTGGTCTAAAAAGAGCAAACAGAGGCAGAGCAGACATGCTGCACATACGAGCCCTCAATGTTTTCCTCCGGTTCCGCGTCTATCCTCCGTGAGCTCTCGCTGTCCAATAGGAGCGCAGATCGTCACATGCGTCGATATGTTTATATAAAAAAGTTCACTTGCAAAAAGGACAGTCTGAATACGAACCGGAGCAAAAGAAAAAAGTTTGGTCCGCTTTTGATTCGGATCAAGCAAGCGGAGCAAAGGACTTTTCAGGTCTGAATACACCCTAAGTGATGGAGAGGAGAGTTGGACTCTTCAGTGAGACAAAGCTCTTCATCGCCTACAGCTTCCTCAATCTGAGTGAGGAGGAGGAGCCCCAGAGTTCAGCCCCTCTCCACAAACCGTGCCGTACCGTCCCAGGCTGAAGCTGCCTCCTCCAGGCTGTGCCGCCTCCACCTGCTGGGCCACCTCCGCAGACGCAGGCCTGAAGCCGAAGCCCAGAGGCGGGTTGTCCTCCTCCACCCCCTTCACCCCAGGACTGAAATGGAGCTCCACATGGAACCGCTCCTCTGAGGACAGCTCCTGGAACACCAGAGAGAAAGACCATGAGAGAGACTAGAGAAAGACCATGAGAGAGACTAGAGAGAGACCATGAGAGAGACCAGAGAGAGACCAGAGAGAGACCAGAGAGAGAGAGACCAGAGAGAGACCAGAGAGAGACCAGAGAGAGAGAGACCAGAGAGAGAGAGACCAGAG
This sequence comes from Knipowitschia caucasica, assembly GCA_964034765.1. Lineage (NCBI taxonomy): Eukaryota > Metazoa > Chordata > Actinopteri > Gobiiformes > Gobiidae > Knipowitschia > Knipowitschia caucasica. Next base: position 4,701,381 of record OZ035826.1, read on the forward strand.
AGAGAGACCAGAAAGAGAGACCAGAGAGAAAGACCATGAGAGAGACCAGAGAGAGACCATGAGAGAGACCAGAGAGAGACCAGAGAGAGACCAGAGAGAGAGAGACCAGAGAGAGACCAGAGAGAGACCAGAGAGAGAGAGACCAGAGAGAGAGAGACCAGAGAGAGAGACCAGAAAGAGAGACCAGGAGAGAGACCAGAGAGAGAGACCAGAGAGAGAGAGACCAGGAGAGAGACCAGAGAGACAGACCAGGAGAGAGACCAGAGAGAGAGACCAGAGAGAGAGACCATGAGAGAGACCAGAGAGAGAGACCATGAGAGAGACCAGAGAGGACGTGACCATGAGAGAGAGACCCAGGGCCCCTCTTGTACCTTGTTGTTGTCCTCGTACAGCATGATGACGATCTGAGTCATGTAGTTGAGTTCAGATACAGCGCTGAGATAGTCCATGGCTCTCCTCCACTGCTGATCCTTCTGCTCCTGAGGGAACCATACCATGTGGGGATTACAACTGGTACTATGAATCCTCCCACTGTCTGAGGGAGACCAGCGAGAGACCAGAGAGAGACCAGAAAGAGAGAGACCAGAGAGAGAGACCAGAGAGAGAAATACCAGGGAGGGACTAGAGAAAGAACCGATAGAGACCAGAGAAAGACCAGAGAGAGAGACCAGACAGAGTCCAGAGACAAACTGGAGACAAACCAGAGAGAGATCAGAGAGAGACCAGGAAGACCAGCGAGAAAGACCAGGGAGGGACTAGACAACGAGACGAGAAAGCGGCCAGTGACAGAGACCAGAGAAGGAACAGAGAAGGACCAGAGAGAGACCAGAGAGAGACCAGAGAGAGACCAGAGAGAGACCAGAGAGAGAGACCAGAGAGAGACCAGAGAGAGACCAGAGAGAGACCAGAGAGAGACCAGAGAGAGACCAGAGAGAGACCAGAGAGAGACCAGATTGAGATCAGTCTCTGTGTTTACTCACGTCGAGCAGTCCTCCGAATCTAAACAGCGACAGTAAAGAGTGGACGTGACTCTCAGACGTGAAGTAAAGACGAGTCCTGACGTGTCGCCCCGGAGACATGACACCGCGGGAATATCTGCAGAGAACACAACAAGTAAACAACAACAAGTAAACAACAAGTAAACAACAGCAGCACACAGGCACCAGGCTGAAGTAGTCTCTGGACGCATGTGTTTCCCAAAGTGACAAAGACAGACTGAAAATTTGACTCTGGTCTGGTCCAGGCTGCTCTGGGCTACTCTGGGCTGCTCTGGGCTGCTCTGGGCTACTCTGGGCTACTCTGGGCTACTCTGGGCTACTCTGGGCTACTCTGGGCTACTCTGGGCTACTCTGGGCTACTCTGGGCTACTCTGGGCTACTCTGGGCTACTCTGGGCTACTCTGGGCTGCTCTGGGCTGCGCTGGGCTGCTCTGGGCTGCTCTGGGCTGCTCTGGCCAATCCCTGTCAGTAGGAACACTTTAGTACCAGTTCAGCCTGGATCGAACCAGGACCAAGAGGGACTGAAGAAGAACCTGGTCCTGGTATAACAGGACCAAAGGAAATGCTCAGATGGGAGTAGAGCAGAGACCAGAGCAAGAGAGAGAGAGACCAGAGAGAGAGAGAGAGAAACAAGGGAGAGAGAGACCGGAGAGAGAACAGAGAGAGAGAGACCAGAGAGAGAGAGAAAGAGACCAGACCGAGAGACCAGAGACAGAGAGAGACCAGAGAGAGAGATAGAGAGAGAGAGAAAGAGACCAGACTGAAGGACCAGAGACAGACCGGAGAGAGACCAGAGAAAGAGAGAGACCAGAGAGAGCGAGAGAGACTCAGTATGTGTGTAGTGTTCTCACAGAGGGTGTAGTTTGTTCACAGACTCGTCCTCGTGCGTTCGCTGCAGGTCCATCAGAATCTTGCGCACGAGCGGGAGGCAGTAGGCGTACGCAATGTCCAGTTTCTCAGACTTATTTATGCCGTACTCCTGAAACACAGACACAGACTTTTGGGTTGATCCCAGAGCCCACATGTTTATTATACATTAGCCTCGTGTGTTGCCATGGTGATCTTGGTCGTATGGCGGGTCCAAAACAAACACGTCTAACACCACAAACTGAGCAAACTTCTGAAAACCACGCAGAGTATAAAACCTTTGGTGACTGGTAAAAAGATCTCCGGCGTATTTAACTGTTTTTCTTATTGTTGAGAGGAGAAGTAGAACGTTCTAAATTTCAGTTGTATTAGTTTTGTGAATTTACAGAGAACATGACGCACTCGAATCGGTTTTGAAAAAAGTGGTGTTGGTGCATCCCTAGTGCCAATGTAAGCACACGGGGCTGATGAACCAGGATTAAAAGAGCTATAAGGTTTGAATGTTTAGCCCCGCCCCCAACTCGCTCACAGGCTTCTCATTTCCCCCACGCTCTCCTCCCACGGAGCCATCTAGTTTTATTTGCGATCAGAAACGTATGCTAACATTAGTATTAGCGCAACTACTTGTAAGTAAATATATAACTTAAAGATAACCGCTAGTTTCACGTCTAAATGTAGTCTGAGCGTAGATAGAGCGTAGATAGTCCGAGCGCAGATAGTCCGAGCGTAGATGGTCCGAGCGCAGATAGTCCGAGCGTAGATGGTCCGAGCGCAGATAGTCCGAGCGCAGATAGTCCGAGCGCAGATAGTCCGAGCGTAGATGGTCCGAGCGCAGATAGTCCGAGCGTAGATGGTCCGAGCGCAGATAGTCCGAGCGCAGATAGTCCGAGCGTAGATGGTCCGAGCGTAGATAGTCCGAGCGTAGATAGTCCGAGCGTAGATAGTCCGAGCGCAGATAGTCCGAGCGCAGATAGTCCGAGGCGGTCCCGCAGGTCTCTCCCATAGACCAGTCTCTCCAGAGGATACGATGTAAGCTAGCTCTGTTCAGGGCTTGGTTTCTTCTTTGATCATGTTTTGGCTTTAGTTCCTCTTCTCTTCCTCACTGTTGTGTGGTTTGGGCTGTTTTGCTGTGTCTGCAGTTACAGCCAGAGGAGTTATAGCCACTTATGCTAACATGCTACTGTGTTTAGCAGCGCTGTAGAGGCTAGAGGAGGCAGCCTCGTTCTGTGATTGGAGGAGAGCGGGCGTCACGCTAAGTCTCTACTCAGCACTTTTTACTGAGTTCATCCACAGCTGAATCAATGAGCTCAAGTTTTACATTCAATGACGGATTTTAATACAAACATGTATGTAGTAAGAAACATTTTTATGAACTCATTAGAAAATAAATTGGGTATAGCATCTTTAAAGACCAGAGACCAAAGAGGGATCAAGGAGCAGGGACCAGAAACCAGGAACCTTAAACTCAGACCAGGTGAGGCAGATTCTACACAGAGTACTGACCTGGGGGATGACTATGTCGGCCAAGGCCCTGCTGAGTCTGAACAGCTCCAGCGTGTCCTCCAGACCCAGGCTGCAGTTGTGGATCACGTCGTACTTCACACAGTCGTAAATGTCGGGGATTTTACTGATGTCGAATCTGCCGTTCTTCATCCGGAAGTCTCGCTCCAGTTTGGACCAACGCTGCAACATGAGCTCCAGGGACTCAGAGTGGTACAGCTGCAGATCTGAGACCACAGACCGGGTTAGACCACAGACTAGAGACCACGTTAGACCACAGGACGGGTTAGACCACAGACCGGGTTAGACCACAGACTAGAGACCATGTTAGACCACAGACCAGAGACCAGAGACCAGAGACCGGGTTAGACCACAGACCAGAGACCAGAAACTAGAGACCGGGTTAGACCGGAGACAAGAGGACAGGGTCAGTGAGCACAGACAGAGGTCAGAAAAAGGGACCAGAGACCAGAGTCCAGAGATTGGGTTAGACCACAGACCACAAACCGGGTTAGACCAGAGACCAGAGACCAGAGACTAGAGACTGGGTTAGACCAGAGACAAGAGGACAGGGTCAGTGAGCACAGACAGAGATCAGAAAAAGGGACCAGAGACCAGAGTCCAGGGAACAGAGTTAGACCAGGGAACAGAGTTAGACCAGAGACCAGAGACCAGAGGCCAGAAACAAGGGACTAGCTGGAACCATAGACCAGGGAACAGGGACCAGAGACAGGGTTAGACCAGAGAGCAGGTCTGAAGCTGCAGATGTGTGGTCTGCAGGTATCACTGGCTTTACTGTTTGATACCTGCTGATGTGGGGTCCTCCATTCGGGTCCGGATCTGGGCAGTGAGACTCTGGATCAGGGCGTAGACCCGGTCACAGGTCTGGACCGGGTTTTCCACCAGCTTCATGGAGTTTACCAGAGAAGGGCTGTTCATGGGAGCCAGCTGCGGAGAAAGGGTTCAGGGGAGTTAGAACCCTGGGTCTGGGACTGGGTCTGGGGTTGGTACAGACCCTCTAGTAGTCCTCCTTCTTCAGTCTTTTGTGTGGTCTGTGTGTGTGTGTGAGGTTTTGGGTCCGGTCTGGGTCTGGTCTGGTCTGGTCTGGGCTTGGTACAGACCCTCTGGTAGTCCTCCTCAGTGAAGATCCGGTCTCTCTGGAGGATCTCGTGGAGCCGGTTCTTCACCCGGTGCTGACAGCCGCTCAGAGAGTCACAGTCGTTGTCCAGGAGCCCGTTCATATTCGCACTTTTCACCATCTGGACCAGGATCGGGGTCAGCTCTCCCTCCAGCGCCAGCAGACCCTGAGCAGAGAAACTAGGTCTAAATCCGGTCTGAATCCGGTCTGAGTCTGGTCTGAACTCGGTCTCACCTTGGCGAAGGCGGCGGCCGTCATCTGCACACGTCCTTCATCCGAGGCGTAGATCTTCAGGTCGTGTCTGTACGTGCTGTGGAGCCGCAGGAGGCCACACCCCGGGAACCCGGCATAGTCCCCTGCAAGAGAAACAGTCTGGACCTGGTCTGGACCCGGTCTGTTTTGCTCTGTTCTCTCTGGTCCGGAGATCTATCTGTCTCTGTCTGGTCTCGGCCTCTCTCTCTGATCCCTCTCTCTCTGGTCTCTCTCTCTCTGGTCTCTCTCTCTCTCTGGTCTCTCTCTCTCTGGTCTCTCTCTCTCTCTGGTCTCTCTCTGTCTCTGGTCTCTCTCTGTCTCTGGTCTCTCCCTCTCTGGTCTCTCTCTCTGGTCTCTCTCTCTCTCTGGTCTCTCTCTGTCTCTGGTCTCTCTCTCTCTCTGGTCTCTCTCTCTCTGGTCTCTCTCTCTCTGGTCTCTCTCTCTCTCTGGTCTCTCTCTCTCTCTGGTCTCTCTCTCTCTCTGGTCTCTCTCTCTCTCTGGTCTCTCTCTCTCTCTCTCTGGTCTCTCTCTCTCTGGTCTCTCTGTCTCTGGTCTCTCTGTCTCTGGTCTCTCTGTCTCTGGTCCCTCTCTCTCTCTGGTCTCTCTCTCTCTCTGGTCTCTCTGTCTCTGGTCTCTCTCTCTCTGGTCTCTCTCTCTCTGGTCTCTCTCTCTCTGGTCTCTCTCTCTCTGGTCTCTCTCTCTCTGGTCTCTCTCTCTCTCTGGTCTCTCTCTCTCTGGTCTCTCTCTGTCTCTGGTCTCTCTCCCTCTCTGGTCTCTCTCTCTGGTCTCTCTCTCTGGTCTCTCTCTGGTCTCTCTCTGGTCTCTCTCTGGTCTCTCTCTGGTCTCTCTCTGGTCTCTCTCTGGTCTCTCTCTGGTCTCTCTCTGGTCTCTCTCTGGTCTCTCTCTGGTCTCTCTCTCTGGTCTCTCTCTGGTCTCTCTCTCTGGTCTCTCTCTGGTCTCTCTCTCTGGTCTCTCTCTGGTCTCTCTCTCTCTCTGGTCTCTCTCTGTCTCTGGTCTCTCTCCCTCTCTGGTCTCTCTCCCTCTCTGGTCTCTCTCTCTGGTCTCTCTCTGGTCTCTCTCTGTCTCTGGTCTCTCTCCCTCTCTGGTCTCTCTCCCTCTCTGGTCTCTCTCTGGTCTCTCTCTGGTCTCTCTCTGGTCTCTCTCTCTGGTCTCTCTCTCTGGTCTCTCTCTCTGGTCTCTCTCTGGTCTCTCTCTGGTCTCTCTCTGGTCTCTCTGTACCTTGTCCTCCTGGATACATGCATCTGAAAGCCCTCCCCAGCTCCTCCGCCTGCACTCGTCCCGCGGGGGTGAGTTCTCCTCCCCACTTCAGGACCAGGAGCAGAGAGGGACCTTCTCTGCGCGAGTCTGTGACAAGACGGAGAAAAAACATCAGAACTTTCAGAAAACTGTTGTATCTGTAAAGAAACCCTTTTATCAAGTTCTTGGCTCAAAAACCTCTTTCATTACTACTTTTCACTGGAACTTTGTCTCAGGCCTCGAGTCTCGGCCTCGGGTCTCGGAGACACGGGGAGAACATGCAAACTCCAGTTAGAAAGGCTGTTCTGACCGGGATTCGAATCAAGGACCTTCCAGAGTGCTAACCACTCAGCCACGGTAACGTAGCCTAGCTTAAAGTGTAATGTGACATCACTCACCCTCCTCCTCGCTGGACGTCTTGGGCTGACCGTGAGGCAGATACGTCAGCTGCACTTTCCTGTTGATGCCAGAGAAGTGCCCGTACCTGAAGAGCCACAGAACAGAGGGCTTCAAGAGGACCATAAGTCACTGGTTATCTAGTCTCGCACTCTCTCTCTGGTCTCTCCCTCTCTCTGGTCTCTCTCTCTATGGTCTCTGGTCTCTCTCCCTTTCTACCTCTTCCCTCTCTCTCTCTCTCCACCCCCCTCCTCCCTCCTCAACCCCCCTCCCCCCTCCCTCCTCCCCCCTCCTTCTCACATTTCCAAGACGGTCTTGAGTTGTTCCAGTTTGGACTTCTTCTCCTCGATCTCACAGTCGACCAGCGCCCCCAGGTCTGAGAGCAGCTGCCTGGAGATGTCCAGCACCTCCTGCAGGACGAGAGGTGTCACTGCATCACAGCAAAACTGGGGTACAGAGCGTTAAAGCTGGGGTATGTACTGTTAAAGCTGGGATACATTAAAGCTGGGGGACGTGATATTAAAGCTGGGGTATATTATTATTTTCTTCGGTTTTATTTATATTTTTAATCAAAAAGTGAACATAAAAATGGAGGAGTCAGTGCAGAAGGGGAGGAGTCAGTGCAGAAGGGGAGGAGTCAGAGAAGAGTGGGAGCAGTCAGTGCAGAAGGGGAGGACACAGTGCAAAGGGGGAGGAGACAGTGCAGAGGGGGAGGAGTCAGTGCAGAGGGGGAGGAGTCAGTGTGGTAGCATGAGGTCTCTCTGATCTTCCAGTCTGAATTTGCGCTTAAGCTTCATGTTTACAACCATAAACACAAAGACTTTATTTTCATTATTTTTAGAAGTTACAGATTGAATGTCAAAATGGATGGAGAGCGATTGTGAAAAGAAGCTTTAAGTTTATGAGACCAAAGTTACAGACCTCAGCTTTAAAACACGGCTCTGGGGAATAGAAAAACTCACTTGCAGCTGTTTGGGTTTCTTCAGCTTCAGTTTTCCCGTTTTATATCCACCGTATTTATCAAAGAGATCAAAAAACCTGCACAACACAAAACATGTTAATACATCCTGTTAGCATGCTAGTGGTTTCAGACCAGAGGGAGACCAGAGAGGGATCAGAAAGAGACCAGAGAGAGACCAGAGAGAGACCAGAGAGAGACCAGAGAGATAGACCAGAGAGAGACCAGAGAGATAGACCAGAGAGAGACCAGAGAGATAGACCAGAGAGAGACCAGAGAGAGACCAGAGAGATAGAGCAGAGAGAGACCAGAGAGAGACCAGAGAGAGACCAGAGAGAGACCAGAGAGAGAGACCAGAGAGAGACCAGAGAGAGACCAGAGAGAGACCAGAAAGAGAGCCTGTAGCGGAGTTTCTCACATGGGGTGGCGCACTTCCATCTTCATCTTCTGTTTGGGCGTCCTGTCTCCGTGCCGGATCACCGCAATCACACACCGCAGCTCCATCCTGAACATGAGCGATTCAAACGGCTTCACAATGATCTGAATCCAAAGTGAAAGTAAAGTGAAAGTGGACTTACATGGTCCCGGAGGTGGTGGGTACGATGGGGATGTCCTCCGCCTCTGTGGGGACGGACCATGGGATGTGGAACTGTGGAGCCAGCTCCCGCATCACCAGGTTTCTGTGGAGAACAAAATATTCATTACCTGAGAGAGAGACCAGAGAGAGAGAGCAGAGTGAGACCAGAGAGAGAGAGCAGAAAGAGAGAGCAGAGAGAGACCAGAGAGAGAGACCAGAGAGAGAGACTAGAGAGAGACCAGAGAGAGAGAGAGAGAGAGAAGAAAGAGAGAGCAGAAAGAGAGAGCAGAGAGAGACCAGAGAGAGAGAGCAGAGTGAGACCAGAGAGACTAGAGAGAGAGAGAAGAAAGAAAGAGCAGAAAGAGAGAGCAGAGAGAGACCAGAGAGAGAGAGCAGAAAGAGAGAGCAGAGAGAGACCAGAGAGAGAGACCAGAGAGAGACCAGAGAGAGAGAGCAGAAAGAGAGAGCAGAGAGAGAGACCAGAGAGAGAGACCAGAGAGAGACCAGAGAGAGAGAGCAGAAAGAGAGAGCAGAGAGAGACCAGAGAGAGAGAGCAGAAAGAGAGAGCAGAGAGAGACCAGAGAGAGAGACCAGAGAGAGACCAGAGAGAGAGAGCAGAAAGAGAGAACAGAGAGAGACCAGAGAGAGACCAGAGAGACTAGAGAGAGACCAGAGAGAGAGAGAGAGAGAAGAAAGAGAGAGCAGAAAGAGAGAGCAGAGAGAGACCAGAGAGAAACCAGAGAGAGAGACCAGAGAGAGACCAGAAAGAAAAACCAGAGAGAGACCAGAAAGAACAACCAGAGAGAGACCAGAGAGCGAGACAGGAGAAAGACCAGAGAGAGACCAGAGAGCGAGACCAGAGAGCGAGACCAGAGAGAGAGAGACCATAAAGAACCCCCAGAGAGCGAGACAGGTGAAAAACCAGAGAGAGACCAGAGAGAGACCAGGGAGAGACTATTTTACCCCAGTATTTTGGCGCAGTCGTCGTAGTACTTCATGGAGTTCTTGACAAAGCTGAACCCGTTGACGTCGCACACGTACGAGTGACCACTGGCGCGCAGCAGGTCGAAGCCACACACCGTTTGCTGAAACACACAACAGAGTAATGAGAATGTAGTTCCTCCCTCCTGCCACCGGGCGGGGCTGTTGCCGGGTCAGGGTCCGTACCTTGAAGGCCAGGCAGACCTTCCGTGCCACCAGCTTCTCCATGGCCGACAGCATGACCGGGTACCGCACCTCTTTGCCCTCGCTGTCCCGCTCCACTTTCCCGTCCAGAGCGGGAGACTTCCGGGCCTCAGCGTGGGCGTAGTCCGGGCCCACGGTGTACACCTGGGTATACACACATGGTAAGGTCTGGCGCTGGTCTGGTCTAGCGCTACCTGGTCTGTCACTCTCTGTTCTGGCTCTCTGGTCTCTCTTTATCTAGTTTCTCACCGGGCCCTCTCTCTCTGGTCTGGTCTCTCTCTGGTCTGGTGTCTCTCTGGTCTGGTGTCTCTCTGGTCTGGTGTCTCTCTCTCTGGTGTCTCTCTCTCTGGTCTCTCTCTCTCTGGTCTCTCTCTGGTCTCTCTCTGGTCTCTCTCTGGTCTCTCTCTGGTCTCTCTCTGGTCTCTCTCTGGTCTCTCTCTGGTCTCTCTCTGGTCTCTCTCTGGTCTCTTACCTTCACGTCAGTTCCGTCCGTCGGCATGAACTCTTCATAGATGTAAGATCCAGTTTTCCTCACACTGCTCTCAGGAGAGTACACACTGGAGCGACTGCCGATCTGAGACACACACACACACACACATAGACACACAGACACAGACACACACACAGACACAAACACAGACACACAAAGACACACACACACACACACACACACAGACCTTTCAGTTGCTGCCTCTCTAACATTAATATATCTCTGTGACCGTACCTTCCGGAACAGGCGCTGGCTGCCGCCCCCTGCTGACGTGGGGTAGTAAATGTAGACGTTATGGTCCTCGGCACAAACTGGTTTCTCCACAAATGGTTTCTGGAAGATCTCCCCGTTCACCTCCACATGGTCCTCGCCCTCCACAAGGTTACACTCTGAAAGTACATACTCCGGTCATAATCAGAAGTCTCGGTCTCCGGGCTCTCGGTCTCTGGGCTCTCGGTCTCTGGGCTCTCGGTCTCTGGGCTCTCGGTCTCTGGGCTCTCGGCCTCTGGGCTCTCGGCCTCTGGGCTCTCGGCCTCTGGGCTCTCGGCCTCTGGGCTCTCGGCCTCTGGGCTCTCGGCCTCTGGGCTCTCGGCCTCTGGGCTCTCGGCCTCTGGGCTCTCGGCCTCTGGGCTCTCGGCCTCTGGGCTCTCGGCCTCTGGGCTCTCGGCCTCTGGGCTCTCGGCCTCTGGGCTCTCGGCCTCTGGGCTCTCGGCCTCTGGGCTCTCGGCCTCTGGGCTCTCGGCCTCTGGGCTCTCGGCCTCTGGGCTCTCGGCCTCTGGGCTCTCGGCCTCTGGGCTCTCGGCCTCTGGGCTCTCGGCCTCTGGGCTCTCGGCCTCTGGGCTCTCGGCCTCTGGGCTCTCGGCCTCTGGGCTCTCGGCCTCTGGGCTCTAGGCCTCTGGGCTCTAGGCCTCTGGGCTCTAGGCCTCTGGGCTCTCGGTCTCTGGGCTCTCGGTCTCTGGGCTCTCGGTCTCTGGCTCCCTGGTCTCTGGCTCCCTGGTCTCTGGCTCCCTGGTCTCTGGCTCCCTGGTCTCTGGCTCCCTGGTCTTGCTCTCTGGTACCTTCAGGGTGGTCCGGGTCTCGGTTGAGGACGGCGTATCGTGGGAGGTCAATGCCCTCCTCCTGAAGGATCCTGTACACCTCCCTCCTGTGGACAACTCAGGTACTGACACCAGCAGCAGTAGTAGTAGCAGTAATAGTAATAAAAGTAGTAGTAGTTGTAGTTGTAGCAGTAGTAGCAGTAGCAGTAGTAGCAGTAGCAGCAGTAGTAGTAGCAGCAGTAGCAGTAGTAGTAGTAGTAGCAGTAGCAGTAGCAGTAGCAGTAGTAGTAGTAATAGTAGTAGCAGTAGTAGTACCTGTCCTGTATGTAGTACTGCATGTTGAGATCGTTGAGTAGTAGAGGGTTCCTGAGTTTGGCGTACTGCACGGCTTTGTCCAACGGGAAACCTGCACACACAGTACCAGCAGTAGTACTAGCAGCAGCAGTACTAGCAGCAGCAGTACTAGCAGCAGCAGTACTAGCAGCAGCAGTACTGGTACCTTTGGAGTGGAAGGAGACCAGGCAGTCGCACAGAGGCCACAGCTCCACGGGCTCGTTGAGGATGACGTCCTCGGGGAACATGACGACTGTGATGTAGTGGAACCGACAGAGTCTCTCCAGGATCTGGGTCATGGGTTTGGACCTGGACTTCTTCATCATGCAGCAGATCCCCACCAAGATCTGACGCTCCGGAGGCTGCAGGAGGACAGCAGTCACTCAAAACTGGTCTGGCTCTCTGGTCCTCTGGCTCTCTGGTCCCCTGGCTCTCTGGTCCTCTGGCTCTCTGGTCCCCTGGCTCTCTGGTCCTCTGGCTCTCTGGTCCTCTGGCTCTCTGGTCCTCTGGCTCTCTGGTCCTCTGGCTCTCTGGTCCTCTGGCTCTCTGGTCCTCTGGCTCTCTGGTCCTCTGGCTCTCTGGTCCTCTGGCCCTCTGGTCCTCTGGCTCTCTGGTCCTCTGGTCCTCTGGCCCTCTGGTCCTCTGGTCCTCTGGTCCTCTGGCCTCTGGTCCTCTGGCCCTCTGGTCCTCTGGTCCTCTGGTCCTCTGGCCCTCTGGTCCTCTGGCTCTCTGGTCCTCTGGTCCTCTGGCTCTCTGGTCCTCTGGCTCTCTGGTCTATTGGCTCTCTGGCTCTCTGGTCTCTGGCTCTCTGATCTCTGACTCTCTGGTCTCTCTCTCTGGTCTCTCTCTCTGGTCTCTCTCTCTGGTCTCTCTCTCTGGTCTCTCTCTCTGGTCTCTCTCTCTGGTCTCTCTCTCTGGTCTCTCTCTCTGGTCTCTCTCTCTGGTCTCTCTCTCTGGTCTCTCTCTCTGGTCTCTCTCTCTGGTCTCGCTCTGGTCTGACTCACAGAGTCCGGCTCCTCGTCCTCCCCGTAGACCTCCATGTCTGAGCTCAGGTCCACAGTGTCTCCTTCATCGTCCGGCCCCAAGAAGAACGTGGGCATCGGCCTGGAATGGGCGGGGCTTCCGGGCTGTGACATCACCACCGCATCACTGGAGGGCGCGGCGAAGGGGGCGGGGCTAGTCTGAGCTAACGCAGAAACCCGCAGACTGTGCAGACATGAGGGCCCCGCAGAAGGTTCTGGTTTAGATCCAGTTTAGACCAGAGGTCGGTACAGGGTCCTTCAGCTGTGGAAGACAACACACAACGTTTTAGGGTTTAGCACAAAGAGACACAAACAGACACACACACACACACCCACACACACACTCATACACGCACACAGAGACACACACAGACAATCAGAGACACACACACACACTCACATACAGAGACACACATGCACAGACACACACACACACACACACAGAGAGACACACACACACACACACACACAGAGACACACACACACGCACAGACAGACAGAGACACACACACACAGAGGTCAAAGTTCAGAACTTCAACTTTGACACGCAAACAAGAGGCCAGTCACAAACACTACCTTTTAGAGTTTAGGAGCAGCATCTCACTCCCGAGCTTCTCCTCTGGGACAAGGAGCAGTGTCTCTCTCTCGAGCTTCTCCTCTGGGACAAGGAGCAGTGTCTCTTTCTCGAGCTCCTCCTCTGGGAAAAAGCTGTGAGGAACAATAAAACGTTTTCTCAGGATTAAATGCGGTCCATAACTGTGATAAACCACGACAGTAGCCACAGCTGCCCTGGGACAGACTGACTGAGGTGTGAAAATTCATAATTCTATATCCACTTTACATACTGCCCATTTAAAGCTGGGGTACGTAACTTAGACATAAATAACACATGTACAGTAGTTTCCCTGGTGAGGCACAGATGATTGTGTCGGACTCAAAGGATTTCTCCACAACATTAATCTGTGACTTCTGCAGAAGAAGAAGAAGAGAGGGGGAGGGGCCGGCAGCAGAATACTTCAAGCTGATTGGGCGAATGACGCTTTGGCCCGCCTACCACGGTTTGATTAAAGCCAATCACGGTAACGGTTTTGATGCCTCGTCATGTCTTTGAACGACTTCTGCAGTTTTTATAACTCAAATTTGTGAAGTAAAGGCCTCGCCAAAACACGACATATTTCAAAAAATAAAAGGATAAAACTGACTTATAGCCTCAACTACGTCCTGCCCATTGTTCTGTTCATGGTTCTGTTCATGGTCTGCTCACGGTCCTGCTCACAGTCCTGCTCACAGTCCTGTCCATGGTCCTGTCCATGGTCCTGCTCATGGTCCTGTTCGCGGTCCTGCTCACGATCCTGTCCATGGTCCTGCTCATGGTTCTGCTCACAGTCCTGTCCATGGTCCTGCTCACAGTCCTGCTCACAGTCCTGTCCATGGTTCTGCTCACGGCCCTGCTCATGGTCCTGTCCATGGTCCTGCTCATGGTCCTGCTCATGGTCCTGCTCACGGTCCTGCTCACGGTCCTGCTCACGGTCCTGTCCATGGTCCTGCTCACGGTCCTGCTCACGGTCCTGTCCATGGTTCTGCTCACGGTCCTGCTCACGGTCCAGTCCATGGTCCCGCTCACGGTCCTGCTCATGGTCCTGTCCATGGTCCTGTCCATGGTCCTGCTCCTGGTCCTGCTCACGGTCCTGTCCATGGTCCTGCTCACGGTCCTGTCCATGGTCCTGCTCATGGTCCTGCTCACGGTCCTGTCCATGGTCCTGTCCATGGTCCTGCTCACGGTCCTGCTCATGGTCCTGTCCATGGTCCTGCTCATGGTCCTGCTCACGGTCCTGCTCACGGTCCTGCTCACGGTCCTGTCCATGGTCCTGTCCATGGTCCTGTCCATGGTCCTGTCCATGGTCCTGCTCACGGTCCTGCTCATGGTCCTGTCCATGGTCCTGTCCATGGTCCTGCTCATGGTCCTGCTCACGGTCCTGCTCACGGTCCTGCTCACGGTCCTGTCCATGGTCCTGTCCATGGTCCTGTCCATGGTCCTGTCCATGGTCCTGTCCATGGTCCTGCTCACGGTCCTGCTCACGGTCCTGCTCATGGTCCTGTCCATGGTCCTGTCCATGGTCCTGCTCATGGTCCTGCTCACGGTCCTGCTCACGGTCCTGCTCACGGTCCTGTCCATGGTCCTGTCCATGGTCCTGTCCATGGTCCTGTCCATGGTCCTGCTCACGGTCCTGCTCACGGTCCTGCTCATGGTCCTGTCCATGGTCCTGCTCATGGTCCTGCTCACGGTCCTGCTCACGGTCCTGCTCACGGTCCTGTCCATGGTCCTGTCCATGGTCCTGCTCATGGTCCTGCTCACGGTCCTGCTCACGGTCCTGCTCACGGTCCTGTCCATGGTCCTGTCCATGGTCCTGCTCACGGTCCTGCTCACGGTCCTGCTCACGGTCCTGTCCATGGTCCTGTCCATGGTCCTGTCCATGGTCCTGTCCATGGTCCTGCTCACGGTCCTGCTCACGGTCCTGCTCATGGTCCTGTCCATGGTCCTGTCCATGGTCCTGCTCACGGTCCTGCTCACGGTCCTGCTCACGGTCCTGTCCATGGTCCTGTCCATGGTCCTGTCCATGGTCCTGTCCATGGTCCTGCTCACGGTCCTGCTCACGGTCCTGCTCATGGTCCTGTCCATGGTCCTGCTCATGGTCCTGCTCACGGTCCTGCTCACGGTCCTGCTCACGGTCCTGTCCATGGTCCTGTCCATGGTCCTGCTCATGGTCCTGCTCATGGTCCTGCTCACGGTCCTGCTCACGGTCCTGCTCACGGTCCTGTCCATGGTCCTGTCCATGGTCCTGCTCACGGTCCTGCTCACGGTCCTGCTCACGGTCCTGTCCATGGTCCTGTCCATGGTCCTGTCCATGGTCCTGTCCATGGTCCTGCTCACGGTCCTGCTCACGGTCCTGCTCATGGTCCTGTCCATGGTCCTGTCCATGGTCCTGCTCACGGTCCTGCTCACGGTCCTGCTCACGGTCCTGTCCATGGTCCTGCTCATGGTCCTGCTCACGGTCCTGCTCACGGTCCTGTCCATGGTCCTGCTCACGGTCCTGCTCATGGTCTGTTATCCGTCCCACAGTGGGGAAATTCCAGTGTTTATTTATTTATTTGTTTATTTGAGCAGACAAGTACTGCTCAAAAGGAGTGGGCCGAAGCAAAAGCTTATTGGTGCCCACCCCCAAAACACTACATAAAAATATACACACTTTACATAGAACAGCAACTATGCAAATGTAAAAATAAACAAGAAAGAACAGACGATAACAGCAACATTAACGGCAAATAATGGCAACTGTTTAAAGCAACATCACTCTTCAAGGTCAATAAAGATCATAATGACTATAATAAGCAACAAAACGAAGTTGATAAAATAGAAATAAAAAAACAAAACAAAACAAAAACAAACACCAATTTATTTTATCCCGATTGCGCCCCTAGTGACATATAATTTCCTCCTCTTTATATTTATCGAAAATCTTTTGTTTGTTTTTAAATTTGAACACATTAATGTTTGGACTATGTTTCATCTCCCGCTCCAAATTATTCCACAGTTGAACCCCATTAACTGTGGGGCTGAAACTTTTCAGTGTTGAGCTGTGTTTCTGTATCATCAAGTTCAATTCTTCTCGTAGTTCGTAACAACTAGTTCGCTCTTGAAACCTTTTCTGTATTTGTTTTGGTAAATGTTTATATCTTGCTTTATATATCAACTGTACAGTCTGGAACTCAATAAGATCATAAAACTTCATAATCTTTGAATTTATAAATAACGCGTTTGTATGATCTCGAACACCCATTTTATGAATAATTCGAATGGCTCTTTTTTGCAGCATCACTAACGGTTTGACTGTATTTTTGTAAGTGTTTCCCCAGATCACAGAGCAGTAATTCAGATATGGCAGAATCAGAGAACAGTATAAAGTACGTAGAGCTTTGAAATGTAAAAACTGCTTTGCTTTTGCTATTACGGAGATACTTTTTGATATTTTAGTGGATATGTATTTAATGTGTTGTTTCCAAGTTAGCCTGTTGTCTATTATAACTCCAAGAAATTTGATTTCTTGCACCTGTTCTAAGACAATACCCTCTATCCGAATCATCTCCTGAGTGTTGGAATTACCTTTGCCAAATATCATGATTTTACTTTTACTTAGATTTAGAGATAACTTGTTTTGTTTGAACCAATAACTTACTTTTTTGAGTTCCAGATTAACAGTTTGAAATAGCTTATGTAAATTATCACCGGTTGCAACAATATTCGTGTCATCGGCAAACAAGATAAATTTCAGTATTTTAGATGTTTTAAAAATGTCATTTATGTACAGATTAAACAGTTTTGGACCAAGAATGGAACCCTGAGGTAAACCACACACAATTTCTAAACAGCTTGATTGAAAATCACCCAGTTTCACATATTGCTTCCTGTTTTTTAGATAACTGTTGACCCACTGTAATGCCACCCCCCTGATCCCATAGCGTTCTAGCTTCTTAATTAATAGTTCATGGTTTATGGTGTCAAATGCTTTACTGAGGTCAAAAAATAGTCCAATTGCTTTTTTCTTATTGTCTATAGCGTTAGTAATTTCTTCAGTTATGTCAAACAGTGCATGTGAAGTTGAGTGATTTTTTTCTAAAGCCAAACTGATTGTCACAGAGTGTATTGTTTTTTTCGATGAAGCTGTCAAGTCTGGAATTGAAAATGTTTTCTAAGATTTTGGAGAGTTGTGGTAGAAGTGAAACAGGCCTATAGTTTGTAAATATATGTTTGTCTCCAGATTTAAGCAGGGGAATTACTTTGGCTACTTTCATGTGTTGGGGAAATTGTCCAGTTTGTAGTGATAAATTACATATGTGTTTAAATGGCTTTGAAATACCTGCAAAAACACTCTTTAAGGTCCTCATGTCCAAATCGCAGTAGTCAGTCGATGTTTTGTCTTTAAACCCTCTCACTATATTTGTTAACTCATTTTCTTCTACAGGTTTCAGAAACAGTGAACTTGGGTTGGTTTCTATTTGATAGCAGGAGTCTTTCTCAACATTTGTGATGTTAGCAGCCAGGTTTGGACCAACATCAACAAAGAATTTATTAAACGTTTCAACTACTTCATTCATATTAACTATGGTTTTATCCTTGTCTTTAAAATATTGTGGATGATTTATCATTCTGGGCTTATTTCTAATTATTTTATTTAATATATTCCATAACCCTTTAATATTGTTTTTATTCATTTCTAGCAAGTTATTATAATAATTCTTTTTGCAGTTTCTAATAATATCAGTGAGTTTTTTTTTATATATCTTATATTTCTCTTCAACTTCTTTTGTTCGTTTTTTAACAAAGTTTTTGTAAAGATAATTCTTTTTTTTACATGCGTTTAATAATCCTTTCGTCATCCATGGGTTTTCTATGAACTTTCTTTTTTTACTGTATTTTTTTACTGGACAATTTTTATCATATGCTTCTTGAAACACTTTCACAAACTCCTCATACGCCTTGTTACAATCACTCTCTAAGTAAATATTGCTCCAATCATTCATCAGTAGGTCATTTTTAAATGCTTCAACTGTTTTATCTGTTTTTACTCTTTTACACAGAAACATGTTTTCATCATTATTTTTTTGGTTGTCATTATCATACAGTACAAAGACAGGAAGGTGGTCACTAATATCATTTATCAAAAGTCCGCTGATAGTTTTACATTCTATATCGTTTGAAAAAATATTATCTATTACTGTTGCACTGTGGGTTGTGATTCTGCTTGGTTTAGTGATCAATGGAAACAGTCCTAAACTAAATAGAGTGTTTATAAAGTCGTCCGTTTTTTTATGTTTGTTTTGGTTTAATAAATCAATATTGAAATCCCCCCCACAAACATAGACTTTTGACTGGAGCTGGTGAAGTGCTCCTCCATCCAGTTAGAAAAAAAATCTAAGTCTGAGCCAGGTGCTCTGTATATACAACTAACAAGAATACTTTTATTATTTTCTCTTTTGATTTCAACCGTAAGACACGTGTTGCATCACGTGTTTTCGAACAGTAGGAAAGAGGAGCACACGGCACAAGATAAAAACAAAAACTCATTAAAATAAACATTATCTCAAACTGATGAATTTGTGACACTTTCAAATTTAAATATTTCCAAATCATCTCAGAAAGCTCTAAATTTAGAGCTAAAAATTAGACCTTTTTTAAACATGTTTTTGGAAAAGTGCCGTAGTTTGTCAAACAGAAAGAGTTTGAAGTAAAGTCATGACTATCTGAAAGACACGGACCCGAGCTTTAATGATCTCACATAAAACTATAAAGTCATTATCAGACACTGAGCGGCTTCTGTTTATGGTTTTACTGCAGAATAATGAACCAGGTAAGACCCAAGTCTGAACCAGGTTAGAACCAGGACTGAACCAGGTTAGAACCAGGACTGAACGGGACTGGACCAGGTTAGAACCGGGACTGCGCCGGGACTGCGCCGGGACTGCGCCAGGACTGCGCCAGGACTGCGCCAGGACTGCGCCAGGACTGCGCCAGGACTGCGCCAGGACTGCGCCAGGACTGCGCCAGGACTGCGCCAGGACTGCGCCAGGACTGCGCCAGGACTGCGCCAGGACTGCGCCAGGACTGCGCCAGGACTGCGCCAGGACTGCGCCAGGACTGCGCCAGGACTGCGCCAGGACTGCGCCAGGACTGCGCCAGGACTGCGCCAGGACTGCGCCAGGACTGCGCCAGGACTGCGCCAGGACTGCGCCAGGACTGCGCCAGGACTGCGCCAGGACTGCGCCAGGACTGCGCCAGGACTGCGCCAGGACTGCGCCAGGACTGCGCCAGGACTGCGCCAGGACTGCGCCAGGACTGCGCCAGGACTGCGCCAGGACTGCGCCAGGACTGCGCCAGGACTGCGCCAGGACTGCGCCAGGACTGCGCCAGGACTGCGCCAGGACTGCGCCAGGACTGCGCCAGGACTGCGCCAGGACTGCGCCAGGACTGCGCCAGGACTGCGCCAGGACTGCGCCAGGACTGCGCCAGGACTGCGCCAGGACTGCGCCAGGACTGCGCCAGGACTGCGCCAGGACTGCGCCAGGACTGCGCCAGGACTGCGCCAGGACTGCGCCAGGACTGCGCCAGGACTGAACCAGGACTGAACCAGTCTCAGTCTGAGTCCGGGGTGTAATTAAATACCTGAGTGTTTTGATACAAACTAAAATCAGCGATGATAAACGTGACGTCATCGCAGAGGGGTCGCGCACATTTGACATTAGCCGCAAAAATCCATCAATATTTGTATAAAAACAGAGTTAAATATAAAGTGCTGGGTATTGGGACCGAGCACGGACCCAGCCACTGTGAGGGGACGTGCTTGATCGCAGTGTCAGCTCTGAAAAGTGGAGTTTAATCGCGATGTTAGCAAGTGTTAGCCCCTGTGTTAGCTTATGCGCTAGCTCCCACTGATGCCAGCAGTGGTCTATCGGGGCTAGTGACGGGGTCTGCGGGGTCTGCGGGGCCTGGGGGGGGCTGGGGGTATGTGGCTGTCCGTGGATATAGTGGGAGAGGTGCAGATAATGATTTCGTGAGTTAAAGTGTTTTCTCCGTGTTTTTTACTCACAGTTCTGCGCAGAGGAGCCGCTGTCTTCTGCCAAATCTCTGACAGCTCTGTGTGAGTGACAGCCCCGTTGGCCAATCAGAGCGGAGGACACAGGAGCAAGGACGGGATGGAGACGAGACGCAGGCCAATGAGAAGAGCGTAAACAAAAAACGAAGCTACGTGAAAAAACAATACAGGAAGTAAATATGTAAATAAATATCACCACAAATTAAATTAAAGCTGCGGTACGTAACTCGTGTAGGTTGTTGGAAAGAAAGAGTAAAAGTAAAATGTTGTGAACAAATCAGACCACAACATGCTGTCATCTTATGAGGTTCTCTGGTCTCTCTCTCTGGTTTCTCTCTCTGGTCTCTCTCTCTGGTTTCTCTCTCTGGTCTCTCTCTCTGGTTTCTCTCTGGTCTCTCTCTCTGGTCTCTCTCTTTCTTGTCCCTCTCTCTGGTCTCTCCAAAGTGGCAAACTGTGGTTGTGTCCTTTGGCAAGACACTTCCCCCACATTAGAATGAGTCTTGTGTGTGTGAATGGTTGGTGGTGATCGGAGGGGCCGATGGCACAGACTGATTGCCTCGCTTCTGTCAGTGTGCCCCAGGGCAGCTGCGGCTACAGTAGTTTATCACCACCGTGAATGGAGTGAAATAATATTGACATGAGAAAAGTCTTTGAAAAGCACTGTATAAATGATTCAGTCCTGGTTCTGCTCTCCTATCTTAGCTCTCTCTTATAAAGTTACTCAGACATTTGCCTGAACTGAGAGAGTGCTTACATGTTTAATACAACCAGTCAATGAGTCCTGGTCCGGTTTCAGACCTTGTACAGTCTCTCTGGTTCACTCTGCCCTATAAAATCCAAGTAACCTGTCCGTAGCAATTTATGAGACCAAAGTTACAAACACCAGCTTTAAATGCGTGAGCTGAAATAATTCACATTCGCCACAAGAGGGCGTCACACAACGTCACTTTCACATCTGAGCCTCATAATAACAGTCGTGTCAATCACTTCACTGAGTCTCGTCTCTCCCCCCCATGTCTCCCCCTAGCACATGTTTCTAGTTTAATATTTGCATCACGTTTTTGCAGAGAAAATGAGCATAAAGTGTTTTTGAAGCTGTTTCTGCTTCAAGTGTTTGAAAAGGACAGAGAAATGTCACAAAGATAAGTGTGAAGAGAGAGAGACACACACACACACAGACAGAGACAGAGAAGGCCTGGTCTCTCTGACTCGGGTCTCTCTGGCATGTATAGAGAGGAGACCAGAGAGAGAGAGAGAGCAAAGAGAGAGAGAGACAGACCATAAAGAGACCCAAACCAGAGGAAGCAGTAAACAGAGGACAGACGACACGTGACGATAAAAATCTTTAATCTCAAACACATTTTAGATAAAACACTTTTTAAAAACAAGATACAATAAAAACAGATTTAAAAACAGGTACAACATGAAGCAGGAAGGCCACAGGACGCCGGATCCTGAGTCCTGGTCCACACGGGTCTGGTCGGGTCTGGTCGGGTCTGGTCGGGTCTGGTTTCTGCCCCTCTGGTCTCAGGTACGGATCAGAGTGAGGAACTCGTCTCTGGTTTTGGGGTCCTCCCTGAAGACCCCGAGCATGGTGCTGGTCACGGTCTTAGAATTCATCTTCTGAACGCCGCGCATCACCATACACATGTGTCTGTCACAGGGAGAACATGCAAATCGTCACAAAGGGGAGAGAGAGAGAGAGAGACCAAAGAGAGAGAGAGAGAGACCAAAGAGAGAGCGAGGGCGAGAGAAACCAACATGCAAATAGTCACAAGGAGAACAAGCAAATCGTCTGGCACAGGGAGAACATGCAAACAGTCACAGACAAAAACACCAGAGAGAGTGAGAGACCAAAGAGAGAGAGAGAGCGAGAGAGCAAGAGAGCCCAGAGAGAGACCCTGGACCTCCTCCCTCTGTAACACCACTTCCTGGTCCCTGAGGTCACATGACTCACGTGGCCTCGATGACCACGCCCACTCCTGACGGCTGCAGCGCCTCCGTGATGGCGACGGCGATCTGCTTCGTCAGACGCTCCTGCACTGAACCCACAGGAGCGAGAGTGAGAACACACTCTCCTTCTCCTCCTCTCTCCTACCTCCGCTCCTCACTTCTCCCTTTCGTCTTTTTGTCTCTCCTCACTTCTACCTCCCCTCTCCTACCTCCTCTCTCCTTCTCTCCCTCCTCTCCTACCTCCCCTCTCCTTCTCTCCCTCCTCTCCTACCTCCCCTCTCCTTCTCTCCCTCCTCTCCTACCTCCCCTCTCCTTCTATCCCTCCTCTCCTACCTCCCCTCTCCTTCTATCCCTCCTCTCCTACCTCCCCTCTCCTTCTATCCCTCCTCTCCTACCTCCCCTCTCCTTCTATCCCTCCTCTCCTACCTCCCCTCTCCTTCTATCCCTCCTCTCCTACCTCCTCTCTCCTTCTCCCCCTCCTCCTCTACCCCCTCTCTCCTACCTCCTCTCTCCTACCTCCCCTCTCCTTCTCTCCCTCCTCCTCTACCCCCTCTCTCCTACCTCCTCTCTCCTACCTCCCCTCTCCTTCTCTCCCTCCTCCACCTCCTCTCTCCTCTCTCCTCTACCCCCTCTCTCCTACCTCCTCTCTCCTACCTCCCCTCTCCTTCTCTCCCTCCTCCACCTCCTCTCTCCTCTCTCCTCTGCCCCTTCTCTCCTCTCTCCTCTCTCCTCCTCCTGAACACTCAGGTCAAACAGAGCGTGGGTTTAAACACAGACGTCTCACCTTGTAATCGGCGACTGTAGATCTCCACAATCCTAAAAAGAAAATAATAGTTCAGTCCTGGCCTAGTCCTGGCCTAGTCCTGGCCTAGTCCTGGCCTAGTCCTGGCCTAGTCCTGGCCTAGTCCTGGCCTAGTCCTGGCCTGGACCTGGCCTATGTTAATTAAATTGACTGGATTAACTTCAAAGGATCAGAAAAAAGAAAAGAGGCTTAAACTCCTTCATCAAACGGTCTCGGGTCTCGGGTCTCTGTACCTGGCCAGCTTGCTCAGACCAAGGACTCTCTTGTCAGGCAGGTATCCAATATGAACCTGGGAACAAAAAAACATTTATGTTTCACTAGAAAGAGAGAGACCAGAAAGAGAGACCAGAGAGAGAGACCAGAGAGAGAGACCAGAGAGAGATACCAAAGAGAGAGAGAGAGAAACCAGAGAGAGAGCGAGAAAGAAAGAGACCAGAGAGAGAGAGAGAGAGAGAGACCAGAGAGAGAGAAACCAGAGCGAGAAACCAGAGCAAGAGAGAGAGAGAGAGAGAGAGAGAGAGAGAAACCAGAGCGAGAAACCAGAGCAGAGAGAGGAGAGAGAGAGAGAGAGAGAGAGAGAAACCAGAGCAAGAGAGAGAGAGACCAGAGAGAGAAACCAGAGCAAGAGAGAGGAGAGAGAGAGAGAGAGAGAGAGAGAAACCAGAGCAAGAGAGAGAGAGACCAGAGAGAGAGAGAGAGAGAGAGAGAGACCAGAGAGAGAAACCAGAGCAAGAGAGAGAGAGAGAGAGAGAGAGAGAGACCAGAGCGAGCCCAAATAGCTGACCTTCCCAAAGATGGGCACTAGGTGGTGCTCACACATGGAGAACATGTCGATGTCTTTGACGATCACCATCTCGTCGTGGTCCTCGTCAAAGATGGCGTCGTTCAGAACGTCTGAAGGAACAAGGAACATTTAGAACGAACCAGGTGTGAGGAGGGGGGGGAGGCAGGTGAGGGGGGAGGGGCATCCTGCTGTGGGGCTGCCTTTCCTCAGCAGGGACAGGAACAAGGCAGAGGATGGAAGTTTGGAATGTCAAGATTTATCAGACCTTTAGACACACCGTCTCCTCTCTCCTCTTTCTTTACCCTCTCTCCCCCCTCTCTCCTCCTCTTTCTTTACCCTCTCTCCCCCCTCTCTCCTCCTCTTTCTTTACCCTCTCTCCTCCTCTCTTCTCCTCCTAAATATCCGGCTTAATTTTTACTTTTGAACATCCTCCTCTGAGTGTGCAGTCCTGTCGTCTCTTACTCCATTAAACCCTCTCTAAATCTCATTGCGTCACGGCTGATCTAATCCGTCGTCAACGGTAACCAGGAAATGAACGATTCAAACTGATAAAGCTTTATTGAAAAACACAATAAAGGACAAAACCAATAAACCAGAGACCAGAGACCAGGGGGCAACCAGAAAACAGGTCTAAACCAGAGACCAGAGACCAGGGCAAGACCAGAGACCAGGCTTAAACCAGAGACGAGAGACCAGGTCAAGACCAGAGACCAGGTCAAGACCAGAGACCAGGTCTAAAACCAGAGACTAGAGACCAGAAACCAGCGAAAAAGTCTAAACCAGAAACCAGATCTGGTCCAGACCTGTGTCATTAAGCCTCATTAAGCCTCTGTTCTGACTGAAACCCGGTGCAGACACAGGAACACTCCCACACAGATCCAGGGTTAGTCCTACTTCAATCAGTCTGCCCCAGGGCAGCTGTGGCAAAGGGGGCCTCTCTACTCTGGGAGAGAATCATGTGTAGATCTAAAGTCGGACTCTCCTCCTCCACCTCTCCCTTGCTCCCTTTTTCTCCTGTTTGGCTGGGCCTCTCTGAGTGGGGTTTGCATGTTCTCCCTGTGTCTGCTTGTCCTCCAGGTGCTCCGGTTGCAGGGCATGACCATGTGCCGGGTACACCAAGTATATGACCCACCTCATTAGCAAAGCTGGGGTACGTAACTTTAAGACCACAACATTGGAACTCTTTGCTTCTATCTCTAGTTTTCACGTGTTTCCATCCGTCTCATCTTTAGATCTGATTTGTCAGACTGAAAAGTGAAAGAGGACCACCCTCTCTCAGCCAATCAGCTCGGTTCCCCATGCTTCTCTCTGATTACATCATGACACGCTCTGTAAAACACAGATGTGGAGAAAAACTGCACCGTCATGACTCAGAGGGAGGAAACGAACCGACCAATAGCAGAGCAGGTCCTCAGGCAGGAGGAAACTCAGCAGCCAATCACGGCACAGCTGCAGCCACATGTGTTTCAGTTCAAGCTCTGGTTAGAAGTGGACAGAGGTCTAATAAGAGTATATAAGATATAGACTGTTTACAGCTGGACTATGCTAACCTACAAGCTCCATGCTAACCTGCTAGCTCAATGCTAACCTGCTAGCTAGTCTGCAGTACCGCTGGAATCCCCCGAGCACATGGTCCTTCAGCTCCAAGCTACAAATACCCATGGATCGATACTAATATCTGGAAAAGGTTTAGAACCTACAGCTTTCATAAAGGAGGATTCTGTGGATGAGTCTTTCTTTCCTTCTCCTTCCTCCTCTTTATTTTCTTGTTAAATCCTTCTGTTTTCTATGAATTTACGCTTCATTGCAACAAACTCACACTCTAACTCTGCTCAGATCAGCAGCTCTGATTGGTCAGAGCGCTGCCCTCTGCAGTGTGAGTTCCGCTAATCTTTCGGGGCCCATGTAGGTCCCATGACCCTCAGAGCACAAGCCACTGATTTGAAAGGACGCCATCTTGGATCACCGGGGCTTGAATCAGACTCAAAAACAGTGGAAAAAATCTGCTGTTTTTAAGTTTTGCAATTTTTAATCCAGCACGCTAGCCCAGACAACAGGGATGTGCGGCCTTATTTGAAACTTTCTTGAATCAGACTCACTCATGGGGGAAACTCCAGTTTACCCTAGCAACCGCCTTAGCAACAAGTCTGGTCCTGTATGAAGCAATTGCCATCAGAACAAATGCCCATATAAGGACACAGGCTCCGGCTCTTGTTCAAATCTGCTTCTTCCGCATTTAGGCTAACACTGTGGTGATGTCACACGTTACGTCAGACAAACAAATATTTACCTTCAGCCGAGTCCAGAGCCAGACCCTGGACCCGGGTCCCACTTCAGCTCCAGGATCTGACCATTATTTGTTCAAAGTCAGAGGTGATTTTAGATTTCATTGATCATGGCTCAAAACAAGAGTCACTACCTGCCTCATGCCCCGGGTCTACACAGCCCCAGGCCCCGGGTCTACACAGCCTCAGGCCCCGGGTCTACACAGCCTCAGGCCCCGGGTCTACACAGCCTCAGGCCCCGGGTCTACACAGCCTCAGGCCCCGGGTCTACACAGCCTCAGGCCCCGGGTCTACACAGCCTCAGGCCCCGTCACAGTGACCTAAGCACATGTGAAGTCGTTACAGACCAGACCGGTTCACGAAGGACTGGAACCAGAACAACCAGATATAAATGAATCAACCACATTACATATAAAACTGTAACTTTAGTCTCATGAATGACACGTGTTTAAAGCTTTGGTATGTAACTTTAAAGATGCTATACCCGATTTATTTTCTAATGATTAAAAAAAAAAAAATGCTTATTACTACACACAAGTTTTTTTATAATCTGTAATTGAATGTAAAACTTGAGCTCATTGATTCAGCTGTGGATGAACTCAGTAAAAAGTGCTGAGTAGAGACTTAGCGTGACGCCCGCTCTCCTCCAATCACAGAACAAGGCTGCGTCCTCTAGCCTCTACAGCGCTGCTAAACACAGTAGCATGTTAGCATAAGTGGCTGTAACTGCAGACACAGCAAAACAGCCCAAACCACACAACAGTGAGGAAGAGAAGAGGAACTAAAGCCACAACATGATCAAAGAAGAAACCAAGCCCTGAACAGAGCTAGCTTACATCGTATCCTCTGGAGCAGGGGTGCTCAATACGTCGATCGCGATCTACCAGTCGATCGCAAAGGTAGTATTGGTAGATCGCATTAAATAAATAAATACACATTCTAAACAAATATATACAAAAAACTCCGGGCAAAGTGGAGATTTTTGAAAACTCCGTTAATGCATTTGTGTGTAGACAGAGATAACCGGAGTTTTGCGCCACAGTACCCCCCTAAATCCCTCTGATCACTGAAGCATGGATCATACTACCTTAAAAACTGTTCGCTGTGAGATGCTCGCAGCAGCAAACATCCTCGCTCCACATCAGAGAGCAGCAAAGTGATCGCGGGGACTCACGCTCGAAAACAACCAAACCAGGACTAAACCAGGACTAAACCAGGACTAAACCAGGGCTAAATCAGGGCTGAGGACGGGGTCAGTGCTTGTAAACATACATCTTTATTCTGAGTGTCTTCTATGACTGTAAAAGTGCCGTTACCGGTGTCTGCATCAAAGCTCCGCCCACTTCTGTGTTTTTCCCCAACGCAGGACAGGACGTAAGAGACGCACATGTTTGGAATGTTACGAATGTGATTGATAACGCAGATGTGTGGATGCAAATTATTTTATAAACTGAGGAGGGGAAATATTTGGATTTAAAAAAAACAGGCATGGCACATGGACATGGCACCACAGTCAAATGACATCTGTGTTTTACTCAGTAATGTTTTACTGACACTTAGGTGACTGCACATGCGCAAACAACCGCGCTCAGTGCAGGAAAGCTAAACCACGACAAACTTGTCAGCGAGTTAACACCAATTTTCCGGACTATGCATCCCTGGCCGATTCAATTCAGTGCAAGTCATCAGAGTAAACTCGGGTAATGACAAAAAATGTACATAGGTAATTGTGTTTTGTTGTGCTATATTGGCTCATGCGGTTTTGCATGTACATAAACATACATTGTAGGTATAAAGAATATTTTTTGAAATAAATATATGATTTGCATTTTTGTAGTAGGTAGATCATTTTGACTTGATCCTTTTATAAGTAGCTCGCATGCTGAAAAAGTGTGAGCACCCCTGCTCTGGAGAGACTGGTCTATGGGAGAGACCTGCGGGACCGCCTCGGACTATATGTGCTCGGACTATCTACGCTCGGACCATCTACGCTCGGACCATCTACGCTCGGACCATCTACGCTCGGACCATCTACGCTCGGACTATCTACGCTCGGACTATCTACGCTCTGACTATCTACGCTCTGACTATCTACGCTCGGACTATCTGCGCTGGGACTATCTACGCTCGGACCATCTACGCTCGGACCATCTACGCTCGGACCATCTACGCTCGGACCATCTACGCTCGGACCATCTACGCTCGGACCATCTACGCTCGGACCATCTACGCTCGGACCATCTACGCTCGGACCATCTACGCTCGGACCATCTACGCTCGGACCATCTACGCTCGGACCATCTACGCTCGGACCATCTACGCTCGGACTATCTACGCTCGGACTATCTACGCTCAGACTATCTACGCTCGGACCACATTCGTACGTGAAACTAGCGGTAATCTTTCAGTTATATATCGTGTTAGCAGTGCGTTGCTTTTGTACCATTTCATCAGTGATTGTTGTACAGCTTAAGTTGTGCTAATGCTAATGTTAGCATATGTATCAGATCGCTAATAAACTAGATGGCTCTTTGGGATGAGAGCGTAGGGGACATGAGAAGCCTGTGAGCGAGTTGGGGGCGGGGCTAAACATTCAAACCTTACAGAAACAGGTATAGCTCCTTTAATAATATTTTTTTATCTATTGCGTCTCATACCCCAGCTTTATTCTGTCTCCCCCTCTCTCCATCCTCTCCCTCTCACTTCTCCCCTCTTGTCTCTTGTCTCCTCTCCCCCGTCTCTCTCTCGTCTCTCTCCTCCCCTCTCTCTCGCTCGCTCGTCTCCCTCTCTCCTCCCCTCTCTCTCTTGTCTCCCTCTCTCCTCCCCTCTCTCTCTTGTCTCCCTCTCCCCTCTCTCTCGTCTCCCTCGCTCTCTCTCCCTCCTTTAAAGTTACGTCCCCCAGCTTTAGGCCTGACTCACCCATGATGTTCTCCTGGTAGCCCTTGGTGAAGAACTGCATGGCGGTGGCGGCCCTCCAGGGGGTCTTGAGGAGGCCCTGTCGGAGCGGGTCCTCCCCCAGCCCCCTCAAGATGGTGCTGTAGGCCTCCGCCAGAGAGGGGAGGCTCTGCTGGTTCTCCTCCACACTCCTGGTCCTCTCCTGACTCCAGCTCTGCATCAGGGGAGACTGAGGAGGAGAGGGGGGAGAGGAGAGAGAAAGAGGGGAGAGATGGAGGGGAAGGAGAAAGAGGAGGGAGGAGAGAAGAAGGCAAGAAGAGGGGAGAGAGAGATGGGAGGGAGAGAGGAGGGGAGAAGAGTGGAGAGAGACGGGAGGGAGAGACACAGGAGAGAGAGAAATAGATGGGAGGGAGAGAGATGGGAGAGAAAGAGACGGGAGGGAGAGACACAGGAGAGAGAGACGGGAGAGAGACGGCAGAGAGAGAAAGAGATAGACAGGAGAGAGAGAGAGATGGGAGAGAGAGACGGGAGGGAGAGAGACCGGAGGGAGAGAGAGATGGGAGAGAAAGACGGGAGAGCAGAGCAGGGAATGAGGATATTAAAGGAGACATACAGTGTGTTCTAAACTGGACATATTGTGAAACCTCCTTTTGTCTGCAGTAACCATTAGCCTCTTGTCTGCATCTGTGCTATCGTTAGGTGAGACTTCTAAAAGCTAAAGAGTAATTACAGGAAGTGACGTTCACAGAATTTACCTCAGAGTTCTTGGCCAGTCCGTTCACCGCCCCCACCTCCGCCGAGTCCTGGGTCTTCCTCTGGTCCATTCTGACACCTGTAGTCCAGGTACAGACTTTGATTTAGTCTTGGTTCAGCAGTGGTTTTAGTCCTGGTTCAGCAGTGGTCCTATAGTCCTGGTCCAATAGTCATCATTTTAGTCCAAGTTCAGGTCCAGCTTTAGTCCAGCTTTAGACCTGGCTCAGACCTGCAGTTTTAGGGTGTATTTATTCTTACGGTTTCCTTCAGCCTCTGCTCGTGTGCCTGACCCGGGTTTGGAGCCTCTTCAGCGGCTGCACGTTTCTCCGTCTCCCGCGGGTCCCTCTGACACTTGTTGCTTCTCTGGGTCCGCGCTCCTGATCTGCAGCTGTGTTTAGCGGCGCACACGCGATACAGGCGCAGTCTCTGAGTCAGACCCGGCTTTAGTCCTGCTTTTTAGTCCTGTTTTTAGTCCAAGTTCAGACCTGGCTTCAGTCCTGTATTAAGTTCAAGTTCAGAGCCGGCTTTAGACCTGGTTTTAGTCCAAGTTCAGACCTGGCTTCAGTCCTTGTTCAGCGGTGGTTTTAGTCCGAGTTTTTGTTCTCCAGTCAATAGCCTCTCGTCTCTGGTCACGGGTCCACAGCCCAGCCTTTGGTCTCGGGTCTGGTCTCGGGTCTGGTCTCGGGTCTGGTCTCGGGTCTGGTCTCGGGTCTGGACTCCTCTCTACAGTGTTGCGTCTGTCGCGCAGCCTCAGCATCCTCAAGCTTTATACACGTGGATTACAAACGGAGAGCTCCCATTGGCTCAGAGGTCAGAGGGGGCGGGGCCAGGAGGACGGCAGGCAAAACATGAATGAAAATCTGAATTATAACATTATATTAATATCAATCTAAATCACTAACCTAGCATGAGACCAGGGGCGTGTTTAGGACTTGCTGAGACCAGGGGCGGGTTTAGGACTTGCTGAGACCAGGGGCGGGTTTAGGACTTGCTGAGACCAGGGGCGGGTTTAGGACTTGCTGAGACCAGGTGCGTGTTTAGGACTTGCTGAGACCAGGGGCGGGTTTAGGACTTGCTGAGACCAGGGGCGGGTTTAGGACTTGCTGAGACCAGGGGCGGGTTTAGGACTTGCTGAGACCAGGAGTTGGAGATGTCAATCCTTAGATCAGGGGTCTCCAACTTTTTTCAATCCGAGAGCTACTTTTAGGCAACACAAGAGGTAGAGAGCTACTCCTTGTTGTAATAATAAATAGAGTACTAATTACGACAAAACAACACATAAATATATCATATTGTAAAACTCTGTATTTATGTTTATAATAGAGAAGTCAAATTGTATTTATTCATCATTTGTTAAATTTTAAATCCTTTGAGGAGCTACCTGAAAGGGACTGGCGAGCTACTGGTAGCTCTGTGGCGCAGTTGCTCAGACTAGCTCTGACTTTGATTCACTTCCATGTAAAAGTAATTCCTCTCATGACACAGTAGCTGAGTGGTTAGCACTCTCTCTTCTCAGTAAGAATAATCTGGGTTTGAATCCCGGTCGGGGCAGGGTCTTTCTGAGTGTGTATCTTGGCCACTAAAAACATGCAATAGTTTTATGTTTTTAACCCCTTTTTAGCGTAGGTTTTTATTCCCTCTTATTTGGTATTTTATAATAAATCATTTTTAAAAACAGGTACAAAGAACCTGTTCCAGACAGTGATGGACCAGAGTGCTGCTGGTTTTGCTCATAAATCATTATACGCTTCTCAGTATCTGGTTCTGTATTCTAGCAACCTACTCTCCACAAACCAGCATTCAGGGAAATTCCTTGGCAACCATGGCTCCCAGTTTACACTACGAGTCCTTTCCCACATCTCCCCTACATGGTACCGGACTAGTGTCAGGTTGACTGGACCAGAGCGGGCCCCATGGTCTCCACCTCAGGACCCAAACTGAAAGCTTTAGAATCAGTTAAAGATGCAGTCAATATCACCAATTTTTCCAGATGCAATTTTCAAAAATACTGTGGAAAAGATAAACTTTATTGATCTCACAATGAAGGAATTCGGTTTGATGAACAGTCATACACATCAAGGCTTGCAGCGCGCCGTTACTTCCGCTGTTATATGCAAAGTGGGTTAAGTGTCTTGCCCAAGGACACAACAACAGCAGACAGCAGTGGGAGTCGGTGGACAAGGCCTTGTGGTTGACTCGAACCCACAACCTTCAGGCTCAAAGGCCGATGCTCTGAAACCGCCCCTAAAACCCCAAAAGAAGTCCAGTTATCATGCGTTTTCAAATACGGGACATGACAGACGATGTAGCCTCAAAACATGCATCACAAATATCTTGGAGCAGACCCATTTGTTTTGATTTTCTAAAACACCTAAAATGGCTGAATTGAAAACCCCCAAAGTGACAATTCCCCGTTTGCCACTCGCCTGTTGTGAAAAAGAAGAAAACATCAGAGAAAAAGGAGTTGTGTGTAGGACTCAGGACGCAGCCAGGGCTCGGTAAGGCTACGGCAGTCCAGGCTTGATAATTGCTAGCATGTGTCCAGTATAGCGGCTAATCTCTCACAGACTTCATGAGGCTTCGTCACAGACTGCGTTATTACCGAGTCGGCTTCATCTGCTGGGGTTGGGTTTGGTGGAAGACAGGGGGAGTTTTACGATGTACTACTCAGATGCTAATGCTAAAGGCTAACCTGAATCCTTCACTGCACCTTTAAAAGACAGGCCGTTTTTGTAGCTTGACGGGAACTCGTTAAACTCAAAAGTAAAAAAAAAAAAAAAACGCAGATGATAAACAAATATTTATTGAACAAAAACACGGAGACAGAACATGTGTCTTTAACATGATCTGAAGAATATTTCAGTTGTTATATTCTTCATGGAGTCACAAATACAAACATGTTTAAAGCACGCCCTCTCTGCGCAAATTAATGTTAAAAATACCCTGGAAATGTTTATGTCCGGAGTGAAAACTGGGTTTGATTCTCTGATCTGTGCTTTTTTAAGTCCTAAATTTACTAAAATAACACACTCCCCCTACTGGTGGAAGTGCGGAAGGACACGCTGCTTTCATACATCCCACATTGTGCAGTCTCTGGTTTGAAAATAGGGCTCTGAAAATAGGGCTCTGATGAACCGGGTCACACGGCGTGGAAGGCAAAGGCCGACAGCTTGTCTCCCGCGCTCTTCGGCTTCTTGGCGCTGGCCTCCTCGTCTCCTACCTCCTCGTCTCCTACCTCCTCGTCTCGTTTCCTCTTCCTCAGCTCGTCTGCCATGGCCGTTTTCGCTCTCTCTGTCCACGTCTGCAAAACAAACAGCGGTGAGAAAGTCCAAGGTCCCGACTGAGACCAGAGCGGACTGAGACCAGAGCGGACTGAGACCAGAGCGGACTGAGACCAGAGCGGACTGAGACCAGAGCGGACTGAGACCAGAGCGGACTGAGACCAGAGGGGACTGAGACCAGAGGGGACTGAGACCAGAGCGGACTGAGACCAGAGGGGACTGAGACCAGAGGGGACTGAGACCAGAGGGGACTGAGACCAGAGGGGACTGAGACCAGAGGGGACTGAGACCAGAGGGGACTGAGACCAGAGGGGACTGAGACCAGAGGGGACTGAGACCAGAGGGGACTGAGACCAGAGCGGACTGAGACCAGAGCGGACTGAGACCAGAGCGGACTGAGACCAGAGCGGACTGAGACCAGAGCGGACTGAGACCAGAGGGGACTGAGACCAGAGCGGACTGAGACCAGAGCGGACTGAGACCAGAGGGGACTGAGACCAGAGGGGACTGAGACCAGAGGGGACTGAGACCAGAGGGGACTGAGACCAGAGGGGACTGAGACCAGAGGGGACTGAGACCAGAGGGGACTGAGACCAGAGGGGACTGAGACCAGAGGGGACTGAGACCAGAGGGGACTGAGACCAGAGCGGACTGAGACCAGAGCGGACTGAGACCAGAGCGGACTGAGACCAGAGCGGACTGAGACCAGAGGGGACTGAGACCAGAGCGGACTGAGACCAGAGCGGACTGAGACCAGAGGGGACTGAGACCAGAGGGGACTGAGACCAGAGCGGACTGAGACCAGAGCGGACTGAGACCAGAGCGGACTGAGACCAGAGCGGACTGAGACCAGAGCGGACTGAGACCAGAGCGGACTGAGACCAGAGGGGACTGAGACCAGAGCGGACTGAGACCAGAGCGGACTGAGACCAGAGCGGACTGAGACCAGAGCGGACTCAGCCTTCGCTGTGGCGCCCCCTGTGGACCAATCTGAGCTACTTTCACACAGCAGACTCTCTGTCTCTCTGGTTTTAAGACTTTTACTTCAACACACTCCGGTCTACCCTGTGGCAAAAACCCGACACAGGTCTAAACAACACGACCACCTTTTCCACTGGTACTTTTGAATGCACTGGAAACAGCAGCGAGTCCTAAGTGTCTCTGAAACAATTGTTCTGTGTTTTTATTGTTATTTTCTTGATTTTTTCTGCCCGAGATGTTGCTGCAGTTCAGTGTTCATGGTTTTACACTGGTCCAGACCAGAGCAGAGAGGATTCATGGTTTTACGCTGGTCCAGACCAGAGCAGAGAGGATTCATGGTTTTACGCTGGTCCAGACCAGAGCAGAGAGGATTCATGGTTTTACACTGGTCCAGACCGGAGCAGAGAGGATTCATGGTTTTACGCTGGTCCAGACCAGAGCAGAGAGGATTCATGGTTTTACGCTGGTCCAGACCAGAACAGAGAGGATTCATGGTTTTACGCTGGTCCAGACCAGAGCAGAGAGGATTCATGGTTTTACGCTGGTCCAGACCAGAGCAGAGAGGATTCATGGTTTTACGCTGGTCCAGACCAGAGCAGAGAGGATTCATGGTTTTACGCTGGTCCAGACCAGAACAGAGAGGATTCATGGTTTTACGCTGGTCCAGACCAGAGCAGAGAGGATTCATGGTTTTACGCTGGTCCAGACCAGAGCAGAGAGGATTCATGGTTTTACGCTGGTCCAGACCAGAGCAGAGAGGATTCATGGTTTTACGCTGGTCCAGACCAGAACAGAAAGGATTCATGGTTTTACGCTGGTCCAGACCAGAGCAGAGAGGATTCATGGTTTTACGCTGGTCCAGACCAGAGCAGAGAGGATTCATGGTTTTACGCTGGTCCAGACCAGAGCAGAGAGGATTCATGGTTTTACGCTGGTCCAGACCAGAACAGAGAGGATTCATGGTTTTACGCTGGTCCAGACCAGAGCAGAGAGGATTCATGGTTTTACGCTGGTCCAGACCAGAGCAGAGAGGATTCATGGTTTTACGCTGGTCCAGACCAGAACAGAGAGGATTCATGGTTTTACGCTGGTCGAGGCCAGAGCAGAGAGGATTCATGGTTTTACGCTGGTCCAGACCAGAGCAGAGAGGATTCATGGTTTTACGCTGGTCCAGACCAGAACAGAGAGGATTCATGGTTTTACGCTGGTCCAGACCAGAACAGAGAGGATTCATGGTTTTACGCTGGTCCAGACCAGAGCAGAGAGGATTCATGGTTTTACGCTGGTCCAGACCAGAGCAGAGAGGATTCATGGTTTTACGCTGGTCCAGACCAGAGCAGAGAGGATTCATGGTTTTACGCTGGTCCAGACCAGAGCAGAGAGGATTCATGGTTTTACGCTGGTCCAGACCAGAACAGAGAGGATTCATGGTTTTACGCTGGTCCAGACCAGAACAGAGAGGATTCATGGTTTTACGCTGGTCCAGACCAGAGCAGAGAGGATTCATGGTTTTACGCTGGTCCAGACCAGAGCAGAGAGGATTCATGGTTTTACGCTGGTCCAGACCAGAGCAGAGAGGATTCATGGTTTTACGCTGGTCCAGACCAGAACAGAAAGGATTCATGGTTTTACGCTGGTCCAGACCAGAGCAGAGAGGATTCATGGTTTTACGCTGGTCCAGACCAGAACAGAGAGGATTCATGGTTTTACGCTGGTCCAGACCAGAACAGAGAGGATTCATGGTTTTACGCTGGTCCAGACCAGAGCAGAGAGGATTCATGGTTTTACGCTGGTCCAGACCAGAGCAGAGAGGATTCATGGTTTTACGCTGGTCCAGACCAGAGCAGAGAGGATTCATGGTTTTACGCTGGTCCAGACCAGAACAGAAAGGATTCATGGTTTTACGCTGGTCCAGACCAGAACAGAGAGGATTCATGGTTTTACGCTGGTCCAGACCAGAGCAGAGAGGATTCATGGTTTTACGCTGGTCCAGACCAGAACAGAGAGGATTCATGGTTTTACGCTGGTCCAGACCAGAGCAGAGAGGATTCATGGTTTTACGCTGGTCCAGACCAGAACAGAAAGGATTCATGGTTTTACGCTGGTCCAGACCAGAGCAGAGAGGATTCATGGTTTTACGCTGGTCCAGACCAGAACAGAGAGGATTCATGGTTTTACGCTGGTCCAGACCAGAACAGAGAGGATTCATGGTTTTACGCTGGTCCAGACCAGAGCAGAGAGGATTCATGGTTTTACACTGGTCCAGACCAGAGCAGAGAGGATTCATGGTTTTACACTGGTCCAGACCAGAGCAGAGAGGATTCATGGTTTTACACTGGTCCAGACCAGAGCAGAGAGGATTCATGGTTTTACGCTGGTCCAGACCAGAACAGAGAGGATTCATGGTTTTACGCTGGTCCAGACCAGAGCAGAGAGGATTCATGGTTTTACACTGGTCCAGAGCAGAGAAAATGGTCTGAACCAAGCAGCTCCGTCTCTGCTGCTGTGACCTGAATGACGGCTGTATTTTAATACTTATACTTATCTATTTATTTTGTTTTGATGGATGTGTTTTTGCTGCTACTGGACAGGGATCAATAATGTATCTATTTATGAATTTATCCAAAAAAACAGGAAGTGACAGACTGGAGCAGCTCTGGGGAAGAGGAGGGGTCTATGGATGTGAGTCATGGACACTTTTGTTTGTCCATCAGCTCTACACACACACACACACACACACACACACACACACACACACACACACACACACACACACACACACACACACACACACACACCTTTGTTGCCACAGGTGTCTCCTATATATACCACAGTGTTTGGGAGACGCGTTGGTGAAAGGCTTCATGAAAACAACAGAAATAGAGTTTTTGCTGTGGCCACTGGACCTGGAGGATTTCAAGAGGAGAGACTCAGGATCATCTTGGATCAAAGGGAAAGGACCTGGTCTGGTTTCCGTAGTAACTGTTATTGTCTGGTTCCTATTGAGTGCTTGAATGAATGCAGTGTCAGGACTCATCAATAACACACACACAGAGAGAGACACACACACACACCTCTCTCTTTCTCTCTCTCTCACTCTGGCCTCTCTCTCACTCTCTTTCTCTCTCTCACTCTGGCCTCTCTCTCTCTCACTCTGGCCTCTCTCTCACTCTGGCCTCTCTCTCACTCTGGCCTCTCTCTCACTCTGGCCTCTCTCTCACTCTGGCCTCTCTCTCACTCTGGCCTCTCTCTCACTCTGGCCTCTCTCTCACTCTGGCCTCTCTCTCTCTCTGGCCTCTCTCTCACTCTGGCCTCTCTCTCTCTCTGGCCTCTCTCCCAGCCTCTCTCTCTCTCTCCCAGCCTCTCTCCCTCTCTCTCTCACTCACCAGTCTCTCCTCCGCAGACAGCGCCCTGAATCGGACCATGGCCTCTTTGATCAGCTCGCTCTGGTCCAGGTCCGGACTGTCGGCCAGAATGGACTTGCTGTGATCTTCCAACCAAAGCTGGAACCCGGTCTGAGGTCTGAAGGTCCAAACAGAGTCCACAGTTACACGGACGAACGCTTCAGACTCCCCTGCAGCCGAGCTAGTGGTCAGATTACCTCCTGTTCTCAGTCTCCTCTGGGTTTGGGGTCTGGTCGCTGGACTTCTCTCTGGACTTCGGCTCTGGTCTCGGGTCTGGTCTCGGGTCTGGTCTCTCTTCACTTTGTTCTCCCCTCTTGGGCTTAAGCTGCAGCAGAGTGGACTGGGTCTGTGGATCAAGACGAGATCCCAAATAAGATACAAGGCGTACATTTCAAAAGCACGAGTGAAACCGGATCCTTCTCCTTTTGTCCAATTTAAGGATATAGAACAGGCCAGATTCTACTGAGACACAGCCAGAAGCATCTATGAGCGCAAGGGAAAGCTCAGACAATATCACAGCGGTCAGACCAGACTGAAGGGCCCATACTTCACCTTGCTCTTGGCTCTCGGGGCCAGGGGCTTCAGCACAGGACTCTGCTTGGACTTAGACGAGGAGGAGGAGAGTGGAGTGGACTTCCTGTTTGGGATGGTGTCCAGGATGTTAGCGCCGCGAGGCTGAGCAGGAGAGGCCCCCGAGGAGACCTGCAGAGGAGAGGGAGAGAGAGAGATGAGAGAGAGAGGGTTTAGCCAGGTCTGAGGGGTCACACATGGATCTGCAGCAGAAGAAGAAGTACAGCTGCATTTTATCATTACTATTGTGAGCTTTTTAGAATTATCTATTTTTTTTTTTGCTGGTTTGGATGGATGTGTTTTTGCTGATACTGGACACCTGCATTTCTCCTACAGGGATCAGATTCAGCACAGAGTGTTACCTTGAAGGGGTTGGAGCGGGCAACTCTGGACACGGTCACTGCAACAGAAAAAAGACTCATACATAAGTGTATAAGAGAGAGACCAGAGTTAGACCAGAGAGAGAGAGACCCGAGAGAGACCATAGAGAGACCAGAGAGAGACCAGAGAGAGACCAGAGAGAGACCAGAGAGAGAGACCCGAGAGAGACCAGAGAGAGACCAGAGAGAGACCAGAGAGAGACCAGAGAGAGAGACCCGAGAGAGACCAGAGTTAGACCAGAGAGAGACCAGGGAGAGAGACCAGGGAGAGAGACCAGAGAGAGAGACCAGAGAGAGAGACCAGAGAGAGAGACCAGAGAGAGACCAAAGAGAGACCGGACAGAGACCGGACAGAGACCGGACAGAGACCGGACAGAGACCGGACAGAGACCAGAGAGAGACCGGAGAGAGACCAGAGAGAGACCAGAGAGAGACCAGAGAGAGACCAGAGAGAGACCAGAGAGAGACCAGAGAGAGAACAGAGAGAGACCAGAGAGAGACCAGAGAGAGACCAGAGAGAGGATTCAGGACTGAGACCTTCAGAGTTCAGACCTGGTTTGAGAACTGACTCCTCTGAAGCAGCAGCGGCGTCTTTGGAAAAAGGATTCACACCTGAACAAACAAACACATCAGGAGTGTGTAGTGGAGTCTCATAAATAACTTATGTTTAATCTAGGGATGTACCGAATCCAGGTTTTTGGGGTTTGGCCGAATACCGAATCCACTGGTTAAGATTCTGCCGAATCCGAACCCGAATACTGAATCCTATTCCATCCTCAGTCCATTTATGTTTCATATGCAAATGTTTAAACAGCGGCGGTGTTGTGTACCGTTTAGGGTCCTTACCACCACGAGACAAATGGGCATTGCAAATTGGACATGTAGCTCGACCAGAATCTTTTATTATAACATTTATAATAATCCCGCTTATCATTAAACACAAATACATTCAGTTCACAGCAGTGTAAAACTTCAGAGATAAAGTACATATATTACTGTGCATGTCATGTAGAAAAAAGAGCTAAAGCACCACACATGCATAAATAGCTTCCACTGGTTCAGGTCAAAACATTACATATATGGACATTTGAGAAATGTGCCAAACTCGTCAGAGACAAGTTGGAGAGAAGCTAATGCTAAGAGGCTAGTTGCCTAAACATGGACTCACCAACTCTGCTTCATACGCAGCTCAAATGACAAGTACCTGGCACTGGGAATCGGCTCCATAAAGTTGGTGAATAGGAAGTTAGTTTATGATCCATCAGAACCGCATTACAGGTGAAAACAAGAATCATAACATCCCCTCGCACCGGCATATGACTAGAGCCGATTGGTCCGCTGGGATCACATGACCAGGAAGAGACCTCAGCGCACCCGAAGAGGAACAGAGACCAAGAGGATATAAACCTCCGCTAAAGTGCATGTTTATTTACACTTCCAAACGAATCTGCCACAGCGCGCATAGTGTAAGTGCAAGGTTTGGGTTCGGTGGGGAAAAATTATAAGGTTCGGCCAGAGCAGAAGCTGGCCCAGGGAAACGCCCGCGACGTGTGGAGAGGCCTAAAGAACATCTCCGGCTTTGGACAGAGTGCCAGAGGAACAGCAGATGGAGACCAGCACCGGGCGGACGAATTTAACCAGCACTTCAACCGGTTTGATTCTCCCCCCTCTCCATCTGCCCCCCCTCCCGCCCCCACCTCTTCACACGTCCCCAGCCCAGTGGACACCGCCCAGTGGACACTGCCTCCGGCTGCCCCGGGCCCTCCTGCCCCCGCATCCCCAGCCCCCACCTCGGACAGTACACCCCAGTCCCCCCCCCTCTCCATCACACCGGACCAGGTGAGGAGTCAGCTCCAGCGCCTGAAGCTGAGGAAATCAGCAGGACCGGACGGGATCAGTCCCAGGCTGCTGAGGACCTGTGCAGACCAGCTCTCTGGGGTCCTCAGCTACATGTACAACCTGAGCCTCAGCCTGGAGAAGGTCCCTGTCCTGTGGAAGACCTCCTGTGTGATCCCGGTTCCAAAAACAGCACACGCCAAGGAACCGGCTCACTACAGACCAGTCGCACTGACCTCCCACCTGATGAAGACCATGGAGCGGCTCATCCTCACCCATCTCCGCTCCGTGGTCAGCCCCACCCTGGACCCGCTGCAGTTCGCCTACAGACCCAACATCGGAGTAGAGGACGCCGTCATCTACTTCCTGCAGCGGACGCTCTCCCACCTGGAGCCCGCCGGGAGCGCTGTGAGGGTCATGTTTTTCGACTTCTCCAGTGCTTTCAATACCATCAGGCCGGCACTGCTGCGGAAGATGGAGGACGCGGGAGTGGACAGTAGCCTCACTGCATGGACCATCGATTACCTCTCAGAGCGACCACAGTACGTGCGGCTGCGCAGCTGTGAGTCTGAGGTGGTCGTCTGCAGCACTGGGGCCCCTCAGGGCACTGTCCTCTCACCGTTTCTCTTCACCATCTACACCTCAGACTTCACACACGACACACACAGCTGTCACCTGCAGAAGTTCTCCGACGACTCCGCCATCGTGGGCTGTGTGTCTGAGGGGAACGAACTGGAATATCGGTCGGTTATCAAGGACTTTGTCGACTGGTGTGAGTGCAACCAGTTGTGCTTGAACACCAGTAAGACCAAGGAGATGGTCATCGACTTCAGGAGAAAACCACTTTCCCACACGCTGCTGAACATCCAGGGGGAGGACATTGAGCTGGTGGACAGCTTCAAGTACCTGGGTGTTCACATTAACAATAAACTGGACTGGTCCCATAATACAAACGCCCTGCACAAGAAGGGCCAAAGTCGCCTCTTCCTTCTGAGGAGGCTGAGGTCCTTCTGAGTGAGCAGGCCTCTGCTCAGGACTTTTTATGACTCTGTGGTAGCTTCTGCCATTTACTACGCTGCCGTGTGCTGGGCCCCGGGCAGCACAGAGCGGGACAGAAACAGACTGAACAAGCTGGTCAGGAGGGCCAGCTCCACTCTGGGCTGCTCCCTGGACTCTGTGGAGGAGGTGAGGGACAGGAGGCCCCTGGACTCTGTGGAGGAGGTGAGGGACAGGAGGGTGCTAGCCAAAGCCACCTCCATCATGAACAATACCTCCCACTGCACAGGACTGTAGAGGAGCTGAGGAGCTCCTTCAGTGGAAGACTGAGGCACCCTCAGTGTAGGAAGGAGCGCTACCGCAGGGCCTTTATCCCCACCGCTGTCAGACTGTACAATAAGTCACTTTAAATGATCACTGTGTGAAAACCTGCACTACTATTGACACTGTTTCCAATTGACACTTGTCCCTTTTGTTGTACATAATTATTGTCACTTTATTGTACATATATATCCTGCATGTAACATGTTTGCACATTTCCTCCTTTTGCACAATCTGAGTGTCTCTATCCATGCCAAATGTGACATGTACATTTCTCCTCTGTGAGATAAATAAAGCAATCTTATCTTATCTTATCTTAA
This sequence comes from Knipowitschia caucasica, assembly GCA_964034765.1. NCBI lineage: Eukaryota > Metazoa > Chordata > Actinopteri > Gobiiformes > Gobiidae > Knipowitschia > Knipowitschia caucasica. The sequence continues at coordinate 4,742,601 of OZ035826.1, forward strand.
ACCGAACCCCGTCAAAAAAGCCAATATTCGGCCGAATCCGAACCCGAATCCTGGATTCGGTAAATCCCTAGTTTAATCCTTATTCTATCCTCGGCACAATCTTTAAAAAACGCCCAATCATTTTTCTGAACGGGACCAGCCCTGGATCAGTTTTAGAGCCTAGTTTATGGAACTTTTATACTTTTGACACATGTAGTGAAAAGAAAACATGATTGAACAAAGAGCCCTACGCTTCTTTGGCCGAGGCTCCTCCTCTTCCTCCTCTCCTCCTCCTCCTTCTCCTTCTTCAGTCTGACGAGCGCAGAGTCTAGGAGTTTCTTTGAACCTGGAAACAGCAAAGACAAACACTGACCATGGAGTCTCTCTGGTCCGTTCAGTCCTCCTCCCCCCATCCTCTCTCCCCTCCCCACCTCCTTTCCTGTCCTCTCTCCCCTCCTCTCTACTCCTTCCCCCTGTTCTCTCCCCTCTCCCATCCTACCTTCTCCCCCCCCCCCCCCCCCCTGTCCTCTACTCCCATCCTCCCCCATCCTTCCCTGTCCTCTCTCTCCCCTCCCGTCCCCTGCCCTCCTACCTTCTCCTCAGCCCTGTCCTCTCTTCTCTTTCCCTCTCTCGTCTTCCCCTCCCTTCCCCTCCCCTCTCCCCCGTCCCCTCTTCTCTCTCCCGTCCCCTCTTCTCTCCCCCTCTTCTCTCTGAAGGCTGTACAACACTCCCATTTTCACTGAACTTTAGGATCCAAACAACTAATTGATTATCAAAGTAATGAGTAATTACAGCCCCTCCCCCACACGGCGCTGGTCGTCAGGGAGACACCGTGACGACACCAGTGTATAAATAAATGTGATTATTGAGCCACAGAAACAGCGGTTTGTGCTTCAGTCGCCGCAGCAGAGTCCTGAGGCCACTGTCGGCTCGAGTTAGAGCTGAGAGCGCTGGCATTTAGCAGAAGATCCAACACAACACACAGGACAAAGCTACACATGTTCCATCTGCTTTCAGTCGTGTCCAGTTCAAACCAGCGGCTCCCGGCTCCGAAAGGTCCATGAGCACGTGCGCTGACATGCTGCAATACCACTCCAGGCCTGTGGGGGTGTACCCAGAAAGAGAATTACCCAATGCTTTTGTGTGTCGTCTTCTTTCCTCTAGAAAAACTGCTTTATAGGATGGTCCAAAAGTGGCTCTTGGTCCAAAAGTGGCTCTTGGTCCAAAAATGGCTCTTGGTCCAAAAGTGGCTCTTGGTCCAAAACTGGCTCTTGGTCCAAAACTGGCTCTTGGTCCAAAACTGGCTCTTGGTCCAAAAGTTGTTCTTGGTCCTCTTTGTTCCAGATGCTGTCTGAGGGGAGTATATGTTTTTGGACCAGTCTAGTTTGGCCGCTGTGGACTTTTGAATGCAGTCGTTGAATGAATGAGGCTAGTGCAGCTAACACAAGCGCAAATGTGTTTTTTCATATTTTACCCGCTGCCATTTTGAAAAAGCCACAAACAGAAAAAGTTAGTTTGAACGGTGGAGATCGACGTCACTACATCTTAAATATTTACAGTCTATGGTAAAAAAAACTTCTAACAGTTTCCGGTCGTGTTGTGTCTCGTTAACACATCTGTCCGTGTACCTTCTTGGCTCCTCCTGCTCCTCCTCCTCCTCCTGCTCCTCCTCCTCCTGGGCTTTCTCCAGGGCGATGGTGCTCAGCCTCTGGGCCAGCCCCATCCTCCCGCTGCGAGAGGCGTATTTGATGGCCAGAGTCACGGCGTTCTGGGACATCATGTGGGCCAGCTCCACACAGCGGAACTCACGCTGCAACTTACACGACAACTGGGGAAAGAAAACATGTTACACAATCATACACACACAAGAAATCATTACACAATCACATACACACAAGAATACAATACACAATCATACACACACAAGAAAACACTACACAATCATAAACACATAAGAAAACATTACACAATCATACACACACAAGAAAACATTACACAATCATACACACACAAGAAAACACTACACAATCATACACACATAAGAAAACAATACACAATCATACACACACAAGAAAACAGTACACAATCATACACACACAAGAAAACATTACACAATCATACACACACAAGAAAACATTACACAATCATACACACACAAGAAAACACTACACAATCATACACACACAAGAAAACACTACACAATCATACACACACAAGAAAACATTACACAATCATACACACACAAGAAAACAATACACAATCATACACACATAAGAAAACATTACACAATCATACACACACAAGAAAACATTAGTAAGTAAGTAAGTAAGTAGTAAGTAAAGTTTATTTATAAAGCGCTTTTCACAGATAAAAATCACAAAGTGCTGTACAGGACAGTGGGCAAATACAAAACAATATAAAATACACTTACACACATTACACATTTTATGTACTTAAAAGTGACATCAGTGAGAACCCAATCAACTAAAAGCTTTCTTAAATAAATAAGTCTTCAAGCCTTTTTTGAAAGAGTCCGCAGAGTCGACCAGACGTAGGGACAGGGGCAGGGCGTTCCACAGTCTGGGGGCAACAGACTGAAAAGACCGGTCCCCTCGAGTCTTATAATGGGTTTTGGGGACCACAAGCAGGTTCTGGCCAGAGGACCGGAGAGAACGGCCAGAGGAGTACAGGCTCAAAAGGTTCAGGATGTACTGGGGGGCCTGACCATTTAAGGCTCTGAAGGTCAGCACTAAGATCTTAAAATCAATCCTGAATTTGACTGGGAGCCAATGAAGAACAGACAGAACAGGAGTGATATGGGACCTACGAGGGGCACCTGTTAAAAGTCTAGCAGCAGAATTTTGAACAATTTGAAGTTGATTGAGTGCAGACTTATTCAAGCAGGTAAAAACAGAGTTGCAATAGTCAAGTCTTGTTGAAATAAAAGCGTGAATGATCATTTCCAGATCATTCTTTGACAACATATTGCGGATTTTTGCAATGTTCCTAAGGTGATAAAAGCAGTTACGGACGAGCTGTTTGGAGTGTGTCTCCATAGACATGGCCTGGTCAAACACAACCCCTAGGTTTCTGAGGCTGGATTTGACGGAGGAGCCAAGAGAGCCAAGGTGCTGTTTGATCAGCGGGATCTTATGGTCTGGAGCAAAGATGAGCGTTTCAGTTTTGTTGGAATTTAACTGTAAGTAGTTAGTGGCCAGCCAGTCTTTAATGGAGGACACACACTCCAAAAATGATGACAAGCGCTGGAACTCAGAGTCATTAAAAGAACAGTACAACTGGACGTCATCGGCATAGAAATGGTAGGATACATCCTCGAAGTGATTAATAATTTTACCAAGTGGCAAAATGTACAATAAAAACAAAATCGGACCCAAAACTGATCCCTGTGCCACTCCGCAGGACAGATTAGTCACATCTGACTGTACATTGTTTAAAGCAACGTTAAAAGTTCTGCCATGGACATATGAGGAGAACCACTGGAGGACAGACCCAGAAAGCCCTATCTCATTTTGAAGCCGGTCAATAAGTATATTATGATCCACAGTGTCAAAGGCAGAGGACAAATCCAGAAGTACAAGAACTGTGTAGCGTTGGGAATCGGCTGCCATCATTACATCACTAGAAACTTTGATAAGAGCTGTTTCAGTGGAGTGTAATTTACGAAAACCAGACTGAAGTGGATCAAACAAATTGTGCTGTTCCATAAAGGAGGTCAGCTGGCATGCCACTACTTTTTCCAGAATTTTGGAAATAAAAGGAAGTTTGGAGATGGGCCTGTAGTTTTTAGGTTCTGAAGGGTCCAGATTGGGCTTTTTAAGGATTGGGTTTACCACAGCATGCTTGAAGTAGCTGGGGACTGAGGCAGATGAAAGAGAGAGGTTAATTATTTTAACCACACAGGAGCCAACAGTACTGAACATTTTCAAAAATAGTGACGTTGGGACAATGTCAGCCGGGCTCGAGGAAGGCTTCATGTTATTCACTAAAGTGTTCACATCCTGTAAGCTGACAGGAGAGAAGGACGACCAAGATGACACCGGGGACAACTTAGTGGAACAAACACTGGTTAGGGGAAGATTCACGTTTGCCCTAATGTCTTGAACTTTGTTTACGAAGAATGACAAAAATTTATTACAGTCCTCATGTGAGTACACAGGCACAAGAGGAGCTGAAGGTGCAGAAAGATTTTCAATGGTGTCAAACAGGATTTTTGGATTTTTCTTATTGCCTGACACAAGGTTTGAAAAATAAGATGAGCGAGCCTGCTTTATCATTTCATTCAGTTCCAGCATCAGGTCTTTTAAATGAAGTCTATGTACTTCTAATTTGGTGGCTTTCCAAAGACGCTCTGTCTTCCGACATTTTCTCCTAAAACTACAAATGTCATCATTCATCCATGGATGGGCTTTTTTATGTGATCCTGAAATATCTTTAACAGGTGCTACCAAATCCAAAATAGACACACAGTGGCTGTTGAAACTTTGCACAAACGAATCAACATCATCACAAACAACAAAGGAGCGAGGGTCAAATCGGACAGAGAAATCACTAAATGTTGTCTCACTAATGATGCGTTTTTGTGTAACAACATTGGAGACAGTTGGCATCATGACGCGTGACAGAGTGAAGGAAATGCAACAGTGGTCACTAATATGAAATGCATCAACACTCATATTTTCAATGTTTAGGCCACATGAGAAGACCAAATCTAGCGTGTGACCTTTTATGTGCGTGGGGCCAGAAACGTGCTGTACAAAATTGAAAGAGTCCATGGGCGTTAACAGTTCAGCTGCAATCACACAAGAGGGATCGTCGATATGGAGATTAAAATCCCCAAGGACTAAAACGCGATCTAGTTTGATAATGGATGTTAAAAACTCAGAGAATTCATCAAGGAATGTGCGCGCAGTACCAGGAGGTCGGTAAACTAAGACACAGTAAAAGGGGAGAGTTTGTCCAACCTTGCACATCTGTAGCTCGAAGGAGTCGTATGAAGCTCCATCCATCAAACTGCAGCAGAAAGAGTCACGAAAAACCAGCGCCAGTCCGCCTCCACGGCGCGCGAGGCGAGGACTCCCAAACACGGAGCAGTCCGGGGGGCATAGTTCTCTCAGATGAAGGTGCTCGTTCTCCCGTTGCCAAGTCTCCGTTATGAACATAAAATCCAAGTTCTCTTTAGTGAAGTGGTCGTTCAGTGTAAACGCCTTGTTTGCAATAGAGCGCGCGTTGAGAAGAGCAATCCTGGTGGCGCGCATCCGTGACGCGGGCTGGCCTGGGACGGGCTGGATGGCATGATCCGTCTGGCAGGTAACCGGGCACAAGACGCGCTGGCGGGGGGCATGATGGTAAACAGCTCGGGTGGGAAAGAGCCGGTCGGAGGTGCTCCACACGAGCGATGACACACAAGCCGCGTCCCGAACTGGCGCGCAGACCGGAACCGGCCTCAGGCACCGCTCACTCCTGGGGGATTTGGGTCCGTTCAGCCCGGGTGAAGATCCAAGCGATGACCACCTTCTCCTCCGGACTTGGACCCCAGCCCTGGATCCACGCTTCCTTCTCCTTCCGCGGCGCCGGGTAAGCAACGGGTATTCCGGTGGTGACGCATGGCGCTCCAGTTTTGGAGGGAAAAACTCAGAGAATCTGTGCCGGGTAATGCAAAAGTCCTGCATATGAGCCTTAATGCGGAACAATGTGTGCCGATCATACTGTATGATGGCGGAAACATAGCTGGTAGTTGATAGGGTTGACACAAGGAACATCACAAGAAAGATTGCAAATGTACAAGAGAGCAGACAGGTAAGCGACGCGCAGCCAGACACAGGCGCCATCTTTACTGTCCAGAGAGTCCCAGCAGGAGTCTCTGTGATTACACAATCACACACACACAAGAAATCATTACACAATCATACACACACAAGAGAACAATACACAATCATACACACATAAGAAAACATTACACAATCATACACACACAAGAAAACATTACACAATCATACACACACAAGAAAACACTACACAATCATACACACACAAGAAATCATTACACAATCACACACACACAAGAAATCATTACACAATCACACACACACACACAAGAAAACACTACACAATCATACACACACAAGAAATCATTACACAATCACACACACACACAAGAAATCATTACACAATCACACACACACACAAGAAAACACTACACAATCATACACACACAAGAAAACATTACACAATCATACACACACATTAATCAAGTGAGTGTGTTTCTCTCTGTATTGTGTGTGTGTTTCTCTCTGTATTGTGTGTGTGTTTCTCTCTGTATTGTGTGTGTGTTTCTCTCTGTATTGTGTGTGTGTGTCTCTCTGTATTGTGTGTGTGTTTCTTTCTGTATTGTGTGTGTGTGTCTCTCTGTATTGGGCGTGTTACATGGTTTTCAATGGGAGCAAAACTGAACTGTCCCACCTCTGCTCATTTACCCCATGTCTGCTCTCACTGAAGTCTGCTGTCGTTGTGTCCCTGGGCAAGACACTTAACCCCACTTTGCCCGAAGCCCTACTGAAACACCAAGGACGTATCTTTGTCGAAGCAGCAGCCATCTTGGGGCGACAGTGGCTCAGTGGGTAGAGCACTGGCTTTGAAACTTCTCCACCAACTCCACTGATGGCTGCCGTCGTTGGGCAAGACACTTTACCCACTTTGCCCAAAAGGAGCGCGGAAGTAATGTTTGTGGCATGCCTTGATGTGTTTGTGTGTTCATCAAACTGAAATTTCCCCACAGTGGGACAAAATGAACCATGTTATTATTATTATCATTATTCTTCTTCCTCCCGCGGACCCACAGCCTGCAGGAGGATCAGTGAGGGGTCGGTGCGGTGATGGCAGCCGATTGCCACCTCCCCTACCCAGAAATGGACTAATAAAGGCTATGAAAATGACATGACAGGAGGGTTTCTCACTTTGTTCTCACTGGGTTCCTCTCTGATGCTGGACCGTCTAAAGAAAAAGTTGATCCGGGACATTTTTTCTACATTTATGAACTTTTCTAGACAGTGGTCTTCCAGCTACTCATGTGTTTGTTATTAATGCATTCCCTGTGTTTTTCTGATCTGCTGTTGGAGAATTGACACCTTTGAGGACTGCTGTCACGGTCTTTTGGACTCACAGCAAACATCTTCATCAGCAGCTCCTGTTGTTCCTTCAGGCCTCTGCTCTCAGCCTCTTCATCGATCTCGAATCCGCTGCTTGAGAGGAACCCGAAATGATTCTGTAGAAGAGAACTCCTCCAGAACTGCTCCTGAAACCAGACCAGAGGAAGACCTGCTTTAGTCCTGCTTTAGACCTGCTTTAGACCTGCTTTAGTCCTGCTTTAGACCTGCTTTAGACCTGCTTTAGACCTGCTTTAGACCTGCTTTAGTCCTGCTTTAGACCTGCTTTAGACCTGCTTTAGTCCTGCTTTAGTCCTGCTTTAGTCCTGCTTTAGTCCTGCTTTAGACCTGCTTTAGACCTGCTTTAGACCTGCTTTAGACCTGCTTTAGTCCTGCTTTAGACCTGCTTTAGACCTGCTTTAGACCTGCTTTAGACCTGCTTTAGTCCTGCTTTAGTCCTGCTTTAGTCCTGCTTTAGACGTGCTCCTCCCCCCTCCTCACCTCCATCTGTCCCTTCTCGGTGCTGGTCTGACACAGGGGGATCTTAAAGGGCAGGACGGCAACTGCAGGGCGTGGAAGAGTGGGAGGAAACCTGGAGCCTTTACAAGGAATACACCTGACACACAGACACACACACACACACGCAGACACACACAGAGACAGAGACACACACACAGACACACACGCAGACAGAGAGAGACACACACACAGAGACAGACACACAAACGTAAGTAAAGTCAGTAATCTTTATAAAGAACCTTTCACAGAGTCCTTTCAGCGGTTGTGGGCTTTTGTCTCCAGATGGAGCAGGTCGTCTCCAGGAGGAGCCAGAGCTATTGTACATGTTTTCAGTGGTAGGGGAAACTGGAGCACCCGGAGGAAACCTTTGCTCACACTGACCTCACTTGTGGAGGGTTCTCGTGCACCGCGATGACCCAGTAGTGGTCAGACTTGCTCTTGGAGGTGTCTCTGGTGTTGCACACAGGAGTCCAGCTGTTTCCCAAACTGCGGTTCAGCATCCGGACTACACCCAGAGAGTCCACCGAGCACAGGGACCCTGAGGGCAAACACGGAGCACAGGGACATGAGGGCAAACACAGAACACAGGGATATAAGGGCAAACACAGAGCACAGGGACATGAGGACAAACACAGAGCACAGGGATATAAGGGCAAACACAGAGCACAGGGACATGAGGACAAACACAGAGCACAGGGATATAAGGGCAAACACAGAGCACAGGGACATGAGGACAAACACAGAGCACAGGGATATAAGGGCAAACACAGAGCACAGGGACATGAGGACAAACACAGAGCACAGGGATATAAGGGCAAACACAGAGCACAGGGACATGAGGACAAACACAGAGCACAGGGATATAAGGGCAAACACAGAGCACAGGGACATGAGGACAAACACGGAGCACAGGGACCTGTGCTCGGTAAACTTTTTTAAAGGGTAACTGTTGTGTACCCTCGGCACTGAAGCCCATCCAGCTCAGGTGGGAGTTTGGACTCAGGGGCAGCGGCTGGTCCAGGATCAGTCTGTGTCTGGGACCCAAAGACCTGAGCTGGACTCCCAAGGCCTGGTCCCCATCGAAGCCTCGACCTGGAACCACAACACGTGTTACACAACATGACAACAATAACAACCGCACAACATCACACTCGACAGGTTACAGTGTTTAATCTGCCATTAGAGGTCTGTAAAAGGTAATGTTTTATAAAATAATATATAAGATCATGCAAAAGAGCCAAAACCAGTTAAAACACATGTGACCTGGGGACACATTACAGTGTCACGGTGTGGACCGTCCCTTTAACGCTTTGCGTTGCCTTGTGTAGGAAAGGCGCTCTATAAATAAACGATTGATTGATTGATTTAATATATTTAGCCAACAAAAAATAATTAAATTAAATTAGACATAAATAAATACAAGTAAAGACAGGATAAAGTAAATAAATCTGTGAGGGTGGATTATCTCCAAAGGAGAAGTGCTCACTGACCTCTGTGGTAGACCACACACAGCTGGTCTCCGTGTGCGCACACGCAGACCACGCTCCCGCTCAAGCTGAACACCTCCCTCTGGAGCCCCCCGATGGAGAACAGGCGTAACAGCAGCGCAGACGTTGCCACGGCAACAAAGCCCCGCCCCAAACAAAGAGCTTGCACGTCCTCCTCTGAAGGGAGGTCCACCACCCACTCCTTACAGGTGTCCCAGGAGGAGAAGTGCAGACACAGGAGTTTACTGAAGAGAGAGGAGACAGGGGAGGTGAGAAATGAGGAGGGGAGAGAAGAAGAGAGACATGAGGAGGTGAAGAGGAGAGGAGAGGGAGAGGAGGTGAGACAAGAGGAGGGGAGAGAGAGGAGGGGAGACATGAGGAGGTCCACCACCCACTCCTCACAGAGACCAGCTAGTTTAAATCAGGGTACCTGGCAAGCTGATCCGAGCCGGGGCAGGCCAGCAGCACGGCCTCCTGGGAGATGTCGGCCATTTTGTGTCCCAGAGCGTTGGACAGGTGCATGCTGTGGTGGACCGCAGAGTCGTGGAACTCTATATCCACCGAGTTTTCAGGTTCATCGTTATAACAGCGGACGATCCCCACGGAGTTCCACATCTGAGAGAGAACCATGTTAGAGCGACCGCCGCTAGTGCTGCTACCGCTACTGCTAGTGCTGCTACTGCTACTGCTAGTGCTGCTACTGCTAGTGCTAGTGCTGCTACTGCTACTACTACCATGAATCTGTGGGTGAGGTGAGCCGGTGTGGACCCTGGTTGGAAAGCTCTCTGAGGGGGGGTGGGCAGAGGTCCGTCGTACACAGGCTGCAGTGACACAGGAGCAACAGGGGGAGGCGCTATAGAGCTGCCACCATCATCATCATCCTCATCATCATTGTGTGGAAACTTCCCTCCAGCCCCGAGCTTCAGAGACCCAGTGTCTGTGGACATACAAGAGTTACAGAAGTGTTCAAACGTGTGTTTGTGTCTTACTCTCTCAGTCTCCGGTCTTGCTCTCTCAGTCTCCGGTCTCGCTCTCTCAGTCTCCGGTCTCGGTCTCGCTCTCTCAGTCTCCGGTCTCGCTCTCTCAGTCTCCGGTCTCGCTCTCTCAGTCTCCGGTCTCGCTCTCTCAGTCTCCGGTCTCGCTCTCTCAGTCTCCGGTCTCGCTCTCTCAGTCTCAGTCTCCGGTCTCGCTCTCTCAGTCTCTGGTCTCGCTCTCTCAGTCTCTGGTCTCGCTCTCTCAGTCTCTGGTCTCGCTCTCTCTGGTCTCGCTCTCTCCGGTCTCGCTCTCTCCGGTCTCGCTCTCTCTGGTGTGTGTGTCTATGCGCGTGTCTATGCGTGCGTGCATGTGTGTATCTGTGTGTTTGTATTCGAGTCCCGCACCCAGACTGTCTTCGTCAAGGAACGCTGCTCTGTTCCGAACGCGGCCGGTGGAGGTGATGACATCATCGTCCTCAGGGGGGCGGGGCCTCTGTGGGGACACGCCCTCGTCCATCTGTCCATCATCATCTCCATCGAACAGATCGTCGAAGTCTGCAGCCGCGGAGTTCTGTGGAGCCTGGAGAGAAAAGAGGAGCTGTGAGGGTTATGGAGACTTCTGGGTCAGAACAGGAGTTTTAAACCTGTTGGTCTGGTCCCTCTCTCACTGGTCCCTCTCTCTCTGGTCCCTCTCTCTCTGGTCCCTCTCTCTCTGGTCCCTCTCTCTCTGGTCCCTCTCTCTCTGGTCCCTCTCTCTCTGGTCCCTCTCTCTCTGGTCCCTCTCTCTCTGGTCCCTCTCTCTCTGGTCCCTCTCTCTGGCCTTCCTCCATCTCGCTCTCTGGTTTCTCTCTCTCTCTCTCTCTCTCTCTCTCTCTCTGGTCTTACCCTCTCTCTCTCTGGTCTTACCCTCTCTCTCTCTCTCTGGTCTTACCCTCTCTCTCTCTCTCTGGTCTTACCCTCTCTCTCTCTCTGGTCTTACCCTCTCTCTCTCTCTGGTCTTACCCTCTCTCTCTCTCTGGTCTTACCCTCTCTCTCTCTCTGGTCTTACCCTCTCTCTCTCTCTCTGGTCTTACTCTCTCTCTCTCTCTCTGGTCTTACTCTCTCTCTCTCTCTCTGGTCTTACCCTCTCTCTCTCTCTCTCTGGTCTTACCTTGTGTGCAGAGGTCCTCTCACACACTCTCTCCAGCAGCCCAACACAGCCCTCGGTGTCGGTGTAGACCAGCTGAGACCCACACGGACTCCAGGCCACAGAGCAGACGGTGAAGCCCTTCTCGTGCTTCTGCCTGAAACACAACACACTTCATCACTTGGTCCAAATAAAGCGGATTCAGAACTCTGTCTTGGTCCGAGTCTGTCCTCCACCACAGCTGAGGTCTTGGTCTTGGTCTGGGTCTGTCCTCCAACACAGCTGAGGTCTTGGTCTGGGTCTGTCCTCCACCACAGCTGAGGTCTTGGTCTGGGTCTGTCCTCCACCACAGCTGAGGTCTTGGTCTTTTGTTATTGCTGAGCTAGAGAAGCATGTTCAGTCTTGTGATGGCTTGGTCTGGTCCTAGTCTAGGGTCTAAACATGAGTCCAAGTCTGGGCCTGGGTCTTGAACATATATATTTATCGTATACCTTTCCAGACACAGTTTGGAGCTGACGTCCCAGATAACGATGACTCCACCCACTGAGGCCGCCGCCAAATGCTTCCCACACGGAGACCAGGAAACTACATTTACCAGCTGAGGATAGAACCAAAACATACCACGTTCAAGAGAGAGAGAGAGAAGAGAGCAGGGAGAGAAAGGAGAGAGAGGAGATGGAGGGGAGAGAGAAGAGAGAAGTGAGAAGAGAGAGAGGAGAGGGAGAGGAGATGGAGAGAGGAGATGGAGAGAGGAGATGGAGAGAGGAGATGGAGGGGAGAGAGAAGAGAGAAGTGAGAGGAGAGAGAGGAGAGAGAGGAGAGGGAGAGAGGAGATGGAGAGAGGAGATGGAGGGGAGAGAGAAGAGAGGAGAGAGAGAGAGAGAGAGAGAGAGAGGAGATGGAGAGAGGAGATGGAGAGAGGAGAGAGGAGATGGAGAGAGGAGATGGAGAGAGGAGATGGAGAGAGGAGATGGAGAGAGGAGATGGAGAGAGGAGATGGAGGGGAGAGAGAAGAGAGGAGAGAGAGAGAGAGAGCGAGAGAGGGAGAGAGGAGATGGAGAGAGGAGATGAAGGGGAGAGAGAAGAGAAGAGGAGAGAGGAGAGAGGAGAGAGGAGAGAGAAGAGAGAGAAGAGCAGAGGGAAGAGAGGAGAGAGAGAAATTTTGAATGATGTTTTTAATTTTCTTGTGATCTTATTGTGTTTTTAAAGCCCTTTCGGATTTTAATAGTATTAAATGTTAATGTAGATTTTAAAGTTAATAATTTGTGCCAGATGTTGTTGTGAGGCGCCGTGTGTTTCCTTGTGTAGGATTGAAACACATCAGAGTCCAAATAAACAAATGTGCTACAAGCCGAGGGCAGGACTGGTCCAAAGTTAATTAAAACATATTAAAATTATGCATAAAACCAATTGAACCAAGACCTAACACAGTGGACCATATTTCATTTGTCCAAAGCCTCAGACAAAAACAAAACTTCCTTCAAAGATAAAACACGCCCTGAACATTAAATTAATAAACCAATATTTTCTTATGTCTCTGTGCGGCCGGTTCTAAAACTAGAAAAATTTCATCCCGGGGGCCAAGCTCACTCATTCGCGAGCCGGATCTGGTCCCCGGGCCTGGACTTTGACACCCACGGACACTATAATAATAATAATAATAATAATAATAAATCAAACTTGTATAGCACTTTTTGGACACTCAAAGACGCTTCACATGGGGAATAAAAAACGACAATAAAAAAAGGGGTTTACGGAAAAGCTTGTTTGAAAAGATGGGTTTTTAGACTGATTTAAAGTTTGGTTGTGAGCCAGAGTTTCTAATGGGCAGTGGGAGTGAGTTCCAGAGGGTTGGGGCGGCAATGGCAAAGGATCTGTCCCCCAAGGTTCGGCGGTGAGTGCGGGTGACGGGAGTGAGGAGGTTGGAGTCGGCTGAGCGAAAGCGGCGGGTGGGTTGGTGCTGTTATAGGAGCTCAGTGAGGTAGGGGGCGGGGCCAGGTTATGGAGGGATTTGTAGGTGAGGAGAAGGAGCTTGTAATGGATGCGGTATTGAACGAGGAGCCAGTGGAGCTGCTGGAGGACAGGGGTGATGTGTTCTCTGGACCGGGTGTGGGTGAGGAGGCGGGCTGCAGAGTTCTGGATGTACTGCAGCTTTTGGGGATGAGAGGTGGGGAGTCCGTAGGAGACTATTACAGTAGTCGAGTCTGGAGGTGATGAATGCGTGGATGAAGATTTAGGCTGTTGACTGGGTAAGGGAGGGGCGGAGGGCGGGCAATGTTTCTGAGGTGGAAGAAAGAGGTTTTGGTGGTGTTTGATGTGTGTTTGGTATGAGAGGGCGGAGTCCATTATGATGCCGAGGTTGCGTACAGAGGGTGAGGGGGTGACAGTGTGACCGTCAATGAGGAGGGTGAAGTTCTGGACAGAGGGCAGGAGATATTTGGGGCTGATGATGAGGAGTTCTGTTTTGTTACTGTTGAGTTTGAGAAGGTTATTGTCCATCCAGGTTTTAATGTCAGAGATGCAATTAGTGATTGTGGAGCGAATGATGGATTTGGTGGAGCATAACAGTGGAAATGGAGTCCATGACGGCGGATGATCTGGCCGAGGGGAAGCATGTAGATGGTAAAGAGGAGAACCGGTCTAGAGCAAAGTGTGCCTAATTTAAAATTGTCCGTGACCAGAGGCTTTAGAGACACCGACACTGACCACAGGGGGCGCTGTGGAGCTGTGTAACACTGACCTGAGAGAGGAGGTCGTCCGACAGCGTGGTCACATGACTCCAGGTGTCTCGCTCGTACAGGTGGACTTTGTCTTCAACAGGAACTGCCAACAACTGGAGACAACAGCGGCGTTAACGCGGCGAAAGAAACAACTGTTACCATGACAACGGACACATGGGAAAGAGCAGAGCGGTACCTTCCCGGAGAGCGGTTGAAACGCCAGGCGACACAGGCTCTTGGCATTTGAAACGTCGTTGGATTTGGGCAGCAGAGTCCAGCGGGTCACCTGACTCTGAGGACCAATCACAAACAAGAACACTTTATATTCTCAACGGTACAGAAATATACACTTTAAAACATTTTACTGTACAATAACAACAAGGAGACTGACTTTTTAATGATTCAACATTTAAAACAGTACAGTCTTTAATCATTTACATTTCACCCACAAGTTTTTGTCGACCAACTACCAAAATAATGTTAAGAACAAAGTAGCTGCACAGACCTGGTCCTCGATGTTCCACACGACCACAGAACCATCGCAGCTCGACGAGGCCTGGACACAATCACCCATGTTAGAGATCAGAGCAGAGAGACAGAAGGGGCGGGGGGACAGTTCTGATACGAGTCTGGCCCTCTCTCTCTCTGGCCTCTCTCTCTCTCTCTGGCCTCTCTCTCTCTCTCTCTGGCCTCTCTCTCTCTCTCTGGCCTCTCTCTCTCTCTGGCCTCTCTCTCTCTCTGGTCTCTCTCTCTCTCTGGCCTCTCTCTCTCTCTCTGGCCTCTCTCTCTCTCTCTCTCTGGCCTCTCTCTCTCTCTCTGGCCTCTCTCTCTCTCTCTCTCTGGCCTCTCTCTCTCTCTGGCCTCTCTCTCTGGCCCTCTCTCTCTGGCCTCTCTCTCTGGCCTCTCTCTCTCTGGCCTCTCTCTCTCTCTGGCCTCTCTCTCTCTCTGGCCTCTCTCTCTCTCTGGCCTCTCTCTCTCTCTGGCCTCTCTCTCTCTCTGGCCTCTCTCTCTCTCTGGCCTCTCTCTCTCTCTCTGGCCTCTCTCTCTCTCTGGCCTCTCTCTCTCTGGCCTCTCTCTCTCTCTCTGGCCTCTCTCTCTCTCTCTGGCCTCTCTCTCTGGCCTCTCTGGCCTCTCTCTCTGGCCTCTCTCTCTGGCCTCTCTCTCTGGCCTCTCTCTCTGGCCTCTCTCTGGCCTCTCTCTCTGGCCTCTCTCTCTGGCCTCTCTCTCTGGCCTCTCTCTCTGGCCTCTCTCTCTGGCCTCTCTCTCTGGCCTCTCTCTCTGGCCTCTCTCTCTGGCCTCTCTCTCTGGCCTCTCTCTCTGGCCTCTCTCTCTCTGGCCTCTCTCTCTGGTCTCTCTCTCTGGTCTCTCTCTCTGGTCTCTCTCTCTGGTCTCTCTCTCTGGCCTCTCTCTCTGGCCTCTCTCTCTCTCTGGCCTCTCTCTCTCTCTGGCCTCTCTCTCTCTCTCTGGCCTCTCTCTCTCTCTGGCCTCTCTCTCTCTCTCTGGCCTCTCTCTCTCTCTCTGGCCTCTCTCTCTGGCCTCTCTCTCTGGCCTCTCTCTCTCTCTCTGGCCTCTCTCTCTCTCTCTGGCCTCTCTCTCTCTCTCTCTGGCCTCTCTCTCTCTCTCTCTGGCCTCTCTCTCTCTCTGGCCTCTCTCTCTCTCTGGCCTCTCTCTCTCTCTGGCCTCTCTCTCTCTCTGGCCTCTCTCTCTCTCTGGCCTCTCTCTCTCTCTGGCCTCTCTCTCTCTCTGGCCTCTCTCTCTCTCTGGCCTCTCTCTCTCTCTGGCCTCTCTCTCTCTCTCTGGCCTCTCTCTCTCTCTGGCCTCTCTCTCTCTGGCCTCTCTCTCTCTGGCCTCTCTCTCTCTCTCTCTGGCCTCTCTCTCTCTCTCTGGCCTCTCTCTCTCTCTCTGGCCTCTCTCTCTCTCTCTGGGCTCTCTCTCTCTCTCTCTGGCCTCTCTCTCTCTCTCTGGCCTCTCTCTCTGGCCTCTCTCTCTGGCCTCTCTCTCTGGCCTCTCTCTGGCCTCTCTCTGGCCTCTCTCTCTCTCTCTGGCCTCTCTCTCTCTCTCTGGCCTCTCTCTCTCTCTCTCTGGCCTCTCTCTCTCTCTCTCTGGCCTCTCTCTCTCTCTCTCTGGCTCTCTCTCTCTCTCTCTCTGGCTCTCTCTCTCTCTCTGGCCTCTCTCTCTCTCTGGTCTCTCTCTCTCTCTGGTCTCTCTCTCTCTCTGGCCTCTCTCTCTCTCTGGCCTCTCTCTCTCTCTGGCCTCTCTCTCTCTCTGGCCTCTCTCTCTCTCTGGCCTCTCTCTCTCTCTCTGGCCTCTCTCTCTCTCTCTGGCCTCTCTCTCTCTCTCTGGCCTCTCTCTCTCTCTGGCCTCTCTCTCTGGCCTCTCTCTCTGGCCTCTCTCTCTGGCCTCTCTCTCTGGCCTCTCTCTCTGGCCTCTCTCTCTGGCCTCTCTCTCTGGCCTCTCTCTCTGGCCTCTCTCTCTGGCCTCTCTCTCTGGCCTCTCTCTCTGGCCTCTCTCTCTGGCCTCTCTCTCTGGCCTCTCTCTCTGGCCTCTCTCTCTGGCCTCTCTCTCTGGCCTCTCTCTCTGGCCTCTCTCTCTGGCCTCTCTCTCTGGCCTCTCTCTCTGGCCTCTCTCTCTGGCCTCTCTCTCTGGCCTCTCTCTCTGGCTCTCTCTCTGGCCTCTCTCTCTGGTCTCTCTCTCTGGTCTCTCTCTCTGGTCTCTCTCTCTGGTCTCTCTCTCTGGTCTCTCTCTCTGGTCTCTCTCTCTGGCCCCTCTCTCTGGCCCTTCTCTCTGGCCTCTCTCTCTGGCCTCTCTTTCTGGCCTCTCTCTCTCTCTCTGGCCTCTCTCTCTGGCGGGGGTCACAAAGGGAGAACGCACCAGCAGCTGGTCTTTGGGGTCGAAGGACACACTCAGAACCGGAGCCTCGTGTCCTCGGAGCGTCTTCTGGTCACTACTGTCTCCAACACGGACCACCTTCACCAGAAAGTCACTACACACCAGGGAAGACACTGGTCACACGGGGGACATCGCAGAAGGACAGGGTAACAAGCCGTGGAGCAGTGTCTGGGTGGATGTGGTCTGGCCCCTTTAGCCGGCCTGGCCCTTGATGTAACTGGGCCAGATGTGAGTTCCTAAGGCAATCTTTTTTCAATATTTCCAAAATCTCCCAGCTTAACTTCCCATAGAAATTTACTGGAACGTTCCTCCCCTTTGCAACCATGTTTGTACCTGGCGCCTGCTGCCACTCTGCTCCCGCTGCTGTTGAAAGTCACACAGGTGGCGTTGGTTGTGAAGCGTGTCAGGATCCCGTCCGGTTCTCCGTCTGGAAACGTGTGGATCTGCACCGTGTTGTTGGAGCTCGCCGTCACCAGCTTCCCACCCTGAGGAGGAGGAGAAGAAGAGAGAAGAGAGGAGGAGAGGAGAGAGAGGATGAGCAGAGTACAGCTGGATTAGAGAGCAGAGAACGTGGTACTCACCTTCAGGCTGAGGGAGTAAAGAGGGCGAGAGAGCAGAGAGCGTGGTACTCACCTTCAGGCTGAGGGAGTACAGAGGGCGAGAGAGCAGAAAGCGTGGTACTCACCTTCAGGCTGAGGGAGTACAGAGGGCGAGAGAGCAGAAAGCGTGGTACTCACCTTCAGGCTGAGAGAGTACAGAGGGCGAGAGAGCAGAGAGCGTGGTACTCACCTTCAGGCTGAGAGAGTAGGCCTTCTCTCCCACGGTGATAAAGCGAGGATCATCGTCGTCCAGACCCTCCCAGATCCTCACGTCTCCATCGTTACCACACGTCACAATGAACCTCGACACATTAGACAGAGAGTAAACAGAGAGTACCCAGAGAGTAACCAGAGAGTAACCAGAGAGTAACCAGAGAGTAACCAGAGAGTAACCAGAGAGTACCCAGAGAGTAACCAGAGGGTAACCAGAGGGTATACTGAGAGTAAACAGAGAGTATATAGAGAGTATACTGAGACAAGCGCACAGAGTCAGAGAGAGAGGTTCAGTTCAGACTCACTTCCCGGTGTCGTCGAAGCAGACCTCTGTGTGACCCTCAGAGTGACCGTAACGCATCGGCTTCTTCTCACACGGCATCTTCACTCTGACAGGAACACAGGTACCAGAGACACAGGTACCAGAGACACAGGTACCAGAGACACAGGTACCAGAGACACAGGTACCAGGGACACAGGTACCAGGGACACAGGTACACATTTTAAGTAACAAATTTATTATCACGTATCAATATAAAAGCTCGCCGCTGACTATGGTATCTCGCTCGCTCTCTGATCTCTCCCTCTCTGGTCTCTCCCTCTCTGGTCTCTCCCTCTCTGGTCTCTCGCTCTCTGGTCTCTCGCTCTCTGGTCTCTCCCTCTCTCTCTAGCTGCTCTCTCCCTCTCTCGCTGGTCTCTCTGCTCTCTCCCTCTCACTGGTCTCTCTCTCGCTCTCTGATCTCTCCCTCTCTGGTCTCTCTCTCTGGTCTCTCCCTCTCTGGTCTCTCCCTCTCTGGTCTCTCGCTCTCTGGTCTCTCGCTCTCTGGTCTCTCCCTCTCTCTCTAGCTGCTCTCTCCCTCTCTCGCTGGTCTCTCTGCTCTCTCCCTCTCACTGGTCTCTCCCTCTCTCTCTCTCTCGCTGGTCTCTTTCTGCTCTCTCCCTCTCTCTCTCACTGGTCTCTCACTGGTCTCTCTCTGGTCTCTCTCTGGTCTCTCACTGGTCTCTCACTGGTCTCTCACTGGTCTCTCACTGGTCTCTCACTGGTCTCGCTGGTCTATCTCTCTCTGCTCTCTCTCTCTCTGGCTGAAATACCAGTCTTTGTAAAATACGGTAAATTGGCGCATAGCTGCACTTTTCCCGCAGTGTGTGCACCAGAGTCCTTATGTGTCCTTCTCTTTTTCAGCACAATGAGGTCTCTTTGAACCAGTTTTCGTGTGTTTAATGGTGTTTTGGTTGTGTTTTTGTGTCACTCACCTCTTTTTGTGTCACTCCTCTTGCGCCGCACAAACTCCCGCGCTGCGATGACACCCGGAAGTGACGAGGAAAAACATATATTTTAGTTTTAATAAATAACACATATAACTAGTTTTTTAGCACACAGGTGAGATCTTCAAGAAGCAAAACTCAATACAAACATAATTTCTGGAGACTTAACCATGGAATGTATATATTTACTGTCTATGGACGTGTCCCTCAAAACATAATAAATAAATAATAATAATAATTAGGCTTTTTACTAAAACAAAAATCAAAACTTTAAATTGAATGTTAGTGTGTTTTGTAGAAAAAAAAAAGAAAAGAAAGCAAGAACTACCGCTAACGTCACGGTAAACCGGAAGTTTGGGTCAATGCTAAAGCTAATGCTAACAACAGTGCAACTTAACCAGGTGGCAAGACTGGACCAGAACTGAACCAGATCTGAACCAAAGCTGATCCAGAGCAAAACCAGGTCTCCACCAGGTCTCAACCAGGACTCAACCTGGACTGAACCTGGACTCAACCTGGATTAAGCCAGGACTGGACCAGAGCTGAACCAGGACTGGACCAGGACTGCACTAGGATTGAGGCAGGTCTAATGGATCAAAGGACAGAGGAGGAGCCGGAGCCCATCACTCTGAAGTCCGTGAAGGATTTCAAGTAAGGTTCAAGTCTCAAACTAGTTCAGTTCAGGTTGTGTCTATCTCTGTCTACATCTGGTGGATAATAGCATCCCGCTGTAGTGGTTGAACCAAGCTTTTAGAATAATCAATGACTCTTCTGGCCCTTGGAAAAGCCATGTTCCAGCTTCTTTCCTCTGGCAGAAGACATGGTTCGCTGAGAGGCAGGACATCTCGTTTTTCAGCTTCTGTCCACAAAATGTTATCAGTTTAAAAAGAGCACTTTTGTACTGAAACTGTTTTTATTGATGGATTTCACAGCAACAATTGTAAGTAAGTAAGTAGTGTTTATTTATATACCGTCTTTCTCAGACAAGGGTCACAAAGCGGTTTACAATTGTTATTATTTTTTTGGGCATTTGTCTCTCACTCCACACAGAGATGGGAGCGGGGTCGCCGAACAGGAGGCGCATGCCAGACCTATTGTACATATTTTTAGTGGTAGGGGAAACCGGAGCACCCGGAGGAAACCTACGCAGACACGGGGAGAACATGCAAACTCCACTCAGAAAGGCCCTGTTCCGACCGGGATTCGAACCCAGGACCTTTTTGCTGAGAGGCGAGAGTGCTATCCACTCAGCCACCATGCCACAATTGTTTCTCTTTCTATTTATTTCTGTACTTTTAACCTTGGTAATTTCAGTACGTCTTTGCAGATGTATTCCAATGTGGTTTTTACTATCTCTGCTCTCGTTTCTCCCTCTGGTCTCCCTCTGGTCTGGTCTGGTCTGGTCTGCTCTCTCTCTGCTCTCGTTTCTCCCTCTGGTCTCCCTCTGGTCTGGTCTGGTCTGCTCTCTCTCTGCTCTCGTTTCTCCCTCTGGTCTGGTCTGGTCTGGTCTCTCTCTGGTCTCTCTCTGGTCTCTCTCTGGTCTCTCTCTGGTCTCTCTCTGGTCTCTCTCTGGTCTCTCTCTGGTCTCTCTCTGGTCTCTCTCTGGTCTCTCTCTGGTCTCTCTCTGGTCTCTGTAAACCATTCTCACCGGTCCTGGTCTGTACCCACAGATGGTTTTCGGTGCCTCAGAGCGACCGTTTTGGGGCCTGCAGGAGTGTGCGGGAGTTTGAGAAGTTGAACCGAATCGGAGAAGGAACCTACGGCATCGTGTACCGCGCCCGCGACACCGTCACCGGGGAAACGGTGGCTCTCAAGAAGGTGCGGATGGACAAGGAGAAGGACGGACTCCCCATCAGCTCTCTGCGGGAGATCACGGTGAGCTTCAACCCTACTGCCAACTCCTCCTCCTCAGGTCCTCCTCACTGCTCTCTCCTCCTCAGATCCTACTCTCTGCTTTCTGCTCCTCTTGCTAGGCACCTACTCTCTGCTCTGTTCTCCTCAGATCCTACTCTCTGCTCTATCCTCCTCAGATCCTACTCTCTGCTTTCTGCTCCTCCTCTTGCTAGGCACCTACTCTCTACTCTCTGCTCTCTGCTCCTCCTCAGGTCCTTCTCACTAATCTAATCTCTCCTCACTGCTCTCTACTCCCTTTCTCCTGAGGTCCTCCTCTCTGCTCTACCTCCTCCTCAATGCTCTTTCCTCCTCCTCAGGTCCTCCTCTCTACGCTCTCCTCCTTAGGTCCTCCTCTCTGCTTTCTCCTCCTCAGGTCCTCCTCAGGTCATCCCCTCTACTCTCCTCCTCCTCACGCCTTCTTCCTCCTCCTCAGGTCCTCTTCTCTGCTCTCTCCTCCTCAGGTTCTCCTCTCTGCTCTCTCCTCCTCCTCACTCCTTCTTCCTCCTCCTCAGGTCCTCTTCTCTGCTCTCTCCTCCTCAGGTTCTCCTCTCTCCTCCTCCTCACTCCTTCTTCCTCCTCCTCAGGTCCTCTTCTCTGCTCTCTCCTCCTCAGGTTCTCCTCTCTGCTCTCTCCTCCTCAGGTTCTCCTCTCTGCTCTCTCCTCCTCAGGTCATCCCCTCTACTCTCTCTTCTTCCTTACGTCCTCCTCTGCTCTCTCCTCCTTAGGTCTTCCTCTCTGCTCTCTCCTCTTCCTAAATTCTTCTTCCCTCTTCTCAGGTCCTCCTCCGCCTCCGGCACCCAAACGTGGTGGAGCTGAAGGAGGTGGTGGTGGGCTCGCACCTCCTCAGCCTGTTCCTGGTCATGAGTTACTGTGAGCAGGACCTGGCCTCGCTCCTGGACCATATGCAGAGTCCTTTCACTGAGGCCCAGGTCAAGTGCATCGTGCTGCAGGTCCTCAGGGGCCTCGAGTACCTCCACCACAACTTCATCCTCCACCGGGACCTCAAGGTGTCCAACCTGCTGATGACGGACGAGGGACAGGTGAGGACCAGAGAGACAGCAGAGAGAGAGACAGCAGAGAGAGAGACAGCAGAGAGAGAGACCAGAGAGAGGGAGACCAGAGAGAGGGAGACCAGAGAGAGGGAGACCAGAGAGAGGGAGACCAGAGAGAGGGAGACCAGAGAGAGGGAGACCAGAGAGAGGGAGACCAGAGAGAGGGAGACCAGAGAGAGGGAGACCAGAGAGAGGGAGACCAGAGAGAGGGAGGCCAGAGAGAGGGAGGCCCAGTGGTTCTGACTTCAGTCTGGTCTAATCTCTTCCTCCTTCAGGTGAAGATCGCAGACTTTGGCCTGGCGCGCTCCGCTGGGCTCCCGGTCAGGCCCATGACGCCCCGTGTGGTGACTCTGTGGTACCGCGCCCCGGAGCTGCTGCTGGGCTCGGTGACCCAGGGCCCGGCCGTGGACATGTGGGCCATGGGCTGCATCTTGGCCGAGCTTCTGCTGCACAAGCCCCTTCTCCCCGGGGCCTCGGAGATCCAGCAGCTGGACCTGATCGTGCAGCTCCTCGGGTCTCCTAACGACGCCATCTGGCCCGGCTTCTCCCGCCTCCCTCTGGTCGGCAGCTATAGCCTTCGGAAGCAGCCGTACAACAACCTGAAGAGCCGCTTCAGCTGGTTGTCCGAGGCGGGCCACAGGCTTCTCAACACGCTGTTCATGTACCAGCCGCAGAGACGGGCGTCGGCCGCGGACTGTCTCCAGAGCTCCTACTTCAAGGAGAAACCTCTGCCCTGCGAACCCGAGCTCATGCCCACTTTTCCACACCACCGCAACCAGAGAGGGAGGGCCGAGGTCAGCAGGAGGAGCCAGGGGACGAGCTCCAAGGCCCAGGAGAAGGTCACGGGGCCACAGGAGCGCAGAGGAGGGCCCCGGAGCGAGAAGGAGGAGAGGAGGCGCAGTGTGGGGGACAGAGGACCAGGGGCCAAGAGGAAGAAAGTGTAGAGTGAAAAACCAGGGAGCGAGAGACCAGAGAGCGAGAGAGCAGGGAGCGAGAGAGCAGGGAGCGAGAGAGCAGGGAGCGAGAGAGCAGGGAGCGAGAGAGCAGGGAGCGAGAGAGCAGGGAGCGAGAGAGCAGGGAGCGAGAGAGCAGGGAGCGAGAGAGCAGGGAGCGAGAGAGACCAGGGCTCCTCATGAAGCTGGGAACCTCTTCGGTCCTGGATCTACAGCCTCAGTGATTGGGAGCAGATTCATCCAGGTTTCTCACTTTTTCCCACTGGATTATTGATGATCCTGGACTGACGGTTGTGGAACAATGACTGATGTGTGTTTGTCATTTTGTATTTCCTTTGTTACAACTGTTTCATTTGTTGTCGTGGAATTGTTTGTTTGGGGGAATTTTCAAAAGTCACATGTGAAGTTTTGAGAAAAAAAAAACTAAAAAAATCAGTCATGTTCCTTTGCTGCCCTCCCGAGATTTCATGTTGATTGAGTGTCTCTCTCTGGGATTGGACAAGAGAGACAGACCAGAGAGACCAGGGAGCAAGAGAGAGACCAGGGAGCAAGAGAGAGACCAGGGAGCAAGAGAGACCAGGGAGCAAGAGAGAGACCAGGGAGCAAGAGAGAGACCAGGGAGCGAGAGAGAGACCAGGGAGCGAGAGAGAGACCAGGGAGCGAGAGAGAGACCAGGGAGCGAGAGAGAGACCAGGGAGCAAGAGAGAGACCAGGGAGCAAGAGAGAGACCAGGGAGCAAGAGAGAGACCAGGGAGCAAGAGAGAGACCAGGGAGCAAGAGAGAGACCAGGGAGCAAGAGAGTGACCAGGGAGAGAGAGACCAGGGAGCGACAGAGAGCGTGAGAAACTGAAACCAGAGAGAGAGACAGATTGAACGAGAGAGACCAGAGAGTGAACTTTAGGACCCACTGATCGAACAGACAGATCCTTTTCTGTTTAGTACAAGTCCACTTTACTGATGCATAATTATCCATACCAAATACATTTAACCAATAGATACAATTCTTACAATAGAAATGTCAAATACTGCAACACAAAAACAACAATAATAATACAAGAGGCACTTTGAAAAACATGACACTACGAGGTGATACAGATACTGAGGCGTCCGTATGGTTTCCAGCCATAAACATGTCAACACCAAAAGCACAAATAAATAAAGATATAAAGGATTGCTGTAAAAAAAAAAAAAAAAAAAAAAGTTGAGTCAAAAAGTACAAAATATAACGTGTGAGCGGTACCTCCGTCTGTCCACCAGGAGGCGCCACTGTCCCACAGAGATCTACATGAAGGAGCGAGGGACGGGAAATATGCTCAAGAAATATGTATAAAAAAAGGATTCTGTCCCAAAAACGCCTATTTCATGTCATTATTAAAGCTGGGGTACTTAATTCAGTCTCCAACACGTGTCTAGTGACGTAGATTTCAATTAATGTGGTTTGACCAGTTTTCTGTTGTCATTATACAGAATGTTTCTCACTTTCTTCTGGATGAAATTCAAACTCTTCTTCATGATGTAGTGTATGTAACGGCAGCCATTTTGTATACGGAAAATTAGCCTCACGTCAAAGAGGATAAAAGCAATTATTCTCTTGGCTCACGTTAAGTGGCCATCTTGGATTTGTAACATCAGCTCTGGGTGCTGCCATCTTGTGTCTGAGGCCAGCCCCTGACTTTGGACACTTCCTGTTTCCTCTAACGCCACGCCGCCATTCGCTCGTGCCTTTTTGACGCTCTGCTCTGATTGGACGATGCCGCTTTCTCTGCACATGCTTCAGATGTGTTAGTATTAAAATCTAAACTCCTTTGAAACATTAAAAAGTCCTACAGAGCAGAGCGCCCAAATATGGCACTGCCCCTCCTCCACTTCCTGCTCTCTCTGACATCACTTCCTCCTCTCTCTGTTCTTTGACTTTCACGTTTTCGAGTCTGAAACGATATAAAGAACATTTATATGACATCGTCATATGTTTTCTGCTGCAGTTCCACCGACGTGCTGCGGGGGCAGCACAGGCCTCAGATGGTGGAGGTGCGGTCAGCGCCATCTGCAGGAGACAAAGAGAAGATACATGAGACTGAGGCCGTAGCTGCCCTGGGGCAGACTGAGGCAAGTGTGCAGCCTGTGTAGGTCTTCTGTCAGTGAAAGGAAGTAGTACAAGTAGTAGCACTAGAAGAAGTAAGAGCAGTAGCAGTAGTAGTAGTAGCAGTAGCAGTAGCAGTAGCAGTAGTAGTAGTAGCAGTAGCAGTAGTAGCAGTAGTAGTAGTAGCAGTAGTAGCAGTACTAGTAGTAGTAGCAGTAGTACTAAAGTACTCATACCTCCCAGTGCATGCTCAGTCATACTCAAACACAGACTCTCCAGACGGTTGTTGATTTCCGGTTCCAGCGTCTGCAGATCTGTAACGTAGTACTCTTTAGAACTGAAAGTACTTTTTGGTATGTACTTTTTGGTATGTACTTTGTAGTATGTACTTTGTAGTATGTACTTTGTAGTATGTACAGTATACTTCCTCACCTGTGTGCAGCAGAGAGTGTGGCACTGGTAAAGACCGAGTCCTCTGCACAGAGCTGTGAGAGCGAGAGCCTCCGGGGTTAGCAAACCACAAACCCTGAGAACACACACCCTGTTAAACACACAGGTACACACACAGGGACACACAGGTACACACAGGTACACACACAGGTACACACACAGGGACACACACAGGGACACACACAGGGACACACACAGAGACACACAGGGACACACAGGGACACACAGAGACACACAGAGACACACAGGTACCTGATTGGCTGCTCACCTGTCTCCCAGTGGGAGTTCCGCTCCGGCTCCCGAGCCCCATCACGGCCCCTGAGCTCGGCAACAGTCCCAGTCGGGCCCCAGGAAGACTGCGAGAAGGCATCTGATACTGTCTGAGGGCCCGTCTCACTGAGGCCCCAGGACACAGGGAGCCCGAGGGGAGGGAGGAGGACTGACCCAGGCCCCGGGAGCTGTGGAGGAGAGGAGGAGGAGGAGTGAGGAGAGAGGAGGACTGACCCAGGCCCCGGGAGCTGTGGAGGAGAGAGGAGGAGAGAGGAGGGAGGAGGAGTGAGGAGAGAGGAGGAGAGAGGAGGAGTGAGGAGAGAGGAGAGAGGAGGACTGACCCAGGCCCCGGGAGCTGAGGAGGAGAAGAGTTAGAGGGGTGGAGCCACACAGGGGACGGGGCTGCAGTACTCCTTACCTCCTGCGGTAGGCGCTCAGGTCCAACAGAGTTTTTCGAGGCAATGAGCGAAACAGTTTCTGCACCTGCTGCTTCCACGAGAGGAGGCGCTTCTTCTGAGGCTCTGAGAACGCCTGAGGAGGAGAGAGGAGGAGAGAGGAGGAGAGAGGGGGAGAGCGGAGGAGAGCGGAGAGAGAGGGGAGAGGAGGAGAGGGGAAGAGGAGAGAGGGGGAAAAGGAGGAGAGAGAGGAGATGAGAGGAGAGAAGTAAGAGAAACTTGTCAAATGTGTGGAGGATAAAACAGATACTTTATATTAGAGTACTTTAACAGTAGGAGTACAGAAAATACTCGAGTACTTACCTGGTGCAGCAGACACTTGTCGAGCAGCTGCAGATACAGACTCAGGTTCTCTTCATCAGAACGAGACACCAGCAGCTGAGTGCACACTGTAACACACACACACAGGTGAGCAGTGGCTCTACCCCGAGCTCCTCCCCAGCAGCTGAGTGCACACTGTAACACAGCAGTGGTCGCCTCGGTTACGGCTCCAGCTGCAGACTCCGCCTCTGCCATCCTGGCCCCGCCCCTTCCGCTCTAGTCTCTCTCTGCCCTCGGTGTCTCTCCCTGGTCTCTTTCTCTCTCTCTTCTGTAACTCTGGTCTCTCTCTGGCTCTACCCCGAGCTCCTCCCCAGCAGCTGAGTGCACACTAACACACAGAGGTGAGCAGTGGCTCTACCCCAAGCTCCTCCCCAGCAGCTGAGGTCTCTCACCTTTGCCCATGACGCGGGTGAACTGAGCGGGCAGGTCGCCCTCGCTTACGGCTCCAGCTGCAGACTCCGCCTCTGCCATGCTGGCTCCGCCCCCTCCTCTCTGGGGGGGGCAGGTGAACGGCCTCATGGGAGTGAGGATCATCTGGTGCAGCTCCTGGAGAGGCCCCCGAAGCCCCGCCCCCTCGAGCACCTCCTGCAGGAGCAGAGAACACAGTGTCACCTCCTAAAGAGTCAGACTCACAGTAGGAGTAAAGGTCTCTCTCTGGTCTCTCTCTGGTCTCTCTCTGGTCTCTCTCTGGTCTCTCTCTGGTCTCTCTCTGGTCTCTCTCTGGTCTCTCTCTGGTCTCTCTCTGGTCTCTCTCTGGTCTCTCTCTGGTCTCTCTCTGGTCTCTATCTGGTCTCTATCTGGTCTCTATCTGGTCTCTATCTGGTCTCTATCTGGTCTCTATCTGGTCTCTATCTGGTCTCTATCTCTCTCTCTCTGGTCTCTCTCCCTCTCTCTGGTCTCTCTCCCTCTCTCTGGTCTCTCTCCCTCTCTCTGGTCTCTCTCTCTCTCTCTCTGGTCTCTCTCTGGTCTCTCTCTATCTGGTCTCTCTCTCTCTCTGGTCTCTCTCTCTGGTCTCTCTCTCTCTCTGGTCTCTCTCTCTCTCTGGTCTCTCTCTCTCTGGTCTCTCTCTCCCTCTCTGGTCTCTCTCACCTTCTCCAGGGCTCTCAGGGCGCTCTGCCGCTCTCTCAATTTCTGGATGCTGATAATGATTTTGTGTCGTGCTCCTTTGGTCACTTTCTGAAAAGGCACAAGAGCATGTATTAGGAGTGTGACATCACCACAGTATGACATCACCACAGTGTGACATCACCACAGTGTGACATCACCACAGTGTGACATCACCACAGTGTGACATCACTTAAATATTAGCCTTAATGCGAAGAAGAAGCCATAAGGAATTTTGGTATTTTAACAGGAGCAGACTTGTTGCTAAGACGGTTGCTAAGGCAAGCTGTAGCTTCCCTGTGAATGAAGGCGTTTGATTGGTCAATCCTTATATGGCTTATTCTGCATTTACAAAGACAACATCACATCTAAACACCAGGATCAAACAAACCATGTGTTTTTAAATCCAACAATGAGTTAGACACATCAGTACTCTTTACCTGCAAGTCAATGAAGCACTTCATTATGCTAGTGGGTTAGCACTGAGCTAGTGGGTTAGCACTGAGCTAGTGGGTTAGCATTGAGCTAGTGGGTTAGCACTGAGCTAGTGGGTTAGCATCAGTGGGGGCAGGTCCCGGCTCAAAAGTGGCCAAAATGACGTGCGCTGACATGCTGCAATACCACCCCGGGCCGATGGGGGTGGACCCGGAATAAGAATTAGCCAATGCTAACATATAGCATTAGCAGACCTCTTGAAAACGTCAAGGATGGTCCAAAAGTTGGCTCTTGGCCCAAAGCTCTGTTCCACATGTGTGTCAATGCCGAGGCCGGTCTAGTTTAGTCGCTGTGAATTTTTGAAGTCTCTAGTTTAAATGAAAGTGAATTTTGAATTACTCCATGAAAGCCCAATTTTTGGCCCATTAGTTAGAACGGCGGAGATAGGTGTGACTATGTCCGTTAGTATATGGTATATGGTTAGCACTGAGCTAGTGGGTTAGCACTGAGCTAGCAGGTTAGCATCATCCATCAGTTCCCAGTCTAACGTCATTGTGTTTTAGAACCACAGAGCAGTGTTGATCTGAGAAACAAGGGTTGGAGGAGACCACACTTTAGGAAGTGTGGCTGCCGGATTCGTCCCGGAAAACTGATTTGTCCGGAAGTTCAGTTTATGCATGTCAAAAAGTGTAAATAAACATGTAAACAGTTTGTGTTGTTATGAACACAAATCAATAATATAATCTGTATATATGTATCGAGGTTTATTACAAGAAATGGCGGAAAAAAACTCAGAAAAAAAAACGTTTAGTAGCCGCCCAGCTAGTGCCCAGATGCGTTCAAAATCACACGGAAATGAGGCAAACACATAGAAAGTTTAATTCATGAGTAGAGTCACTGTCCTTTACTTGTTTAACTAATTACTTGACTCTGTATGTATGAATGTACGGGATAAATTATTACAATTGTTTTTTGCAACAATGGGACTTACAAATGGGTGGTTTTATGGCGCCCTCTCAAGGTCACACACTAAATGTCAAGGAAACGCTAAAAGTATCAAATAAATAAACATTATCCAGCTCTAAAATTGACAAAATAGGAATTAAATTAAAGCTAATAAAGCTAAAACAAAATTGACCTCTAATATAAATTAATTTAACCAGTTCCGGATTTCCGTGTGTCTTTGAACGCATCTGGGCACTAGCAGTTTTTCTGCCATTTCTTGTAATAAACCTCGATACATATGAACACAAATCAATAATATAATCTGTATATAACAACACAAACTGTTTACATGTTTAATTACACTTTTTGACAATCCCGCAGCCACAGGAAGCACTGGTACATGCCTCCCTCTCCTGTCCTCTCCCCTTGGATCCTCCCCCCTCTTGCCCTCCCTCCCTTCTCTTCCTTCTCCTCCTCCTCCTCCTCCTCCTCCCCTGTCATGTCCTCCCCCTCCTCCTCAGTCTCCTTGCACCTGGAGGAAGTGTTTCCTGTCGTGTTAAATTTAACTCTGTCTCCTGCAGAGAACTCTCCTTCACAGATCTCAACAAGTAGTATCTGCAGTATTAGTATTTGCAGTAGTAGTAGTGGCAGTAGTAGTAGGATATGCAGTAGTAGTAGTGGCCAGCCTGTACCTGTGCCACAGTGGTTGCTATGGTTACGCACTTCAGATGTCAGATTTGACCATCGCATAAATCCACAACTTTTCTTGGTGTAAAAAAAAATCATTGTTTATTTATGAATCTTTCAAAATAACAAAACTCCATAAAGTCCATTGGCCTCAGAGGGTCCATTCATGCTACACAGGCGCCACCTACAGGCCAATCATTGCACTGTGTGGTTCTTACAAGTAGATTTGCAGTGGTGGTAGTAGTAGTAGTAGTAGTAGTACTTGCAGTAGTAGTAGTACTTGTACCTGGGCCTCCAGCTGCTCCTCGCTCAGATTCATCATCTCTTCGTACGTCAGAGTCGAAAACAGAGCTGAGTATTTATGCAA
Organism: Knipowitschia caucasica; assembly: GCA_964034765.1. Taxonomy (NCBI): domain Eukaryota; kingdom Metazoa; phylum Chordata; class Actinopteri; order Gobiiformes; family Gobiidae; genus Knipowitschia; species Knipowitschia caucasica. The sequence goes on from OZ035826.1 coordinate 4,772,548, forward strand.
ACGAAGACTTTTCAACCACTGAGGAACATCTGAGGAACAAGAAGAACATCTGAGGAACATCTGAAGAGACCAGAGAGAGAGACCAGAGAGAGAGACCAGAGAGAGAGACCAGAGAGAGAGACCAGAGAGAGAGACCAGAGAGAGAGACCAGAGAGAGAGAGACCAGAGAGAGAGAGACCAGAGAGAGAGAGACCAGAGAGAGAGACCAGAGAGAGAGACCAGAGAGAGATCAGAGAGAGAGAGACTAGAGAGAGAGAGACCAGAGAGAGAGACAAGAAAGAGACCAGAGAGAGAGAGAGAGAGACCAGAGAGAGAGACAAGAGAGAGACCAGAGTGAGAGAGAGACCAGAGTGAGAGAGAGACCAGAGAGAGAGAGACCAGAGAGAGAGAGACCAGAGAGAGAGACCAGAGAGAGAGACCAGAGAGAGAGACCAGAGAGAGAGTGACCATAGAGAGACCACTGAAAGAGACCAGAGAGAGACCAGAGAGAGACCAGAGAGAGACCAGAGAGAGACCAGAGAGAGACCAGAGAGAGACCAGAGAGAGACCAGAGAGAGACCAGGGAGGACCGCGTCACTTCCACCCACCTCTCATGGTCTCGTCGTACAGATGTTCATGGTACCCTCTTAGAGCCAGCTCCTCCAGGGCCTCGCTACCGCCGCTGCCCGAGGATGTCACACTGCTCTGGGGGGAGAGCGGTACGTGGCTGGGGGGGGACATGGGTGTGTGGTCCTGGGCCCGGCTTTGGGGGGACAGGGGGGGTCTGCGGAGGTCCTCCTGGGACAGCCACACCTGCCCTGGTCCCGAGCTGATGGGAGGGGTGAGGGAGACTGAGCGCTTCAGGGGGGAGTGAGGGGGGGCGGGGGACACTGCGGGAGACAAGAGGGGGAGGGAAGTAAGTATGGATCTCACCCTGACTTACACCAAGAGAGACCAGAGAGAGAGAGAGACCAGCATGAGAGAGCAGAGAGAGACCAGAGAGAGAGAGAGACCAGCATGAGAGACCAGAGAGAGAGAGACCAGAGAGAGAGAGAGACCAGAGAGAGAAACTAGGGAGAAAGACCAGAGAGAGAGAGAGAGAGAGACCAGAGAGACAGAGATCAGAGAGAGACCAAAGAGAGAAACCAGCTTGAGAGACCAGAGAGAGAAACTAGGGAGAGAGAGCAGAGATGGATCAAAGAGAAAAAAACAGAGAGAGAGAAGCAAGAGACCAGCAAGAGAGAGACCAAAGAGAGAGACAAAAGAGAGAAAGAGAGAGAGAGAAACCCAGTTAGAGAGACGAGAGATAGAGAGACCAGCAAGAGATACTATAGAGAGAAACTATGGAGAGAGACTAGAGAGAGAGACCAAAGAGAGAAACCAGAGAGACTCAAGAGAGACCAGAGAGAGAAACTAAAGAGTGAGACTAGAGAGTCCCGAGAGAGACGAGAGAGAGACCATAGAGAGGGAAAGACAAGAAAGAGACCAGAGAGAAAGACTAAACGGTGATCTTGTGTTTCTTTCTTTGATGATCTCAGACTGCCCTGTGTGAGAGGCAGGAGCCACCTAACGGGACACAGAGGGCCGCATTTGGCCTGCGGGCCCTGTTTGGGCCGTGGACAGTGGGTCATCATGATGAGGTTTTCCTTCCGGACTCCTCATCCTCCTAAAGCCGAGATATAACAGACTCCAGAATCTTCCGCGCTCAGAATAATCCGGCTTTGTGCAGGAGTCTTGTCGGCGCGGCTAAACTTGGCTGCGGTGAGCGGGAAATAGGCCGCGCTAGAATAGGCTCAGCTAACGTTACCGCTCAATGTTAGCGGTTTCCCTGAAATATCGGCCCAGCCACACACAGCCACACACGGCCATACAAGGCAGCAAAACCCGGACCAGGTTTAGACTGGGTTTGGAGCAGATTTGGAGCAGATTTGGAGCAGATTTGGAGCAGGTGTGGACCAGGTGTGGACCAGGTGTGGACCAGGTGTGGACCAGGTGTGGACCAGGTGTGGACCAGGTGTGGACCAGGTGTGGACCAGGTTGTGGACCAGGTGTGGACCAGGTGTGGACCAGGTGTGGACCAGGTGTGGACCAGGTTTGGACCAGGTTTGGACCAGGTTTGGACCAGGTTTGGACCAGGTTTGGACCAGGTTTGGACCAGGTTTGGACCAGGTTTGGACCAGGTTTGGACCAGGTTTGGACCAGGTTTGGACCAGGTTTGGACCAGGTTTGGACCAGGTTTGGACCAGGTTTGGACCAGGTTTGGACCAGGTTTGGACCAGGTTTGGACCAGGTTTGGACCAGGTTTGGACCAGGTTTGGACCAGGTTTGGACCAGGTTTGGACCAGGTTTGGACCAGGTTTGGACCAGGTTTGGACCAGGTTTGGACCAGGTTTGGACCAGGTTTGGACCAGGTTTGGACCAGGTTTGGACCAGGTTTGGACCAGGTTTGGACCAGGTTTGGACCAGGTTTGGACCAGGTTTGGACCAGGTTTGGACCAGGTTTGGACCAGGTTTGGACCAGGTTTGGACCAGGTTTAGACCAGGTTTAGACCAGGTTTAGACCAGGTTTAGACCAGGCCAAAACTTCACTTATGATTATCTTTAGTCTGTGAGAGAACTCTTCTGAATGAGCTCAGTGCAGTAGCATCTGTAGGGGGCGCCGTTCTGAGACCACAGTATTTATAACACTCAGCTGTTTGTCTACTGGACCCAACACACACACACACACACAAAGAGGTAGAGACAGACACACACACACACACACACACACACACACACACACAGAGAGACAGACACACACAGACAGAGACACAAACAGAGAGACACAGAGACAAACACACAGAACACACACACACACAGAGAGAGAGACAGACACAGACAGACAGACACACAAACAGAGAGACACAGAGACAAACACACAGAACACACACACACACAGAGAGAGAGACACACACACAAACACACACACACGTGATGTTTCCTACTTTTGCTTGACGTTCCCAAAACTAGTACAAAACCTGAGACACGAGCAGAGTCATATGATCATCATGAGGGCGTGGCCTATCTGCCCCAAACACACGAAGAACATGTCTCTCCCTTCCATGCATGTGCGCTCTGAATCTCAGTAGGACTGGGGTTCAGTCGTTACGTGCAGTGTAAGCTCAGGCTGGGACTCACGTGCACTGGCGGCGCTGCTGCTCAGGGCACTGGCCGCGCCGGTGCCCAGGGCGTTGATTGCCGCAGGCACAGAGGACGATGGAAACAGGTGGCCGTTCTCAGAGCCCCAGCCCTGATGCTGCTGCCAACCGTTCAGTCGGTCTTCAGAGCCGTACCGCGGGTAAAGCTGACTCTTCTGTCCCCCTCCGGAGCTCTGGGAGTGCGCTGTCAAACAAACAAGACTTGAAATGTGTTTATGACAAGAAATGACATGGTAATATCTGTGTACGCCGCCTGCGTACACGCGTGTCATACAGACGCCGCTGGCGTACACGTGTGTCGTACACTGCTTGCGCAGACATTGCGTACACGCATATATACTGAGACCCACAGTGTTCCTACACGTGTGCGTACACATGTGCGTACACACACATGTGCGTACACGCATACTGTATACACTAAGACCCACAGTGTGCGTACACGTGTGCGTACACATATACTGGGACCCACCGTGTGCGTACACGTGTGCGTACACGTGTGCGTACATATATATTGAGACCCACCGTGTGCGTACGGCTTGTGGCTCCTCTGCGCTGCTTCGCGGGTGATGCGCTCCTCCCTGCTGTGCGCCTTGTCTCTGTTAGCATGTTCTTCAGCGTTAGCATGCTCTTCCCCATCCTCCATCTGGGCCTCCTCCAGGTGTGTGTCCTCCCTCTGCGCCTCCTGCCGGCTGGCGTGCTCCTCCAGATGCGTCAGCCACAGGGCCAGAGCGCCGCGGTCCTCCATAGACGTGGCCGGGTGGATCAGTGCGTACGACAGCAGCTGACGCGACTCTTCCACGTAGCGCCCGGACTCGATGGCATGCGCCAGGATCCAGGGCAGCAGCCGCATGTACGCGCACTTGGCGTCTGCACTTCCTGGTTTGAGAAGTGGCAAATGCGACAGCAGCAAAGAGATCACACGCTCTTTCGATTCGCGCTGCCACCGACTGATGACCACTGTAGAAGAAAAAAAGGGGTTGGATGAAGCGGACATCATGGGGCTCCAACTCACACAGACACAGCCCCAAACACTCTCCGACCACACACCCCTCTCAGTGTGGAGGGAATCAATCATTATTCTATTTTTTTTATAATTTAGGTACAAACATTTTTGCAGAGAGAGTCTGGGTCCTGGTCTTACCCGGGTCGTTGGCCTCCGTCTCCATGGCGATCAGCTCGGTGCAGTCGCTCAGAGAATGTTCTAGACACGTCTGAAGGAACCGGGCCTGAGTCCGGCTCACTCTCTTCAGCAGCGACAACAGCGCCACCGTCTGTTCACACTCGTTCCAACACCGGAACCAACCGGCCAAGACCGAAACCTGGTCCCGAAACATCATCCCTGTGGAGACCCAAGACCTGTCAGTGTGCCCCGGGGCGGCTGTGGCTACATCACCTTCTGTGATGAGGATTTGTTTTTTATTTTAAGGTGAAAGTTTGATGTGAAGACTATCAATACAAGGATACAGACCAGGACCAGGGCCGGACCCAAGACTGGACCCAGGATCAGGACTGAGGAACAGACCAAGGACCTGACCCAGGATCAGACCCAGGATCAGACCCAAGACCAGGCAAGAGAGCCCGACCCAGGACTGGACCCAGTATTAGACCCAGACCCAGGACTGGACCCATATCCAGGATCGGATCCAGGGCCGGACACAGGACAGGACCAGGACTGGACCCAGGGCCAAACCCAGGACCGTTCTCTGTACTAGAAAGATCCCTGTGAGTCAGTAATGGACTCTTTGGGCTGAGATCTGATTGGCCGAGAGAGGGGGGTCCTCTCTGTGTCTAAAGACGTGACAGAGACAGAAACACATGAAGCCAAAACTAGAGACTTAAGTTTATGAGTTCTGTTGTTGTGGTCTGAAAGTTACGTCCCTGAGCTTTAATCTCAGAGGGTCACTCACCTTTGCTGACGGAGACCAAAGCTGGTTCAAAAATCCCAAATATAAAATTCCAAAATCAGAAAATGTAGGATACAAAATATTTACTGAAAAATACAATCAAAAAACTGCAGCAAAAATCCACAAAAGTAGAAAAAAAATTAATCCAGGTTCAGAAAAAATCACTTCATCATAAAAAATATAGAAAAATATTGTACAAAAAAGTCTAAAATTACAACATTATTAAAGTGCAAAAGGAGAGAGACGTTTTTCAGCCGAGCTCAAGTCATAAATCCTGCTTCAGTCCTGCTTTAGACCTGGTCCAGTCCTGCTTCAGTCCTGCTTGAGACCTGGTCTGGTTCTGCTTTAGTCCTACTTTAGTCCTGCTTTAGTCCTGCTTTAGTCCTGGTTTAGAAACCACAGATGCAACGATTGTGGGAACATGGCGCCGTCAGATTTTTCCTCCTGAAATAAAAACAGATTTGAATGAGAAGAGACCAGAGAGAGACCAGAGAGAGACCAGAGAGAGAGACCAGAGAGAGACCAGAGAGACCAGAGAGAGACTAGAGAGAGACCAGAGAGAGACTAGAGAGAGACCAGAGAGAGAGACCAGAGAGAGACCAGAGAGAGAGACCAGAGAGAGACCAGAGAGAGAGACACGAGAGAGACCAGAGAGAGACCAGAGAGAGACTGGGAGAGAGATCAAGAGAGAGACCAGAGAGAGACCAGAGAGAGACCAGAGAGACAGACCAGAGAGAGACCAGAGAGAGAGACCAGAGAGAGACCAGAGAGAGACCAGAGAGAGAGACGGAGAGAGAGCAGCTGGCAAGAGAACAGTTTTATTGGCTCTAAGCTACACCTGTATTTGGGAACACGCCTCGGCACAAAAAGTTCAGGGGAAGAGCTCTCTGAACTGAACAGAGACACTGGTGTGTGGTGGTAGGAGTCCAGTCCAGTCCTGGCCGAGTCCGCTCTGGGCTGAGTCCGGTGATGGCTCAGTTCTGGTCCAGTCCTGGTTCAGTCCCAGCTCAGTTCCGGCTCAGTCCTGGTCCAGTCCCGACTCAGTCCAGGTCCTATCCAGATCCAGTCCAGGTCCAGTCCAGATCCAGTCTTAGCTTGGTCCTGGTTTAGTAGTCATGGTCCAGTCCTGGTTTGGCCTTAGTTCAGTCTTAGCTTAGTCTTGGTTTAGTCCAGGCTAGTCCTAGCTCGGTCTTGATCCAGTCCTGACCCAGTCCAGTCTAGTCCTGGTCCAGTCCTTGTGGGTGTCACTGTGGCGAGTTCATGTCTGAGACCAAAATAAAGTTCCACAAGTCTAAAAATACTGCAGTAAAAATACTACCGACTCCACCAAGCCTCAGTACACACAATAATACAAGTACTACTACTGCTACTGTAACTACTGCAGTACTACTGCAGTACTACTATCACATTATTACAAGTCAAATCACAGACTTTTACCTGGGTTAGACCTGGTTCAGACCTGGGTTGGACCTGGGTTAGATCTGATTTGGAGCAGTCTTAGACCCGCTTTAACCCTACATTAGACCTCTTCAGACCTGGTTCAGTCCTGGTTCAGTCCCAGTTCAGAACTGGTTCAGAACTGGTTCAGACCTAGGTTAGACCTGGGTTAGACCTTCTTTAACCCTGCATTAGACCCTCCTCAGTCCTGATCCAGTCCCAGTCTGTTTCCAGTGGGACCCTCCCTGTCTGAGTCGCTCCTTCACGGAATGTCAAACTTTTTCCCTGCATAAAGGCGCCTCTCTTCGGCGTAACTCTGTGGGATTCTTGGGCCTCGCAGTAAAACTTTCTCCGCTCCTAAAACACTTCTCTTTCCCCGTGTTCCAGCTCACTTTTCTCGGGTGAGCTCTAGAGTTTGTTCCCGAGCCTGAGTCAGTTTGCGTCGGGCTGAAAACCTCCGTACGTACCCGGGGCTGTGCCGTGGAGCCTCTTTGCTCTCTGCGGGGGAAGGGCGCATGTCTCCCGGCCACAGAGCTCCGCAGCTGTCGGGCTGAACTCCTCCGTGTGTGAGAGACTTTCCCCGGGACGGTCCCCTCTGGCTGCCCACTCAGACCCCTCCCTGTGTGAACACATCCGGACTGGACCTTCAGACTAAAGTCCTGGTCCAGGGCCGGTCCTCGTCTTCAGAGGGCTTTAAAGAGTTTGAGGGGCCCCCATTTCGTCCCATAACAATCTGACCAATGGTCTCATCAATAACACAGGTTTAAAGCTGGTGTTGTGAGATCTGCCCATCTCACAAGTGCAGTGGCTTTGTGGGTAATGTGTGTGTGTGTGTGTGAGCGCGCAGAGGTGACGGGAGCGCGCAGAGGTGACGGGAGCGCGCCGGTAGACAGAGGCTGTGTCCAAAACCACATCACGTCTCGCCTCCTACCTCGCCTGTGGCTACGCGGCCTTCCCTCGATGCCTACATATCCACGCTACGCGGCCCGATGCCTACCGTTTTGGACACAGCCAGAGACAGGAGAGAGGGGAGGAAGGAGAGAGAGGGGAGGGGAGAGAGAGGGGAGGGGAGGGGAGGGGAGGGGAGGGGAGGGGGAGAGTGAGGGCTAGGACAGAGCGGTGTGTATGAAAAGTTTTGTGTGAGAGCGAGAGTGCGACCGGAGCAAGACAGGGAACTTGTGTTTGGCATGCTGGGTTTGGGAGTGACAATAAAGCCCACTCCTGAGCAACAGTCCGTGTCCCTATATCCGCTCCACACTTTAACAGCGAGGGTCAAACAAGAAGGGAATTACGCCCCGGAGGAACGCACCCCTTCGGCCCTGGAGCAGCAGATCTCCCCTGCGCCCCTCGACCTCAGTCTTGGGGCTTATTTCAGGAAAGGCGTAACACTGGGATAACTAACTTTAGTCTCGTAATTAACATGTAGATTGTCCAACAGAAAGCAGCTTGTAAGAATAAACTTTTGTGAAAAAATCAGACACATTTTCATGTTTTCTGAACTGTTCTGATCCCTGTGAGTCACTATTTGACTCTTTGAGCTGAGCGCTGATTCGCTGAGAGAGGGCGGTCCTCTATGTTTAACTTTTCTGTCTGAAAAAAACTGATCTATAGATGTGAGAGAGCCAAAAACAACATGCATGTGAAAACTAGACCAGGACCAAGACCAGGACCAGCACCAACACCAGACCAGCACCAACACCAGACCAGGACCAGTGTACACTATTTTCATTTAGAGCCATGGAACTAGTGACATATGTTTAATTACAAGGCTCTATTGTTTTGGTCTGAAAATACAAACCCCAGCTTTAAAGTACGTACCAAGCTTTAATGTTACGTACCCCAGCTTTAACTCCAAGTTCTGTATGAAGCAGAAGTGGTTGGTGTCCCCACAGTGTCCACACGGGGGCGCTGTTGTAGCACAAATCCAACAGACCCTCGTGGCGTGAAAGCATGGATGTATTATATTAACTGGATAGGGTATTACTAGCTTGTAGCTGAATAACTCATGTGCTCAGGGGATTCTCGCGGTACTGCAGACTGAACCAGACTAAATTCACGTGGGCTACCCAGAAATTTTCCCCATAGAACTCAATGCATATTAAAACAGCTCGACCTCAGCTGACAGAGAACCTACAGCTTTAATAAAGATAGGATTTTGTGGGGATTTTAGTGTCCCTTGTCATCCTGGACTTTTTTTCTTCTTAAATCCTTCGGTTTTGTTTAAATCCACACTTTAGTGCCACAAACTCTGCTCGTCTGGCTCTCGCTCTAACTCCCGCTCTGATGAACTGCTCTGATTGGTCAGAGCGCGGCCGAGCCCCTCTGTGCACGTGCGTGAGACCCGGTGTGAGACCCAGACACGCGTGTTTGGCGCAACGCATTATGGGAGATCATCCACTGCGCAGAACCGGGAGGACCAGACGATGCCCAAATACAGGCGAGTTTCCCATAGATCTTTGCGAGTTTCAGGCAACTTCCTGTAATAGGCCAAGCCTGGCCCTTTAAGAGCGGTGCATTGTGGGATGTCTTGGGTCTGTGTAGTCTGTTGTTTTGGCGCTCAACGCTCTGTTCTGCAGTGGCCTCTCTTCATTAAGGCTCCTCTGTCATGCTCCTGTTCTATTTTTGGAATAAAAAATACGTCTAACGAGTACTACGCCTGTACTACGGTTAAGAGATCACTGGGCAGGGGAAGAAAAGTAACACTGGGGGCTCGAGTCCGGGATCCGTCTTTGCAAGTCCGGAGAAAATACAGGGACCACGACGAGAAAATGGCGGCGCCTGTTTACCGTGAAAATGGCAATGCGGATTTTAAAACACGTTCGAAGGTAACAGAGCATAACAAGAGCACCAACCCGTTTTGGCCAGAGTTGGCAGAGACTGAAAGAGCTATGCTAAATATGATGGTTCGTAATAGAAACGAGATCAGCCCGGTTGTCAATAGCATGGAGCTATTAGCTGCGCAGAACGAGCACCGTGGGCCGACGCAGCAACAAGGGGCGTTATGGCCGCCCACACCGCCACCATCGGCACACACAAACCCCTTCCTGACCCCCGCGGACACGGTCGGTTGTCAATCTAGGACCGTCCATTATTCTGACGACTACAAATTAACCCCATTTGTGACAAAGAACGATGTGAATGAAAACACAGTTTTCCAGACTCTTCCTAAGCCCATTAACTGTGACTGTGCAGCCGGTTTGCCTACTCAACCCCACAGCGGGCCATTTTTTCTGCCAGATGCCGCCATCAGGTTTAGCGCTCCGGTTCTAAGTTCCAGCCCATACCCGTGCCTTCCTGGGAGGCCAAGTGTGAGTACCCATGAATGTGACCCAGGTCGTCCCAGTTATAAGCGGGCAAAGTCAGCGCCCCGCCGCCGGGTTGTGGAGGCATGCGCGGATAGCAGTGATGAAGAATGTTACAGGATTAAAGAGAGAATCCCTACTCTGCGACCCGGTAACTTTGATGGGACAGGTTCGTGGAAAGGCTTTATTTACTAGTTTGAAACATGTGCCAGAGCCAATCACTGGTCAGAAGAGACTAAAGCTATTCAACTCAGATTCAGTTTAAGTGGTGCTGCTGGCGCTATTGTCCACAAGAACCCCAACTCTGCTAACTGGAGCTATGAGCACATTGTGAAGGAAGTGGACGCTGCTTATGGGCCGCAGTCAGAGCACGCTGCAGCTGTTGGCATCGAGCTGAGGCAGAGAGTCAGGAAACAAGGTGAAACCATGCACACACTCCGAGACGACATCTATGAAAAGGTCGCTATTGTGTATGGTGACCGTACTGAACGGGAACAGGACTGTGTAGCTGTGGAGATTTTCACTAATGCGATGACCGACGCTGACATTATCCAAAAGCTCCTTGAAGAGAAGCCTCGTACACTCGCTTGTGCCTATGACATTGCCCACCGGTACGAGACCACAAAGAGAGCAGCCAGGGCCGTAACACAGATGATGCGTCTAGGGCTGGGTCCCCGCGGCTCGGCAGCAAGAGCGGCTGTGGTATTGGAGGATGCTCCAGCCTCTGAATGCGATCAACCAAGGTGCGCTCCTGTTACGTCCGCCCAGCACACACACAGGGCGCTAAAAGCTCGTCAACAACATCCAAATAAGACTATGACCAGCAAAATGACCTCACAGGAGGTCGTTTGTCACAACTGCTCCGGCGTGGGGCATATCCAGAAGCAATGTCCCTCTCCACGCCGCCCCCAGCAAAGACAAGTTAGTTTAATTCCTAACCCATCGTCTGACACTGGTGCAGTAATTGTATGCAGTAAAAGCCAAGAAGAAGATATGTGTGTTCAGATTATGATACACGGACTAAGACTTAGCGCTCTGTTGGATTCTGGAGCGAGACGAAACGTGCTGCCCCTACACCATTTCAACTCTCTGCCAACCCAGTCCAGGCCGCCTGTACAGCCATCCATCGCCAAGGTTCTGCAGGGAATAGGGCCTGAAGGTTTATCTATCCTGGGTGAAGTTGTCTTGCCTGTCTTCGTGGGGAGCAGAACAACGGATGTAAATTTCATTATGGCCGACACCGCCCGAAGCACCGAGGTCATCCTGGGACATCCCTTCCTGCGTCAGTCCAATGCATGCCTGGACTACGGCCGCCGAGAGATATCCCTCTTCAACGTAAAAGTTCCACGCTACGACCCCAATTACCAGCCTGCTGCTGCCGCCCATGTCGTCCGGATTGCCCGCACCACTGTCCTGGAACCTGGTCGTGAGTATGTGGTACCTGGGTCCGCCAGCCTCCGCTCTCAAACCGGTGGCGACCTGATGCTCAGTCCAACCAAGGCCTTTATCGAGAAACACTGTGTCCTGGTGGCCCATGCGGTCGTCCAACCACTAAAGTCCGCCGGCATTCCCATCCGAGTCTTCAACCCTGGGTCTACGCCTGTCACCCTGAAGAGAGGAACCGTGGCCGGTGTCCTCCAGCCTGCCGAGGTGGTGGCCACCCTTGAGTCGGCGCCAACCTTGCCCCCGTCTAAGCCGGGGCCCATTAACTCTGTTTCTGTCCCTTCCCACTTGCAGGTCATGTATGGTGAGAGCTGCTCCATCTTGTCAGAGGGTGACTGCAACAAACTCGCCCATCTGCTACATTCCTACGCCGATATCTTCTCTACTGGCCCTACTGACCTCGGCCGCACCAACATCGTGCAACATGACATCCAGACCCTGCCAGGGCCTCCAGTCAAGCAGCCTCCACGCAGAATGGCCGCCGACAAGCAGCTCGCAGCCGACCAGCAGCTTCAACAGAGTCTCGACGCGGGTGTTGCTCAACCGAGTAACAGTAGCTGGGCAGCGCCAATCGTAGTGGTGTGAAGAAAAAGGACAAGTCTCCCAGGCTGTGTGTGGACTACAGACCGAGGGAGAGATAGGGGGGATAAGAGAGGAGGGAGAGAGGATAGAGGAGGGGGGGGAGAGAGAGAGAATGAAGAGAGGGGGGAGAGAGAGAGGGAAGAGAGGTAGGGATAGAGAGATGGGGAAGAGAGATATTAGTAGAGAGGATAGAGAAGATGAAGAACAGGGAGGGAGATCGGGGGGGGAGAGAAGTGGAGAGAGAAGAGAGAGGAGGGAGAGAGGAAGAGAAAGAGGGAGAGAGGAGAGAGTGAGAAGAGGGAGGAGAGAGGGGGGAGAGAGGGAGGGTTGAGATAGAATAGAGAGAGATGGAATAGAGGGAGGATTAGAGGAGAGAGGGAGAGAGAGGAGGGAGGGGGGGGAGAGGGAGAGAGTGAGAGGATGGGGAGAGAAGGAGAGAGAGGGATGAGTGAGGGGGAGAGAGAGAGGGAGAGAGAGTGGAGGGAGATGGGAGAGAGAGAGAGAGAGGTAGAGATGGCTAGAAGGGACGGGTGAAGGGCTAGATGCGATTTAGGGGATTAGGAGTTTGGGTTGGTGGGGTTGGGGGGTGGGTGGTTATAGGGTTGGGGATAGGGGTAGGAAAAGAAATGAAGTAGGTGGAGGGTAAGGAGGTTAATTATAGGGGTAAGGGGAAGAAAAAGGAGTAAATTGTATGGTGAAGATTATTATGTGATGAGAGGGGGTGGGGATGGGGGGGGGGGGGAGAGAGGTGTGGGGGGGGGTGGGAGAGTTGGTGTTTAGGGGGGGTTGAAGTTTGGTGGTTATGGATGGTGGGGGGGTTGGGGGGTAGGTGGATGAGGAAGAATGAGGGAGTGGAGGGGTATAGGGGGGGGGTGATTTATAATGGAGTGTTACGTAAATAATGAATAAGGTAGGGGGGGATGGAGGATATGGGTGATTGGGAGGGTTTTGGGGTGTAGGATGTTGGGGAAAGGAGGGTAGAGGGGGTGTGGGGGAGGGGGAGAAGGTTGGGGGGATTTTGGAAGTAGGGGTGAGTTATGGGAAAAGTGTTAGGTGTGGGTAAGTAGGTGATAGGAGAGAAGAATGAATTGTTGATTTATATGGAATATGGATAGGGTGTTTTATGAAGAGAGTTGGGTGGGGGGAGGGGGGTGGGTATTTAAGATGGGGTTAGTTTGGTGTATGGTTTTGTTAATTTGTTAATTGGTTAATGTGTGGTAATGTTGTGTTAATGTTTGGGGGAATGGTTGTAGGGTATGTGGTATTGGGGTGTGTGGTGTGGGTATTTGGGGTGTGGGGATTGTGGGTGGGGGGTAATGTTTGAGGTAATTGTGTTGTAATTTTGGGGTAAGGTGTGTGGTAATGGGGGGGGGGTTTTTTAATTTATTGGGTATGAGAAAAATGGTATAGGTTGGTTATGTATATGGAGTATGGTGAATGGTTGTTTTTTGGTGGGGGGTTGAGGGGATGTGTGGGTGTGGGGTTTAGATGGGTTTAGGTTTTGTTTTAAATAGGGAGTTTTTTATATTTGGGGAGGATGGTGGTAGGAGGAGGGGGTGGGAGGGAAGGATTGATGTTGAGAGGGTGATGGGTGATAGGTAGAGGATGGAGAAGGGGTTTGGAATGGGGAAAAATGGAGGAGGAAAGAGGATGTTGTGAGAGGGTTGGGGTTTGATGTATGAGGAGGGGAGTTATTAGGTAGGAGGGGATTTTTGGGGGTGAGGAGTTATTTATATGGTTAGGGGTTAGGGGGGGAGGTAGTGGGGTGGGAGATGTATTGGGGAATGTAGATAGAGGGGGTATTTGGGGGGGGTGTGGGGGGATGAGGGGATGTTTTAGGTTGTTTTAGTATAATAGATTTATGGTTATTTAAGGGGTGGGTTGTTGTTGTTTTTTTGGTAAATTTAAGGGGGGATAGGGGGTAATAGGTTTGAATTTTGATTAATTATTATATAGGGTATAGATAGGGGTTTTTTGTGGTGGAGATGGGATAGGTAGTGTGTGAGGGAAGAGGAATAGTATGGAAGTGGAGTGTGTATATTTTAAGGTAAGAGGTTATGGGTGGTTAAATTTGATAGGGTAGTTGGGTTTTATATAGGTTATATATAATGGTAATATTGGTGGGGTGTAAATAGTGTTTGATGGGAGATGTTATGTATATGGATGTAAAGGGAAAAGTAAGAAAAAGGGGATGGGTTTGGGGGGTGTGGGGGGATGTAATTTGGAGGTGGATTTAGAAGGGGGGAGGTAATAGTGGGAGGAGATGTATGTTTTGGTAATATTGATTAGAGGTAGAGGGGTAGATAATAATTATATATGAGGAGAGGTGGGGAGGAAGAAAGGGGGAGGAGAGGAGTAGAAGAAGATAAAAAGAATGAAGAATAGGAAGGTAAGGTAAATTAGGAAGGGTTGAAGGTAGGGAAATAGGAGGTGAAGTGTAAAGTAGGAATAGTAAGGATGAAAAGGAAGAGGATGGATCACGCGCATGCACGGTTCAGGGATCTTTTTCATTGTGTGAGGTTGTGCGTAGGATTTCATTGTAATCTGTCTAAAACTTGGCCCTCACTCTCTTAGCTGGACAATATGGAGAGCTCTCTGGGGGTTTCCTCCTAGGATCATATCGCGGGGCGCATATCTGGTAATATAGGATAGAGAGCGTGCGGGCCGATCTACTGAGCATATCTAGGTCTATTCACGTCAGCTCTGGGATCAGCAGAGAGATGGGAGCTCATAGGGGAGAGGTGTTTAAGATGATTTGTTTGTTACCAAAAAAATTCAGTTTATTATGTGGATGCATAATGATCATTGGGGTGGTGTACTTATAGTTGGTTTGTATTGGTCTGGTTAGTATTTCTTACGTTTGGGCTGGATGGGGACAGTTCTTTTTTTATAGTAATGTGTGGAATGAGGTAAGAAAACGGGATAATGGTAAGCTAGTCATAATCACTGTTGTCTAATCATATACGAGGGGGTGGGAGCTGGGCAGCGGAGCAGGTGTGGTGTGTCGATTGGGGAAGATGATAAACAACGGATGATGGAAGCATGGGGGAAGGAAGGTGTTGGGTTGAAGGGGGAGTGACACGACAGGGAAAGAAGAAGAAGAGGTATATTGCCTATTATTGTATGATTTATTCGGTTTGTGTTACGGGGGTTAGTTTATGTAATGGGAGAGTTAGGGGTAGGAGAGGAGAGAGAGGGGGAGGGAAAGGATGAACAGAGAGAGAGGTAGAAGGAGGGGGGTGAAGAGGGAGTGATGGTAAGAATGTATAGAGGAGAGGACAGAAGAGAGGAGAGAGAGAAATGATAGATAGAGGGAGAGAATTAGGAAGAAGAGAGGAGAGAGTGGATATTTATATTTAGCGAGAGGGGGGAATGAAGGGATATGATGGAGGGGAGAGAGGAGGGGGATATAGAAGAAGTGTGGGGGAAGGGATATGAATTTTAAGGAGGGATGGGAGGTGCTTATTAATTTTATAAGAAGTAGATTTGGGTGATTTATAGGGTTGCTGTGAGGTGTGATGGTAGTAGTTTAGGGGGGGGGGGGGTAGGGAAGATGGTTTTGGATGTGGGAAGTTGTTTTAGGGAAGGATTTGTGTTGGGGGGGGATAGAGGAGAGGAAGAGAAATGTAATTTGTATTAGATTTGATGTAGGTGATGAGGGGGGATTGTGATGGTATTTGGGGAAAGAGTAGATGTAGAGTTTTGAGAGTTGAAATAGGGAGGTATATTAATTAGGGTTTTGAAGGAGAGAATTAGATTTATGGGGGGTGTGGTGTTTGTAATGTATGGTGGTAATTTTGTTGATGTTTTGTGTGTTGGGGTGTAGTTTGGGGGGTTGATTGTTTTTTGGTGTTTAATGGGTGTTGTGTTGGTGTAATTGGGTGTAATTTTGTGAATGTGTGATTAATGGGGGAGTAAGTGTGGTGTTGTGTTGTATTTGTGGTGTGTAATTTTGTTGTGATATGTTAATTTGGTGTTAATTGGTGTGGGGGTAATTTTTGGGGAAGAAGAATGAAAATGATGTGGGTGGGGGTGAGGTGGGGAGGAATTGGGTGAAGGGGGGGTGTTGGGGGGGGTATTTGTTAGTGAGATGGGGAAGGGGTAATTGGGGTGTTGGGGGGGTGTGGTGTTGTGTGTGTGGTGGATTAGTGTTGTAGGTGTTGGTAATTTGTTGGTTGTTTTTTGTTTGTGTTGTTTTATGGTATGGGGGGGATGGGGAGGATGGGTAAGGAGAGGGTTTAGGAGTTGGTTATGAAGGGTGGGTTGGTAAGGGACTTTTAAGGGGGGTGGGAATTGAAATTGAAGGGGGGAGGGGTGGGGTTAGTTGGTTTGAGGGGGGATAATTTATATTTTTGGTTGTTGGGGGAAGGATGTTGGGGGGGAAGGGGGGTGAAGAGGGGGTAAATTTTTTGGAGATTTTGTAGGGGGGGGGTAGTGTAAAGGGGGAAAAATAAGGGGAGGTGGGTGTGATGAATGAGAGGGGGTGAGGGGTGTGTGGAGGGGAATTTTGGGATGGGGGGGTGGGGGGGGGGGGGGGGGGGGGGTGTTTTGGGGTTTTTTTTGGGGTTTTGGGGTGGTGTTGGTGTTGGTGTGTGTTTGGGTTGTGGGGGTGTGGGGGGGTGTAGTGTTTGGGTGGTGGTTTGGTTGGGGGGGGGGGGGGGGGTGGGGGTTTATTGTTGGGGGAGTGTGGGGGGGGGGGGGGGGGGGGGGTGGTGGGGTGGGGGGGTGGTGTGGGGGGGGTGGGGGGTGGTGTTGGAGGGGGGGGGTTGGGGGTGGGGGGGGGGGTGGGTGGGGGGGGGTGTGGGGGGGGGGGGGGGGGGGTGGGTGGGGGGGTTGTGGGGGGGGGTGTGTGGGGTTGTTGGTGGTGTTGTTGGGGGGGTGGGTGGGGTTGGTGTGGGGGTTGGTGGGGTGGTTGGGTTGGGGGTGTGGTTTGGGGTTGTGTGGGGTGTTGGGGGGGTGTGTGGGGGGGGGGGGTGTGTGTGGAGGGGGGTTGTGGGTTTGGTTTGTGGGTTGTTGGGTGGTTGGTTGGGGAGGGGTTGGTGGGTGGGGGGGGGGGTGAATCGGGTGGGAATAAATGAAATGAAATTGAAATGGAATGATGATGAAATGAAGATGAATGAAAATTGAAATAAAGAGGAAATAAAAGAGGAAATGAGTTGGGATGGGTATGGGGGTAGGTGGAGTAGGAAGAGAGGGGGGAGAGTGAGGATTAGATGTTTGGGGGGGTAAATATATGGTGGAAATGGGGGGGGGAAATAGGGAGGAAGGGGGAGTTTAGGAGAAGGTAAAGGGAAAAGGGGGGTGGATAAGGTGAAAGGAGTGGAAAGGAATAATATATGATGAGGGGGTTAGGGGGGGGGGGTGGAAATTGGAGGGGGAGTGGGGGTTATTTGAGTGGGATTGGTTGGGGGTAAGTTGTGGGGGGGATATGGGGATGTTGGGGGGGGGGGGGGGTTAAATTTTTATGTGGGGGTTTGGTTTTTAGGGGATGATAGATTGGGGGGGGGTGTTGAAGGGGTTTTTAGAGATGGGATGATGGTGGGTAGGTTTGGATAGAGGATGGGAGATTGAGAGATATGAGGGGGGTATGGATGTATGAAAAGGGAATTTGGGGGGAAGAGAAGGTGGGTATAGGGTGGGGGTATGTGGATTATGGTGGGGTTGTAGAATGTGGTGGAGGGGTATATTGGGTGAGGTGGGGGTGGTTGTGGGGGTGGGGGGGAGGGGGGGGGGGGGTGGGGTGGGGGGTGGTAGTGGATTAGTAGGGGGTATTAGGAAGGGGGGGTTAATGGTTGGAGTTGTGTTGGAGTTTGAGTTTGGGGGTGGATGTAAGTTTTGGGGGAAGGGAGAAGAGGGGGAGGGGGTGAAGTTGATTTTAGTAATTTAGGGGGGGGGGAGAAGGGGGGGGTGATTATAGGAAGGGGGGGGGGGGATGGTTAGGGGGTGTTTATGTGTGTTATGGGGTATGAGGAGGAGAAGTGTGGATTATTGAGATATTGGGTGTGTAAGTTAAAGGGGGTTGGGGTTTTATTGGGGGGGGTTGGGAGAGTTGGGGGATGGATGGGAGGGGAGAGGAAGAGGGGGGATAGGGGGTTGATTTTTAATAAGATTATGAGTATGGGATGGAATGTGGGTAATGGGATTTTTAGGGGGGGTTTTGTGGGGGTTATGAGGAGTGTTGAGGGTGGGTTTTGGAAGGTTTGTAAGAGGGGAAGAAGGGGGGAAAAGGAAAATATGGGGGTGAGTGTGTTGTTAAAGGGGAATATAGGGTAGGGGGTAGGGATAGGAGGGGTGTTAATGGGTGATTTTTGTTAATAGGTATTTATGTAGTGGTGGGGTGATGGGGTTAATTGGTGATCTTGGATAGTATGTGAGTTGGGGAGTGGGGTGTAGGTGGAGTTATGGGGGGAATAGGGGTTAGTGGGATTTGGGGGGGGGGGTTGTGAGGGGATGTATGATTTGGGGTTAGTTATGGGTGAGGAATGTTAAGGGGATATATAAGAAAAGTGGGGGGGGGGAAATGGGAGATGAATGGGGGGGGGGGGTGGAAGTGATATGTGTTGATGTGTATAGTGGGTTGATGTGGTAAGGAGGGATGTGTTGAAGATGGGGGAGGAGAGGGGAGGGGTTGAAATTTTTTGTGGAGATAGGGAGGGGGTGGGGGAGGTGGATTGTAGTGGGGGGATTAAGGGGTAGTTGGGGGGGGTGTAGTTGGAAGGGGGGGTTAGTAGGGGGTTGATAATTTTGTGGGGGGGGAGAGGGGAGGAGGGAAGTATTTGGAGGGGGGGGGGGGGATTTTGTTGTTGTAGGGAGGTGATTTGGAATGGGAGGTTGAAAGGAGGGGGTTGTGGGGGGATTTTGGGATGAGTTTGTTTAAAGTTGGTGATTTGGGGGAGGTGATGGATGGGATAGGGGTTTGGGGGGTGAGAGGTGAGGGGGGTTGTGGTTAGGGGGGGGGGGGGGGGTGATGATTTTTTTTGATGGAGATTGGTGGGGGGGAGTGGATGTTGTTTTATGTTTTTTTTTTTGTTGGGTGGGAGGGGGGTTGGTAATGATGTGATTATGTGGTAGGGGGTATGGGTAGAATTGGGTTAATTAGAGTAGAGGTTGATATGTAGGGGATGTAGTGGTAAGGTGGGTGATATGGGGGGAGGTGGAGAGTTAGAGGGTGTGATTATTATGGGTAGTATGTGTAGGTGATATGGGGTTGGGGGGGAAGAAGAGGGTAGAAAGTTGATTTTAGGGGGAAGGGTGGGGTAGAGGTAGATGGTTGGGAGAAGGAGGGTAGGAGGGGGTTGGTGATATGGGGTAGGGGAGTTATTGAATGTGGAGGGGGGGGGTGTGATTTAGGGGAGGAAAGTGGTTTTGGGAGGGGGGGTGATGTTGTGTTTAATTGGGTGTGGGGGGGGTAGGAAAATGAGAGATAGATTATTGATATGGGGAGTTATGTTTGGTGGGGTGTGTAGGGAAAGTTAGAGGAGGATTGTTTTGGGGGGTGGGGTGGGGGTAGGGGGGGGGAGGGTTTTGATTGTTTTTGTTTGGGGTGGGGTTTGGTTAGGGGTAGAGGTGTTATTTTTTGGGGGGGGGTGATGTAGTGGGAGTGGTGGTTATATTTTATAGGTGGGGGGGAGGGTTGTTGGGGAGGGGGGGGGGTGTGGTGGTGGGGGAAAGGGGGGTTAAGGATAATATAGGGGTTGTGTGTAATTTTGGGGGTAATGTTTTAATGGGGGTGTTAATGTGGGGTTAATGGGTTTAGTTGGTGTGTAATTGGTTGTAATGTTGTGTGGGTGTATGTGGTGTAATTTGGTAATTGTTGAATTTGGGGGAATTTTGTTAATTGGGGGGTTGGGTTAATTTTTGGGTTAATTGGGGTGGGTATTTGGTGGTGTAATTTTGTGGTAATGTGTGTGGGGTAATGTTTTTAAAGTTTTTAATGTGGGTTTGGGTTATTTGGGGGGGTTGGGGAATGGTTGGGTAATTGGTTTTAATTTTGGTTAATTGTTGTGTAATATGTTGTGTAATTGTGTTTAAGTGGGTTGTAATGTTGGGGGTAATTGTTTAATTTGTGGTGGGTAATTTGTTGTAAGTGGGTTTAATGTGGGTTTAATTTTGGTGTAATGTGTTGTTAATTTGTTGGGGGGTAATTTTTTTAATTGTTTTATGTTGGTGTTATGTGTGTGGAGTTGGAGTAAGTGGGGGGGTTAATTGTGGTGGGTAAGTTTGTGTAATGTTGTAAGGTGGTTGGTTTTTTGGGAAAGGTTTGTAATTGTGTGGTGGGTATTGGTAATTTTGGGTAATGTGTAGGTTTTAAGTGTGTTGAATGGTTGTGTTTAATTGGTGGGGTGAATTGGGTTGTGGTATTGTGTTGTGTAATGTTGTGTGTAATTGGGTTAATTTGTTAATGTTGTGTGTAATTGTGTGGTGGTAATTGTTTTAATTGGTGTGTTAATGTGTTGTAAAGTGGGTTTAATTTGGTGTAATGTGGTTTTAATTGTTTGATGTTAGGTTATTTTGTGTTATTTGGGTTGTTATGGTTTTAATTGTTGGAATTTTGTATGTGTGTGGTTATGGGGTGTGTTGTTGGGTAATGTTATTAATTTGGGTTTTTTAATGGGGGGTAGGGGGGAGAGGGGTGGAGGGGAGGGAGTTGGGTGGATAATGATGGGGTATAGATGTGAGGGGTTTTGGGTAAGTTAGTTGAGGGGGGGTTGGAATGGTGTAATTTTGTGGTGTAATTTGTTAATGTGGTTGTATTTTGGTTTAATGGTGTGTAATTTTTATTGTTGGTGGGTAATTTTGTGGAAGGTGGTGTGGGGTAATTAGGTTAATTTTATTTAATTTTGTGTTATTTTGGTTTAATGGTGTAAGTTGTTGGTTGTGTGTAATTTGTGTGTAATGGGTTGGTAATGTGTGTGGTTTGTTAATGTTGTTTAATTTGGGTGGTATGTGTGGGGGTTTGTGGTATTTTGGTGGTGTAAGTTTGGTTAATGTTATGTTATATGGGGTTAAGTATTGTGGGTTGTTGTAAATGTGGTGTTAAATGGGGTTTGTGAAATTTGTGAATTTTGTGGGTGTGGGGAGGGTTTGTTTGGTAAGTGGGGGTTGTTGGGTGGAAGGGGGGGGTTAAGGGATATAGGGGAAGTTTGTAGAGTTTAAAGGTGATATGGGTTGTGGGGGAGGGGTGGGGGGGTGTGGTGTTTTTGAGTGGTTGGGGGGGGAGGTTTTTGTAATTGGGTGTTTAGTGGTAGGTTTGATGTGGATGGTGGATGGGTTTGGTGAGGGTGGGTGATTTTGTTTGGGTATTGGGGGGGTGGGGGTTGGGGGAGGAGGGGATGGGGTTTGGGTGGGTGGTGGATGGAGTGGGAGTGGGGGGGTGGGTTTTTGGGGGTGGTTTGTGAATGATGATTTTATTATTATAAGGGGTGTGGGGGGTGGTTGGTTGGGGGTTGTATATGGGGGGTTAGAGAAGGGTAGTGAAGGGTTGGTTTATTGATGGGGGGTTGGGAGGGTATGAGAGTTTGGTTTATGTTTGTTGAGATAGGGTGGGGGGGATAAGATAGTTGGTAATAGGGGGTGTTAGTGTTGTTGGGGGGGGTGGGTGTGGGTTGTGAAGGTTGGGGTTGGGTGGTTTAGAGTTGTGGGGAAAAGGGAGGATGATGGTTATTTTTGTTAGGGTATAGGGAAATGGGGGGATGGGTGTGGAGGTGTAAGGTTGGGATTAATGATAGTTTAGTAATGGTAAAGATGAGGATGGATGATGTATGGGAAGAGGGGTAGTGAGAGGGGGAGAGAGATTAGGGAGAGAGAGAAAGGGAGAAGAGTGATTTAAGAGGGTGGGGAGAAGGGTAGGGGGAAAGGGAAGAGAGGGGGAAGAAGGGGAGAGAGAGTTAAAGAAGGGAAGAGAGAGGGGGAGGAGAGGGGGAAGAGAGATTGAATGAGAAGGGAGAGAGAGGGGAGAGAGGGGGGGAGAGAGATTTGAAATAGAAGGGTGAGAGAGGGGAGTGTGGGGGGGGGGAGAGAGATGGGGGGGGAGAGGGGGAGAGATGGGGGGGGGGGGGGGGGGAGGGAGGGGGGGAGATGAGAGGGGATGAGATGGGGGAGAGAGAGGGAGAGGGGAATGAGGGGGATGGAGGGGGGGGGGGGAGAGTAAGGGGGGGAGATAGATGGGGGGGAGAGAGAGGGGGGGGGGTAGATAAGAGGGGAGAGATTGGAGGGATTGGTTGGGGGTGGTGAATGTATGTGTTATAGGGGTTGTATGGGGTGGGTTGTTGTTTGTTTAGGTGATTGGGGGGGATAAATAGAGGGGGGGGGGGATGAGGGGAAGAAAGGTGCATAGAAATGGGAGGAGAGGTGAAGAGGGGTGAGAAGGGTGGAAGAGGGGGTGAGAGGTGAGTGAGTGGGGAAGAGGGGGGGGGTGTGTGAGAGAGGGGGAGAGATGAGAGAGTGAGAAGGGAGAGAGAGGTAGAGTGGGGAGTAAAATATGTGAGAGTGAGGAGAGAGAGAGGGGGGTGAGAAGGAGAGAGATAGGGGAGAGAGAGGAGTAGAGAGAGGGAGAGAGAGAGGAGAGAGAGTAGGAGAGAGAGAGGGGGGGATTGAGAGATGAGGACAGAAGAGAGGGGAGAGAGAGATGGGGAAGATGGGAGAGAGAGGGGGAGAGAGGAGGGAGAGAAGAGGTAGGAGAAGAAGAGTGAGAGGGAGAGAGAGGAATGAGATAGGAGAGAGAAAGGAGAGAGAGAGAGAGAGAAGGAGAAGGGTGGTAGGAAAGAGGAGAGGAGAGGGAGAGATAGTAGGGGATAAGAGAGTGGAGAGATGAGTGGGAGAAGTGAGGTGAAGAAGGTAGAGAGAGGAAAGAGAGAGAGGAAGATGAGTAATGAGAGAGGAGATGGGGGAGAAGATGAGAGAGAGGAGAGAGAGAGGATAGAGATGAGGATAGTAGAGTGGGGAAGAAGAGCATTATACTGGTTTACATGTAAAAAAACCCTATTAAGTTGCATTATACTGGTTTACATGGAAAAATCCCTATTAAGTTGCATTGTACTGGTTTACATGGAAAAAACCCTATTAAGTTGCATTATACTGGTTTACATGTAAAAAACCCTATTAAGTTGCATTATACTGGTTTACATGGAAAAAACCCTATTAAGTTGCATTATACTGGTTTACATGTAAAAACCCCTATTAAGTTGCATTATACTGGTTTACATGGAAAAATCCCCATTAAGTTGCATTATACTGGTTTACATGAAAAAAAACCCTATTAAGTTGCATTATACTGGTTTACATGAAAAAACCCTATTAAGTTGCATTATACTGGTTTACATGGAAAAATCCCTATTAAGTTGCATAATACTGGTTTACATGGAAAAATCCCCATTAAGTTGCATTATACTGGTTTACATGTAAAAAACCCTATTAAGTTGCATTATACTGGTTTACATGGAAAAATCCCTATTAAGTTGCATTGTACTGGTTTACATGGAAAAAACCCTATTAAGTTGCATTATACTGGTTTACATGGAAAAAACCCTATTAAGTTGCATTATACTGGTTTACATGGAAAAAACCCTATTAAGTTGCATTATACTGGTTTACATGTAAAAACCCCTATTAAGTTGCATTATACTGGTTTACATGGAAAAATCCCCATTAAGTTGCATTATACTGGTTTACATGAAAAAAAACCCTATTAAGTTGCATTATACTGGTTTACATGAAAAAACCCTATTAAGTTGCATTATACTGGTTTACATGGAAAAATCCCTATTAAGTTGCATTATACTGGTTTACATGGAAAAATCCCTATTAGGTTGCATGATTACACTGAAGTCCTTGAAACTGCTGAAGTCCTTGAAACTGCTGAAGTCCTTGAAACTGCTGAAGTCCTTGAAACTGTTGAAGTCCTTGAAACTCTTGAAATCTTGAAACTGCTGAAATCCTTGAAACTGTTGAATCCTTGAAACTGTTGAATCATTGAAACTGTAGAAATGTCTGAAAGAGCTGAAGTCCTATTAAAATGCATGGGCCTATTAAAATGCATTGCAGAATTCTCAATGCAGATTTTTGTCCGATTGCGGAAAAACCGGAAATCGCTGAAGTCCCAAAAGTAATAGCAATAATCTCCCAAACATGTGGAACGTTTTGATGTATAACTTGTGGAAATTGTTGAAAATGTGAAAGCTGTGAAACGTGTCAAAAAAAATGACGGAATAAAGAAATACAAAACCAATGGTTGACTGCGGAAGGTTCCGCAGTCAATCAATGAGCAAACTCCCTGTTTGGATATTACACTGTTTACAGGTTCACATCTGTGCAAAATCTACGTTTACTTCATGAATCTTAACAAAACATATTCGTAATAACACATTCCATAAATATCACTGAATACATTGTCCCATATAATTACAGATGCTGGTTTTCTGATGGAATCTTTTATGATAAGCTTTCTTATGCATTTGTTATTTAGCATTGAGCTAGCAGGTTAGCATTGAGCTAGCGGGTTAGCATCATTTCCATAGTCTGTGGTATGAGCCTAATCCTGTGGTGTCACTTTCACACAGAGCTTCCCAATTAAGAGCCACAGATTAGAGCCGTGACAATAGCTGCTAATTAGCAACAAGTATCCAGTGAAGTGTGGTTAGCACCGGGGTGAGGGGGCAGGGGGGAGACAGGGGGGAGGCAGGAGGGGGGAGGCAGGGGGGAGACGGGGGAAAGAGTTCTTTCACATCCACCTCCTTTGTAAAGACACAAGTGGCTGCGAAATGAGAGAAAATGAGTCAACTGAGTTTCAGGCCTTAATGAAGACGAAGAGGAGGAAGAGAGAGGAGGAGAGAGAGGAGGAGGAGGAAGAGAGAGGAGGAGAGAGAGGAGGAGGAGAGAGGAGGAGGAGGAAGAGAGAGGAGGAGAGAGAGGAGGAGGAGAGAGAGAGAGGAGGAGAGAGAGAGAGAGAGAGAGAAGGAGGAAGAGAGGAGGAGGAGAGAGAGAGAGGAGGAGAGAGAGAGAGAGAGAGAGAAGGAGGAGAGAGAGGAGGAGGAGAGAGAGAGAGGAGGAGAGAGAGAGAGAGAGAGAGAAGGAGGAGAGAGAGGAGGAGGAGAGAGAGAGAGGAGGAGAGAGAGAGAGAGAGAAGGAGGAGAGAGAGGAGGAGGAGAGAGAGAGAGGAGGAGAGAGAGAGAGAGAGAGAGAAGGAGGAGAGAGAGGAGGAGAGAGAGAGAGAGAGAAGGAGGAGAGAGAGGAGGAGAGAGAGAGAGAGAGAGGAGGAGAGAGAGAGAGAGAGAGGAGGAGAGAGAGAGAGAGAGCGAGAGAGAAGGAGGAGAGAGAGAGAGAGAGAAGGAGAGAGGAGGAGAGAGGAGGAAGAGGAGAGAGAGAGAGGAGGAGAGAGAGAGAGAGAAGGAGGCGAGAGAGAGGAGGAGAGAGGAGGAGGAGAGAGAAGGAGAGAGAGCAAGAGAGAAGGAGGAGAGAGAGGAGGAGGAGAGAGAGGAGGAGGAGAGAGAGAGAGAGGAGGAGAGAGAGAGAGAGAGCGAGAGAGAAGGAGGAGAGAGGAGGAGAGAGGAGGAAGAGGAGGAGAGAGAGAGGAGGATGAGAGAGAGAGAAGTAGAGAGAGGTGGAGAGAAGAGAGAGAAAGAGAAGAGAGAGGAGGAAAGAAGAGAGACAACAGATAGAGGGGAGGAGGAAGAGGAGGAGAGAGGAGGAGGAGAGAGGAAGAATGAAGAGAGAATATAGAGGAGGAGGAAGAGGAGAAAGAGGAGAGGAAAAAAAGAGAGACGAGGAGGAAGAGGAAGACGAGGAGGAAGAGATGAAGCCGAAGAGGAGGAGTCTGAATGATCCTCTCCGTGGGGGGCGTCTGAGTATTGAGTTCTTTGTGCAACAGAATCTGAAGTGTCGAATCTGAAGACAAACTCCATCTGAGGGAGAGACGGGGAGGGTGGGGGAGAGAGAGGGAGAGAGAGGAGGAAGAGAGGAGGGAGAGAGGAGGGGAGAGAGGGGGAGGGAGGAGGGAGAGAGGGGGAGGGAGGAGGGGAGAGAGGGGGAGGGAGGGGGAGGGAGGAGGAAGAGAGGAGGGAGAGAGGAGGGAGAGAGGGGGAGGGAGGAGGAAGAGAGGAGGAAGAGAGGAGGGAGAGAGGGGGAGGGAGGGGGAGGGAGGAGGAAGAGAGGAGGGAGAGAGGGGGAGGGAGGGGGAGGGAGGAGAGTGGTGGGAGGGATGCTTTGAACACGTTGAACCAGAGCAGATATTGACTTTTCCTCTTAACATTGTGGTTATGATTTAGCAAGAATTTTGGCTACGTAGCATTAGCTTCATAAATAGCACATAATTAAAGCTCGGGTCTGTAACTTTAGACTCATAAACAACACATGAAAGAGTAAAAGACGTGATGAAGGCCAATATTCTGAAAGCTTTAATGTTGGGGGGTCCCGGATGTTGCCCCCAGATCCGGGTCAGACCTGACTCCCATGATGCTTTGCTCTTCCGCCTGTCCGCTCACACACATCAGCGCGGATTGCGTTAGTGCGTTAGCGCGTTAGCTTTGATGTGCTAACACTTTAGTTCAGGTTAGACTTAACACGAGACCAGGATGTGAGGTCAGAGGGAGGCACGAGGTCCTGTGGAGAGCAGCCTCAGGGACAGACTGATCCACCCTCACTGTGTGAAGGAGCAGGTCTCTCCTCTCTGCTGCTGTCAGACTGTACAAGGAGAACTGCTGAGCCTGTAGTTCTTCTGTGAATAATAAATACTGTTATAATGTGCAATGCTGGACTGTCAGTGTATCATATGTTACAGGTGCCCAGCGTCTGTAACTGCGCCCCCTACGGCCCAATGACTGTACTACAGGCCTTCACTAAAACCACATCTACAGTGGCTGTGTGTGTGTGTGTGTGGTGTGTGTGTGTGTGTGTGTGTGTGTGTGTGTGTGTGTGTGTGTCCACTGATGTCTGCTATCGTTATGTCCTTGGGCAAGACACTTTACCCACTTTGCTTAGAATGTTCGCTGCATGCCTTGATGTGTTTATGTTTGTTCATCAAACTGAGATTTCCCCACAGAGGGACAGGAAAAGGAGCCTCCTCTCTGGGCTGGGGAGCAGCACAAAGGCCCTCTCTGGAGCCTCTTCTCTGGGCTGGAGAGTGGCACTAAGACCCCACTTGGAGCCCCCTCCCTGGAGCCCTCTCTGGAGTCTTTTCTCGGGGCTGGAGAGCGGCACAAAGGCCTCAGAGTGTGGAATGTGGACGACACACTTCACTCTTGCTCAGGTCAACGATGGTCCTACACAGAGAGAATCTGTGGAGGAAAAACACCAAGACTTCATTTGACTTTAGCCGGAAAACTGTGAGAGCACGTTGGAAATAGACTCCAACAGAACATGTTGTTTTGTAAAGAGGAATGGGCAACACTGTCTTTAGATGCAGAGTTTGGAGAGTCAGACCCACAGGTTCCTCTGAGTAAACAGGATTCAGGACCAGATTAAAACTAAACTAATCCAAGATCATTAAAAAAATAAAAAACGTATAAAAAGTATTATTTATGCATAATTTATTGTTCTATAAACCCAGAGCAGAGAGAAGCCCTGTGTTCTGGGTTTACACAAAACATATGAAATACCAGCACAGTGTCACACTCTGAGCACCGGGACTGTCAAACATCACACATTTTCAGGAAAGGTGGTCTCCATGGGTCAGTTCCACTGCAATAGAACCATTGGAAAAGCAGATTTTTATGACTGGACTTCTGGGGTCCAGGCCCCACAACGTTAAACCGGTCTCTACTGGTAATCTCAGAATGTGGACCCCACCAGGATATACAAACAAGGACGCAGGCGCTGGTTTTGAATCCCGGTCGGAGCAGCCTTTCTGGGTGGAGTTTGCATGTTCTTCCTGTGTCTGCGTAGGTTTTCCACCACTTTCTACCATTAAAAACATGTACAATAGGTCTGAATGGAGTGAGTGAGTGGTGTTTGGTCGGAGGCTTTGATGGACTGGTGTGTTCAGGTCTTGCTTCATCACCGTGTGGAGAGAATGGAACAATATCTGGACTCCTTGGTCTGTAAAAATGTGCTCTATAAAAAACATTACTTACACACGCACACACACACACACACACACACTCTCTCTCTCACACACACACACACACACACACACACACACACACACACACACACACTCTCTCTCACACACACACACACACACACACACACACTCTCTCTCTCACACACACACACACACACACACGCCCGGAGCCCTGTGCGTGTAATGCGATCTGCCCCGGTGCTCACGTCAGCTCGCCTCTCGTCACACGGATGATGCGAATGGACGCAGCTAATGC
Organism: Knipowitschia caucasica; assembly: GCA_964034765.1. Taxonomy (NCBI): domain Eukaryota; kingdom Metazoa; phylum Chordata; class Actinopteri; order Gobiiformes; family Gobiidae; genus Knipowitschia; species Knipowitschia caucasica. Next base: position 4,800,702 of record OZ035826.1, read on the forward strand.
TAAAGCCGCTAAACCCCGGGTGCTAGCAGCGCATTAGCATGACACAGGACGGAGGGCGCTCGGGCGTGGGGGGCTCATGATTTATTTAAACCCAACACAAAACGGTCCGGTGGCAGGCGGGGCCGCAGACACACTCAAAGCTGTTTAGTGTTCGGTAATTGTTACGTGAAGATCTGGACATGGATCTGTCTCCTGCGGGTTTTTAACGCAGACGTATTCTTCCCTCCAACCGATCTGCGGCCGTGTTTAGCTCCATCCATCTGTTAAAGCTGGGCTGCCTAACCTTTTAGTCACAGCAATGTTTAAAGCTGGGGTTATGTCACTATAGTCTCGTAAATACATTTAAATATAGGGTTTAGGTTTGGGTACGGCACTTTAGTTTGCACTTTGTCCATGTGTGTAAGAGTCCTGGGTCTACAGCCTCAGTCCTGGATCTACAGCCTCAGTCCTGGGTCTACAGCCTCAGTCCTGGGTCTACAGCCTCAGTCCTGGATCTACAGCCTCAGTCCTGGGACTACAGCCTCAGTCCTGGGTCTACAGCCTCAGTCCTGGATCTACAGCCTCAGTCCTGGATCTACAGCCTCAGTCCTGGGACTACAGCCTCAGTCCTGGGTCTACAGCCTCAGTCCTGGGTCTACAGCCTCAGTCCTGGATCTACAGCCTCAGTCCTGGGACTACAGCCTCAGTCCTGGGTCTACAGCCTCAGTCCTGGATCTACAGCCTCAGTCCTGGATCTACAGTTTCAGTCATGGGTCTCTGGGGCTACAGCCTCAGTTCTGGGTCTAAAGATTTTATAGTTGTTCCTTGTTGGAGGGTCTGTCGGACCCTTTAAGGTCTAACTGAAAGCCACTGGTGTTTTCCCAGAGGTCTCCCATCACAGTACTAACCAGGCCCTGCCCTGCACAGCTTCAGAGATCTGACTGGATCTGGCTTTCACCTGCAGGAGGATTGGCCCCGAATTCTGTGGCCCAAAGTCTGTGGCCCATGAGTCTGTGGCCCTAAAGTCTGTGGCCCTAGAGTCTGTGGCCCCAGAGTCTGTGGCCCCAGAGTCTGTGGCCCCTGAGTCTGTGGCCCCTGAGTCTGTGGCCCCCGAGTCTGTGGCCCTAAAGTCTGTGGCCCTAGACTCTGTGGCCCTAGAGTCTGTGGCCCTAGAGTCTGTGTCCCTAAAGTCTGTGGCCCCGGAGTCTGTGTCCCTAAAGTCTGTGGCCCCGGAGTCTGTGGCCCTAAAGTCTGTGGCCCTAAAGTCTGTGGCCCTAAAGTCTGTGGCCCTAAAGTCTGTGGCCCCGGAGTCTGTGGCCCTAAAGTCTGTGGCTCTGGAGTCTGTGGCAGGTGCTGGGGCCTGAGCGTGTGGGGGCCGCGGGGGCCACAGCGAGCCCCTAAACCTCAGATTAAACCATACTTTGGCCATTGCTTCGCACTGAGCCGCTGTGACGAATCCAGAGACCGTTGGCAACAATAACTCACACAATCTCTCTGCTCTGTGGAGGAGCTGCGGATTAGAGACGGAGAAAAGAGAGAAACCCTCAAAGTCTGCAACGTGTGCCCGAAAACAGGCCTCGGATTTCACACAGTCAGGAAGAAGATTGTTTATGTTCATGAGGTTTGAAGAGAGACCAGAGAGAGGCCAGAGAGAGACCAGAGAGAGACCAGAGAGAGACCAGAGAGAGGCCAGAGAGAGAGACCAGAGAGAGACCAGAGAGAGACCAGAGAGAGACCAGAGAGAGACCAGAGAGAGACCAGAGAGAGGCCAGAGAGAGAGACCAGAGAGGGACCAAGAGAGACCAGAGAGACCAGAGAGAGACCAGAGAGAGACCAGAGAGAGACCAGAGACCAGAGAGAGACCAGAGAGAGACCAGAGAGAGACCAGAGAGAGACCAGAGAGAGGCCAGAGAGAGAGACCAGAGAGAGACCAGAGAGAGGCCAGAGAGAGACCAGAGAGAGACCAGAGAGAGACCAGAGAGAGGCCAGAGAGAGAGACCAGAGAGAGACCAGAGACCAGAGAGAGGCCAGAGAGAGACCAGAGAGACCAGAGAGAGACCAGAGAGAGACCAGAGAGAGACCAGAGAAAGACCAAAGAGAGACCAGAGAGAGACCAGAGAAAGACCAAAGAGAGACCAGAGAAAGACCAGAGAGAGACCAGAGAAAGACCAAAGAGAGACCAGAGAGAGACCAGAGAAAGACCAAAGAGAGACCAGAGAGAGACCAGAGAAAGACCAAAGAGAGGCCATGCAGAGAGAGGCTAGCCCGGCCTTATCCATCCGTACACTCCGCTCAATCATCATTTCCTGCATGTAACGTCTGGGTCTGGTCCCTGTGTTCGCGATTACAATCGGTTGAATTCCATTCGACCAATCAGAGAGCGCGGGAGGCGGGTGTTGTAGTTAGATGTGGGTGACGTCAAGAGTTTGCGCCGGGCAGGTTGTAGTTTGGTGAAGAATGTGATAGTAAAGTCTTCTGGTCTGATTCTATCAAGAACACTACATACGTCACAGTAAACTCAGATCCAATGGTTTCAATCCGCAAAAGGAGTTAGCCCCTCCCACCTGTTAACGGAGTCTATGGAAAACATGAAATGAGTACAATGGTGTGGTAAGACCAGGCTAGAGATAAAACAGAGAGAGACCAGAGAGTCGTGTTTAAGCTGAAGCTGCAGGTGCTGGGGCCCGGGCTCTGGGGGTGAAGGTGGGGGGTGAGGGTGAGGGGAGGGGGGGGGGGGGGTAATCGAGGGTTAATAAGGATTTAATGCTTGTCACGCTCTTAAAGCCCAGAGTGTGGCGCAGAGTGTGCGGTGGGGGTGAGGCTCAGGACAAAACTCAGCGCGACGCTTTAACTCGACCTGAACTCACAGAGAGAGAATTAAGTCACTCTGACCATCACCTCCTCCCGCGCCTCCTCCTGCCTCCTCCTGGTCTCTCTCTGGTCTCTCTCTGGTCTCTCTCTGGTCTCTCTCTGGTCTCTCTCTTGTCATAAACTCCAGTATTTTTGAGTCAGAGTTTGTGACACATCTGATTAGGGTTGATATAATAAAAAACACCAGGAGGAAAATATAATAATAATAATAATAATAATAATTATTATTATTATTATTATTATTGCTGTTGTGAGAATGTATTAAATCGTATCCTGTTTTCATATCAGGCCAGTTAAGGCCTCAGGCCTCAGGCTTCAGGCCTTAGGCCTCTTTGAGCCTCTTTGAAATGCTCTATTTCAATCTGTAAAGACTGAGACAAATATTGCATCAGACAATTAGACTCTGGTTCTGTTTAAGGATGAGCTCAAACCTCCCGGACCTGGACCGAGAGGAGTCATTGAAGAAGTCTATCTGAAAGTCTGAATACGCTTAAACTTCATAATTCTTCTCTCCTCCTCCTCCTCTCCCTCTCCTCCTCTCCTCTCCTTCTCCTCCTCCTCCTCCTCCTCCATTCCTCCTCCTCCTCCTCCTCCATTCCTCCTCTCTTCAGTCTCTGCTAAATGCATGTCTCTATAATTCGTGTCTTAATCTTCATTGGTTACATTCTTCCTCTCAGTGAGATTACGCGCTCCCGCCTCCGTGACTTGGCCTCTGGCCCTGTGCCCGCCTTGTGCGCGTGCGTGTGCCTCGTTAGCAGATGGTGCACGCGCAGAGGCCGCGGGAGCGAGACCAAAGAGACCAAATCAACATCTAAACACCTGCTAATGTGCACGTAATGTGCACTAATGTGCACGTAATGTGCGCGCGGGGACGGTCCTCGTTTAAACAGTGATACATGTATCAGTGACATCACAAGAGCCTGAAGCAGCTGCACATTTATTGGTATAGCACAGTTCAAAGAGTTCAGAACAAAAGACAAACAAATAATAAATATTCACAGTGCATTAAAAAGAGAGAAGATACAATATACTGCTGCAGGAGGAGCAGGGGGAGGAGGAGGAGGAGCAGGAGCAGCAGGAGGAGCAGACCTGAAAGAGGAGAGGCCTCCCGCCCCGGGGCCTCCTAACCCTCCATATTTGACACTGACACGGAGCTAAATGTTGTTATTTTAAAACAGGCCAAAAGACTATATATGTGTGTGTATACATTATACAACATTATATTATTATCATGTTGTTGTTGTTGTTGTTGTTGTTATAATTCCTTCTCAGTTCCAGCTATAACGCGCGTGAGAACATAATGAGATCGGGACAGACCTTAGACCTCAGACCTCTGGAACCGGACACAGACCAGGACTCTCTCCGTGTCCACTTTTTCTCACTTTCTTTCATGCGCCTCTCACACCCGCACACGCACGCGCACAAATGGGCGTGTCCGCTCTCTGGGAGGGCGTGGCTCGTGTGTAGGGGCGGGGCTGAGTGTATATAAGTGGCGCGCGGACCTTCACTCTCACTTCTGTGTGGATTTGTCAGTGACGTCACAGTGGGACCATGATGATCCCCAGCGTGCTCGCTCCCGCAGCTCTGTATCCAGGACTGTACCGCTCCTGCGCGCTCCCACTGCCGCACGCTCTCCCGCCTCAGCGCAGCTTTCTGGTGGAAGACCTACTACGCATGCGCACTGCACCATCTGCGTGCACGAACCACGCATCCCCGCAACCGCAGTGAGTTCAAACTTGTTATTATTTATGAACTTCATATTTTTTGGACATTTCTCCATTGTTAGATCAATAAAGTTTATCTTATCTTCATATGTATCACTCACTGGTCTCTCTCTGGTCTCGCTCTGGTCTCTCTCAGGTCTCGCTCTGGTCTCTCTCTGGTCTCTCTCTGGTCTCGCTCTGGTCTCCCTCTGGTCTCGCTCAGGTCTCGCTCAGGTCTCTCTCTGGTCTCTCTCAGGTCTCTCTCTGGTCTCTCTCTCTTGTCTCTTTCTCTGGTCTATCTGGTCTCTCTCTGGTCTCTCTCTGGTCTCTCTCTGGTCTCTCTCTGGTCTCTCTCTCGCGGGTCTGTCTCAAGTCTCTCTCTCTGTTCTGGTCTCTCTCTGGTCTCTCCCTGGTCTCTCTCTGGTACGGACCAAGGCCACGGGCAGCACGGTGGCTGAGTGGTTAGCTCTCTCGCTTCGAATCCCGGTCAGAACAGGGCCTTTTTGAGTGGAGTTTGCATGTTCTCCCCATGTTTATGTAGGTTTCCTCCAGGTGCTCCGGTTTCCCCTACCACTAAAAACATGTGCAATAGATCTGAATAAGGAGTGAATGGTGTTCTTTATATTTATCTGGTTTGTGACTGTGGAGACTTCACGTGTCTCAAAGGACTTTACAAAGTTGTCGATTCACCTTCAACAGATCAGAAAATCAAACAGTCCGAACATAGGCAACACAATAATAACAAATGCATTAGAGCCCTTGGTTCATATAGGGAGCAGGACTGAGGCTGTAGAGGCAGGACTGACTCTCCTCTCTCCTCTCTCTCCCCTCTATCTCCTCTCCCCTCTCTCCCCTCTCCTCTCACCCTTTTTTAAATCTTGTTTTTTGTTTTTTCTTAGAGTTGAACCTAAAACCTCCAAAGATCCAACGTTCCTGAAGTTTGGAGTCAGAGCGATTCTGGCGCCGTCTCCTAAAACAGGTGTGTGTTATACAAGTATACAGCAGTAGTAGTAGTAGTAGCAGCAGCAGTAGTAGTAGTAGCAGCAGCAGTAGTAGTAGTAGCAGCAGCAGTAGTAGTAGTAGCAGCAGCAGTAGTAGCAGTAGCAGTAGCAGTAGGAGTAGCAGCATCAGCAGCATCAGTCCTTGTACTAACCCTCCCTCTCTCCTCAGCCTCTCCTCCTCCTCCCATGGTCCACAAGTCTTTCCACTTTCCCTGTTTTGAGGCCGCTCTGCACCCGGTCTTCAGGGCGCCGTACCTACCAGGTGAGAGCTTTGACTGCAGACGCTGCTCCCTCTTGCCAGTAAATGTTTGAAACAGCAACTGCATCCATCATGACGGACATAAATGCATTTTTTTCTGGTCAAGAATGTGATCTATCTCTCTCCGGTCTCTCTCTGGTCTCTCTTCAGTCTCTCTCCGGTCTCTCTCCGGTCTCTCTCCGGTCTCTCTCTGGTCTCTCTCTGGTCTCTCTCTGGTCTCTCTCTGGTCTCTTTCCGGTCTCTCTCTGGTCTCTCTCTGGTCTCTCTCTGGTCTCTCTCCGGTCTCTCTCTGGTCTCTCTCTGGTCTCTCTCTGGTCTCTCTCTGGTCTCTCTCTGGTCTCTCTCTGGTCTCTCTCTGGTCTCTCTCCGGTCTCTCTCCGGTCTCTCTCCGGTCTCTCTCTGGTCTCTCTCTGGTCTCTCTCCGGTCTCTCTCTGGTCTCTCTCCGGTCTCTCTCTGGTCTCTCTCCGGTCTCTCTCCGGTCTCTCTCCGGTCTCTCTCTGGTCTCTCTCTGGTCTCTCTCTGGTCTCTCTCCGGTCTCTCTCTGGTCTCTCTCTGGTCTCTCTCTGGTCTCTCTCTGGTCTCTCTCTGGTCTCTCTCTGGTCTCTTTCTGGTCTCTTTCTGGTCTCTCTCAGATGTTGTGGCCGATGAAGTCACCACTCAGAGAAAGTCCATTATAGCGTTTCTCTTTCACTGCTTCTTAAAGACCCCCTCCTCCCTCACTCCCTCCTCCCTCCCTCCCCTCCTCCCTCCTCTCTCCTTCCTCTGGTATGTGTGAGGGGGGGAGACCAGGGGACCTAAATCTGGTCTTTGTACCACATAAAGGGGAGACTCCGTTACAGACGCGGTGGAACCAGAGGTGGTCACTTCTGGGAAAACATCTCTGTTGTCATGACAACGTCTGCAAAATACATTTATTATATTATTATATGTTTAAAAAAACAAAAGGACTTTAAAAAAAAGTGTAACTCTAGCTCTGGTCTCTCTCTCCCTGGTCTCTGGTCTCTCTCTTTGGTCTCTCTCTGGTCTCTCTCTCTGGTTTCTCTCTTTGGTCTCTCTCTGGTCTCTCTCTCTGGTCTCTCTCTGGTCTCTCTCTCTGGTCTCTCTGGTCTCTCTCTCTGGTCTCTCTCTGGTCTCTCTTTGGTCTCTCTTTGGTCTCTCTCTTTGGTCTCTCTCTGGTCTCTCTCTCTGGTCTCTCTGGTCTCTCTCTCTGGTCTCTCTCTGGTCTCTCTTTGGTCTCTCTCTTTGGTCTCTCTCTGGTCTCTCTCTCTGGTCTCTCTCTCTGGTCTCTCTCTCTGGTCTCTCTCTGGTCTCTCTCTGGTCTCTCTCTTTGGTCTCTCTCTTTGGTCTCTCTCTTTGGTCTCTCTCTGGTCTCTCTCTCTCTCTCTGGTCTCTCTCTGGTCACTCTGGTCTCTCTCAGCTGTGTTCTCTCTCCCTGACCATGTCTCTGTCTGCTGTGTACTCTATCCGCTGTGTACTCTCTGCCTGACCCTGACCATGTCTCTCTCCTCAGCCTCCCCGGTGGTGCCGATGCCGGGGACCTTCTCATGGCCGCTGGTGTCTCGGGGGAAGCCGCGGCGAGGGATGCTGCGTCGCGCCGTCTTCTCCGACGTTCAGAGAAAAGCTCTGGAGAAAATGTTCCAGAAGCAGAAGTACATCAGTAAACCAGAGCGCAAGAAACTGGCCGGAAAACTGGGGCTCAAGGACTCACAGGTAGGGGGCGCTACTGCTACTACTGCTACTGCTACTACTGCTACTGCTACTGCTACTACTGCTGCTACTGCTACTACTGCTACTACTACTGCTACTCTCTGCTCTTTGGTCTCTCTGTTTCTTTCTCTCTGGTCTCTCTCTCTGGTCCCTCTCTCTCCCTGGTTTCTCCCTCTAGACTCTCCCGCTCTCTGGTTTCGCTTCCTCCCTCTGGTCTCCCTCTGGTCCAAACCCCTCTGGATGTCCCTCTGGTCTCTCCCTCTGGTCTCTCCCTCTGGTCTCTTCCTCTGGTCCTAACCCCTCCCTCTAGTCTCCCTCTTGTCCAAATCCCTCCCTCTGGTCTCCCTCTGGTCCTTACCCCTCTGGTCTCCCTCTGGTCCAGGTGAAGATCTGGTTCCAGAACCGCAGGATGAAATGGAGGAACTCAAAGGAGCGGGAGCTGCTGTCGTCGGGCGGATCTCGGGAACAGACTCTTCCCACGAAGTCCAACCCTCACCCGGACCTCAGCGACTGCTCCCAGGACCCGCTGCCTGATGACCACTTCCTGGACAGTCACATGACCCTGGCAGGCTCCTCCCCCTCCTCCAGACACTCAGACTCAGACTCAGACGACGACATCACCGTGAACTAATTTATCTCACCAGCAGCAGGTGGCGCTGTGCTGCTGTTCGGACTGTCAAAGACTCATAGAGCGTTTATAGGAGTGGACTGACCAAGTGTGACATCACCGTCGAGTTTGGCAAATGCGGAAGAAGACGCGGATTTGAACCTAAGCTAGCTGGAGCCTATTTCCTTAGCTCGGAATTAGCCCCAATGGTGTTAGCTTCCTGCCGTGACGGGGGCAGACGTGTTGCTAAGGCGATCGCTAAGGCTAAAGCTGGAGTCGATAGGAGCCAGAGCGAGTTGGAGCCAAGCTTCACCAAGAGCACTTCCCTATTGGGCTTTGTTGAGCTAGCGGGTTAGCATTGTTGTACCAGGTATTATGGGCACTGAGAGCTCGGCGCACTTGGCTGTTCTCGTAGACACAAAATGGCGGCCTGTGGACCTGGCTGCGTCGCCGTGGTAACCGCGAGGCTGTTTTTGCACAGCGCCGTATGGAGGTTTTATGCCAGCGTTACTTTGATCATAGAGAGCAGTTTATGGAGATAATTCCTTTAATAATTTATATTTGTTGTAAATATGTGGATTTCAGCTTTTTGTACAAATGAATAAAACTGTCACATCTGAACCATGTGGTTTTTTACGCCCCGTACCCACACACACACACACACACAGACACACACACAGACACACACAGACACACACACAGACACAGAGACAGAAACACACACAGAGACAGAAACACACACATGTGGTTATTACACACACACAGATACACACACACACAGACACACAGACACACACAGACACACACACAGACACACAGAGACAGAAACACACACATGTGATTATTACACACACACACAGATACACACAGACACACACACAGACACATACACACACAGACACAGAGACAGAAACACACACAGAGACAGAAACACACACATGTGGTTATTACACACACAGGGCAGCTGTGGCTACAGTTTGTCACCACTGTGTATAGGTAATAATGTGTGAAATTCACAGTCTGCTCTTTACCAACTCGTTTTAAAAACTGGATCTATTTCAGCGCCAACAAACATAGACTGACTCCTTAAACTTAACTCCCAACAACATTTCAAAAAAATCATATTTAGCACATTCCTGCACATGTCTGCAGTTTTCACAGGTGAATGACACGGTCAGCAGTTTTTGTTGTACAGTCTGACAGTAACAGGACAGACCCTCTCACACAGAAATGACTCATACTGGAACTTGTACTGTGATTAATTTACTACAGTTTTTCTATCACGTTTTTATGATTCCATTTCCTGTTTGAACTGTTTGATTCTCTAATCTGTGTTGGAGAATTCAACAGTTTTGTAAAGTCCTCCGAGAGAACTCCTGTTGTGATTGAAGGAGATACAAAAATACATATATTGTAATGTAATGTAGTTGTTGTTACACCAGGGGGCGCCCTGCTGCCGGCGGCGGAAGTGCTTGGACCTGGCGTCATCTTGTGGCGTGCTGCAGAACTGCATCTGTTTAAACGCTGCTGATGTTAAAACAGTTTAGTTCTGAAGAGTTTTCTCTCTCAGGGAAGTTTGTTTCCATGTCTTTGTTTTTAAATGATTATTTATTTTTTTATATGTTTTAGCGCTGTCTTAGCTAACCCTCACCGAACTACAAATGTAGTAAGTTTCTGTTGCATGGTAATCAAAGTTCTTGGTCCTGGACAAATTCTGTACTCGTTCTGGACTAGTTCTGGACTGGTCCTGGACCGGTTCTGGACTGGTCCTGGCCTGGTCCTGGACTGGTTCTGGCCAGGTCCTGGCCTGGCTCTGGACTGGCTCTGGGCTGAGCTTGGTTTTCCGCCAGTGCTAGTTACCATAGCAACACCGTTAACTTGTAGCAGTTAGCATTTGGTCTTTGGCGTTAGCCTTTCTGTTTCAGTTGTAAAACCCAGTGTTCGCACTTGTTAAAAGGAAGAACAGGTTAAAAACAGGTTAAAAATAGAAAAATTCTTAAATATTTACTTTTAATAAAAGTGGTGGAAAACGAAACTTTTTGGGGGATTTCTCACTGGTTTGAATAGAAGCAGTCTCTGTGACGTCACAGATACACTCTCACAGGTTCCACACAGAGGCCACGCCCCCAGACCAGGGGGAGGTCCAGGTCCAGGTCCAATCCAGGTCTGGTCTCTAAAGGAGTCCCGCAGAGCGACACAACCAGCGGCTGAGGTAAGACTGTCTTTATGATTCATGATTCTGTGGAGAGATCATTAGAAAACCCTGTGCTCATCGGCAATTTAACTCATTCACTTATGTTTGAAGTGTTATAATTTAAAGCTCGGGTCTGTAACTTTATCCTCAGAAAAAAAACATGTGTAGTTTTGCCATTAGAAACACACAACAGTTTTCTTTTTACAGAAGATAAAAACATTTGTAAAGAACAATCCCTGTGAGTTACTAGTGGACTCACAGGACTTGGGCTGAGAGCTGATTGGCCGAGAGAGAGGGGGGTTTCTCTCTTTTCAATTTTCTGCCTAAAAAAATCAGATCTAAAGATGAGACAGAGACAGAAAAACATGACATTATTAAAAGAAGCAAATGTTTTATAAACAGGAAGAAGAGACGTGTCGATTGTTGTGGTCTGAATGTTACGACCCCGAGCTTTAAAGTCCAAAGTGTTCAGGGAGAGACCAGAGAGGGACCAGAGAGGGACCAGAGAGGGACCAGAGAGGGACCAGAGAGGGACCAGAGGGAGACCAGAGAGGGACCAGAGAGGGACCAGAGAGGGACCAGAGAGAGACCAGAGAGGGACCAGAGAGGGACCAGAGAGGGACCAGAGAGAGACCAGAGAGAGACCAGAGAGTGACCAGAGAGGACCAGAGAGGGACCAGAGAGGGACCAGAGAGAGACCAGAGAGAGACCAGAGAGAGACCAGAGAGGGACCAGAGGGAGACCAGAGAGAGACCAGAGAGAGAGACCAGAGAGAAACCAAATACCTAAAATGTATTTCATTACTTTGGAAGAAGTAGTACCTGTATTCCACATTCTTAAAATACATTCTTTACACTTATAAAAATTAAGATTTATATTATTTATATTTATTGTAAATAAATGTTCACCAATAAATAATTAAACAAATAAAAAACAAGTCAAAGTTCTTCAACATTTGCAAAAAAAGAAAACACGCAATATTTTCTAGTTCTTCTTTAAGTAGTAACTGTAATGGATTACAGTTACTCAGAAAGAGTATTCTGTATATGTGATGGGCAGAGAGAGAGACCAGAGAGAGACCAGAGAGAGAGACCAGAGAGAGAGACCAGAGAGAGACCAGAGAGAGAGACCAGAGAGAGACCAGAGAGAGAGACCAGCGAGAGAGACCAGAGAGAGACCAGAGAGAGACCAGAGAGAGAGACCAGAGGGAGAGACCAGAGGGAGAGACCAGAGGGAGAGACCAGAGGGAGAGACCAGAGGGAGAGACCAGAGAGAGACCAGAGAGAGAGACCAGAGAGAGACAAGAGAGAGAGACCAGAGAGAGAGACCAGAGAGAGACCAGAGAGAGACCAGAGAGAGACAAGAGAGAGACCAGAGAGAGACAAGAGAGAGGCCAGAGAGAGACCAGAGAGAGAGACCAGAGGGAGAGACCAGAGGGAGAGACCAGAGGGAGAGACCAGAGGGAGAGACCAGAGGGAGAGACCAGAGAGAGACCAGAGAGAGAGACCAGAGAGAGACCAGAGGGAGAGATCAGAGAGAGACCAGAGAGAGATCAGAGAGAGGGACCAGAGGGAGAGACCAGAGAGAGAGACCAGAGAGAGACCAGAGATAGACCAGAGGGAGAGACCAGAGAGAGACCAGAGAGAGACCAGAGAGAGACCAGAGAGAGACCAGAGAGAGACCAAAGAGAGACCAGAGAGAGACCAGAGGAGAGACCAGTGAGAGACCAGAGGGAGAGACCAGAGGGAGAGACCAGAGAGAGACCAGAGAGAGAGACCAGAGAGAGACCAGAGAGAGACCAGAGAGTGACCAGAGAGAGACCAGAGAGAGACCAGAGAGAGACCAGAGAGAGACCAGAGGGAGAGACCAGAGAGAGACCAGAGAGAGATCAGAGGAAGAGACCTGAGAGAGAGACCAGAGAGAGACCAGAGGGAGAGACCAGAGAGAGACCAGAGGGAGAGACCAGAGAGAGACCAGAGAGAGACCAGAGAGAGAGACCAGAGAGAGACCAGAGAGAGAGACCAGAGAGAGACCAGAGAGAGACCAGAGAGAGACCAGAGAGAGAGACCAGAGAGAGACCAGAGAGAGACCAGAGAGAGACCAGAGAGAGACCAAAGAGAAACCAGAGAGAGACCAGAGAGAGACCAGAGAGAGACCAAAGAGAGACCAGAGAGAGACCAGAGGAGAGACCAGTGAGAGACCAGAGGGAGAGACCAAAGAGAGACCAGAGAGAGACCAGAGGAGAGACCAGTGAGAGACCAGAGGGAGAGACCAGAGATAGAGACCAGAGGGAGAGACCAGAAGGAGAGACCAGAGGGAGAGACCAGAGAGAGACCAGAGAGAGACCAGAGAGAGACCAGAGGGAGAGATCAGAGAGAGACCAGAGAGAGATCAGAGAGAGGGACCAGAGGGAGAGACCAGAGAGAGAGACCAGAGAGAGACCAGAGGGAGAGACCAGAGAGAGACCAGAGAGAGACCAGAGAGAGACCAGAGGGAGAGATCAGAGAGAGACCAGAGAGAGATCAGAGAGAGGGACCAGAGGGAGAGACCAGAGAGAGAGACCAGAGAGAGACCAGAGATAGACCAGAGGGAGAGACCAGAGAGAGACCAGAGAGAGACCAGAGAGAGACCAGAGAGAGACCAAAGAAAGACCAGAGAGAGACCAGAGGAGAGACCAGTGAGAGACCAGAGGGAGAGACCAGAGGGAGAGACCAGAGAGAGACCAGAGAGAGACCAGAGAGAGACCACAGAGAGACCAGAGAGAGAGACCAGAGGGAGAGACCAGAGAGAGACCAGAGAGAGACCAGAGGGAGAGATCAGAGAGAGACCAGAGAGAGATCAGAGGAAGAGACCTGAGAGAGAGACCAGAGAGAGACCAGAGGGAGAGACCAGAGAGAGACCAGAGGGAGAGACCAGAGAGAGATCAGAGAGAGACCAGAGAGAGAGACCAGAGAGAGACCAGAGAGAGAGACCAGAGAGAAACCAGAGAGAGAGACCAGAGAGAGACCAGAGAGAGACCAAAGAGAAACCAGAAAGAGACCAGAGAGAGACCAGAGAGAGACCAAAGAGAGACCAGATAGAGACCAGAGGAGAGACCAGTGAGAGACCAGAGGGAGAGACCAGAGAGAGACCAGAGATAGAGACCAGAGGGAGAGACCAGAGATAGAGACCAGAGGGAGAGACCAGAGGGAGAGACCAGAGGGAGAGACCAGAGGGAGAGACCAGAGGGAGAGACCAGAGATAGAGACCAGAGATAGAGACCAGAGGGAGAGACCAGAGAGAGACCAGAGAGAGAGACCAGAGAGAGAGACCAGAGAGAGAGACCAGAGGGAGAGACCAGAGAGAGACCAGAGAGAGACCAGAGATACCAAAGAGAGACCAGAGAGAAAGATTAGGGAGAGACCAGAGAGACCAGCGACAACACTGCCATCCCGTGGTTAGACTGCTGCCTGTGATGTCACATGTTCTCAGTGTAACTTGTTGGAGAGCAGTGCGTTTGGGCAGAAGGGGCGGGGCTTTCCGTGAGCTCATGTCACACAGACCCCTGCTTTCTGCACGGAGCATTTTCAGAATACGGCTTGTTATTCTGGGGCCACAGGGCGTTGAATGGACCAGTGTGAGCCATGACGTCACCCTCAGTCTCAACAAGAGCTCTTTGAGTCCAGGTCCAGACCAGGTCCAGACCACAGCCCTCCAGCTCATTAGGATAACGGCTTTTGGGGGAGAAAAGTACAGCTGTGTTTGAAAGTGTACACACCCAGAAAGAGACCAGAAGGAGACCAAAGAGAGACCAGAGAGAGACCAGAGAGAGACCAGAGAGACCAGAGAGAGACCAGAGAGGAACCAGAGAGAGACCAGAGAGAGACCAGGTGAGAGACCAGAGAGAGACCAGAGAGAGACCAGGTGAGAGACCAGAGAGAGACCAGAGAGGAACCAGAGAGAGACCAGAGAGAGACCAGGTGAGAGACCAGAGAGAGACCAGAGAGAGACCAGAGAGAGACCAGGTGAGAGACCAGAGAGAGACCAGAGAGAGACCAGAGAGAGACCAGAGAGAGACCAGAGAGGAACCAGAGAGAGACCAGAGAGAGACCAGGTGAGAGACCAGAGAGAGACCAGAGAGAGACCAGGTGAGAGACCAGAGAGAGACCAGAGAGGAACCAGAGAGAGACCAGGTGAGAGACCAGAGAGAGACCAGAGAGAGACCAGAGTGAGACCAGGTGAGAGACCACAGAGAGAAAACTAGTCATAGAAGCAAACTGGTGGTAGATTATTTTGAAAAGATTATTTTGGAGAAGTGCTGTTATGATGCATGTCCCCCTCACCTCTAAACTAATTTAAATTACCAGATCAAAGACCAGAACCAGAACCAGGACCAGGAACAGGACCCAGAAACAGATCTCTGTTCATTTGACAATCATTTGACCAGCCTGGACTGGTCTGAACAACTGTGTGTTTGTGTACTATTTAAAACATTATTTAGAATCTGGTTCAGTCATTATTCAGTCCTGGTTCAGTCCTGATTCAGTCCTGGTTCAGTCCAGTCCTGGTTCAGTCCAGTCCTGGTTCAGTCCTGATTCAGTCCTGATTCAGTCCTTGCTCAGTCCTGTTTCAGACATGGCTCAGTCCTCGTCCAGTCCTGGTTCAGTTCAGTCCTGGATCAGTCCTGGATCAGTCCTTATTCTGTCCTGGTTCAGACCTGGCTCAGACCTCTTTGTTCCACAGATGGAGCTCCGGAGTCTAGTCCAAGTCTTAGTTCTGTTCCTGGTCCCGGTTCTGGCCTCGGCCTCCTCAGATTACGTGTACGACGAGGGGGACACGGGTGAGTCAAAATGTCGGAGAGCACTTCTCCTTTGCCAAGTTCATCCACCCTTGGCTCTGGCCTCTGTCACAAGAGAGGACCCCCCCTTTCAGCCAATCAGAGCTCAGCCAATCAGCTCTCAAACAATCAGCTCTCAGCCAATCAGAGCTCAGCCAATCAGATCTCAGCCAATCAGAGCTCAGCCAATCAGATCTCAGCCAATCAGAGCTCAGCCAATCAGAGCTCAGCCAATCAGATCTCAGCCAATCAGAGCTCAGCCAATCAGATCTCAGCCAATCAGAGCTCAGCCAATCAGAGCTCAGCCAATCAGATCTCAGCCAATCAGAGCTCAGCCAATCAGAGCTCAGCCAATCAGAAAGAAAACAATCGAATCAGATGAAAACAAAACTCTTTCTGGTGGATGATCTACATGTTTCCTCCTCCTGCTCCTCCTCATGTCCTCCTCCTCATGTCCTCCTCCTCCTCCTCATGTCCTCCTCATGTCCTCCTCCTCCTCCTCATGTCCTCCTCCTCCTCATGTCCTCCTCATGTCCTCCTCCTCCTCCTCATGTCCTCCTCATGTCCTCCTCATGTCCTCCTCATGTCCTCCTCCTCCTCATGTCCTCCTCCTCATCATGTCCTCCTCCTCTTCCTCATATCCTCCTCATGTCCTCCTCCTCCTCATGTCCTCCTCCTCCTCCTCATGTCTTCCTCCTCCTCCTCATGTCCTCCTCCTCCTCCTCGTGTCCTCCTCATGTCCTCCTCCTCCTCCTCATGTCCTCCTCCTCCTCCTCCTCATATCCTCCTCATGTCCTCCTCCTCCTCATGTCCTCCTCATGTCCTCCTCATATCCTCCTCATGTCCTCCTCCTCCTCATGTCCTCCTCCTCCTCCTCATGTCCTCGTCCTCCTCCTCATGTCCTCCTCATATCCTCCTCAAGTCCTCCTCAAGTCCTCCTCATGTCCTCCTCATATCCTCCTCATGTCCTCCTCATGTCCTCCTCCTCCTCCTCATATCCTCCTCATGTCCTCCTCATGTCCTCCTCCTCCTCCTCATGTCCTCCTCATATCCTCCTCATGTCCTCCTCATGTCCTCCTCATGTCCTCCTCCTCCTCATGTCCTCCTCCTCCTCCTCATGTCCTCCTCATGTCCTCCTCCTCCTCATGTCCCCCTCCTCCTCCTCATGTCCTCCTCATATCCTCCTCATGTCCTCCTCATGTCCTCCTCCTCCTCATGTCCTCCTCCTCCTCCTCCTCATGTCCTCCTCATGTCCTCCTCCTCCTCATGTCCCCCTCCTCCTCCTCTCATGTCGTCCTCATGTCCCCCTCATGTCCTCCTCATATCCTCCTCATGTCCTCTTCATGTCCTCCTCATGTCCTCCTCATGTCCTCCTCATATCCTCCTCATGTCCTCCTCCTCCTCATGTTCTCCTCATGTCCTCCTCATATCCTCCTCATGTCCTCCTCATATCCTCCTCATGTCCTCCTCATGTCCTCCTCCTCATGTCCTCCTCCTCATGTCCTCCTCCTGTCCTCCTCATGTCCTCCTCATGTCCTCCTCATGTCCTCCTCATGTCCTCCTCCTCCTCATGTCCTTCCCATGTCCTCCTCCTCATGTCCTCCTCCTCATATCCTCCTCCTCCTCCTCATGTCCTCCTTCTCCTCATATCCTCCTCCTCCATTCCCATGTCCTCCTCCTTGTGTCTCAGAGCCAGCCGAAACCTTCTCTGTCTCCTCGACAATGCAGGACACACAGCGCCTCCTGCTGGGATCCTCTGTGCTACTGCACTGCTCCTTCCAGGTGAAACACTTACATAGTTACCATAGAGACCAGAGAGAGACCAGAGAGAGACCAGAGGGAGACCAGAGAGAGAGACCAGAGAGGGACCAGAGAGAGAGACCAGAGAAAGAGACCAGAGAGAGACCAGAGAGAGACCAGAGAGAGAGACCAGAGGGAGACCAGAGAGAGAGACCAGAGAGGGACCAGAGAGAGAGACCAGAGAAAGAGACCAGAGAGAGACCAGAGAGAGACCAGAGAGAGAGACCAGAGAGAGAGACCAGAGAGAGAGACCAGAGAGAGACCAGAGAGAGACCAGAGAGAGACCAGAGAGAGACCAGAGAGAGAGACCAGAGAGAGAGACCAGAGAGAGAGACCAGAGAGAGAGACCAGAGACAGCACCATTTAACTGACTGTATTGTTTGTGACCAGGATGACCTGGGGCAGGACCCTGGGGCCCCGCCCCCGGAGCCTCCGAGGGTCAAATGGAGCGTGAAGAGCGAGGACGGGTCCCGTAGGGTCCTGGTGTCTCTGAACGGGACGGTGCGCGTGGAGGAGGACTATGTGGACCGGGCGCACCTGCCGCACTGGCCTAGCCACGCCCCCACCAAGACAGGCCCCGCCCCCACCGAGACAGGTCCCACCCCCACCGAGACAGACCCCGCCCACGACGTGTCCCTGCTCCTGTCCCAGCTGCGGCGCTCGGACTCGGGTGTTTACCGATGCGAGGTGCAGAGAGGCATCGAGGACCATCACCAGGACATCAGGGTCAATGTCATCGGTGAGTCCTGTTCATCAGAGCCAAAATATCCTGTTCAACAGAGCCAAAATGTCCTGTTCATCAGAGCCAAAATATCCTGTTCAACAGAGCCAAAATGTCCTGTTCATCAGAGCCAAAATATCCTGTTCAACAGAGCCAAAATGTTCTGTTCATCTGAGCCCAAATGTCCTGTTCATCTGAGCCAAAATGTCCTGTTCATCAGAGCCAAAATGTCCTGTTCAACAGAGCCAAAATGTTCTGTTCATCTGAGCCCAAATGTCCTGTTCATCTGAGCCAAAATGTCCTGTACATCTGAGCCAAAATGTCCTGTTCATCAGAGCCAAAATGTTCTGTTCATCTGAGCCCAAATGTCCTGTTCATCTGAGCCAAAATGTCCTGTACATCTGAGCCAAAATGTCCTGTTCAACAGAGCCAAAATGTTCTGTTCATCTGAGCCCAAATGTCCTGTTCATCATAGCCAAAACGTCCTCAGCTTCGGCCAATGTTCTGTAGTTTTCTTTTCAGTTCATTCACAGTTTTCAAGCGATTCATGTTAAAGTTCTGACCAATCAGAGACACACGTGAGCGTTCTGACCAATCAGAGACACACGTGAGCGTTCTGACCAATCAGAGACACACGTGAGCCTTCTGACCAATCAGAGGCACACGTGAGCGTTCAGAGTGAAGTATGGGCGGAAGTATGGGACGGTGGCTGAGTGATAGCACTCTCGCTTCTCAGCAAGAAGGTCCTGGGTTCGAATCCCGGTCGGAAGAGGGCTTTTCTGAGTAGAGTTTGCATGTTCTCCCCGTGTCTGTGTTGGTTTCCTCCGGGTGCTCCGGTTTCCCCTACCACTAAAAACATGTACAATAGGTCTGAATGTAAATGAGAGAGTGAATGGATGGTGTTGGAGCTGATGGTCCAGTGTGTTCTGGACTCGCTTCTGTCATCACCGTGTGTGGAAGGATTGGAACAATATCTGACTCTGAACATTGTAAAGTGCTTTGGGTGACCTTGGTCTGTAAAATGCGCTATGTAAATAAACATTACTTACTTACTATGGATTTATAGTAAAACAAAATTGATGAGACCAAAGACATTAATCCATGGATTATGAACTTTGAGAAAGCAGTAGGTTCTGAGTTCAGTGTGAGACGTGTCTTTGTGGTGCGTGTAGGGTGCAGTACCACCGCCCACCAGTAGGAGCAGCATCTCTCTCAGATATCTTACATCCATGGTCTGGTCTCAGGGGCGGTGTTCCATTATCGCGCCGCAGGAGGCCGATATAACCTAACGTTCGCAGAGGCTCAGGCCGCCTGCTCAGAGAACAGCGCCACCGTGGCCTCACCACATGAACTGCAAGCGGAGTTTGAGGACGGGCTTCACCAATGCGACGCAGGCTGGCTCTCCGACCGCACCGTCAGGTACCGGACACGAAACAGGAAGGAAACAGCACGTTAGGAGCTGTATGTGACATTATAGCTGGGGTATGTGTAACTTTAAAGCTGGGGTATGTGACTTTAATACTGGGGTTCATAACATTTAAGCTAAGTTAAGTTGCTTCTATCACTAGTTTTCACATTGTGTATTTGTGATGTCAGATCTTTTGATCAGTTTTTTTAGACAGAAAAGTGAGACAGAGAGGACCCCGCTCCCTCGGCCAATCAGATCTCAGCCAATTTTACTTTCTGTTCTTTCTTACATTTGTGATGAGACTAAAGTTATGTACCCAGCTTTAAAGTTACGTAACCCAGCTATAAAGTTACATACCCCAGCTTTAAAGTTACAGACCCCAGCTTTAAGGGCAACTCTGTTCAGGTACCCGATCCACGAACCCCGGGAGGAGTGTTTCGGGGACAAGCTGACTCTTCCCGGAGTCCGGACGTACGGACGACGAGACGAAAACGAGACGTACGATGTTTACTGCTTCACATCCAACATGAGTGGTGAGTACGAGACCAGAGAGAGACCAGAGAGAGACCAGAGAGAGACCAGAGAGAGACCAGAGAGAGACCAGATAGAGACCAGAGAGAGAGACCAGAGAGCGACCAGAAAGCGACCAGAGAGCGACCAGAGAGAGACCAGAGAGAGACCAGAGAGAGAGATCAGAGAGAGAGACCAGAGAGCGACCAGAAAGAGAGACCAGAGAGCGACCAGAGAGAGACCAGAGAGAGACCAGAGAGAGAGATCAGAGAGAGACCAGAGAGAGACCAGAGAGAGAGATCAGAGAGAGACCAGAGAGAGACCAGAAAGAGAGACCAGAGAGCGACCAGAGAGCGACCAGAGAGAGACCAGAGAGCGACCAGAGAGAGACCAGAGAGAGACCAGAGAGAGAGACCAGAGAGAGAGATCAGAGAGAGAGACCAGAGAGAGACCAGAGAGAGGCCAGAGGGAGGCCAGAGGGAGGCCAGAGAGAGGCCAGAGAGAGGCCAGAGAGAGACCAGAGAGAGACCAGAGAGAGACCAGAGAGAGACCAGAGGGAATCTCATTCTAATCCTTCCTCAGGTGGAGTCTCCCCCCTGTCCTCCCCCCTCCTCTTCTCTCTCCCTGAAGCGCACTCGGCCTGTGATTATGGGGGAGGACGGCTGGCAACGGTGGGGGAGCTGGTCCTGGCCTGGTCCCGGGGTCTGGACTCCTGTAGTCCCGGCTGGCTCATGGACGGCAGTGTGAGGTGGGTGTTTGGACATGATCTCTGCTCCGTGGGATGTCATGTGACTTCAGGGTCTCTCTCAGGTTCCCCGTGACCACCCGGCGCCCTCAGTGTGGGGGCGGGCTCCTCGGGGTCCGGACCGTCCACCTGAACCCAGACCAGACCGGGTTTCCCCTGCCCCAGAGCCGCTACCAGGCCTTCTGCTACTCAGGTCAGACCACAGACTGTATATGGACTATGCTAATGTTAGCTCAAGGCTAACTCGCTCAATGAAGCCCATTGGCTCCTATTGATTTACGTGGAAAATTAAACAACAGCGAAAGTTAAATCTCGGTAAGATTTATTACAAAAAATAACATAAATTATGTTTATTTTTTAATGTCAAGTTTTTGGAGCTTGAAAGTAGTTTGTCATAAGATTATTTTATTAGTTTTAAGATAATTCATAATCTTAGAGAAAAAAGTCTGAGCAGTGAGTTTTTACGCGTCGTCACGGTAACATGCGTGTGTTTCAGAGCGTCGTCACGGTAACATGCGTGTGTTTCAGAATGTTGTCACGGTAACATGCCTGTGTTTCAGAGCGTCGTCACGGTTACATGCTTGTGTTTCAGAGCATCGTCACGGTAACATGCGTGTGTTTCAGAGCGTTGTCACGGTAACATGCGTGTGTTTCAGAGTATTGTCACGGTAACATGCGTGTGTTTCAGAGCGTCGTCACGGTAACGTGTGTGTTTCAGAGCATCGTCACGGTAACATGCGTGTGTTTCAGAGCATTGTCACGTAACATTTGTGTGTTTCAGAGCGTTGTCACAGTAACATGCGTGTGTTTCAGAGTGTCGTCACGGTAACATGCGTGTGTTTCAGAGCGTTGTCACGGTAACATGCGCCTGTTTCGGAGCGTTGTCACGGTAACATGCGTGTGTTTCAGAGTGTCGTCACGGTAACATGTGTGTGTTTCAGAGCGTTGTCACGGTAACATGCTTGTGTTTCAGAGCGTCGTCACGGTAACATGCGTGTGTTTCAGAGCGTTGTTGCGGTAACATGCGTGTGTTTCAGAGCGTTGTCACAGTAACATGCGTGCGTTTCAGATTATTGTCACGGTAACGTACGTGTGTAAATGAGCGTTGTCACAGTAACATACGTGTGTAAATGAGCGTCGTCGCGGTAACATGCGTGTGTTGCTGAGTGTTGTTACGGTAACGTGTGTGTGTTTCAGAGCTCGCCACGGAGGAGGAGGGCAGTGGCGGCGTCGTCATGGTGACGCAGCGGCCTCTGTTCTTCCCCGTGACGACGGCGAGCAGTGAATCTCAGGGAGAGACCGAGACGCTGCAGCCAATCAGCAGCGAAAACAGACCAGTGACTCCGCCCCCCTTCTCTACACGGCCACTCCGCTTACCTTTTGATGCAGAGCCAAAGGTCACACTGCCCCCTACAGGTAAACACGCCCCCTACTGCTGAGACATGCTCCCGGTTCAGACCTGGTTTAGACCTGGTTCAGTTCTGGTGTCTCTGGTTCAGTTCTTATTAAGTCTTGATTCAGACCTGGTTCAGACCTGGTTTCTCTGGTCCAGTCCTGGTTTCTCTGGATCAGTCCTGGTTCAGTCCTGGTTTCTCCTGTCCAGTCCTGGTTCAGTCCTGGTTTCTCTCCACAGGTGTGGTCTTCCACTACAGACCCGGTCGCAGGTACTCCCTGACCTTCTCGGAGGCTCAGGAGGCCTGCCTCAGAGCAGGGGCTCGGGTCTCCACAGGACCAGAACTCGAGGATGCTTTCAGGACTGGACTGCACCAGTGTGACGCCGGCTGGGTCCAGGACCAGACCGTCAGGTGAGGATCGCACCCAAACATCTCACAGGACTCGGCCAATCAAAAGCCAGACATTTTGGCTCTGATGTACAGGTATCCAGTGGTCCGGCCCAGGGCAGAGTGTGGAGGGGGCGGTAGTCCCGGAGTCCGGACTTACGGCTGGAGACCTGAAGACGAGACTTGGGACGTGTACTGCTACAGCGCCACCAGCAGAGGTCAGTGTGTCCCGAAACACCTGCATATGAGGTGTGAGAGACTCTCTCTGGTCTCTCTCTGGGCTCTCTCTCTGTTACCTCCTCCATTAAGGTCGCAAGCCGGGTTAAAGGCCCAGTCCCTCTCACAGTCCCTGTCCTGTAGGTGAGGTGTTCCCAGTGGCGGCCCCTGGTGGATGGTCGTTCTCTGAGGCTTCACGCGCCTGCTCTGCGGAGGGGGCGGAGCTTGCCACGGTGGCTGACCTGCACGTGGCCTGGAGGATGGGCTTTGATTGGTGCAGAGCAGGGTGGCTCTCTGACGGATCTGTGCGATATCCAATCAGCTGGCCCCGACCGCAGTGTGGGGGCGGAGCTACAGGAGTTCACACAATTTACATCAACGACGACCAGAGCGAGAACCCCCCCGAGAGGACCCGCTTCGACGCGTTCTGTACACGAGGTATTTATACTACTACTACTGTTACTACTGCTACTGCTACTACTACTACTACTACTGCTACTACTGTTACTGCTACTGCTACTACTGCTACTACTGCTACTGCTACTACTACTGCTACTGCTACTACTACTACTACTACTACTACTACTACTGCTACTACTACTACTGCTACTGCTACTACTACTACTACTACTACTGCTACTACTACTACTGCTATTGCTCCTGCAACTACTGCTGCTACTGCTACTACTACTACTACTGCTACTACTACTGCTTCTTCTACTACTTCTACTACTGCTACTACTACTACTGCTACTACTGCTACTGCTACTGCTACTACTGCTACTGCTACTACTACTACTACTGCTGCTGCTACTGCTACTACTACTACTACTGCTACTACTACTGCTACTGCTACTGCTACTGCTACTACTACTGCTACTACTACTACTGCTACTACTACTACTGCTACTGCTACTACTACTACTGCTACTGCTCTTGCAACTACTACTGCTGCTACTACTACTACTACTGCTGCTACTACTACTACTACTGCTACTGCTACTGCTACTACTACTGCTACTGCTACTGCTACTGCTACTACTGCTACTGCTACTACTACTGCTAATGCTACTGCTACTACTGCTACTGCTACTACTACTACTGCTACTACTACTACTAAACTTGACTCAGTTGCCTAAGTCACCTCAATATGAAAAACATGAAATTGCAGCATTAGGGCCCCCTACAGACTCAGTCAAGTTTTACATGGGCAGAATAAGGTTTAGTTTTTTCAAAATGTTTTGGCATCAAGTCAATAAGACTCAGGCCTTATTTTTGATGGTTCAAAACATGAACCATCAACAGTTCATCACAGAATTTTAAATAGTCAAACAGTGTGTGCGCGGCAGACTCGCATATTGGGGTTCTTTCTACAGAGACTCACGAAAGTTCGCTCCCATCAGGGCTGTAGGAAGATGGCGCGTCAGAGGGCCAATCGGCTTTAATTATAAATTCTTGTTTCAGTGTCCAATGGAACAGTTGTCTACAGCACGGCTCCTCCTGCTGCTTCTACTGCTGCTACTTCTACTGCTGCTACTTCTACTGCTGCTACTTCTACTGCTGATACTTCTACTGCTGCTACCTCTACTGCTGCTACTTCTACTGCTGCTACTTCTACTGCTGCTACTTCTACTGCTGCTACCTCTACTGCTGCTACTTCTACTGCTGCTACCTCTACTGCTGCTACTTCTACTGCTGCTACTTCTACTGCTGTTGCTGCCGACACGACTTTGTCCTGGAGAAATGTGACCGAGGAGGTTTTGAACAAGACGAGCTCGACACTCCACACCAAACCAGGTGAGACCGAGCTTCTTTCAGTCTGGTGTGAAAAGCAAATGAAAGAAGAGGAGCTTAAAGGGCCCATATTATGCTTTTTGACTTTTCTCTGGTTTAAACATGATTACAGTGCTATTTGGTCTCATACACATGCCCAGAGTAGTTTTTTCATTGATTCCTTCAAGCTTTAGTTAGAGAGCAATCTTTCTCTTTCATTCTCGAGAGGCACAGAATCGAGCTGGTTCAAATCGTGACGTGGCACAATCCGTGACGTCAAAAGCGTCACTGATTGACAGGTGGAGAAACTGAACCAGCGAATCAGCGCCGTCTATAGTCAGCTGCAGCCTCTCTCCGAGTCCAGCGTGTGGTCCAACGACAGTGAATAAGCCTCTGTGCTTCATGTCAACTTGGAGAAAATGTGTTGGTGGTGTAAATACGTGACAAGAGTATGTTAGTATTAGATAGCAATATGGCCTACGTGCAGGACTGTACAAGGACTCTGATTATTTTGACTATGATGTGACTGTCTCTGTGTGACACGTATGTCTTTCCATGTGTGACGTGACAATGACTATATAAACTGTGTACTGCCTTTATTCTGTCTGAGAGAAAGAAACAAAGGAAACCACTGGAACTTGAGAGAAACCTAAATAAACTTCCAGAGTTTGGCACACCACGATCCGTCTCTGTCTGCTTCATCCCTGACAAGTATTTGGCCCAAAGACGGAGAATGGGGATTGACTTCGTTCACGGATCTGCCTCGTATCCGTGCGAGTCTGAAATCCGCGACAAAACTGGCAGATTTTATTTTTTTGCGAGTGATGGTGACACTAAGGACAGTTCCAGAACCGGTTACCTTGAAACGGGACCTACTCAAAAGCTGAGCTGGAAACTTGGTTTTATTCCAACATAAAAGACGCTAACAGGAGCCTCTGTCTGTGGGTACAGTGATGCTAACTCGCTGTGTTAGCATGTACATGTTACAGTTAGAAGTAGATATAATTAGGATGCATCGAAGGCAAACATCGACCGATACCGATGTTCAGCCGATACATCGTGCATCCCTAGATTTAATGCCTCTTATGAACCATAGAGGTAGAAACAATAATTTTCTTTAAGGTACGATTTCAAAACGTGACTTTAGCGGTACAACGTGTTGAAGTCTTAGTGCAGGTTATCAATGAGTGACTTGTTGTACAGTCTGACGGCAGTGTGGCTGAAAGAGAGAGGGCCATGTAGGGTTTATGTACATGTTGTGTGTCTTACTACTGTCCCCACTGTGGGAGTAAAGGTTCTTATGTTTCAGTTACATAAGTGACTTTTTCTGCAGCTCCCATCCCTTCTCCGGATCCCGTGGACTCCTCTGGGTCTGGTCTTTCCTCTGGGTCTGGTCTGGCCTCTGGTTCTGGTCTTGCCTCTGGATCTGGTCTGTCTGGATCCGGTTCTGGTCTGGCCTATGGTTCCGGTCTCTCTGGCTCTGGCTCGGGCTCTGGGATAGACCTGGTTTTCTCGGGCTCAGGTCTGGTCCAATCTGGGTCCGGTTTGACTTCTGCACAAGAGGCTGGAGGGGAGGGCAGTTCCGCGCTCATCGTACCCAGCATAGAGGACCACCTCTCTGGGGAGAGCAGCGGCAGTGGCAGCCCATCTGGATCTGGACAGTTCAGCGCAGGTCAGAACTTTGAAGTGGAAAGATTTTTAACAAAAAGGCAGGAGTCGTAATGTGGTGTCCCGCATTATTAAATTGTTGAGAAGTACAGTTTTTTGGCATTTTCAGCCAATAGATGGAAACTATGAATTATACTCTTCTACTCTCTTCTCTTCCAGGGTCCAGTGGTTTCTCCTCTGGTTCAGGAGAAAGTGGATTCTTCTCTGGTCTGGGCTCGGGTCTGGACTCGGGTCTGGACTCGGATCTGAGCTCTGGTCTGGGCTCTGGTCCGGGCTCGGGTCTGGGCTCTTTGGGCAGTGGATCTATGAACTTTGTGAATGGAGACCTGATGGACTTCACGGTTCATTCCGGCTCTAGGCAGGAACTAGGCTCCAACACCCTGTTGTTTTCTGGATCTGGTCTTGGCTCAGGTCTGGGGTCGGGTCATGGTTCTGGACTGGGGTCTGGTCTTGGTGAATCTGGCTCAGGCTCCTCTGGCAGTGGGTCTGTGAACTTTGTGGATGGAGACCTGGTGGACTTCACTCTTTTCTCCGGAGATAAACAAGAACTAGGCTCAGGGTCTCTGCTGTTCTCTGGATCTGGTCTTGGGTCTGGGCTTGGATCGGGACTTGGTTCTGGACAGGGGTCTGGTGTGGCCTCGGGTCTTGGGTCTGGTCTGGGTGAATCTGGCTTAGGCTCCTCTGGCAGTGGATCTGTGAACTTTGTGGACGGAGACCTGGTGGACTTCACTCTTTACTCCGGAGAAAAACAAGAACTAGGCTCAGGGTCTCTGCTGTTCTCTGGATCTGGTCTCCGCTCGAGTCTCGGCTCTGGATTGGGACTCCCCTCTGGGTCTGGGTTCGATAAGGTCGCATTTGGGGAGTCTGGCTCGAGTTCTGGCTCAGGGTCTGGATTCTCTGGTCTCCCGGATATCACAATGGGTGAGTGGAAAAAACTATGAAACAAGTGAAAAAAAACTCAATTTGTATTTTTTAATCTGAACGCTTTAGCAAAGATTTAAACAAAAGATTAAAGTCTCCCATTTCACATCTGTTTTCCTTAGACCGGTTTTCGGGCTTCAATGAGAAGTACGGTTTCGGTTCCGGGTCTGGACGAGGTCCTGAGGAGGCCTCTGGATTGACTTTCTCCGGGTCTGGGTCGGGGTCTGGGTCTGAAGGAGATCCTCAGGAGGCCTCTGGACTGATATTCTCTGGGTCTGGGTCTGGTCTTGGCTCAGGTCTTGGTTCTGATTGGGTCCGGAGTCCTGTTACACCACCGTCTGTCACTGACAATGCTGGCCCCGCCTCCATGTTTGCCCCGCCCCCTCAGGAGAACTCCACCAATCAGCTGCCTCCAGGTCAGAACATGACATAATGGTCTATGTGGGGATTTTACAGTAGTCCTAATCCCGGTCTTTCTCAGGTCTCTGTGGGGGTTTTACAGTAGTCCTAATCCCGCGCTTTCTCAGGTCTCTGTGGGGTTTTACAGTAGTCCTAATCCCGGTCTTTCTCAGGTCTCTGTGGGGGTTTTACAGTAGTCCTAATCCCGGTCTTTCTCAGGTCTCTGTGGGGTTTACAGTAGTCCTAATCCCGGTCTTTCTCAGGTCTCTGTGGGGGTTTTACAGTAGTCCTAATCCCGGTCTTTCTCAGGTCTCTGTGGGGGTTTTACAGTAGTCCTAATCCCGGTCTTTCTCAGGTCTCTGTGGGGGTTTTACAGCAGTCCTAATCCCGGTCTTTCTCAGGTCTCTGTGGGGTTTACAGTAGTCCTAATCCCGGTCTTTCTCAGGTCTCTGTGGGGGTTTTACAGTAGTCCTAATCCCAGTCTTTCTCAGGTCTCTGTGGGGGTTTTACAGTAGTCCTAATCCCGGTCTTTCTCAGGTCTCTGTGGGGTTTTACAGTAGTCCTAATCCCGGTCTTTCTCAGGTCTCTGTGGGGTTTACAGCAGTCCTAATCCCGGTCTTTCTCAGGTCTCTGTGGGGTTTACAGTAGTCCTAATCCCGGTCTTTCTCAGGTCTCTGTGGGGTTTACAGTAGTCCTAATCCCGGTCTTTCTCAGGTCTCTGTGGGGCGGACTGGACGGTCTTTGAGTCCCGCTGTTACCTGATGATGTCTCAGCGTCTCACTTGGTTGGAGGCGGAGCTTCAGTGCAGAGAGATGAACGGTCATCTGACCAGCATCAACTCCGAGCACGAGCTGGACTTTGTGACCGGTGAGAGCCCTTTCATCCGAGCCAAAATGTCCTCTTTAACTTTGCTCTAACAGTTTTGTCTCTTATCCTCTGGTCCTGGTCCTGCATCCTCTGGTCCTGGTCCTGCATCCTCTGGTCCTGGTCCTGCTTCCTCTGGTCCTGGTCCTGCTTCCTCTGGTCCTGGTCCTGCATCCTCTGGTCCTGGTCCTCCATCCTCTGGTCCTGGTCCTGCTTCCTCTGGTCCTGGTCCTGCTTCCTCTGGTCCTGGTCCTGCTTCCTCTGGTCCTGGTCCTGCATCCTCTGGTCCTGGTCCTGCATCCTCTGGTCCTGGTCCTCCATCCTCTGGTCCTGGTCCTCCATCCTCTGGTCCTGGTCCTGCTTCCTCTGGTCCTGGTCCTGCTTCCTCTGGTCCTGGTCCTGCTTTCTCCGGTCTTGGTCATGCTTCTTCTGGTCCTGCTGCTTCTGGTCCTGGTCCTGCTCCTCTGGTCCTGGTCCGGCTTTCTCTGGTCTTGGTCATGCTTCCTCTGGTATTGCTCCTGCTGCTTCTGGTCCTGGTCCTGCTTCCTCTGGTCCTGCTTTCTATGGTCCTACTTCTTCTGGTATTGCTCCTACTTTCTCTGGTCCTGGTTCAGGTTTGGGTCCAGTTTATCAGTGGATCGGACTCAACGATCGAGAAGTCGAAGGAACTTTCACCTGGACGGACCAGTCAGATCTGGTACGCTACATGCTACACACTACAGGCTACACACTATACGCTAGTGGGTTAGCATTGAGCTATTGAGTTAGCATTGAGCTAGTGGGTTAGCATTGAGCTAGTGGGTTAACATTGAGCTAGTGGGTTAACATTGTCCATCTATAAAGAGTGAGTTCAAGTGGTTAGAAAAAAATTGTTGAATGTGTGGAATACTCTCTCTGGTCTCTCTCTCTCTCTGGCCTCTCTCTTTGGTCTCTCTCTCTGGCCTCTCTCTTTGGTCTCTCTCTCTGGCCTCTCTCTGGTCTCTCTCTCTGATCTCTCTCTGGTCTCTCTCTCTGATCTCTCTCTGGTCTCTGGTCTCTGGTCTCCGTGGCAAGAGCTCTGGTGTGTGTCGTCTTCTCTGTCTGGTGCACACCGGGGTAGTCTTGCACAGTTTTTCCAATGTGGTTTTACTGCAAATGGCAAATAAATGAATCTGAATCTGAATCTGAATCTGAATCTCTCTGGTCTCTCTCTGGTCTCTCTCTCTGATCTCTCTTTGGTCTCTCTCTCTGGTTTCCCTGGTCTCTCTCTCTGGTTTCCCTGGTCTCTCTCTCTGGTCTCTCTTGTGTTTAGCTCCTCCCATGCTCATATACAGTGTGTTCCTAGGCCTTTGCTCAGTGGCGCCCCCATCAGCCCGACTCGTACTCGGGGCCAGAGGAGGACTGTGTGGCTCTGATCCCGGAGAATGGAGGAGAGTGGAACGACCTGCCATGTACCTACCACCTGCCATTCACCTGTGAGAGAGACCCCCCCAGGTAACCAGAGAGAGAGACCAGAGAGAGAGAGGTCTGAGAGAGAGACCAGAGAGAGAAGCCAGAGAGAGAGACCAGAGAGACAGAGGCCAGAGAGAGAGAGACCAGAGAGAGACCAGGGAGAGACCACAGCGAGACCAGAGAGAGATACCAGAGAGAGCAGAGAGAGAGACTAGAGAGCGATCAGAGAGAGACCAGAGAGAGCGATCAGAGAGAGACCAGAGAGAGCGATCAGAGAGCGATCAGAGAGAGATCAGAGAGAGAGACCATAGAGAGAGACCAGAGAGAGAGACCAGAGAGAGAGACTAGAGAGAGAGACTAGAGAGAGAGACCAGAGAGAGAGACCAGAGAGAGAGACCAGAGAGAGAGACAAGAGAGAGAGACAAGAGAGAGAGACCAGAGAGAGAGACCAGAGAGAGAGACCAGAGAGAGAGACCAGAGAGAGAGACAAGAGAGAGAGACCAAAGAGAGAGACCAGAGAGAGACCACACACAGACACTAACTCTCTCTTGTTGCAGTGACCAGTGGTGGTGAGCGCCTCCTTCAGGTCGTGGACTGAACTGCAGCACATTCAACACTGGAACTTTATTTAAATTATTGACGACGCGAGGCTCAGACGAGTCTCCACAACAACAGAGTTTATTTACAGAAAGAGTTTATTGTCCCCCCGCCCCTTCTGTCTGAACCCTGCCCTGTCCAATATGTCCCCCCTCCCCTTCTGTCCGAACCCTGCCTTGTCCATTATGTCCCCCCTCCCCTTCTGTCCGGACACTGCCCTGTCCAATATGTCCCCCCTCCCCTTCTGTCCGGACCCTGCCCTGTCCAATATGTCCCCCCACCCCTTCTGTCCAAACCCTGCCCTGTCCAATATGTCCCCCCTCCCCTTCTGTCCGGACCCTGCCCTGTCCAATATGTCCCCCCTCCCCTTCTGTCCGAACCCTGCCCTGTCCAATATGTCCCCCCACCCCTTCTGTCCGAACCCTGCCCTGTCCAATATGTCCCCCCTCCCCTTCTGTCCGAACCCTGCCCTGTCCAATATGTCCCCCCTCCCCTTCTGTCCGAACCCTGCCCTGTCCAATATGTCCCCCCTCCCCTTCTGTCCGAACCCTGCCCTGTCCAATATGTCCCCCCACCCCTTCTGTCCGAACCCTGCCCTGTCCAATATGTCCCCCCTCCCCTTCTGTCCGGACCCTGCCCTGTCCAATATGTCCCCCCTCCCCTTCTGTCCAGACCCTGGGCTTTCCAATAGTTCCCCCACCCCTTCTGTCCAGACCCTGCCCTGTCCAATATGTCCCCCCTCCCCTTCTGTCCGGACCCTGCCCTGTCCAATATGTCCCCCCACCCCTTCTGTCCGAACCCTGCCCTGTCCAATATGTCCCCCCTCCCCTTCTGTCCGGACCCTGCCCTGTCCAATATGTCCCCCCTCCCCTTCTGTCCGAACCCTGCCCTGTCCAATATGTCCCCCCACCCCTTCTGTCCGAACCCTGCCCTGTCCAATATGTCCCCCCTCCCCTTCTGTCCGAACCCTGCCCTGTCCAATATGTCCCCCCTCCCCTTCTGTCCGAACCCTGCCCTGTCCAATATGTCCCCCCTCCCCTTCTGTCCGAACCCTGCCCTGTCCAATATGTCCCCCCACCCCTTCTGTCCGAACCCTGCCCTGTCCAATATGTCCCCCCTCCCCTTCTGTCCGGACCCTGCCCTGTCCAATATGTCCCCCCTCCCCTTCTGTCCAGACCCTGGGCTTTCCAATAGTTCCCCCACCCCTTCTGTCCAGACCCTGGGCTTTCCAATAGTTCCCCCACCCCTTCTGTCCAGACCCTGGGCTTTCTGTCGACCAATCCTGTGCAGGCGCAGTGTCTGTGGGCGGTGCCATGATCCAAATGTATCTGTCATAAAAATGTCTTTGTGTTTTGTTTGGATTGTGTAAATGTTGAGCTAGAAACCCCAGAGCAGAGGGGGGCGCTGTTTCTAAAGTTTAAATATTCCAGACACATGTCTTTTTGACACTGTTTAAACAACAGTTGGACCAAAACGCACCCAGCCAGGTACTCCCAGGTACTCCCAGGTACTCCCAGGTACTCCCAGCCAGGTCACAACAGGTCTGTTGCGGTGCAGCGGCGGTGGTTACGGCGACTCGATGCAGCGAAAGCAGGACATTCACTGAACATTCTCGCTCCGCCCACATCCAGCAACCAATCAGAGAGCAGCGAAGTGGTCACGAGGACAAAAGTAGATCCATACAAGAAGAGGAAGACACCAAAACAACCAAAACATGAGCTAAACCAGGATTAAGCCAGGACTAAACAGGACTGAACCATTGTTAAACCAGGACTATGCCAGGACTAAGCCAGGACTGAACCAGGACTAAACCAGGATTACCCCGGGACTAAACCAGGGCTAAACCAGGACTTGCTTGTGAACAGACGTCTTTACCCTGAGTTTCTGTAAACGAGTGATGCTAGCATGTTGTCGATACAGAATATTAAACTCGTTAGCATCAAAGCTCCGCCCACTACTTCCTCTCTGTGTTTTCCTCTTCCTCATCAGTCACAGACCCGCACTCATGTTTAGCTCCATCCACACTAACCCTGACGCCCCCCGCCCCTTCTGTCACTGCAAAGAATCCTCAGACTGAAGTGAATTTTGTGAATGTCTCTTGTCGAAAGCTGTTCTGTGCAGTTGTGTTTGAAGAAACTAGATGAACTGATTAAGTTTGGCTCAGATGAAAGCTTCAGGAGCAGTGCTCACCTCTGCTCTAAAAGTGCAAATACAATGTTTGAAATAAACAGTTGGTTTTAAAAACTAGTGATGAAGTTTCAGCAAAGAACATTTGTCCAATTTGAATGTGAACGTGTGTCTTCATCCAGAGAGGAGAGAGAGGGGAGGAAGGAGAGAGGGGAGGAAGGAGAGGAAGGAGAGAGGAGAGGAAGGAGAGAGGGGAGGAAGGAGAGAGGAGAGGAAGGAGAGAGGGGAGGAAGGAGAGAGGAGAGGAAGGGGAGGAAGGAGAGAGGGGAGGAAGGAGAGAGGAGAGGAAGGAGCAGGGGAGGAAGGAGCAGGGGAGGAAGGACAGAGGAGAGGAAGGAGAGAGGGGAGGAAGGAGAGAGGAGAGGAAGGAGCAGGGGAGGAAGGACAGAGGAGAGGAAGGAGAGAGGAGAGGAAGGAGAGGGGAGGAAGGAGAGAGGAGAGGAGAGGAAGGAGCAGGGGAGGAAGGACAGAGGAGAGGAAGGAGAGGAAGGAGAGACGGGAGGAAGGAGAGAGGGGAGGAAGGAGAGAGGAGAGGAAGGAGAGAGAAGAGCAAGGAGAGGAGAGGAAGGAGAGAGGGGAGGAAGGAGAGAGGAGAGGAGAGGAAGGAGGAAGGAGGAGAGGAGAGGAAGGAGAGAGGGGAGGAAGGACAGAGGAGAAGAAGGAGGGAGGAGAGGAGAGGAAGGAGAGAGAAGAGCAAGGAGAGAGGAGAGGAGAGGAAGGAGAGAGGAGAGGAAGGAGAGAGAAGAGCAAGGAGAGAGGAGAGGAGAGGAAGGAGAGAGGAGAGGAAGGAGAGAGGGGAGGAAGGAGAGGGGAGAGAGGAGAGGAAGGAGAGAGGAGAGGAAGGAGAGAGGAGAGGAAGGAGAGAGGAGAGGAAGGAGAGAGGGGAGGAAGGAGAGAGGGGAGAGAGGAGAGGAGAGGAAGGAGAGAGAAGAGCAAGGAGAGAGAAGAGGAAGGAGAGAGGGGAGGAAGGAGAGAGGGGAGGAGAGGAAGGAGAGAGGAGAGGAAGGAGAGAGGGGAGGAAGGAGAGGGGAGAGAGGAGAGGAAGGAGAGAGGGGAGGAAGGAGAGGAAGGAGAGAGGGGAGGAAGGAGACAGGAGAGGAAGGAGAGAGGGGAGGAAGGAGAGGGAAGGAAGGAGAGAGGAGAGGAAGGAGAGAGGAGAGGAAGGAGAGAGGAGAGGAAGGAGAGAGGAGAGGAAGGAGAGAGGGGAGGAAGGAGAGGAGAGGAAGGAAGGAGAGAGGAGAGGAAGGAGAGAGGGGAGGAAGGAGAGAGGGGATGAAGGAGAGAGGAGAGGAAGGAGAGAGGGGAGGAAGGAGAGAGGAGAGGAAGGAGAGAGGGGATGAAGGAGAGAGGAGAGGAAGGAGAGAGGAGAGGAAGGAGAAAGGAGAGGAAGGAGAGAGGAGAGGAAGGAGAGAGGAGAGGAAGGAGAGAGGGGAAATAGAGACATCCAGAAAGAGGAGAGAGAGGGGAGGATGGAGAGAGGGGGAATAGAGGAGACATCCAGAAAGAGGAGAGGAAGAGAGAGGGGGAATAGAGACATCCAGAAAGAGGGGAGGAAGAGAGAGGGGGAATAGAGAGACATCCAGAAAGAGGAGAGAGAGGGGAGGATGGAGAGAGGGGGAATAGAGAGACATCCAGAAAGAGGAGAGAGAGGGGAGGAAGGAGAGAGGGGATGAAGGAGAGAGGGAAGGAAGGAGAGAGGGGGAATAGAGAGACATCCAGAAAGAGGAGAGAGAGGGGAGGATGGAGAGAGGGGGAATAGAGGAGACATCCAGAAAGAGGAGAGGAAGAGAGAGGGGAAATAGAGAGACATCCAGAAAGAGGAGAGGAAGAGAGAGGGGGAATAGAGAGACATCCAGAAAGAGGAGAGGAAGAGAGAGGGGGAATAGAGAGACATCCAGAAAGAGGAGGGGAAGAGAGGAGAGACTAAACCACAGAAACAACATGCTCCACACAGTAAGCCACGCCCTTTTTTAATTTTTTGGATTTTATTATAAAAATGTTACAGACCTTTCAGAAAACGGTCAAACAGACAATAACCGCAGCAGGATCATATAAAGACATAAAACCATGTGTGGGTGCATTTAAATAAAGAATGTTTATTTATTTCATAATGCCTTTGGGTGATAAGTTCATTACTTTTATAGATTCATTTCGTTTTGGAACATGTTCATAAAAAGGGTTTTCTATTTTTAAAAATTGTTTTGTGAATGTGGAATTTTCCCAGAATGCATAACAGATGAACTAACTCATATTTACTGTTTTATTTGTTGAAAAAACCCAAAAATACCTTGATAACGAAAAGTAGCCACGCCCTTTTACTGACGGCATCAACGCAGTGACGTAAGCAGTGTTTCAGGCTTTCACGCAAGCCCCGGCGATCCAAGATGGCGCCCTATTCAAATGAATGGTTGTGCTCAGTGGCGCTTTGTGACGGCATGGGGGCTGAAAGATTAGCGGAATGTTACTTTTCTTAAGATTAGGGGGGGAGAGTGTTGGGGGAGGGTGTTATGGTGGGGTGGGGAATAGTTGGGGTTGGTGTGTGTGTGATTGTGTGGTTGTTTGGTAGGTGAGTGTGGGTTGGGTGGTGGTGGTTGAATGTATTGTGGGTTGGTGTTATTGGGGTTTGGTGTTGTGTGTGGGGGGGTGGTTGGATGGATGGGGGGGGTTTTGGTGTAATGTTTATGATGGTGATTGGAGGGGGAATTTTTGGGTTTTTGTGGTGTGTGGGTTGGTGAGGGGAGGGTTGAGGGGGGAGGTGGATTGATAAATGGGAGTAGGGTGTGGTGTGGTTTGTGTTGGGTGGTGTTGGGGGTGGGTTTGGTGTGGGTTATTAGAAGTGTGGTGTATGGGAGGGTGGTTTTTGGGGGGGTGTATATAGGATTGGTTTGTGGGGGGTTTGGGTGTGTTGGTGGTGTTTTTATTTTTTGATGTTTTTTGGTTGGATTGTTTGTGTAAAGTGGGTGGTGATGGATAGGAGGGGTTTGGGGTTGGGATTTGTGGGTGTTGTGTTTTTTGGGGTGGGGTAGTGGGGTATGTTTTGGATGGGGGGAATTGGGAAATGATGGTTGGAGGGGGTTGTTGGAGGTTGAGGGGGGTTGTTTTGTTTGTGGTTGGGGGGTGGTTATGTGAGGAGGTTTTTGTGTTGGGGTGTTGGGTGGTGTGGTGTGAGGGGGGGTGTGGGGGGTTGTGGTGGTAAGAGTGTGTGGAGAAGTGGTTGAGTTGAGGTGTTAGTTGGGGTTTTGGAGGTTGTTGGTTTTGTTGTTGTGTGTAGTTTTTTGTGGTGTGGGGGTTTTTGGGGTGGGTGGGGGGGTTGTGGTGTTTTTTGGTTTTGGGGGGTTAGGGTGTGTGGGTTGGGTGTTGTTATGGGGGGTATTGTGGTTGGGGTGGTGGGGGTTGTGGTTGTGTTGTTGTTTTTGTTTAGTGTGTGTTGGGGTGTGTTTGTGTAGTGGTGTTTGATGGTGTTGTGTTGGTGTTGGGGGTGGTGGTGTGGGTGTGTGGGTTTGGTTTGGGTGTTATTTGTTGGGGATTGTGTTTGTTTGGTTGTTGGTGGGGGTGGGTGGGTGTGGTGGTTGGGTGGTGTGTGGGGGTGGTTTTGTTGGTTGTGGGGGGGGTGGTGTGGGGGTGGTGGGGGGTTTTTTTGTATGTTTGGTTGGGTTTATTTTGTGTTTGTGTTGTGTGGTTTTGTGTGTGTTGGGGGGTGTGTTGGGGTGGGTTTGTTGGGTTTTGTGTGGGTTGTATGGTTGTGGGGGGGTTGGTGGGGTTGGTGGGTGGGATTTGGGGGGGGTTGGGGTTTTGTGTTGGTTTGGTGGTGGGTTGTTGGGTGGTTGGTGTGATTTTGTGGGGTTGTGGGTGTTGGGTTTTTGGGTGTGGGGGTTGTGGGGGTGTGTTGGTTGGGGGTGTAGGGGGTGGTGGGGGTTGGGGTGAGGTTTGGGTTGTGTGTTTTTGTTAATGTAGGAGGGGTATAAATAAGAATTTTATATTGATGTGATTAGAAAGTAAATGTAATTTGGGGGAGGATGAATTTGGAGTGTTAAATTAATTAGGTTTATATGTAGTAGTGGAGTATGAGATTGTGGGTTTTTTGTTGTATGGATGGAATTAGAAGAAATGTTTGAATGAATTTATTTGGTATGGTAGTAATTTAGATGAGAATTTGATAATGTGGGGGTGGATAATGTATTGTTTGTATTGGATTGTTTAAGTATAATTGTATTTGGGAAGGTTGTGGAGGTGTGGTGTTTTGTGGTGTGGGGGGGAAAAGTTGTAATTGGGTGGGGTGGGGGAAGGGGGGTTTTTATGTTGTTGAATATTTATAAGTTTTTAGGATTATTTTTGGATAATGGTAAAGTGATTAAATGGTGATGTAAAAAGGAGGTGGGTAATGGGGGGTATAATGATTAAGAGGGGATAGGTATTTGGGTGGGGTGTTGGTGGGGGGTGGAGATAGAATGTGTGGTTTGTTATGATGATGTGGGTTTGGGGTTGGTTTTGTTTAGGGTATGTTTTTGGTTTAAGTAAGTATTGTGTTGTTGTTTTATGTTGTGGGTTGTGTATTGGTTTGGGTTGGTGTTGGGGTGTTGGGTGGGTGGTGTGGTTGTGGTTTGGGTGTGGGGTGGTGTGGTGGTGGTTGTTGGGGGGGGGGTGTGGGGGGTGGGGGGGTTGTTTGGGTTTTTGTGGTGGGTGGTGTGTGTTTTGTGATATTGGTTTTTTTGGGTTTTTGGTTGGGTGGTGGGGTGGGGGTTGGGTGGGTGTGGGGGGGAGGGTGGGTGTTGTGGGGTGAGTGGGGTTGTTTTGTGGTTTTGTGTGTTATTTGTTGTGTTTTGTGGGTTGGTTGTGAGGTTTGGGTATTTTATTGGTTGGTTGAGTGGGGGGGTATTGGAGTTGGATGTGAGTGGTGTGGGTGGGGTGTGTGGGGTTTTTTGTTGTGTTTGGTGTGTGTGTTTGTTGTGTTGTTTGGTTGTGGGTGGGTGTGTGAAGGGTTGTGTTTGTGAGTTGTGAGGTTTTGTGGATGTGTGGGGGGGGTGTAATGGAGAGATGTGGGTTGGGTGGTTTTGATGGTTGGGTGGATTTTGATGTTGGATGAGAGTTTGGTTTTGTGGGTTTGGGTGGTTTTTATATTTTGGGGGTTGGTTGTAGTGGTTGATGTTTGTAGTGTGGTGTTATGGTGGGGGGTGGTGGGTGGGGGGTTGGGGTAGTTGGGTTTTGTGGGTGTTTGTGTTGGGGTTTTTTTTGTTTTTGGGTTTGTGTGTATGGGGGGTTTTTGGTTTTTTTATGGTTGTGTGTGTAGGTGTTGTTATGGTTGTTGGGTGTTGTTTGTTTGTTTGTTGTTTGTGGTTTTTTGTTGATGTGTTGTTTGTTGGTTTTTGGGGGTTGTTTGTTTTTGTGGGTTTGGGTTTTGGGTGGTAGGTTGGGTTGTGTGGTGGGGGTTGTTTTGTTGTGGGTGGTTGTGTGTGTGGGGTGGTGGGGGTGTTGGGGGTTAGTGGTTTTGGGGGGTTTGGGTGTTTGTGTGTATGTGTTTGGGGGTTGGGGGGTTGGGTGTGTGTTGTGGGTGAGTTGGTTGGGATGTGTGTGGTGTTTTTGGTTGATGGGTAGTGGGTGTGTTTGTTGGGTTGTTTGGGTTGGGTTGTGTGGGTTTTTTTTGGTGTGGGGTGTTGTTTTGGGGGTGTTGGTTTGTTTGGGTTGTGGTTTTTGTGTTGGTGGGGGGGGGGTTTGGGTGTGGGTTTTGTGTGGGTGGTGGTGGGGGGTTTTGGATGTGGGTGGGTTGTTGTGGGTTTGGGGGTTGGTTTGTGGTTTGTGTGTTGTTTGTTGGTTTGTGTTGTGTTTTGGTGTGTGTGTTTGGTTGGGGGTTTGGGTTGGTGGTTGTTTGTGGTGGTTTTGGTGTTGGTGTTTTTTTTGTGGGGTTGTTGTTGTTGGGGTTGGTGTGGGTGTTGGTGGTGGGGTTGGTGGTGGGTTTGTGGAGGGGGTTGGTGTGGGGATTGGGTGGGTGGGGTTGTTGGGTGGTTTGGTGGGTGGGGTTTTTGTGGGGGATTTGTGGTGGGGTTTGTTGGTGTGTTGGTGGTGGGGTTGGTGGTTTTTGTGGTGGTTTTTGGGTGGGGGTGGTGGGTGGGGGGGGGGGGGGGGTGGTGGGGGGTGGTGGGTTGGGGGGTGGGGGTGGGGTGTTTTGGTGTTGTTTGGTGGGGGGTGGGGGGGTTGGGGGGGGTGTGGGGGTTGGGGTGTTGTGTGGGTGGTGTGGGGTGGTGGTTGGGGGGGTTGGGGGTTGGGTGTTTGTGTGGTGTTTGTGTTGGTGGTGTTGGTTTGTTTTTTGGGGGTTTTGTGGGTGGGTTGGGTGGTTGGGGGTGGGGTGTGTTGTGGGTTTGGGGGGGGGTGGTTTTGGTTGTTGATTTGGGGTGGGTGGGGTGGTTGTGGGGGGGTTGGGTGGGGGGTGTTGGGGGGGTTGTTGTGTGTGTGTGTGGGGGGTGTGGGGTGGGGTTGTTTTTGGGGGGGTGTTTGGGGTGGGGGGGGGGTTGGGGGGGGTTGGTTGGTGTGGTTGTGTTGTTGTATGTGGGGTGGTGGTGTTGGGGGGTGGGGTGTTTTGGGTGGTGGGGGTTGGGTGGTGTGTTTTGTATGGGTGGTTGGGTGGTTGGTTTTGTTGAGGGGTTGTATGGGTGTTTGGGTTTTAGGTGGGTTTGGTGGTGTTGTATTTGGAATGTGGATGTGTGTTGGTTTTTGGTGTTGGTGTTTGGGGTTTGTGTGGGTTGGTTTAGTTTTTGAGGAATGGGGTGTGTTTGGGAATATTATTTGGAGTGTTTTGTTTGTGTGTATGAATGATGAAGGGGGAGGAAAAGGTTTAATGGATGGAGGGATGGATTAGGGGAAAAGGATATTATATGTTAGTGGTGTGTTGTGTGGGTGTGGTATGAAGGGGGATTTGTGGTTTATGTTTTGTTTTTTGGTTTGTGGATGTTTTGGGGTGTGGGGGGGGGGGGTTGGGTTGTTTATTATTGGTTTTGGTGGGTTGTTGGGGGGTGTGGGGTTGTTTGGGGAGTTGTTGGTTTGGGTGTGGGTTGGGGGGTATTTGGGGTGGTTGTTTGTTGGTTGGGGGGTTGGGGTGGGGTGGTTTTGGGGTTTGGGGTTGGGGGGGGGGTGTTTGGGTGGTGTGGTGTTTGGGGTTTGTGTGTGGGGGTTTTGGGGTGGGGGGTTGGTTTTTGGGGTTGGTTTGTTTTTGGTTGTGTGGGGTGGGGTTTTGGGGGGTGTGGGGTTTTGTGTTGATGTGTTTGTGAGGTTGTTTGGGGGTGGGGGGGTGGAGGTATTTGTGTGTTATTTGTATTTATTTTTGTTTGGTTGTGTGGGGTTGGGGTGGTGGGTGTTGGGTTTTGGGTAGTGTGGGTTTTGGGGTGGGTGTGTGTGGGGGGGTGGGTGTGGGGTGTTGGGTGTTGGGGTTGGGGTTTTGGGGGGTGTGGGGGTGGTGGTTTGTTTGGTGGTTTTGGGGGGTGTTTGGTGGGTGTGTGGTGGTTGGTGGGGGGGGGGTGTGGGGGGTGGTGGTGGGGTTGGTGTGGTGTTGGGGTGGTTGTGGTGGGTTGTGGTGGTGTGTTTTTTTTGTGGGGGTGTTGTGTTTGGGGTGTTGTGGTTGTGGGTTGTGGTGTGGTGGGGGGGGGTTTGTGGGTGGTGGGGTTTGTTGGGTGGGGGTGGTGTTGTTTGGTGGGGGGTGGTGGGGGTGGGGGGGTGTGTGTTGTGGTGGTGTGGGGGGGGGGGGGTGTGGGGGGGGGGTTGTGGGTGTTGTGGGTTTGGTGTTGGGGGGGGGTGGGGGGTGTTGTGTGGGTGTTTTGTTTTTGTTTGTTGGGTGGTGTGTGTGGTTGTTGTGTTGGGTTGGTGGTTTTGTTGGGGTTTGTTTGGTGTGTGTGGGGTGTTGTGGGGGTTGTTGGTTGGTTGGTGGTGTGTGTTTTGTGTGTTGGGGGTGGTTTGTGGTTTGGGTTGGGTTTGTGTGGTGGGGGGTGGGTTGTTTTTTTTGGTTATTTTTTGGGTTGGGTGTGTGTGTGGGGGTTTGGTGATGGTGGGGTATATTGTGTTTTTTGGGGTTGTGTTGATTGGGTGTTGATTAAGGGTTTGTGTTAGTATATTAGTTTGGTGGGGTTTGTGGGGTGTGTTGGGGAGGATTGAGGGTTTGAGAGTGATGTGGTGTGTTGGGGGGGGGGGGGGTATTGTGGGTTGGTGGTGGGTGTTGGTTGGGGTGGGTGGTGGGTGGGGTGTTGGTGTTGGGGGGGTGGTGGGGATGGGGGGGTTGGGTTTGGGGTGTGTTGTGGTGGGTGTGTAGTTGGGGGGGTTGGTGGTGGGTATGTTAGGGGGGGGTTGTTTGGGTGTGGTGTAGGTGGGGTGGTGGGGGGTTGTTGTGGTGGGGGTGGTTGTGGTTGGGTTTTGTGGTGGTGTGGGGGTTTTTTTTGGTTGTGGTGGGGGTGTTTGGGGGGGTTGGGTTGGTTTTTTTTTGGTTGGGGGGGGGGGGGGGGTGGGGGGTGGTTGTTTGGGGTTGTTGTGTTTGGGGTTTTTGGGGGGGGGTGGTTGTGGTGGTGGGGGGGGTGGGGTGGGGGTGTAGGTTTGGTGGGGTGGTTGGGTTGGGTGGGTTGTGTGGGTTGGGTGGTGGGTTTTGTGTTGTTGTGTGGTTTGTGGTGATTTTTTTTTTTTGTGGTGGTGGGTTGGGTGGGGGTGGGTGGTTGTGGGGTGGTTGTAGTAGGGGGGGGGGATTTGTTGTGGTGATGGTGGGGGGTGGTGGTGGGGGTTTGTGTGGGGGGGGGGGGGGGGGGGGGGGGTGGGGTTTAGTGGTGTTTGGTGTGTGAGGGGGGTGTTGGGGGGGGGGTGGGTGGTGTGTGTGTGGGGGTGGTGTGTTGTTGGGGTGGGGTGGGGTGTTTTGTGGGGTTTGTGGGGGGGGGGTGGGGGGGGGGGGGGGGGGGTTGGTGGGTGTTTGTGGGGGGGGGTGAGTTTGTTTTGGTGTTTTGTGTGTGTTGGTTTTGGGGGGTGTGTTTGGGGTTGGTTGGGTTTTAGGTGTATTTTTTATTGGTGGGGGGTGTTTGTTGTGGATGGTGTGTTGTGGTTTTGGGGTGGTGTGTTGGGTGTTTGGGTTAGAGTGGGGGGTTTGTTTTGTGTGGTAGGGTTTGTGTGGTTGTTTGGGTTGAGGGTTGGGGGTTGTGGGGTTGGTGGGGTTGGGTGTGGGGGTGGGGGTGGTGTTGGTGGTTTTGTTTTGTGTTTGTGTTTGGGTGTTGTGTTTTGTGGGGTTGGTTTTTTTTTGTGGGGGGATGTGGGGGGGGGGGTGGTGGTTTGGGGGGTTTGGGGGTGGGTGGTGTGGGGGTTGGGGTTTGTTGTGTGGTTGTGTGGGGGGGGTGGGGGTGGTTTGTGTGTTTGTTGGGTTGGTGGGGGTGGGGTGGTTGTGGTTGGTGGGGAGGTGGGGGGGATGGGGGGGTGAGGTAGTGGTTGGGATATGTGATTGATTTAGTTGGTGGGTGTGTGTGGTTGGAGTTTAGTTTTGGTTTGTTTGGAAGATGATAGGTAGTATGAAGATGAAGGAGTATGTAGATGGAAGGAATATAAGATGAAGTGAGTATGGATGAAGGGGGGAGTATGGAAATGATGGAGTATGGGAAGATTAATGAGTATAATATGAAGGAGTTATGAAGATGGAAGTGATATAAGATGAAGGTGAGTATAAGATGAAAGAGTATAAGAGTGAAGGAGTATAAGTATGGAAAGTAGTTTAAAAAAGATGAAGGTGATATAAGATGAAAGGGGGGGAGTTATAAGATGGAAGGGGGAGTATAAGATGGGAAAGGGAGTATTAAGATGAAGGGAGTTAAGATGAGGGTAAGATGAAGGTGAAGGGGGGGGTTGGGGGATGGAAAGGAGGTGGATGAAGAGGGATGTTGAATAGGAGGGGTTTGGGGTTATTAGAGAGTGTGGGGGTAGGTGTAATGTTTTTGGATGGAGAGGGGGGGAAATTATGTGTTGGGGAAGTTGAGTAATGGTTAATAAGGATGTATTGAAGAAGGAGTTGGATAGAATTTTGATATGATAGTATGTAAGATTGAGAGGTTGATTGATGGGGATATGTAATTGAAATTTTGTTTTAATTATTTTTTTGAGAGAGGATGAGTGTGTGGGTGTTTTGTGAGTGTGTGTGGGTGAAGAGAGAGTGATAGGAGAGAGAGGAAGTGTTATGGAGAGTATGGAGTAGAGTGTGGAGTTGAGTAGGAGAGTGTGGTGTGTGTGGTGTGAGAGTAGTGAGTGAGAGGAGTAAGGTATGTGTGTTGTGGATGAGAGTGGAGGATGGTGTGGTGTAGAGGTGTGTGTGGTGTGTAGTGTGGGTTGTGTGGGTGTAGTTGGTGATGAGTGAGATATGTGTGTAGTGGATTGTGATAGAGTGTTTGGAGTAGTGTAGTGTGTTGTGGATTGTGTGTGTGTGTGTGGTGTGTTGTGTGTGTGGTTGTGAGTGGTAGTGTTTGGTGTGTGTGTGGTGTGTGTGGTGTGTTTGTGTGTGTTGTTTGTGTGTGTGTGTTGTGTGGTTGTTTGTTTGATGTGGGTTGGGGTGTGGGGATGGTGTGTTTTGTGGGGTGGTGTATGGGTTGGTGGTGGGGTTGGTGTTGTTTTGGTTTGGTTTTTTGGTTGTGTGTGTTGGTGTTGTTGGGGGGTTTGGGTGGGGTGGGGTGGTTTGGGGGGTTTGGGTTGGTGGGGTTTGGGGTTGTTGGGTGTGGTGTTTGGGGGGGGGGGTTGGTGTGGGGGGTGTGGTTGGGGGAGTTGGGGTTTGTGAGGGGGGGTTGTGTTGGGGGTTTTGTAGGTTGGGGGGGTTTGGGGGGGGTTGGGGGGGGTGGGTTTTTGGGGGGTTGGGGGGGGGTTGTGGGTGTGTGGGGGGGGGTGTGGGTTATGTGTGTTGGTGTTTTTGTGTGGTTTGTTGTGTTTGTGTGTTAGTGTGTTGTTTGTTGTGTTTTGGTTTTTTAGGTTAGATTAGTGTTATAGGGGGGGGGGGGGTTTGGGATTGGGTATTTGGTTGGTGGGTTGAAATTGTTGTGGGGTGGGGGGGGTGGTAAGTGGGGGTTGTATTTTGAGGGTAGGTTGTTTGTTGTTTTAGTGGGTGTTGGGTGTGGGGGTGGGGGGGGGTTTGAGGGGGGTGGGAGGGGTGGTTGGTTGAATTTTGATTTGGGTTATGGTGGTGTTGTGTGGGGGGGTTGGTTGTGATATGTTTTTTTG
This sequence comes from Knipowitschia caucasica, assembly GCA_964034765.1. Taxonomy (NCBI): domain Eukaryota; kingdom Metazoa; phylum Chordata; class Actinopteri; order Gobiiformes; family Gobiidae; genus Knipowitschia; species Knipowitschia caucasica. The sequence goes on from OZ035826.1 coordinate 4,844,066, forward strand.
TAGTATTTGTTTGGTTTTTTATGGGATTTGTGGGGGGGGGGGTGGGTGGTGTAGATTTGGTTTTGAGGGAGGTTTGAGGGTGAGGTTGGTTTTTGGGGTTGTTGTTGTGTTATTGTTTTGGGTATTTTTTGGTGAATATGTTGGTGGGGTAGTTTTTTTTGTTTGTGATGGTGGTGGGGGGTGGTGTATGTTGGGTGGGTATTTAGGGGTTGTAGAGTAGGAAGAATAGAGATATGGGTTTGTGTTTGTTTTGGGGATGGGTTTGTGTTTGTTGGATGGGGTGGTGGGAGGGAGGGGTTAGGAATGTGTTTGGTGTGTTAGTAGGTTGGTTGGTAGAGGGTGGTATTGTATTGATTGGTGGTGTGGGTGGGTGGGGTTTGTGTTGGTTTTTGGGTGGTGTGGTTGGTGTGGGTGGTTTTTGGGTGGGGGGTTTGTTGTGTGTGGGGTGGTAGGGGTGGGGTGGGGTGGGTGGGGGGGGGGTGTGTGGGGTTTTTTTTTGAGGGTGGTGGTTGTGGGGGTTGTTTTGGGGGTGTTATTAGATTGGTTGGGGGGTTTGGGTGATATGTGGTGAAGTATAGTTAGATTGTATTTGTAGGGATTGGTTTTTTTATATAGGAATTTGAGGGATTATGGGGTTGGGTTTGTGGGTGTTGTGTTTGTGGGGGTAGTGGGGGGTTTGTTTTTTTTTTGGTTTGGGTTTTTGGTTGGTGTGGGGGGGTTGGTTGTTGGGTTGAGGGTGTTTATTAGGTATGGAGGATGGGGTTGTGTATGATTGTTGTTTTTTGTTGGGGTGGTTGTGTGGGTTGGTGATTTGGTGGTGGGGATTAGGTGGATAGGGATTTATGTAGATGGGGGATGGATGAGAGGTTGAAGAGGTGTTAATGGAATGGGGGTTAGGTGGGGGTATGTGGTTTTTTGGTGTGTTGTTTTTATGAGTGTTTTTTTTTGGAGGGGTGGGGTTGGTTTGTGGTGTAGTGTGTATTGGGGTGTTATGGTGTTTGGGTGTGGTAGTTGTGTATGGGGGTTTTGGTGTAGGGTGGGGGGGGGTGATTGTTTTTGATTTGTTTTGAGGGTGGTTGGATTTGGGTGGTGTTGTTTGGTGGTGGTGGGGGGGGTGGTGGGTTTGGTGGGGGTTGTGGTGGTGGTGTGTGTTTTATTTGATTGTATGTAAATAAGGAATGTTATTTAAAATGTAAGATTTTATTGTGGAGTTGGTTGAGGTTGTGTATGGGGGGGGGTTGTGATGGGTGGTTTGAGAATTTTTTAGGAGAGTGGGGTTTTGTAGAGGGGAGGTGGAAGAAAAAGGATTTAAGTTATTTTATTGTTTTAGTATGATGTATAGAGTAGGGTGTGGTTATTGTTGATATGTGTGGGGTGGAGTTGTTGGGGTTTGATTGTTGTGGGTTGTGGTGTTTTGTGTGTTTGGGGGGGGGAGGGGGTGGGGGGGGTGGTGGGGGTGGGTGGTTTGGTGTATGGGTTTAGGTTTTGGGTTGTGGGGTGTGGGTTTGTGGTTGGTTGTTGGTTTGTTGGGGGGGTGTTTTTGGGGGTGGTGGGGGGGGGGGGTTGTTGGGGTGAGTGGGTGTTGGGGGGTGGTGGTGGGTGTGGGGTGGTTATGTTATGGGTTTGAGTGTATTGTTATAATGAAGGAGGGGTTATTTTATGGTTTTTTTGTTTTTATTTTTTTATTTGTAGAATGGTTATGTTTTTTGTTGGGAGTTAATTGGGAGTGAAGTTTATTTGGGTTTTTGTGTGAGTTGTGGTTTTGGGTGATTGGTGGGTTTTGTGGGGGTGGTTGTTGTGAGGAAGAGAATGGTATGGTTTGATTAGAGTTTGGGTTTTTGTTTGTTGTGTTGAAGTTGTTAGTGGGTGATGGGTGTTTGTTTTGTATTGTTGTTTAAGTGAATTGTATGTGTAAGGGGTGGGTGGGGTGGTGTGGTGGGGGGGGGGTTATGTTTTTTTGGGGGGGGTGGGGTGGTTGTTTTGTTTGTTGTATTATGGTGTAGGGTGGGTATGGTTTTTTTATGTGTAAGGTTATTGTTTTTTGGTGATGGAAATGGAGGTTGGTATTGGTAGGTTTATTAAGAGGGTTTGATAGTGGGGGGATGTGGGGGGTGGGTGTGTTGGGAGGGTTTAAAGGAGATGTGTGTTTTGGTGGGTTTGGGGTTGTAGGTTGTTGTTGTTTGTTATGTGGTATGTGTTTGTTGTTGTTGATGTTATGTTTGTGGTGTAGTTTTGGTATGGTTGTTTGGTGTGGGTGGGTGGGTTGGTTGTATTTTGTGGGGAGGTGTTTGGTTGGTGGTGGGGGGGGGTTGGGGGGTTGGGGGGGAGGGGTTGGGGGGGGATTGGTGGGGGATTTGGGGTGGGGGGTGGTGGTGTGTTTGGGTGTGTTTAGGTTTGTTTGTTTGTGGTTGTTGTGTAGGTGGGGTGGGGGGGTGGGTGGTGTGGGGGTGGGGGGGTGTTGTGGGTGTGTGGTTTTGTTTTGGTGTGGTGAGTTTGTTTTGGGGTTTTGTGTGGTGGTGATGGTTAGGATATTTTTTTTGGGGTTAGGGGGTTTTAAAGGGTTTGAGGAGATTTTTTGGGGTGGTGGGTTGTTGTTTTTTGTTATGTTTGGATAGAGATAAATTTTATTTGTTTTTGGATGAGGGTGGGTGTGTGTAAGGGTGTATTATTTGTATGTTTTTAGTATTTGGTTGTTGATGGGATGTTTTTGTTTTTAGGTTTGATGAGTTTATTGAGGTGTTGGGTTTGTGGATGGTGTAGGGGGTTGGGGTGGGTTGGGTGTTTGGTTGTTTGGGATTTTAGGTTTGGGTTTGAGTGTGGGTGTGTGTTGGGGGTTGTGGGGGGGGGAGGGTGTATGTGGTTGTTGGAGTGGTTTTGTGGTAGTGGTGTTGGTGTGTTGTGGTTTTGTGGGTTTGTGTTGGGGGGTAGGTTGTGGGGGTTGGGGGTTGGGGGTGTAGTGGATGGGGGTGTATTGTTGTTGTGGGTGGTTTGTTTTTGGGGTTGGGGGTGGGGTTGGTTGTTGGGGGTGTTTGGGGGTATGGGTGGTATTTTGGGTTGGGGGGTGGGTGTTTGGTGTGTTTGGGGGTTGGGGGTTTGTTGGGTTGGGGGTAGGGGTGGGTAGTGTGGTGGGGGGTTTTGTGTATGGGGTGTTTGTGTGTGTTGGGTGGTTGGTTGGTGTTGTGTGGGTGGTGTGTGGGTTTGTTTTTGTGTGTTTTTGGATGATGGGGGGTTTGGTTTTTTGTTGGTGTTTGGGGTTGGGTTTGAGTGTGGGTTTTGGTGTGTGGGTGTGTTTTGGGGTGATGATTGTGGTTGGAGGGGTGTTTTGGTTGGAGTGGGGGGGGGTTTTGTGGGGTGGGTTTGGTGTGGGGTGGGGTGGGGGGGTGTGGGAGTTTGGGTGGGTTGGTAGGGGTGTGGGGTGTTTGTGTTGGTTGGAGTTTGTGTGGGTGGGTTTTGTTGGGGGTGGTGTTTATTGGTGGGTTTTGTTTAGGTGTTTGAAGTAGGGGTAATTTTGGTGTGTTTGTTGGTTTGTTTTGTGGTGGGTTTTGTTGGGGGGTGGGTTTGGTGTTGGGGTTGTGGTTGTTTGGTGTGGGTTTTGGTGTGTGGGTTTGGTGGTGGGGTTTGTGGGTGGGGTTGGTGGTGGTTTGTGGTGGGGTTTGTGTGGGGTTTGGTGTTGGTTTTTGGTGGTGAGGGGGTTTGGTGGGTGGGGTTGGTGTGTTTGTGTTGTGGGGTTTGGTGTGGGGGGTGGGTGGGGGGGGGGGGGGGGTGTGGGGTGTTGGGGTGGGGGTGGGGTGGGGTTTGTTTTGGGGTGGTTGGGGGGGGTGGGTGGGTGGTGGGGGGGTGTGGGGGTTGGGTGTGTGTTGGTGGGTGGTGGGGTGTGGTGGGGGGGGGTGTGGGGGTTGTGTGTGTGTGGGGGGGTTGTGTTGTTGTTGGGGTTGATTTGTTTTTTGGGTTGGGGGGGGTTTGGTGTTGGGGTGGTTGGGTTGTTGGTTGGGGGGGGTGGTTTGGTTGTTGGTTGTGGTGGTGGGTGGTTGTGGGGGGGGTTGGGGTGGGGTTGTGGGGGGGGGTTTGTGGTGTGGTGGGGGGTTGTGGGGTGGGGGGTAGTTTTTGGGGGGGGGGGGGGGGTGTGTTGGGGTTTGGGGGGGGGTTTTGGGGGGGTTGGTTGGTGTGTTGGGGGGGGGGTGGTGTGGGTTGGGTGGGGGGTGGGGGGGGGGGGTGTTGGGGGGTGTGGTGTTGGGGGGGTTGTGGTTGGGGGGGTTTTGGGGGGGTGGGTTGTGGGTGTTGGGTGTGGTGGAGTTGTGTTGGGGGTTGTGTGGGTTGGTGTGGGTTGTGTTTGGTGGAGGTGGTTTGGGGTGTTGTGTGAGTTGGGTTGTGTGTGGTTTGGGTGTTGGGTTGTGTGGTGTGGGTTGGTGGGTTTTTGTTTGTGGGTGGGGTGTGTGGTGTTTGTGTTTTGTTTGTTGGGGGTGGTTTGGTGTTTGGGGTGGTGTGGTGTTGTTTTTGGTTATGTGTTGTTAGGTGTGGGGGTGTTGGGGTGGGGAGGGGTTGTGGTGGGGTTTTTGGGTTGGGTTTGTTGGTGTGTGTTTGGGTGGGTGGGGGGGGGGGGGTGGTTGTTTTGTTTTGGATTTGGTGGGGGGGGTGGGGGGGGGGGGGGTGTGGGGGGGGTGGGGGGGTGGTGTGGTGGGTTGGGTGGGTGTTTTGGGGTGGGTGGTTTGGTTGGTTTGTGGGGTGGGGGTTGGGGTGTGGTTTTGGGGTTGTGGTGGGGTGGGGGGGTTTTGGGGGGGTTTGTTTTGGGGTGTTGTGTGGGGGGTGTGGGTGGGGTTTGGGGTTGGGGTGGGTGTTTTGTTGTGGTTGGGGTGGGGGGGTTGGTGGGGGGGTTGGGGGGTGTGGGGGGTTTGTTGGGGGTTGGTGTGGTTGTGTGGTGTGGTGTGGGGTGGTTGATTGATTGGTGTTTGTTTTTTTTTGTTGGGTGGGTTGTGTGGGGTGTGTGGTGGTGTGTGGGTGTTGGGGTTTGTGTTTGTGTGGGTTAGGGTGGTGTGGGGTGGGGGTGGGGTGGTTGGATGGTTGGGTGTGGGGTTGGGTGGTGGGGGGTGTGGTTGGTTTTGGAGTTGTGGGGGGGTTGTTTTGGTGGGTGGGTGGGGGGTTGTGGGGGGGGATGGGGGTGGGTGGTGGTTGTGTGGTTGGTGTGGGTGAGTGTGTGGGTTGTGGTGTGTTGTTTGTTGTGGGGGGGGGGAGTGGGTGATTGGGGTGTGTGAGTTGTGTGTGTGGTTGGTGTTGGGTGGGGTGGGGGTTTGGTGGGGTGTTGTGTGGGGGTGGGTGGGTGGTGTGGGGGTGGTGGTTGTGGTTGGGGTGGGGGTTGTGGTTTGGTTTGGGTGGGGTTTGGGGGGTGGGGTGGGTGTTGTGGTAGGTTGTTGTTGGGGGTGTAGGGGTGGTTGGGGTAGGGGTGTGGATAGGGTGTAGATATTTGGGGGGTGGTATGTTGTGGTGGGGGGGGGTTGGTGGGGTTTATATTTGATGTGTGTATGTTTGGGACAATGGTAGATATGTGGTAGGGATGGTGTGGTTTTGGTGATTGGTGGGGATCTGTAGTTATATGGTGTAGGTGTTGGGGTGTTTTGGTAGTTGTGTGGTGTGTTGGGTGGTGGTGTTGTTTGTTGTGGGGAGTTTGGTGGGGGTGGGGGTGTTGGGTGTTGGGGGGGGGATTGTTGGGTGGGGGGGGTTTGTTTTTTGGGTGTGTTTTGTGGGGGGGTGTGGTGGGGTGTTGGGGTGGGTGGTTGTTGGTGGGGTGGGGGGGGTGTGGTGTTTGTTTTGTTTGTTTTGGTTTGTTGTGTGGGGGTTTGGGTTGGTGGTGTGTAAGAGGTTGTGTGGTGGTGTGTTGGGGGGGGGGGGGGTTTTGGGGGTGGTGGGTTGTTGGTTTTGGTGTGTAGGTTTGGTTTGGGGGGGGGTGTGGTGGGGTTTGGGGTTTTTGGGGGTGGTGTTAGTTGTGGGGTTGTTGTTTGGGTTGGGTGGTGGGGTTGTGTTGGGTGGTGGGTTTGGTGGTGTGTGTGGTGGTGGGGGGTGGTGGGGGTTTTGTGGTTGTTGGGTGGGTGTGGTGGGGGGTTGTGGGTGTGGTGGGGTTTGTGTGGTTTGGGGTTGTGGGGGGGGGTTGGTGGGGGGTGTTTTTTGTGGGGTGGGGGGGGGGGGGGGGGGGGGGGTGTTGGTGGGGGGTGGGTTGTGTTGGGTTTGTGGGGGGGTTGGGTGTGGGGGGGGGGGGGGTGGGGGGTTGGGGTGTGGGGGTGGTTGGGTGGTTGTTGTGGGTGGGTGGGTGGGTGGTGGGTGGTTGGTGTGGTTTGTGTGGGGTGGGGGTTTGTTATTTTGTTTGTGGGGGGGTTGGTGGGTGGGGGGGGTGTGTGGGGGGGGGGAGTGTGTGGGGTTTGTGGTGTGGGGTGGGGGTGTGGGGGTGGTTGGGTGTGGGGGGGGGGGGGGGGGGGGGGGGTGGGGTAGTTGGTGTGGGTGGTTGGGTGTGTGGTTGGGGGGGGGTGGGGGGGGGGTGGGGGGTTGTGTTTGTGGGGTTGGGGGGTTGTTGGGGTGGGGGGTGGGGGGTGGGTGTTTGTGGTGTTGGGGGGGGTTGGGGGGGGGGGGGGGGTGTGTGTGGGTGGGTGGGGGTGTTGTGTTTTGGGTGTTTAGTGTGTGGGTGTGGGGGGTGTGTTTGGTTGGGGTTTGGGTTTTTTTGTGTGTTGGGGGGGTTGTGTTTTTTTTTTGTTGGGTGGGGGGTTTGGTTGTGGTTTGTTTTTGTTTGGGGGGTTGGTTGGGTTTGTGGTGGGTGTTTTGGTGTGTGGGTTTGGTGGTGGGGTTTGTGGGGGGTGGTGTGTGTGGTGGGTGGGGTGTTTGTGGTTGTTTATGTTTTGGGGTGTGGTTTTTGTGTTTTGGTGGGGGGTGTGTGTTTGTTATTTGGGTGTGGTTGGGGGGGGTGGTGGGGGGGGGGGGTTGGGGGGGGTTGGGGGGTGGGGGGTGGGGGTGGGGGTTGGTTGGGGTGTTGTTGGGTTGTTGGGGTGTGTGGGGGGGTGATGGGATGTTGGGTGGGGGGGGGGTGTGGTTGGGGGGTGGTTGGGGGGGTGGTTGTGGTGTGTGGGTGGATGGGGGGGTTGTGTTGTTTGGTTGGTGGTTGTGTTGTGGGTTATGTTTGAGTTTGTGTGGTTGGTGTTGTTGTGGTTGGGTGGTGTTGTAGAAAGTGGTTGTTGTTGTTGTGTTGTGTTGTTGTTTGTTTTGTTGGGTGGTGGTGTGGTTGTGTTTTTTGGGTTGGTGTTTTAGTTGTTGGTGGATTTGTGGTGGGTGGTGTTGTTAGTAGTGTGGTGTAGTTGTTGGGTGGTGGTTTGGTAGTGGTTTTGTGGTTGGTGTGTGGATTGGTTGTGGTTTTGATGGGGTAGTGTGGTATTAGTGTTAGGTGTTTTATGTTATGGTAGGTGGATAAGTTGTTGGTGTTTAAGAGGATTGTGATTTTTGTGGGTATAGTTGTTAGTGTTGGGGGGGGGGTGGGTTGGTTTGGGGGGGTGGGGGTGGTGTGGAGGGGGTTTGGTGGGGTGGGGTGTGTGTTGTGGGGGGGGGTGGGGTGGGTGGTGGGGTGGGTTTGGGGGTTTTAGGTTGTGTTGGGTTGGGTGTTTGGGGGTAATGGAGGGAGGTTTATTAGTAGTTGGGTTGTTGTGTTGGGTGGTGTTGTGTGTTGGTTGAGTTTGTTTGGTTTGTTGTTGGGGGTAGGGTGGGTTTTTTTTGTTTTTGGGGTGTGGAGAGTGTGAGGGTGTGTGGTAGTGTGTGTGTGTGTGTGTGATTGGGTATGGGTGTGTTTGGAAGTGTGTGTGTGTGTGGTGTGTGTGTGGTGTTGTGGTGAGTGTGTGGTGTGTGTGTGTTTGTTGGGTGTGTGTGTGTGGGTGTGGTATGTGTGGTTGTGTTTGGTGTGGTTTGTTGTTGTGTGTGTGTGGTTGTGTGTGGTTTGAGGTTGTGTGTGTGTGTGTGTGGTGTTGTTGGTGTTTTGTGGAGTGTGTGGTGTGTGGGTGTGTGTTGGTGTGTGTGGGTGTGTGTGGTTGTGAGGTGTGTGTGGGTGTGTGTGTGTGTTGTGGTGTTGTTGTTGTGTGATGGTGTGTGTGGTTGGTGTGTGTGTGTGGTTGTGTGGTTTGGTTGGGTGTTGTTGTTTGTGGTTGTGGATGGTGGGGGGGGTGTGTGGGTAGTGTGGGTTTTGGTGGGGGGGGGGGGTAGGGGTTGTTAGGGGATTTGTTTGTTTTTGGGTTTGGGTTGGGGTGTTGGGGGGTTTTGGTTGGTGGGGGTTTGGGTGGGGTGGGTGTGGGTGGGGTTGGGTGGTTGGTTGGGGGGTTGGGGGGGGGGGAGGTGGAGGGGGTGGTGTGTGGGGTGGGTGGTTTGTGTGGGGTGGTGTGGTGTTGGGGGTTGTTTGGGTGGGGGGAGTGGGTGGTGGGGGGTGGGGTTTGTGGGGGGTTGGGGGGGGTTGTGGGGGGGGTGTGGGGGGTGTGTGGGTTGGTGTGTTTAGTGGTGTGTGTTTGTTGTGTTAGTGTTAGTATTAGTTTATATATTATAAGTATTAATATATATATGATATATATATATATATGATAGATATGATATTTGTTTAGGGGGGTGTGAAAGGATATAGGGTATATGATTGTAATGTTGTTATGTTAGGGGGGTAGTTGGTTGGGTTGGTATTGATGATTGGGGGTATTGGTATTTGTGGGGTTGTTGGGGTGGGGTGTGGGGGGGGTATGGGTGGTTGGGGTGGGGTTGGTTTGGGGTGTTGATTTGGTTTGGGTGGTGGGGATTGAGTGGTGATGGTGATATAATAATAAGAAGAATGAAATGTTAGGAAATGATGGGAATGAGGTGTTTGGGGGATGGAGGAGAATATTAAGGAATAAATTGGATGGTAATGGGGGGAGAGTTAGGGGAGTTTGTGTTTTTTTGTGGTATTGTGTATAGAAATGGGTGGGGGATTAATTATAAAGGTTGAAAAATAAGGTATAGGTTATTTTATTGAATAGGAATGGGATTGTTGGTTGGGGGTGGAGAATTGGGTTGGTGGGGTGGTTAAAGGGGGTGGGTAGAGTAGTAAATGGTATATGGTTTTTTTTTGTATTGAAAGGTGTTTTTTTATGTTTGTGGGTTGTTGTGAGATTTGGTAAGGTAGAATTTTGGGGTGTGGGGTGTGTAGTGGGGGGGATTGTGGGTGTATTGTTTGTTGTTTTTTGGAGTGGGGTTTTGTTGGGTTTTGTGTGATGGTGGGTGGATTGGTGAGGGGGATGGATATTTGGGGGGGGGGGTGGGGTTGGGTTGTGTGGGTGTGGGTGGGGGGGGGTGTTGGGTTGGGTGGGGTGGGTGGGGGGGGGGGTGGTGTTGTGTTTGTTTTGGTGTGGTAGTGTGGTGGTTTTGGGGGGTGGTTTTTGTTGGGTGGGGGGGTGGTGTTATTATGAGGGGGGAGTAGAATAGATGTTTGTTGGTTTGTATGGAGTTGTTGGATTTGAGGATTTAGTGGGGTTTGGGGGGGTTGTGTGGTTGGGGTGTTTGTGATGGGGTGTGGGGTTTGATTGGTTGGATGGTGGTTTTGTGGAGGATGGGGGTTTTGGGTGGTTGTGGTGTTTGTGTTGGTTTGTGTGGGGGGGGTGGTTGTGTTGGGTTTATTGGTGTTGGGGGGTTGTGTGGGGTGGTGTTTGGGGGGGGGTTTGGGTGGTGTTTGGTAGTTGGGGGTTGTGGTGTGGGTGTTTGTGGGGTTGTGGGTTGGGTTTGTGGGTGTGGGTGTGTTGTTTTTTTGTTGAGGGTGTTTGGGTTTTGGGTGGTGGGGTGGGTGTGTGGTGTTTTGGTTTGGGGGGTGTGTGGGTGGTTGGTTGGGTGGTGTGATGTGGGGGGGGGGGTTTTTGGGTGGTGGGGGGGGTGTTGTTGGGTTTTTTTGTGGTAGGTTGTGTGTGTGTTGGGGTGTGTTGTGTTGTTGTTGTGGTGGGGTGGGGGGGGTTGGGGTGGGTGTGGTTGTGGTGGGGGGTGGTGTTGTGTGGGGTGTTTGTTGGTTGGTTTGTTTGTGTTTGGGTTGTGGGGTTGGGGGTGGTGGGTTGTTTTGTGTGTTGGGGTGGTGGGGGGGGGTTTGTTGTGGTGATGTGGGGGGTGTGGGTGTGGGTGGTGTGTATGTGGTTTGTTTGTTGGGTGAGTGTTGTTGTGTTTTGTGGTTGGTTTTGGTTTGTTTGGGGGGGGGTGTGGGGGGGAGGGTTTGGGGGGGTTGGTGTGGGTGGGGGTGGGTGTGGGGGTGTGGGGTTGGGGGGTGGGTGGGGGGGGTTGTTGGTTTTTTGGTGTTGGGGTGGGGTTGGAGGAGTTGGTTTTGGGTAATTGGTTGGGGTTGTAGGGTGTGGGGGGTGGATTGGGGGGGGTGGGGGGGGTTGTGGGGGTGTTGTGGGGGGTGGGGTGTTGTGTGTTGGTTTGTGGTTGTTTTTGTTGGGGGGGTTTATTTTTTTGTTTGTGGTGGGTGGTGTTTGGTTTGGGTTGGGTTGGGTGGATTGTTTGTGATTTGTTGATGTTTGTGGGTGTTGTTGGTGTGGGTGTATGGTGTGTGGGGTGGTGGGTGGGGTGGGTGGTAGTTGGGTTGTGTTTGGATGTTGTTGTGTTGGTGGTTGGTGTTATTGTGTGGTATTAAGGTGTTGGGGGTGGTTGTTGTTGGTTGGTTGTGGGGGGTTGTTTTGTGTTGTGGGTTTGGTGGGTGTGGGGTGGGGGGGTTGGGGTGGGGGGGTTTTGGTTATTTGGGTGGGGGGGGGTATGGGAGGGGTGGTGGGTTGTGTTTGTGTTTTGGGGTTTGGATGTGTTGTTTAGTGTTTGGGTGATGTTGTTTTGGTGTGGTTTGGTGGGTGGTTTGTGTTGTTGTGTGGGTATTTTTGGGGGGTGTGGGTTGGGGGGGTTGTTAGATAGGGTTTTTGGGGTGTGTGGGTTGGTGGGTTGGGTGTGGTGGGTGTGGGGGTTTTGGTGTGTGTTTGTTTTGTTTTGGTTGTTGTGGTGGTTGTGATTGGGTTGTTGTTTGTGGGGTGGGGGTGGGTGGGTGGGTGTGTTGGGTGTGGTGGGGTGGGGGGGGGGGTGGGGTGGGGGGGGGTGGGGGTGGGGGGGGTGGGGGTTTTGGTGGTGGGGGGTGGTTGTTTGGGTGTTTTGGGGGGTGGGGTGGGTTTGTGGGTGGGGGTGTTGGTGGGGTTGGGGGGGTGGGGGGTGTGTTTGGGGGTGGGGGGGTTTGTGGGGTGGTGTGGGGGTGGTTGGTGGGTTTGTTTGGGGGGGGGGGGGGGGGGTTTTTGTGGTTGGGTTTTGGGGGTGTGGTGGTTGGGGTTTTTTTTGTGGGGGGAGTGGGGTGGTGTTTGGTTTTGTTGAGTGGGGGTGGGGGGGTGGTGTGGGGTTTTTTTTTGTTGGGTTGTGTGTTTTGGGTTGGGGTTGGTTGGTGGGGGGGGTGGTATGGGGGGTTGGTTGTGGTTGGATGTTTGGGTTGTGGATTATTTGTTGTTGTTGTTGGTTTTAATTTGTTGGTGATTTTGTGGTGTGTGTGTGGGGTGGGTGATTGTGGGTTGGGGGGGGTTGTTGTGATTGGGGTGGTTGGGGTTTTATTTGTGAGGTTTTTTGTTGGGTTTTGGGGGGGGGGGGTGGGGGGAGGGGTGTTGGGTGTAGGGGTATGGGTGGGTGGGGTGTTGGGGGTTTTGGTATTTGTGTGTTTTGTGTTTGTGGGGTTGTTGGGTGTTGGTGTGATGAGGGTTGTTTGGTGGGTGGTTGGGGTTGGTGGTGTGGGTTTTTGGGTTGTTTGGGTGGTGGTTATGGTGTTAGGGGGTTTGGGGGGTTTGGGGTTTTGTTGGTTTTGTTGTGTTATTTGGGGGTGGGGGGTTGGGGGGTTTTTTTGTTTGGGTGGTTGGGGTTTGTGGGTGTAGGGGTTTGGGGTGGGGTGGGGGATGTTGTTTGGGGTGGTTGGGTTGTGTGGGTTGTTTTTGGGGGTTGGGGGGTTGTGGGTTTTGGGGGGTTGTGTGGTTTGTGGGTGGGGTTGTGGTATGGTGTGTGTGGTGGTTTTTGGTTTGGTTGGTTGTGTTGTGGTGGTTTTGGGTTGGTGAGTGTGGTGGGATTTTGGTTGGTGGGGGTTTTTTTTGTGTGTTGTTGTTGGGTGGTGTGTGTGGTTGGGTGGGGGGTGGGGGGGGTTTGTGGTGGTGTGGTGTGGTGTTGGGGTGGTGGGGGTGTGGTGGGGGGTGTGTGGTATGGGTGGGGGGGGGTGTGTGGTTGGTGTTTTGTGTGGGGTTTGTGGTGGTTTGGTGGTGGTTTGTTGGTGGGTTTGTGGTGGGGTTGTTGGTGGGTTTGGTGTGGGGGTTTTGGTGGTGTGTTTGTGTGGGTTGGGTGGTGGTTGGTGGTGGGTTTGGTGGTGGGTTTTGTGGTGGGTTTGGTTGGTTGTGGTGGGTTGGTGGTGGGGTTTTGTGGGTGGGGTTGGTGTGGTTTGTGGTGGTTTGGTGGTGGTTTGGTGGTGGGTTGGGGGGGTGTGTTGTTGGGTGGTTTGTGGTGGGGGGGGTGGGGGGGGTGGGGGGGGGTGGTGGGGGGTGGTGGGGTGGGGGTGGGGGGTGGGTGTTTGGGGTGTTGGGGTGGGGGGTGGGGGGGGGTTGGTGGGGGGGTGTGGGGTTGGGTGGGTTGTGGGGGGGGTGGGGTGGTGGTGTGGGGGGTGTGTGGGGGGTGGGGTTGTTGGGGGGTTGTTTTGGTGTTGGGTTGTTTTTTGGGTTTGGGGTGGGGGTTGTGGGTGGGGGGGGGGGGTGGGGGTGGTTTGTGGTTGGGGGGGGGGTGGGTTTTGGGTGTTGTTGTGGGTTGTGGGGTGTTGGTTGGGGGTTGGGTGGGGTTGTGGGGGGGGTGTTGGTGGGAGTGGTGGGGGTGTGGGGGGTGGGGGTTGGTTTTGGGGGGGGGTTTGTGGGGGGGGTTTGGGGGGGGGTTGGGGTGGTTTGGTTGGGGTTTTTGGGGGGAGGGGGGGGGGGGGGGGGTGTTTGGGGGTGGGTGTGTGGGGGGGTTTGGGTTGGGGTGGTTGGGTGGGGGGGTGGGGGGTGGGGTGTGGGGTGGGTGTGGTGGTTGGGGTTGGTGGGTTGTGGGTGGGGGTGGGTTGTGTGGGGTGTGTGTGGGTGTGGGGTTTGGTGGGTGGTTGGGGTGTGTTAGGGTTGGTTATAAGGGTTTGTGGTTGATGGGGAGTGTTTTGGATTGTTTTATTGGTTTTGTGGGGTGTGGTATTGAATGTTGTGTATGGTAGGATTAGGTTGTTATGGGTGGGAGGGAGGATGGGAGGAGAAATGGATATTATATTAAAGGTGTGTTGTGTTGTTGGTATTGAAGGAGTTGGGGTTGAGAAATAGGGTTGGAGTATATGGGATAGGAATTTATGTTTGTGTGTTTTGGGGGTGGGGGGGGATTGGGATTAGATTGTTATTGAGTTGTTGGTTGGGGGGGGGGGGGGTTTGGGGGGGTTGAGTATTTTTGGATGTTGTGGGAGGATGGTGGGGGGGGGGAGAATTTGGGTTGGTTGGTATTGAGAGTTTGGTGGTTGTTGTGGGGGGGGGTGTGGTTTTGGGGGGGGGTTGTGGGGAGTGGGTGGGGGGGTTTAGGGGGGTTTGTGTTGTTTGTGTTGTGTGGGTGGATGTGGTGGGGGTGTTTTTGGTTTGGGTTTTGGGTTTGAATGGGTTGTTTTGGTGGGAGGGGGGTGGGTTTGGGGGATGGTTGTGGGTTTTTTTGGGTATTTGATGTTAGGGGTTTAGTGGTGTGTTTGGGGTTTGGGTGTTTTTGTGGTTGGGTTGTAGGTAATTTGGGGGATAAATTTGGGATGAATGTAGTTTTTTTTGTTATGTGAGTATTGGGTGAATTGTGATTAGTGTGGTTGTTGGTTGGGTTTGGGGGGGGGAGGGTGGTAGGGGGGGGGTAGGGGTTGATGTTTGGTGAGGGGTTGGTTGTTGGGGGGGGGGGGGGGGGGGGGTATGGTGGTATGTAGTTGGTTTTTTTGGGGGGGGTGTATTGTGGTGGTGTAGGTGGTATTTGGGGGGGTGGTGTGTGGTGAGGGTGGTGGTTTTGTGGTTGGGGTTGGGGTGGTTTGTGGGGGTTGGTTGGTTGGTTGTGTTTGTGTGGGGTTTGGGTGTTTGGGGTGTGTTTGTGGTTGGTGTGTGGTGTGTTGGGGGGGGGTGGGGGGGGTTTTGTGGGGGGGGTTGGGTGGTTGTTGGTTGGGTGGGGGTGGTGGGTTTGGTGTTGGGGGGGGTGGGGGGTGGGGGGGGGTTGTGTTTTGTTTTTTTATTGTGTGTTTTTTGTGGTTGGTGTTGGGTATTTGGGTTTTAGGATGTTGGGGTTGTGGGGTTGTTGGGTGGGGGGGTGTGTTGTGGTGTGATGTAATAGGATTTGATTAATTTTAAAGAAGGATGAAAGTAATTTAGGGATGAGATTTATTGGGTGTTTAGGGTGGATTTGATGAATTGTGAAATGTTATAGAGTGTAGGGGATTGTTAGTATAGGTGGTTGAAGGAATGATTATTAATTGATGAGGATAGAATTTGAGGGGAAGGTTGGGTTTGGATTTTGTGTAAGGGGAGATGGGGAATGTTTTTTGAGGGGGTTTGGGGGAATATTGAATAGGTGTAAATAATTTATGGTTGTTGGAGAAGGATTGTTTTAATTTGATTTATGGGGGAATATTGGATTTTAGTTGGGGGGGTTTTATATAGAGATGTTAAAGGTTAATAAGGTAAAAAATTAGATAGGGTGGTGAGGGATGGGGATGATTGTGTGATGGTTGTGGTGTGGTGTGGTGGTGGTGTTGGGGGGGGGTGTGGGGGGTTTTGGGGGTGGGATGGAGTGGTGTGTTGGGGTTTGTGTTAGTTTTGTTTGGTTGGGGGTGTTTTTGGGGGGGGATGTGGTTTGGGGGTGTGTTGTTGTTGTGTGTTGTTGGGTTGGTGGTGGGTGTGTGGTTGGGGGTGGTTTTGGGGTGTGTGGGGTGGTGGGGGGGGTGGTGGTGGTTATTGTTGATGTTGGGGTGTTGATTTGTTGGGTGGTAGGTTGGGTGAGTGTGTGTTTTTTTGGTGTTGGGGGGGGTGTTAGGTTGTGTGTATTTTGTGGATTGTAGTAAATAGGGGTTGGGGGGTGGGGGGGTTGTGGTGGTGTTGTGAATTTGTTGGGATGGTTTTGTGTTGGGGGAAATTGGGGGGGGTTGTGATTTTTGGGGTTTGGGGTGTGTGGGTGGGGGGTTGTAAGTTTGGATTTGGTTGTTGTTGGGTATGTGGATAGGGGGGGGGGGGGTATGTGGAGTGGGGTGGTGTGTGAGAGTGGGTGGGATAGTGGTAGGGGATAATAATTATTTTTTGGGTTTTTGTTGTGGGGTGTGTGTTGTGTGGTGGGGATGAGAGTGGGGGTTGGGAGTATTTGTGTTTGTGTTGGTGGTGTGGGGGTGGTTTGTGTTGTGGTGGGGGGGGTTGTTGGTGGGGTTGTGTGTTTAGTGGGGTTTTTTGGAGGGTGTGGTGGGGTGTTGGGGGGGTGGGTTGTTGAGTGTGGGTGTGGTTTTTGTGGGTTGGGTTGGGGTGGGTTTTTGTGTGTTGTGGGGGGGGGGGGGGGTGGGGGGGGGTGGGGGTTAAGTTTATATGTAGTGGTGTTGTTGGTGGTTTGGTTGTTATGGTAGTGTTTGAATTTTTTTTGGAGAGTAGTATTGAATTTTGTAATGGTGGAATAGAATTATTGTTTTGGGTTTTTAAATGAGGGTTGTAGATTGGGGGGTTGATTGGTGGTTTTTTGGGTGTATGGTGTTTGATTATTTTGTTTTTTGGTAATTTTTGTTATGGGGGATATATGGGTTTAGTAGGGATTTTGTTGTTTTATGATGGGGTTTGGTGTGGGGGGGGTTAGGGAGTTTAGTTAGAGGTGTTATTTTAATGGTGTTTGGTTTTGTGGTATGGAGGGGTGGTAATGTTTTGTGGGGTATTTGGGTGGTTGATGTGGTGGGGTGGGGTGGGGGGGTGTGGGTGGGGGGTGGGGGGTGGGGGTTGGGTGGGTGGGTTTTTGTGGTTGGGGGTGGGTGGTGGGTGGGTGGGTGTGTGGGGTGGGGGGTGGGTGTGGTGGGGGGGGGTTGTTGGGTGTGGGGTGGTTTGTTTTGTTGTGGTGTGATGGTGTTTGTTGTTGTGTGGTTGTGTTTGGTGTTTTTTGTGGATGTGTAGTGTTGTTGTGGTGGTATGTTGGGTGGTGGTGTGGTTGGTGGTTTTGAGTTGGGGGTGTTTGTGTGGTATGTTTGTATTTTGGGGAGGTTTTGTTGTTGGGTGGGGTGTAGTGGAAGGGATATAAATGGATGGTGTGTAGATGTTGATGGGTGAGTATGAAGAGGATAAGGGAAGTATATGTTGGAAAGGTGGCGTTTGTAGATAGTATGTTATATGATGGAATTTGTATGTTTATGAATGGAGTTATTAAGTTGAAGGGGGAATATGGGTTTATGTATGTTTGGTGTTTAAGATGTGGTGGTTATAAGATGAGGGTTGTTGATGGGGAAGGGGGGTTGGGTGGGTTTGGGGGTGGGGGTGGTGTGGTTGTGTTTTTGGTGGGGTGTGTGGTGTTTAGGAGAGATGTGGGGGGTTAGGTGTTTGTTTGTTTGGATGGGAGAGGGGGGGTTATATGATTGTTGTGGAAGTTGATTTATAGGGGATGTGGAGGTGTATGTGTAAGGTATGGATTGTTGAGGGAATGTTGTTAGTTTTGATTTGTTTTTTGGTGTTGTGTTTGAGTGAGTGGTTGTGTGGTTGTGGTTTTGGGTGTGGTGTGTAGAGGGAGAGATGAGATAGGAGAGAGAGGAGAGAGAGAGAGAGAGAGAGGGGGAGTTATGTTGAGTAGGGAGAGTGAGTGGTTGATGTTGAGAGAGAGTATGTAGGAGTTGTGTGTGGTTATGAGAGAGAGATAGAGGGGAAAGAAGGAGGTGAGAAGAGGGATAGGGAGAGGGAGAGAAGATGAGGAGAGAGAGAGGGGGAGAGAAGCGGAGAGAGGGAGAGAGAGGGAGTGAGAGAGGGAGAAGAGGGAAGAGAGAGGGGAGAGAGAGAGGGAGAAGAGAGGAGAGAGAAGGGGAGAGAGAAGGGAGATTGAGAGGAGAGAGAGGAGAGGAGAAGGGTGAGAGAGAGGGGAGAGAAGGAGAAGAGGAGTGTAGTAGGTGGGAGTTGAGATGGGGAGTGAAGAGAGGGTGTGAGAGGAGTGAGAGGGAGAGAGTAGTGAGAGATAGGGAGTGTAGTAGGTTGTGTAGGGGGTAATGTTTATTTGTTTGTTGGGTGGTGGTGGTGTTTTATTAGGGGTGGGTGTTGGGAGGGTTGTTGGGGTTGGGGAGTTGGTTATGGTTGTGTTTTTTGGGAGGGTGGTGTGGTTTGATGGGTTGTGGGGGGTGTGGTTGGTGTGGTGGGGTTTGGGGGTGTTGGTGGGGGTGTTGGGGGGGGTGTGGGGGTAGGGTTTGGGGGGGTGGTGTTTTGTGGGTGGGGTTGGGTTGGATTATGGGGGTAGGGGTGGGTGGTGGTGTGGGTTGTTTGGGGTGGGGTTGTGTTGGGGGGTTGGGTAGGTTGGGGGGGTGTGGGGGGGGGGGTGGGGGGGGGTGGGGTTTGTGGGGGGTGGGGGGGGGGGGTGTTGTGGGGGTGTGGGGGGGGGGTGTGGGTGTGTGTTTTTTAGTGTGTTTGTGTGTTTGTTTTGTTGTTTTTGTTGTGTGGGGGTGTGTGTGTGTGTGAGTGTTTGTGGTGTGTGTGTAGTGGGGGGGGGTTGGGTTTGGGGTGTTGGGGTGGGGTTTGGTGGGGTGGGGGTGGGGGGTGGTGGTGGGGGGGGTTGGTTTGTGGTGGTTGGGGTGTTGGGGGGGGGGGGGGGGGGGGGGGGGGGGTGGGGGTGGGGTGGGGGGTGGGGGGGGGGGGGGTTGTTAGGGTTGGTGGGGTGGTGGTGGTGGTGTTGGTTGGTTGTTGTAGTTGGTTGTGTTGGTTTTGTTGGTTGGTTGGGTGGGTTGTGTGTTGTGTTGTGTTTGTGTTGTTGGTGGGTTGTGGGGTGTGGGGGGGGGGGGGGGGGGGGTGGGGTTGTGTTTGGGGTTGGTTTGTGGGGTTTTTGTAGGTGTGGTTGGGTGGTTGTGTTGGGTTGGTGGGGGGTGGGTGTTTGGGGTGGGGGGGTTTTTGGGGGGGGGGGTGTGGTTGTGTTTGGTGTGTTGGGGGGGGGGTGTGGGTTGGGGGGGGGTGGGGTGGGGGGGGGGGGGGGGGTTGGGTTTGGGTGTTGGGGGGGTGTGTGTGGGTTGGGGGGTTTGTTGTGGGGTTTGTTTGGTTGTGTTGTGGTGGGGGGGGGGGTTTTGTTGGTTTTTTGTGGGTGGGGGGGTTGGGGAGGGGTGTTGGGGGTTGGGGTTGGTGTGGGTGTGGGTGGGGGGGGTGGTGGGGGTGGGTGGTGGGGGGGGGGGAGGTGTGGTGTTTGTTTGTGGGGGTGGTGGTTGGTTTGGGTTTTGGGGGTGTTTTTTGGGGGGGTGGGGGGTGGGGGTGTTTGGTGGGTGTTGTTGTGTGGTTGGTTGGTGGTGGGGTGGTGGGGGTTTTTGTTGGTTTGTGGTGGGGTTTGGGGGGGTGGTGGGGGGTGGTGTGTGGTTGTGGGGTGGTTTTGGTGGGTGGGGGGTTGGTTGGTGGTGGGTGTGGGTTGGGGTGTGTGGGGTGGTTGTTGGGTTTGGTGGTGGGGGGGGGGGGTGTGTGGGGGTGGGGTGGGTTGGGGGGTTGGGGGGGTGGTGTGTGGGGGGGGTGTGGGGTTGGGTGTTGGGTTGTGTGGGGGTGGTGGTGTGGTGTTTGTGGTGGGTGTTTGGGGTTTGTGGTGGTTGGTGGGGTGTGGGGGTGTGGGGGTGTTTGTTTTGTTGTGGTGTGGGTGTTTTTGTGGGGGGGGGGGGGGGGTGGTGTTGTGGGTGTTGGGGGGGGTTTGGGTGGGGGGGGTGTGGGTGGGGGTGGTTGGGGGTTGGGGTTGGGGGGGGGGGGGGTTGTGGTGGGGTGTTGTGTTGGTGTGAGGGGTGTGGGGGTGGTGTGGTGGTGTTGTTGGGGGGGGGGGGGGTTGGGGGGTGTGGTGTGGGGGGGGTGGGTGGGTGGGTTTGGTGGTTTTGGGTGTTTGGGTTGTGGGGTGGGGGGGGGGGTTTGGGGGGTGGGGGGGGGGTGGGGGGGGGGGGGGTTGTTGGTGGTTGGTGTGGGGTGGGGTGTGGGTGGTGTGTTTGGTGGTTTGTTTGTTGGGGTGTGTTGTTTTTTGTGGTGGGGGGTTGGTTGGTTTGGGGGGGTGTTGGTTGGGGTGTTGGGGGGGGTGGTGTGGTGGGTGGGTGTGGGGTGTGGGGGTGGGGTGGTGGGGTGGGGGGGGGTGGGGGGGATGTGGGGTGGAAGAGGGTTTTAGGGTAAGGTTGTTGTTTAGGGGTTATTTTATCTTGGGTGGTGTAAGGGGGTAGGTTATTGAGGGTTGTTGGGGGTGGGGGTATGATGGGGTTTATAGGGGGGTTTGGGGTGGGGGGTTTTGGTTGGGGTGGTAGGGTTGTGTGGGTGTGTGTGGGAGGGTTTGGTGTTGGGTTTTGTTGTTTTGGGTTTTGTGAGGGGTTTGTTTTGATTTTTTTTGTTGGAGTGTTGTGTTATGTGTTATTGGGGTTGGTGGGGTGGGGTGTTGGGGATGTTGTGTTTTGTGGTGGTTTTGTGTGTGTGAGTATGGTGTTGGTGGGGTTTTTGTGGGGTTTGTTGGATGTTGTTGTTTTGGTATGTTTGTTGTGTGGGGGGTGTATGGTTGGGTAGGTTTGGGGTGTGGGGGTTGGTGTGGGGTGGTGGGGTGGGGTGTTGTGTTGGGTGTGGGGTTGGGGTGGGTGGGGGGGGGGGGGGGGGGGGGGGGGGTTTGTGTGGATGTGGGGGGGGGGGTGGGTGTTGGGGGTGGGGGGGTTGTGTTTGGGTGTTGGTGGGGGTTGTGGGGGTGGGTTTTGGATGTTTTGGTTGATTGTGTGTTTTGGTGGGGATGGGGAATTGGTGGTTGGGGTTTTGGGGGGTGGTGTTGGTTTTGTGGTTGGATTGGGTGGGGTGGGGTGGGGGGGGGGGGTGTGTTGTGTGGGGGGTGGGGTTTGGGGTGTGGTGGGGTTGGTGGGGTTTTTGGTGTAGGGTGGGTGGGTGGTGGGTTTGGGTGAGTGTTGGTTTTGGGTTTGGGGTTGGGTTGTTGGGTGGGTGGATGTTTATGGTTTGGTGTTGTTTTGGGGGTGGGGTTGGGTGGGTGGGGGTGGGGGGTGTTGGTGGGGTGGGTTTGTTTTGGTGGGTGGGTGTGTGGTTGGTGGTGTGGGGGGGGGGGGGGGGGGTGGGGTGGGGGGGGGTGGGGGGGGTTTGGGGGGTGGTGGGGGTGGTGTTTGGGTTTTTTGGTGGTGTTTGTTGGTGTTGTGGTTGGGTGGGGGGGGGGTGGGGGGGGGGGTGGGGGGGTGGGGTGGGTGGGGTGGGGGGGGTGTTGTGGGGTGGTGTGGGGGTTGTTGGGTGGGTTTTTGTGGTTGGGGTGGTTGGGGGGGGGTGGGGTGGGTTTTTGTGGTGGGGTTGTGGGGGTGTTTGGTGTTGGTTGTGTGTGGTGTGGGGGGTGGTGTGGGGTTGTTTGTGTGTGTGGGTGTGTGTGTTTGGTGTGGGTGGGGGTGGTGGGGGGGGTTTGGGGGGTGGTTGGGGTGTGGGTTGGGTGTGGGGGTGGGTTTTGGTGTGTTGTGGTGGGTGGTTTTTTGGTGGGTTTGGTTGGTGTGTGTGGTGGTGGTGGGGGGGGTGGGGGGGGGGTTGTGTTTGGGGGTTGGGGTGGTGGGGGTGTGGGTTTGGTTGTGGGGGTGGGGGGTGGGGGGGGGTGGGTGTTTGGGGGGTTGTGGGGGTGGGGTGTTGGGGGTTGGGGGGTTGGGGGGTTGGGTGTTGGGGGGTGGGGGTTGTGGGGTTGGGGGGTGGGGGTTGGGGTTGGGGGTTGGGGGGGGGGGTGGTGGGGGGTTGGGGGGTTGGGGGTTGGGGTTGGGGGGTTGGGGGTGGGGTTGGGGGTTGGGGGTTGGGGGGTTGGGTGGGTTGGGGGGTGGGGGTTGGGGGGTTGGGGGTTTTTGGGGGGGTTGGGGGGGTGGGGGGTTGGGGGGTTGGGGGTTGGGGGGTTTGGGGGGGTTGGGGGGTTGGGGGGTTGGGGGGTGGGGGTGTGTGTGGTGGTGTGTGGGTTTTGGTTGTGTGTGTGGTTTGTTTGGTTGGGTTGTGTTGTGTGGTGTGGTGGTTGGGTGTGGGTGTGGGGTGGGGGGTTTGTTGGGTTGTGGTGTGTGTTTTGGGGGTTGTTTTGTGTGTGGGGTGGTGGGTGTGGGTTGGGGTGGGGGGGGGGGGGGTTGTGGGGGTGGTGTGGTGTTGGGTGGGGTGGGGGGGTTTTGGTGGGGGGGTGGTTGGTGTGGGTGGGGGGGTGGGTGTTGGGTTGGTGTTTGTGTGGTGGGGTTTGGTGGTGGGTTTTGGTGTGGGGTTTGGTGGTGGTTTGGTGGTGGGGTTGGAGTGGGTTTGGTGGTGGGGTTTGGTTGGGGGTGGGTTTGGTGTGGGGTTGGTGTGGTTGGTGGTTGGGTTTGGTGGTGGGGTTTGGGTGGGTGGGGTTTGGTGTGGGGTTGGTTGGTGGGTGGTGGTGGGGTTTGGTTTGTGGGGTATTTTGTTGGTGTTGGGGTGGGTGGGGTTTGTTGGGGGGGGTGGGGTTTGTGGGGTGGGGGTTGGTTGGTTGTGTGGGTGGGGTTTGGTGGGTGGGGGGGGGGGGTTGGGGGTGGGGGGGGGGGGGGTGTGTGGGGGGTGTGTTGGGTTGGGGGTGGGGGGTGGGTGGGTGGTGGTGTTTTTTGGTGGTTTTGTGTGGGGGTTGGAGGGGGGGTGTGGTGTTGTGTTGGTGGTTGGGTGTGGTGTGTGGGGTGGTGGGGTGGTGGGTGGTGGTGGGGGGTGGGTGTGTGGGGGGTTTGGTGTGAGTGTTGTGGGTTTGTGTTGTTTGTGTTTGTTATGTTTTTTGGGGTTTTTGGGGGGTGTTTGGGGGGTGGGTGGGGTTGGTGGTTGTTGGGTTGGGGGGGGGTGGGTTTGGGTGTTGGTTTTGGGGTTGGTGGGGTGTTGGTGGGGGGGTTGGTGGGGGGTGTGTGGGGGGGGGTTTGGTGGTGTGGTGGGGTGTGGGGTGGGGGGTGTGGTTTGTTGGGGGGGTGTTTGGGGTGGGGGGGGGTTTGGGGGGGGGTTGGGGTGGTGTTGGGGGGTGTGTGGTGTGGTGTGGGGTGGGGGGGGGGGGTGTTTGGGTGGGGGGGGTGGGGGGGTGGGTGGGGGTTGGGTGGGGGGGGGGGGTGGGGTGGTGGGGGGGTGTGGGGGTTGGGGGGGTTGTGGGTGGGGTGGGTTGTGGTGGGGGTGGTGGTGGTGGTGTGGGGGTGGGGGGTTTGGGGTGTGTGTGGTTGGTTTTGGGTGTGGGGTGGGGGTGTGGGTGGTTTGTGTTTGGGGTGGGGGGGGGGGGTTGGTTGGTTGTTGGGGTGGTTTTGGGGGTTGGGTGGTGTTTGGGTTTTTGGTGTGGTGTTGTTTGGGGGGGGTGGGGGGTGGGGGGTTGTTGGGTGGGGTGGTTTTTTGGGTGTTGGGTGGTTGTGTGGTGTTGTGGGTGGGGTGGGGGTGGGGGGGGGGGGGTGGGGTGGTGGTGGGGTGTGGGTGGGGGGGTGGGGTGGGGGGGGGGGGGGGGGGTGGGGGGTGGGGGGGGGTGGGGGGGTGGTTGGGGGGGGGTGTGTTTTGGGTTGGTTGTTGGGGTGTATTGAATGTTGGATTGGGTTGGGGGGGTTGGGGGGTTGGGGGGTGGGGGTGGGTGGGGGTGTTGGGGGGGTGGGTGTTGGGGGGTTTTTGTGGGGGGGTGTGGGTGGGGGGGGTTGGGGGTGGGGGTGGGGGTTGTTGTGGTTTGGGGTGGGGGGGGGGGGGTTGGGGGGTGGGGGGGGGGTTTGGTGGGGGGGTGGTTGGGTGTTGGTGGGGGGGGGGGGGGGTGGTGTGTGGGTGTTGGGGTTTTTTTTTAGGGTGGGTGTGTTGGTGGGGTTTGGGGTTGTGTTGTTTGGGTTTGGGTGTGGTGGGGGTTGGTGTGGTGTGGGGGGGTGGGTGGGGGTGGGGTTGGGTTTGGGTGGGGTGGGGTGGGTTGGGGGGGGGGGGGGTGGTGGTTGGTGTTGGTGGTTGTGGGGGGGGTGTTTAATGGGGGGTGGTGGGGGTTGGTGGGGGGGGGGGTTGGTGGGTGGGTGTGGTTGTTGGTTGGGGTTGGGGGGTTGGTTTGGGTGTGGGGGTTTGGGGTGGTTTTTGTTTGTGGGGGGGTGGGTGGTGTGGGGTGTGTTGTGGTGTGGTTGTGTGGTTGTGTTGGGGGGGGGGGGTTTGTGGGGGGGTGGGGTGGGTGTTGTTGGGTGGGGGTGGTGGGTGTGGTTTGGGGGGGGTGTGGGGGGTGGGGGGGTGTGTGTGTGGAGTGGGGGGTGGGGGGGGGGTGGGGGGGGGGTTGGTGGGGGGTGGTGTGGGTGTGGGTTTGGGGGGGGGGGGGTGGTGGTTTGGGGTGGGTGGGTTTTTTTTTGTTGGGTGGTGGTGTGGTGGGGGGTGGGGGGGTGGGTGGTTGGTTGGGGTGTGTGGGGGTGTGGGGGTGGTGGGTGGGGGGGTTGTAGGGGTGTGTGTGGTGGTGTGTTGGGGTTTTGGGGGGGGGGGGTGGGGTGGGGTTGGGGGTGGGGGTTGGGGGGTGGGGGGGGGGGGTTTGTTGGTTGTTGGGTGTGTTGGGTGGGGGGGTGTGGTGGGTGTTTGGGTTGTTGGGGTTTTTGGTGGGTGGGGGGGGGTGTGGTTTTGTGTTTTTGGGTGTGGTTTTTTGTTGTGTGGGGTGGGTGTGGGTGGTTGGGGTGGTGTGGTGGTTGTGTGGTGTGTGTTGGGGGGGGGGGGGGGGGTTTGTGGGGGGGGTGGGGTGGGTTTGTTGGGGTGGGGGGGGTGGTGTGGGGTGGTTGGGGGGGGGTGGGGGGTGGGGGGGGTTGGGGTTTGGGGGGGTGTGTTGTGGTGGGTGTGTGTTTTGGGGGTTGGGTGGTGGGTGTGTGTTGGGGGTGGGTTTGGTGTGTGGGTGGGTGGGGGGGGTGGTGGGGGGGTGTGTGGGTGGTGGGGGGGTGGGGTGGTGGGGGGGTGTGGGGTGGTGTGTGTTTGTGGGGGTTGGTGGGGGTGTGTGGGGGGGGGTTGGTGGGGGGGGGGGGGTGTTTTTGTGGGGTGGGGGGGGGGGGGGGGGGGGGGGGGGTTGGTGGGGGTGGTTGTGGGTGTGGGGTTTTTGGGGGGGGGGTGGGTTGGGGGGGGGGGGTGGGTGGGGGGGGGGTTGGGGGGTGGGGGTGGTTGGGGTGGGGTTGGTGTGGGTGGGGTGGGGGGGGGTGGGTGGGAGTGGTGTGGTGTGTGGGTGGTTGATTATTTTTTTGGTGGGGGGTGGTTTTTGGGTGTGGGGGGGTGGGGGTGGGGGGGTGTGGGGTTTGTGTTGGGGGGGGGGTGTGGTGATGTGTGGTTTGGTGGTGGGGGGGGTTGGTGGGGGGGGGGGGGGGGGGGTGGGGGGGGTGGGGGTGTTTGGGGTGTGGGTGGGTGTGGGGGGGGGGTGGGGGGGGGGTGGGTGGTGTGTGTGTGGTTAGGGTGGTTTGTGGGGTTGGGGGGGGGTGGGGTGGGTTGTTGTGTTGTTGGGGGGGGGGGAGGGGGGGGGGGGGGGGGGGTTGGGTGTGGGTGGGGGGGGGGGTGGTGTGTGGTGTGTTTGGTTTTGTTGGGGTGTGTAGTGGGGTTGGGGTTGGGTTGGAGGTGGGGTTGGGGGTTTGGGTTGTTTGTGTGGTTGGGGGGGGTGTTGTGTTGGTGTTTTTGTGTGTTGTGGGGGGGGTTTTTGTGGGGTTGTTTGGTTGGTGGTGTGGATTGGGGTGTGTTGGGTGTGGTTGGGGGTGTGGGTTGGGGTTTGGTGGGGGTTGGTGGGGGTGGGGTGGGGGGGGTGGGTGGGGTTTTGTGGTTGTTTTTTTTTTGGGGGGTGTGGGTGGTTGTGTTTTGGTGGGGTGGGTTTTTTTTGTGGGGGGTGGTGGGGGGGGGGGGGTTGAGGGTGGGGGGGGGGGGGGGGGGGGGTGGGGTGTGGGGTGGTGGGTGGGGTTGGGGTGGGGGGGGGTGGTGGGAGGTGGGGGGGGTGGGGGGGGGGGGGGTGGGTGTTGGTGGGGGGGGGGGTGGGTGGGTGTGGTGGGGGGGGGGTGGTGGGGGGGGTGGGGGGTGTTGTGGTTGGTGGTGGTGTGTGGTTTTGTTGTTGGTGGTGTTGTTGGTGGTTGGTTGTGGTTGGGTGTTGTTGTTGTTGGGGTGGTGTTGTGGTTTGGTGTGGTGTTGTTGTGTTTTTTTGTGGTTGGAGTGGTGATGTTGGGGGTGTGTTGTGGATGGTTGTTTTTTGTGGTTGTGGTGTTGTTGTTGGTTTGGGGTTTTTTGTTGTTGTGTGGTGTTTGTTGTTGGTGTTGTGGTTGGTTGGTGTTGTGGTTGGTGTTTATGTTGTTATGGGGTTTTTTGTGGTTGTTGTAGGAGTGGTTGGGGGGTTTGTTGTGGTTGGGGAGTTTTTGTGGTAGGGGGGTTTTTTTTTGTTGGGTGTTGTTGTGGTGGGGGGTTTGTTTTGGGTTGGGGGGGGGGGGTGGATAGGGGGTGGGGGGGTGTGTGTGGGGGTTTTTTGTTGGGGGGGTTGGGGGTGTGGTGTGGGGGGGGTGGGTTGGGTGGTGGGGGGTTGGGGTGTGGGGGTTTGGTGGTGTGGTTGTGTGTTTGGTTGTGTGGTGGTGTGTTGTTGGTTTGTGGTGTTGGTGGGTGTGGTGTGGTGGTGGTTGTGTGGGTGGGTGGTGTGGGTTGGTGGGGGGGGTTGGGGGGGGTTGGGTGGGGTGTGTGTTGGGGTGTGTGTGGTGTGTGTTGGTGTGTGTGTGGTGGTGTTGGTGTTGTGGTTTGTGTTGAGTGTGTGGTTTGTGTGTGGTGGTGTGTGGGGTGTGTGTGTGTGTGTGTTGGTTGTGTTGTGTGTGTGGGGTGGGGTGTGGTGTGTGTGTGTGTGTGGTGTGGTGTGTGTGTGTGTTGGTGTTTTGTGTGTGTGGTGTGGTGTGGTGTTGTGTGTGTGTTGGTTTTGGTGTTGTGTTGTGGTTTGTGTGTGGTTGTGTGTGTGTGTGTGGTTTGTGGTGTGTGTGGGTGTGTGGTGGTGTGTGGTGGTGAGTTGTGGGGTGTGTTTGGTGTTGTGTGTGTGTTGTGTGTGTGGTGTGTGTGGTGTGTGTGGTGTGTGTGGTTTTGTGGTGATGGGTGTGTGTGGGGTGGGGGGGGGGTGGGGGGGTTGTGGGGGGGGTTTGGGTGGGGGGTTGGGATTGGGGTTTTGGGTTGTGGTTGGGTGGTGGGGTGTGGGGGGGGGGTGTGGGTGGGTGGGTGGTGGTTGGGGGTGGGTGGGGGTGGGTGGGGGGTTGGGGTGTTGGTGGGTGGTTGGGGGGGGGGGGGGGGTGGTGGTGGGGGGTGGGTGGGTTGGGTGGGGGGTTGGTGGTGGGTGGGGGGTTGTGGGGGGTTGTTGGGTGGGGGGGGTGTGGGGGGGGGTTGGGGGGGGAGGGTTTGTGGGGGGGGGTTGTGGGGGGGGGTGTGTGGGTTGGGGGGGGGGGGTGTGGTTGTGTGTGTGTGGTGTGTGTGGTGTGTGTGTTTGTTGTGTGTGTTGTTGTTTGTGTGTGTGTGTGTTGGTGTGTGTGGTGTGTTTTGGTGTGGGGGGGGTTGGGTTTGGGGTGTTGGTGGGGTTGGTGGGTGGGGGTGGGGGGGGGTGGTGGTGGGGGGGGTGGGGTGGTGGGTGTTGGTGTGTGGGGGGGGGTGTGGGGGGGGGGGGGGGGTGTGGGTGGGGTGGGGGGGGGGGGGGGTGGTGGGGGGGGTTAGGTGTTGGGTTTGGTTGGGGTGTGGGTGGGGGGTGTGTTGGTTGTTGTTTGTTGTTGGGTTGGTTTGTTTGGTTGGTGGGGGGTGGGGTTTGGTGTTTGTGTTTGGTGTTGTTGTGGTTGTTGTGGGTGTGGGTGGGTGTTGGGGGTTGGGGGGGGGGTGTTGGGGGTGTGTTTGGGGGTGGTTTGTGGGGGTTTTTGTTGGGGTGTGGGTTGGGTGTGTTGTGTAGGGGTGGTGGGGGTGGGGGGGTGTTTGGGGGGTGGGGTTGTGTTTGGGGGGGTGTGGTTGTTGTTTGGTTGTTGGGGGGGTGTGGGTTGGGGGGGGGGGGTGGTTGGGGGTGGGGGGGGTGTGGGGGTTGGTGTGTTTGGGGGGTGTGTGTGGTTGGGTGGGTTGTGGGTGGGTTTGTGTTGGTTGTGGTGTGGTGGGGGGGTAGAGTATTGGTTATAGTGGGGTGGATGGGTGTGGGATGGTGATGGGTGGTTGTTGGGGGTAGGTGGGAATTGTAGATAGTGGTGTGGGGGTGTTGGGTGGGGTGGGGGTGGGTGTGGG
This sequence comes from Knipowitschia caucasica, assembly GCA_964034765.1. NCBI lineage: Eukaryota > Metazoa > Chordata > Actinopteri > Gobiiformes > Gobiidae > Knipowitschia > Knipowitschia caucasica. The sequence goes on from OZ035826.1 coordinate 4,871,458, forward strand.
GGGGGGGGGGGTAGGTGTGGGGTTGTTTTTTGTGGGTGGGTGGTTGTGGTGAGTGGGGGGGGTTTTGGGGGTGGTTTTTGGGGGGTGTGGTGGGGGGGTGGTTGGGTTTTTTTGGTGGGTGTTGTTTATTAGTTTGTTTTGTGTGTTGGTGTGTGTTGGGTTTTTATTGGTTTGTGGTGGGGGTTTGGGGGGGTGGGGGGTGGGGGTGTGTGTGTGGGGTTGTGGGGTGGATTGGGTTGGGGGGGTGGGGGGTTTGGTGGTTGGAGGGGGGGGTGGGTTGTTGTGGGGGGTTGTGTGGTTTGTGGTTGGGGTGTTTTGGGGGGGTTTGTGAGGGGTGTGGTGTTGGGTGTGGTGGGGTGGGGTGTGTGGGGGGGGTGTGGTGGTGGGTGTGGGTTGTGGGGGGTGGGGTTGTGTGTGTAGTTGTGGTGTGGTGGGTTGGGGGGGGGGGTTTGGGGGGGTGGTTGGTTGTTGTGGGGGGGTGTTTTGTTTGTTGTGGAGTTGGGGTTTTTTGTGGGGGGGGGGGTGGGTGGTGTTTGGTGTTGGGGGGGGTGTGGGTGGGGTTGGTGTGGTGGGTGGGGTTGGGGGGGGGTTTGGGGTGGGGGGGGGTGTGGTGGGGTTGTTTGGTTGGTGGTGGTGGGTGTGGGGGGTGTGTGTTGGTGGTGGTGGTGGGGGGGGGGGGGGGTTGGGGGGGGTTGTGGTGGGGGTGGGGTGGGGGGGTGTGTGTGTGGTGGGTGTTGGTTGGTTATTGGTTTTTTGGTTGTTGTGTTGTGGGTGGTGGGGAGTGTGTGTTGGGGGGGGGTGGGGGGGGGGTGGTGTTGTGGTTTGGTGGGGGGGGGGGGGTGTGGGGGGTGGTTGTTTGGTGTTTGTTTTGGTTGGGTGTGTGTTGTTGAGAAAGAGGGTAGGGTGGGAAGGGGTGGTGGAATGATGGTATGTGGTGTGGAGGGTAGTTGTGGGGGATTTAAAGTTGTTTGTAATTAGAGTATTGTGAGTTTAGGATGGGGGGTAGAGGGGGGGGGTGATGGGGGGATTGAGGGGGGTTTTTGGGGGTGGGGATTTTGAATTGGGTATGTAGGGGAAGTTGGTTGTTTATGTGATGGAGTATGGGAGATATGGGGGGTTGGATATTAGGGTTTTATGGGGGGAGATGGGGTGTAATTTTGGGGGTGTGTTTGTTTGGGGTAGGGGGAGGGGTTGTTGGTGTGGGGGGTGTGGGAGGGGGGGGGGGGGTGGTGTTGTGTTGGGTATTGTGAGGTATATATTTAGGGTTTTTTTTGTGGTGGGGGATTTTTTTTGTTGTGTGTTTGTGGTGGGTGGTGTTTGGTTTGGGTTTGGGGTGGTAGTGGTATGGTGGGTTGTTTAATGGGTGGGTTGTTTGTGTGGTTTTGGGTTTTGGTGTTGGGGTTTGGTGTTTGTGTGTTTGAGTTTTTGGTTGGTTTTTTGTTTTTGGGGGTAGGTGGTTGGGTTTGTGATTGGGGGTGGTGGGGGGGTGTTTGGTTGGTGGGTGGGGTGTGGGTTGTGTTGTTGGTGGGTTGTTGGGGGGGTTGGTGGGGTGGGGTGTTGTGGTGTGGGGGGGGGGTATTTGTTTTATTGGGGGTGGGGGTGGGGGAGGAGGGGAGGGGTGGGTTGGTTGGTGATGTGTGTTGGAGGTGGGTGGGTGGGTGTGGTGTTGGTGGATGGTGTTTGGAGGATTGGTTTTTTAGGGGGGTGGTTTTGGGTGGGGGGGTTTGGGGGGGGGTTGTTGTTGGGTTGGGTTTGGGGGGGGGGGGTGTGGGGGGGGGGGGGGTGTGTTTGTGGGTGGGGGGGTTGGGGGTTTGGTGTGGTGGTGGTTGGGGGTGGGTGTAGGTGTTGGTGTTGGATGGGGTTTGTGTTGTGTTGTTGTTGTGTTGTTTGTTGGGGGTTGTGTTGGGGTGGGGTGGTGTGGGTGGGTGGTGGGGTGGGTGTGGTGTTTTTGTGGGTGGGGTGGTGTGGTTGGAGGGGGGGGGGTTTGGGGGGGGGGGGGGGGGGGTGGGGGTGGGGGGGGTGTTGGTTTGGGGTTTGGTGGTGGGGGGGGGGTGGTGTTTGGGTGGGTTTTGGTGTGGTTTGTTTTTGGTTTGTGGGTTGGGGTGGGGGGGGGGGGGGTGGGGGGTGGTGGTGGGGTGGGGGGGTGTTGTGGTTGGTTGGGGGTGGTTGGGTGGGTTGTGTTTGTGGTTGGTGTTGGGGGGGTGGGTGGGGTGGGGTTTTGTTGGTTGGGGGGGTTGGGGGGGGTTGGTGTTGGTTGTGTGGGGTGTGGGGGGGGGTGGTGTTGGTTGTTTGTGTGTGTTGGGTTTGTGTGTTTGGGGTGGGGGGGTGGGGTTGTGGGGGGGTGGGTTTGGGTGGTTTTTTTGGGGTTGGTTTTTGGTTTGGGGTTGTGGTGGGGGTGTGGGGTGGGTGTGTGTGTGTGTTGGTTGTTGTTGGGGGGTATGGAGGTTTTTTTGGTGGGGGGGGGTGTGTTGGGTGGTGGGTGTGTGGGTGGTGGTGGGGGTGGGGGGGGGGGGTTGTTATTGGGGTTTGGGGTTGTTGGTTTTTGGTTGTTGGGGTGGGTGTGAGGGGTGGGGGGGTGGGGGGGGTGTTGGTGTTGGGGGTTTGGGGGTGGGGGTTTGGGGGGTTTGGTGGTTGGGGGGTAGTGTGTTGGGGTGGTTGGGGGTTGGGGGTTTGGGGTGGGGTTGGGGTGTGGGTTGGGGGGTTTGGGGGGTTGGGGGTTGGGGGGTAGGGGGGGTTGGGGGTTGGGGGTTTGGTGGGTTTGGGGTTGGGGTTGGGGGGGGTTGGGGGGGGGTTGGGGGGGTTGGGGGGTGGGGGTTGGGTGGTGGGGGGTGGGGGTTTTTTGTGTTGTGGGTTTTGGGTTTGTTGTGGGGGGGTGTTGTGGGGGTTGTGTGGGTTGGGGGGTTGGGGGTTGGGGGGTTGGGGGTGTGTGTGGGTGTGTTTGTGGGTTGGGTTGTGTTGGTGTTTGGTTGTGTTGGTTGTGTTTTGTTGTGTGTGTGGGGTTGGGTGTGTGTGGTGGGGTTGTTGGGGTTTGTGGGGTGGGGTGTTGTTGGGGTTTGGGTTGTGGGTGTGGGTGTGGGTTTGGGTGGGGGGGGGGGGTTGTGGGGTGGGTGTGGTGTGGGGGTGGGTTGGGGGGGGGTGTGGTGGGGGGTTGGTTGGTGTGGGGTGGGTGGTGGGTGTGTGGGTTGGTGGTTGTGTGTGTGTTTGGTGTGGGGTTTGGTGGTGGGGTTTGGTGTGGTGTGGTGGTGGGGTTGTGGTGGGTTTGGTGGTGGGTTGGTTGGGGTTGGGGTTTGGTGGTGGGGGGTTAGTGGTGTGGGGTTGGTGTGGTTTGTGGGGGTTTGGTGTTGGTTTGTTGGGGGGTGGGGGTTTGTTGTGGGTGGGGTTGGTGGTGGGGTTTGTGGGTGGTGTTTGGTGTGGTTTGGTGGTGGGTTTGGTGGTGGGGTTTGGTGGGTGGGGGGTTGGTGGTTTGTTGGGTGGGGTTTGGTGGTGGGGGGGGTGGGGGTGGGGGGGGGGGGGGTGGTGGGGGTGGGTTGGGTGGGGTGGGGGGGTGGGGGTGTTTTGTGTGTTGGGGGTGGGTGTGGGGGGGGTGGTGGGGGGTTGTGGGGTGGGTGGTGTGTGTTGGGGTGGTGGGTGTGGTGGGGGGGGTTGGGGGGGGGGTTGGGTTGTTGGGGGTTGTTTGGAGGTGTGGGGGTTGTATTTTGGGGGGTTTGTTGGGGGGTTTTGTGGTTGGGTTGGGTGGTTGAGTGGGTTGGTGGGGGGTGGGGGATTGGGTGTTGGGGTTGTGGGGGGGGGGTTTGTGTGGGTGTTTGGTGGTGGGGGGTTGGGTGGGGGTGGTGTGTGGGGGGGGGGGGGTGTGTGGGTGGTGTGGTGGGGGGTGTGGGGGGGTGGGGGTTGATGATTGGGGGGGTTTTGGGGTGGGGGGGGGTTTGGGGGGGTTGGGGTGTTGTGGTTGTGGGGGTGGTGTTGGGGGTGGTGGGGGGGGTGGGGGGGGTGTTTGGGGGGGGGGGGGGTTGGTGGTGGTGGGGTTGGGGGGGTTGGGGTGGGGGGGGGGGGGTGGGGTGGTGGGGGGGGTGGGGGGTTGGGGGGGGGTTGTGGGTGGGGTGTGTGGGTGGGGGGTGGTGTGGTGGGTGTGGGGGGTGGGGGTGTTGGGTGTGGTGGGGTTGGTTTTGGGGGTGTGTGTGGGTGTGGGTGTTTGTGTTTGGGGTGGGGGGGGGGGGGGGGTTGGTGGTGGTTGGGTGGGTTTGGGGGTTGGGTGTGTGGTTGGTGTGTTTGGGTTTGGTGTTGTTTGGGGGGTGGGGTGGGGGGGGTGGGTTGTGGGGGGGGTTTTTTGGGGTTGGGTTTGTGGGGTGTGTGGTGGGGGGGGGGGGGGGGGGGGGGGGGGGTGGGGTGGTGGTGGGTGTGGTGGGGGGGGGGGGGGGGGGGGGGTGGGGGGGTGGGGGGGGGTGGGGGTTGGGGGGTTTTTGGGGAGGGTGGGTTGGGTGTGGTTGGGGGTGGGGTGGGGGGTTGGGGGGGTTGGGGGTGGGGGGGGGGGGTGTGTTGGGGGTGGTGTTGGGGGTGTTTTGGGGGGGTTGTGGGTGGGGGGTGTGGGGGTTGGGTGGGGGTTTTGGGGTTGGGTGGGGGGGGGGGGTTGGGGGGGTGGGGGGGGTTGTTTGGGGGGGTTGTGGGTGTGTGGTGGGGGGGGGGGGGGGTGGTTTTTGGGGTGTTGGTTTTGTTGTTGGTGGTGGTGTGGGTGGGGTGTGGGTGGGGGTTTGGGTTTGGGTGTGGTGGGGGTTGTGGTGGTGTGGGGGGGGGGGGGGTGGGGGGTGGGGTGGGGGTTTTGGGTGGGTGGGGTGGGGTTTGGGGGGGGGGGGGGGGGTGTGGTTGGTGTGGTGGTTGTGGGGTGTTTGGTGGGTGGGTGGGGGTTGGTGGGGGGGGGTGGTGGGGGGGGTGGTGGTTGTTGGTTGGGGGTTGGGGGTGGTTGTGTGGGGGGGTTGGGGTTGGTGTGTTTGTTTGTGGGGGTTGGGTGGTTGGGGTGTTGTGTTGGTGTGGGTGGTGTTTGGGGGGGGGGGGGGTTTGTGGGGGGTGGGTGGGTTTGGTTGGTGGGGGTGTGTGGGTGTTGGGGGGTGGGGGGTGGGGGGGGGGTGTGTGTGGTGGTGGTGGTTGGGGGGGGGGGGGGGTGGGGGGGGTTTGTGGGGGGGGTGGTGTGGGGTTTGTTGTGGGGGGGGGGGGGGGGGGTGGTTGTGTGGGGTGGTTGGGTTTTGTTTGTTTGGGGTGGGTGGTGTGTGGGGGGGTGGGGTGGGGTGTTTGGTTGGGTGTGTGGGGTGTGGGGTGGTGTGGGGGTGGTTGGGTTGTGGGTGGTTGTGTGTGGGTGTTGGGGGGTGGGGGGGTGGGTGTGGGGGGTTGGGGGGGTGGGGGGGGGTTGTGTTGTTGGGGGTGTGTTGGTGGGGGGGTGTGGGTGGGGGGTTGGGGGTGGGTGGGGGTTGTTGGTGGGTGGGGGGGTGGGTGGTGTGTGTGGTGTTGGGTGTGTTGGTTTTTTGTGTGGGGGGGTGTGGTTGGTGGGGGGGGGTGGTTGTGTGTGGTTGGGGTGGTGTGTTGGGGGGGGGGGGTTTGTGGGGGGTGGGTGGTGTTGGTTGGTGGGGGGGGGTGTGTGTGTTGGGGGGGGGGTGGGGGGTGGGGGGGGGGTTGGGGTTTGGGGGTGGTGTTGTGTGGTTGTTGTTGGGGGTTGGGGGTGGGTGTGGGTTTTTGGGTGGGTTTTGGGTGGGTGGGGTGGTGGGGGTGGTGGGGTGTGGTGGGTGGGGGGTGGGGTGGTGGGGGGTGGTGGGGGTGGTGGGGGTTGTGTGGGTGGTGGTGGGGGGGTTTGGGGGGTTGGTGGGGGTGTTTTTGTGGTGGGGGGGGGGGGGGGGGGGGGGGGGGGGGTTGGTGGGGGGTGGGTTGGTGGTGTGGGGTTTTGTGGGGGGGGGGTTGGGGTGTGGTGGGGGGGGGGGGGGGGGGTGGGGGGGGGTTGGGGGTGGGGGTGTTGGGGTGGGTTGGTGGTGGGTGGGGGGGGGGGGGTGGTTGGGTGGTGTGTGGTTGTTGTTTTTTGTTTGGGGGGGGGGGGGGGGGGGGGGGGGGGGGGGGGGGGTGTGGTGTTGGGGGGGTTGTGTGTGTGTGGTGGGGTGTGTGGGGGGTTTGTGGGTGGGGTGGGGGGGGGGGGGGGGGGGGTGGGGTTGTTGGGGTGGTGGGTGGGTTGGGGGGGGGGGGTGGGGGGGGGGTGGGGTTGTGTGTGGGGTGGGGGGTTGTGGGGGTGGGGGTGGGGGTGGTGTTTTGGGTGGGGGGGGGGGGTGGGGGGGGGGGGGGGTTGGTTGTGTGTGGGTGGGGGGGTGTGTGTTTGGTGTTTTGGTGGGTGGGTTGGGGGGGTGGGGGGTGTGGTTGGGGGGTTTGGTTTGTTTGTGGGGGGGGGGGGGGGGGGTTGGTGGTGGTGTGTTTTGTTTGGGTGGGGGGTGGTGTTGGGGTTGTTTGTGGGGGGGTGGTTTGTGTTGTTGGTGTGGTTGGGGGTGTGTTGGGGGTGTGGGGGTTGGTGGGGGTGGGTGGGGGGGGTGGTGGGGGTGGTGGTGTTTGTTTTTTGTGTTGGGTGTGGGTGTTGTGTTTTGGTGGGGTGGTTTGTTTTTTGGGGGGTGGTGGGGGGGGGTGGTGGGGTGGGGGTGGGTGGGGGGTGGGTGGGGGGGGGGTGGGGGTTGGGTGGGGGGGTGGTGGGTGGTGGGGGGGGGTGGGGGGGGGTGGGTGGTGGGGGGGGGGGGGGGGGGGGGGGGTGGGGTGGTGGGGGGGGGGGGGTGGGGGGTGGGGGGGGGTTGGTTGTGGTTGGTGGTGGTGTGGTGGTGTGGTTGGGTGTGGTTGGTTTGGTGGTGTGTGGTTGGTGGTGTTTTTGGTTTGTGGTTTTGTGGTTGGGGGGTGTGGTGTGGGTTGGTGTGTTTTGGTTTGGGGGTGGTGGTGTGGTGGTGGTGGTGGTTTGTTGGTTGGTGTTGTGGTTGTGGTGTTTGTGGTTGGTGGTTTTTGGTGGTTGGTGTTGTGGTTGGGTGTTTTTGGTTGGTGTTTTTGTTGTGGTGTTGTTTGTGTTGGGGGTGTTTTTGTGGTGTGTTTGTGGTTGTGTGGTGGTTGTGTTGGGTTGGTTTGTGGTTGGTTTGTTGTGGTTGGGGGTGGTGTTTGGTGTGGGGTTTGTGGGGTTGTGTTTGGGGGGGGGGGGGGGTGGGTTTTGGGGTGGGGGTGGTTGGTGGGGGGGTTGTGGTGGGGGGGGTGGGGAGGGTTGGGGGGGGAGTGGGGGGTTGGTGTGGTGGGGTGGGTGGGGTGTGGGGGTTTGGTGTGTGGGGGTTGGGTTTTTGGGTTTGTGTGGGGTTTTTTGTTGTTTGTGGGGGTTTTTTGTGGTTTTGTGTGGTGTGGTGTTTTGTGGGTTGGTGTTGGTGGGGTGGGGGGGGTTGGGGGGGGTTTGTGGTGTGTGTGTGGGTAGGTAGTGTGGGTGTGTGTTGTGTTGGGGGGGTGTGTGAGTAGGGGGTTTGAATGTGTGTGTGTGTGATGATATGGGATAGAGAGGGGGTGAGAGAGTGGAGTGTTGTAGGGGTGTGTGTGGTATGTGTGATGTGGGTTGTTGGAGTGTAGGGTGATGGGTGTTGAGGGTGTGTGTGTGGTGTGTGTGTTGGTGTTTATGGGTGTTGTTGGGGTTTGTGGTGTGGTTGTGTGTGTGGGTGTGTGTGGGTGTGTGTGGGGGTGGTGTGTGTGGGGTGTGTTGGGGTGTGTGTGTGTGTTGTGGTGTGTGTGGTGTGTGTGGGGGGTGTGTGTGGGGGTTGTAGGTGTTTGTGTGGTGAGTGTGGGTGAGTGAGATGGGTGTGTGTGGTAGTGATGTGTGGGTGTTGTGGTTGTGTGTGGTGTGTTGGGGTGTGTGTGGTGTGTGTGGTTGTGTGGTGTTTGTTTTGTGGTGGGGGTTGGGGGTTGGGGTGGTTGTTGTGGGGGGGTGATATTGGGTGGGGTGTGGGTGGTGTTGGGGTTTGGTTGTGGGATGGGGGTTGGGGTGGGGGTGTGGTGGGGGGGGGTGTGGGTGGGGGTGGGGGGGGTTTTGGGGGGGGGGGGGGTTTGGTGGGTGGGGGTTGGGTGTAGGGGGGGTAGTTGTTTGTGTTGTTGTTTGTTGGTTTTGTTGGAGTTGTGGGGTGGGGGATGGTGAGGGTTGGAGGGTGGGTGGGGGGGTTGTGTGGGGTTTGGGTAGATATGGGGGTTGTATGTGTTAGGGGGTTATGGGGGGTTAGATGGGGGTGATGGGGGTTTGTATGGATTAGGGTTGTTGTGGGGGGTTGGGGGGGTGTGTAGGGGTTTGGGGGGGGGGGGTGTGAGGGTTGTTTTGTTATATGTTATATATATAGATATTTTTATTTTTATTTTTTATGTGGATTTATAGTTATATTTGTTTTATTTGATATTGAGTTATAGGGGGGGGGGGGGTAAGGGGGGTAGGGGGGGGTATGGATGTGTGTGTTGGGGGGTTTGGGGTGGGGGGGGTTGGGTGTTGGGTGGGGGGTGTTGATGTGGGGTGTGTTTGGTTATGGGGGGGGGGGGTGGGGGTGGGGGGGGGGGGTGGTGTTGGGTGGGGGTGGGGTGGGGGTTTTGTATGGTTGGGTTGGTTGGGGGAGGAGGGGGGGGTTGGTTGATGGATTATGTTTGGGTTGGGGGGGTTTTGATGGGTTTGGTTGATTGTTGGAATGGTGGGTGGGGTGTTTGGTGGGTGTGTTGTTATGGTGTTGTTGGGTTTTTTGGTGGGTTGTTGGTTGTTAGTGGGGTGTGGTGTTTTTGTGTGGGTTTTGTTTTAGTATTGGGTGTATTTTTTTGGGGAGGGGGTTTATTGTTGGGGTTTGTGTATTGGGTTTGTTTTGGGTTGGGGTTGTGGGGGGGGGGGGTTTGTTTGGTGGGGGTGGGGGGATTGTATGGGGGGGGGTTGTGTGTTTGTGGTTTGGTGTGTTTGGTGGTTTGGTTTGGGTTGGGGGGGTTGGGTGGGTTGGGGGTGGGTTGTGGTGGGTGTTGGTGTGTTGGGGGGGTGGTGGTGTGGGTTGGGGTGGTTGTGGTGGTTTTTTGGTTGTGGTGTGGTGGGGGGGGTTGTGTTGGGTTTTTTGGGGTGGGGGGGGGTTGGGGTGGGGGTGGTTGGGGGTGGGGGGTTGGTTGGGTGTGGGTGGGGGGGTGGGGTGGGGGGTGGGGTGTGGGGGGGGGGTGTGTGGGGTGTATGGTTTTGGTGGGGGGGGTAGGTTGTGGGGTGGGTTTTGGGGTGTTTTTGGGGGGGGGGTGGGTGTGTGTTTTGGTGGGGTGTGTTTAGTGTGTTGGTTGTGGTTGGTGGGGTGGGTGTGGGGGGTTTGTGGTTTGTGTGGTTTGGGTGGGGTGTGTGGGGGGGGTGTGTGGGGGTGTGGGGGGTGGTTTGTTGGGGTTGGGGGGTTTGGGTGGGTGGTGGGGGGGGGTGGTTGGTGTGGTGGTTGTGTAGGTTTTGAGGTGGGGGGGTTGGTTGTGGTGGGGGTGTGGTGGGTTGGGGGGGGTTGGTGGGTGGTGTGTGGGGGTGGGTGTTGGGGTGGTTGGGTGGTTGTGGGGGGTTGAGGTGTGTTTTTTGTGGTGGGTGTGTGGGGGGGTTTGGTGGTTGTGGGGTGTTTGGGTGGTGTTTTTTAGTGGTGTGGGGTGGTTTTTGTGGGGGGGGGGGGGGGTGGTGGGGTTTGGGTGTTGGGGGGGTGTTGTGGTGGTGTGGTTGGTGGTTGGGGGTTGGTGGGTGGGGGGGGGGGGGGGTTGTGGTTGTGGGTTTTTGTGGTTGGGTGGGGGGGGTGGTTTGGTGGGGGGTGTGTGTGTTGTGGTGGTGGGGTTGGGGGGTGTTGGGGGGGGTTGTGGTGGTGGGGGGTGGGTGTGGTGGGTGTGTTTTGTTGGGGGTATGTTGGTGTTTGGGATTGGGGTTGGGGGGAGGGGTTGGTGTGGGTTGGTGGGGGGGGGGGGTGGGGGGGGTGTTTGTTGGTGGTTTGGTGGGGGGGGTGTGTGGGGGTTGGGTGTGTTTTGTTGTTTTTAGGTTTGGGGTGTGTTTGTTGTTGTTGTGGTGGGTGGTGTTGGTGGTGTGTGGGGTGTATGTGGGTTGTTATGTTGTGGGGTGTTTTTGTTGTGTTGGGTGTTTTGGTGTGGGGGGGGGTTGTGGGGTGGTTGGGGGGGTGTTTGGGGGGGTGGGTGGGGGGGTTGTGGTTTTGTTGTTGGGTTGGGTTGGTTAGGGTTTGGGTGGTTGTGTGGGTTGGTTTGGTGGGGGGGGTGTTGTGGGGTGGTTTGGGGGGGGGGGGGTGGGGGGTTGGTGGGGGTGTTGGGGGGGGTGGGGGGTGGTGGGGTGGGTTGGTTGGTTGGTTTGGGTTTGGTTGTGGGGTTTGTTTTGGTGTTTGTGTGGGGGTGGTGTTTGTTTGGGTTGTGGGGGTGTGGTTGGGTGGGTTTGGTTTGGTGGTGGTTTGTTGGTGGGGGTGGTGGGTGTGTGGGTGGGGGGTTGGGTTTTGGTTGTGTTTATGGTGTTGTGTGTTTGTTTTTGTGGTTGTTGTTTTGGGGTTTGTTGTAGGGTGTGTTGGGGGGGGGTTTGGGTTTTTTTGTAGGTTGGATTTGGTGTTAAGTTTATTGTAGTGGGGGGGGAAGTTGTTGGAGGGTTGGTGGGTTTGGTGGGTGGGGGAAAAGTTTGAATAGGGGTGGGGGTGGGGAGGGGGAGGTATGGTTGGATGTGTGTGTAAGAGAATATTTATAGGAGTTTTGTTTAGGATTGAGGTGTTAAGGATAATGGATGAATTTGAAAAAATGTGGGGGATGGGGAAAAGGAGGGGTTGGGTAATGGGGGGGGTGGTAGAATGGAGAGGGGAAGTTAAAGGGGTGGGGTGTGGAGTTGTGTGGGGGTGGGAGAGATATTGGGTTGTTTGGAATGGAGATGAGGGGTTGTGGTTGATGTGATTAAGGGAATTGTAGTTGGGGGGTGTTGGGAAATGGGTTGGGAGATAGGGGGGGGTAGATGTTGAAGGGAAAGAAAGGGTAATGTTTGGGGAAGTATATGGTTAGGTTTGGTTATGTGATGTTTGGTGTTGAGTGTGGGTGTAGTGGGTGGGTTGTTGTGTTGGTGTGTGTGTTGGGTTGGGGTGGTGGGGGGGGGAGGGGGTGGGGGGGGGGGGGGGTGGTTGGGGGGGGTTTTGGTTGGGTGTTGGGTGTGGGTTGGGGTTTTGGGGTGTGTGTATGGGTTGGGGGGTTGTATGGGGTGTGTTGGTGGTTGGGGAGGGGGTGGGGGGGGGGGTGGGGGGTGGGGTGGTGGGGGGGTGGGGGGTGTAGTGTGGGTGGTGTGGGGGTTGTTGTGTGTGTTGTGTTTTTTGTTTGTTGTGTTGTGGGGGTGGTGGGTGGGTTTGTTGTTGTGGGGGGGTGTGGGGGGGGTTTTGGTGTTGGGTTAGTGTGGTGTGGGGGGGGGGGGTGTTTTGTTTGGGATTTTTGTTTTGGGTGTGTGTGATTTGGTTGGGGGGGGGTGTGTGGGTGGGGGGGATTGGGGGTGGTTGTGTGGTTGGGTTGTGTGTGGGTGTGTTGTGTTTGGGTGTGTTGTGGGATTGGTTGTTATGTTGGTGGGTGTTGGTGGTGGTGGGTGTGTTTGGGTGGTGGGGGGTTGGGGGGGGTGTTGTGTTTGGGGGGGTTGGGGTGTGTGGGGTTGGTTGGTTTGGGTGTGTTGGGGGGGGGTGGGGGGGGGGGGGTGGGTGTTGGGGGTTGGGGGTGGGGGTTGGTGGATGGGGGTTGGGGTTTTGGGGGTTGGGGGGTTGGGGGTTGGGGGTTGGGGGGTGGGGGTTGGGGGTTGGGGGGTTGGGGGTTAGGGGGGGGGGGTTGGGGGTTTGGGGGGGTTGGGGGTGGGGGGTTGGGGGGATGGTGGTGGGGTTGGGGGTTGGGGGGTTGGGGGGTTGGGGGGGGGTTGGTGGGTGGGGGGGTTGGGGGGTTGGGGGTTGGGGGGGTTGGGGGTTTGGGGGTTGGGGGGTTTGGGGGTGGGGGGTAGGGGGTTTGGGGGGTTTGGGGTTGGGGTGTTGGGGTTTTGTGGTTGGTGTGTGGGTTTGGGTTTGTGTTGTGGTTTTGGTTGTTGGTTGTTGTTTGTGTGTGTGGGTGGGTTGTGTGGTGGTGGGGTTGTTGTTGTGGGTGTGTTTTGGGTGTTGTGTGTTGGGTGTGGGTGTGGGTTTGTGGGGGGGGGGGTTGTGGGGGTGGGGTGTGGTTTGTGGGTGGGTGGGGGGGGGGGGTGTGTGGGGGGGTGGGTTGGTGTGGGTGTGGGGGGTGGGTGTGTGGGTTGGTTTGTTTTGTGGTGGGGTTTGGTGTGGGGTTTGGTGGTGGGGTTTGGTGGTGGGGTTGGGGTGGTGGGGTTGGTGGTGGGTTTGGTGGTGGGGTTTGGTGGTGGGTTTGGTTGGGTGTTGGTGTGGGGTTTGGTGTGGTTTGGTGGTGGGTGGTGGTGGGTTTGGTGTGGGGGTTTTGGTGGTGGGGGTTGGTGTGGGGGGGGTTTGGTGGGGTGGGTATGGTGGTGGGGTTTGGTGGGTGGGGGTTTGGTGGGAGGGTGGTTTTTGAGTGTGGGGGGGTTGTGGGTGTGTGTGGGTGGGGTTTGTGGTGGGGGGGGGTGGGGTGGGGGGGGGGGGGGGGTGGTGGGGGGGTGGGTGTGGGTGGGGTGGGGGGTGGGGGTGTTTTGGGGTGGGTGGGGGTGGGGGTGGGGGGGTGGTGGGGGGGTGTGGTGTTGGGGTGTGTTGGGTGGTGTGTGGGTGGTGGTGGTGGGGGGGGGGTGTGGGGGGGGGTTGGGGTTGTGTGTGTGGGGGGTTGGTGTGTGGTGGTGTGGGGTAGTTTTTTGGGGTTTGGGGGGGGGGTTGGGTTGGGTGGGTGGGTGGGTTTGTGGGTTGGGGGGGGGTGGTTTTGGTGTTGGTTTGGGGTGGGTGGGGGGTGGTTGGTGGGGGGGGTTGGGTGGGGGGGGGTGTGTGGGGGGGGGGTTTGGTGGGTGTGGGTGGGGGTGTGGGGGGTGGGGTTGTGTTTTGGGGGGGGTTTGGGGTGGGGGGGTTTTGGGGGGTTGGGGTGTTGGTTGGGGGGGTTGGTGGGGGGTGGTGGGGGGGGGGGGGGGGGTGTTTGGGGGTGGGGGGGTGGGGGGGGGTGGGGTTGGGGGGTTGGGGTGGGGGGGGGGGGGGTGGGGTGGTGGGGGGGGGTGGGGGGTTGGGGGTTGTGGGTGGGTGTTGGGTTGTGGTGGGGTGGTGGTGTGGGGTGTGGGGTGGGGGGGTGTTGGTGTGTGTGGTTGGGTTTTGGGGTGGTGTGGGGGTTGGTGGTTTGTTTTTGGGGTTGGGGGGGGGGGGGGGGTTGGTGTTGTTGGGGGTGGGTTGGTTGGGTGGGTGTGTGGTGTGTTGGGTGTGGTTTTGTTTGGGGGGGTGGGGGGGGGGGGGGGGGGGTTTGTTGGGTGGGGGGGGGTTTTGGGTGTTGGGTGTTGTGGGTGTGGGGGGTGGGGGGGGGGGGGGGGGGGGGGGGGGGGGTGGGTGGTGGTGGGGTGTGGGTTGGGTGGGGGGGGGGGGTTGGGGGGTGGGGGGGGGTGTGGTGGGTGTGGGGGTTGGGGGGGGTTTTTGGGTGGGTGTTGGTGTGGTTGGGGGTGGGGTGGGGGGGTTGGGGGTTGGGGTGGGTGGGGGGGGGTGTTGGGGTGGGTTTGGGGGGGTTTTTGTGGGTGTGGGTGGGGGGGGGTTGGGGGTTGGGTGGGGGTGTGTTTTGGTTGGGGTGGGGGGGGGGGGGGTTGGGGGGGTTGGGGGGGGTTTGGTGGGGGGGTGGTTGGGTGTGGGGGGGTTGTGGGGGGGGGGGGGGGGGGGGGGGGGGGGGGGTGTGGTTGTGTGGGGTGGTTGGGGGGTTTTTAGTTTATTAGTAGTGTGGGAGGAGTTGTTGATTGGGTGTTGGGTGAGGGGGGTGATGTGTGATGGGGATTTGTGTAAGTGGTGATAGAGGGTGGTTAGTATGTTAGGTTATGGGGGGGGGGGGTTGGGGTGGGGAGGGGTTTATTTTAGGTGTGGGGGGGTTGGGTTGGTGGGGGTGGGGGGGTGGTGGGGTTTGGGTTTTGTGTTGTTGGGGGGGGTGTTTTGGTGGGTGGGGGGGGTTGGTGGGGGTGGGTGGTGTGTGGGGGGAGGGTGGTGGTTGTGTGGTTGTGGTAGGGGGGTGGTGTGTGGGGGGGGGTTGGGGTGGTGTTTTGGTTGGTGTGGGGGGGGGTGTGGGTGGTAGGGTGTTGGTTGTGATTGTGTGGGTGGTGTGTTGGGGGGGGGGGGGGGGTTTGTGGGGGGGGGGGGGTGGGGTGGGGTGTTGGTTGGGGTGGGGGGGGGTGGGTGTGGTTTGGGGGGGGGGGTGGGTGGGGGGGGGGGTTGTGTGGTGGTGGTGGGTGGGGGGGGGGGGGGGTGGGGGGGGGTTTTTGTGGGGATGTGTGGGGTTTGGTTGTTGGGGGGGGGGGGGTGTGGTGTGTGGGTGTTGGGTTTTTTTTGTTTTGGGTGGGTGGTGTGGGTGGGGGTTTGGGGGTGTTTGGGTTTGGGTGTGTGGGGGGTGTGGGGTTGGGTTTGGGGGGGGGGTGGTTGGGGGTGGGTGGGTTGTGTGTGTGTGGGTGTTGGGGGGGGGGGGGGGGGTTGGTGTGTGGGGTTGGGGGGGTGGGGGGGGGGTTTGTGGTTGTTGGGTGTGTTGGTGGGGGGTGTTGGGGTGGGGGTTGGGGGTGGGTGGGGGTTGTGGGTGGGGTGGGGGGGGGGGGTGTTGTGTGTGGTGTTGGGTGTGTTGGTTTTTTTGTGGGGGGGTGTGGGTTGTTGGGGGTGTTGTGGGGGTGGGTGGTGGTGTGGTGTTGGGGGGTGGGGGGGGGGGGTTTGTGGTGGGTGGGTGGGGGGTTGGTTGGGTGGGGGGGGGTGTGTGGTTTGGGGGGGGGGGTGGGGGGGGTGGGGGGGGTTGGGGGTTTGGGGGGTGGTGTTGTGGTTGGTGTGTGTTGGGGGGGTTGGGGTGTGGGTGTGTTTGGGGTGGTTTGTGTGGGTGGTGTGGTGGGGGGGTTGGTGGGGGTTGTGTGGTGGTGGGGGTGTGGTGGTGGGGGTGGTGGGGGTGGTGGGGGTGTGTGGGTTGGTGGGGGTGGTTTGGGGGTGGGGGGGGTTGTGGTGGGGGTGTTTTTGGTGGGGTGGGGGGGGGGGGGGGGGGGGGGGGGGTTGGTGGGGGTGGGTTGTTGGTGTTGGGGTTTGTGGGGGGGGGGGTGGGAGGGGGGGGGGGGGGGGGGTGGGGGGGGTTTGGGGGTGGGTGTTGGGTGGGGTTGGTGTGGGTGGGGGTGGGGGGGGGGGGGGTGGTGTGGGGTGGTTGTGGGGGTGGTTGTTTTTTTGTTTGGGGGGGGGGGGGGGGGGGGGGGGGGGGGGGGGGGGGGGGTTGTGTTGGGGGGGTGTGGTGTGTTGGTGGGGGGGTGGTGGGGGGGGGTTGTGGGGGGGGGGGGGGGGGGGGGGGGGGGGTTGGGGTGTTTGGTGGTGTGGGTGGGGTGTGGGGGGTGGGGGTGGGGGGGGTGGGGTGTGTGTGTGTGGGGGGGTGGGGGGTTGTGGGGTGGGGGGTGGGTGGGGTGTGATTGTGGGGTGGGGGGGGGTGGGGGGGGGGGGGGGGGGTTGGGTTGGGGGTGGGGGGGGGGTGTGGTGTGTTGGGTGTTTGTTGGGTGGTGGGTTGGGGGGGGGTGTGGTGGGTTTGTTGGGGGGGGGGGGGGGGTTTGGTTTGTTTGTGGGGGGGGGGGGTTTGGTGGTGGGTGTTTGTTTGGGTGGGGGTGTGGGGTGGTGGTGGTTGTGTGTGGGTGGGGTGTTTGGGTGTGTGTGGGTGTGTGGGGGGTGTTGGTTGGTGGTGGTGGGTTTGGTGGGGTGTGTGGGGGGTAGGGGGGGGGGATGGGTGGGTGGGGTGGTGTTTTTTTTTTAGTTGGGGGTGTGGGTTGGTGTGTTTTTGGTGGGGGGTGGGTTTGTTTTTGTGGGGGGTGGGTTGGGGGGGTGTGGGGGGGGGGGTGGGGGGGGTGGGTGGGGGGGGGGGGTGGGGGGGTTGGGTGGGGGGTGTGGTTGGTGGGTGGGGGGGGGGGGTGGGTGGGTGGGGGGGGGGGGGGGTGGAGGGGGGGTGGTGGGGGGGGGGGGGGTGGGGGGTTGGGGGGGTGTTGTGGTTGTGGTGGTGTGTGGGTTGTGGTTGGTGGGTGTTGGTTGGTGTTGTTTGTTTGGTGGGGGGTGGTGTTGTGTTGGTGGTTTTGTGGTTGGTGGTGTGTGGTTGTGGTTTTGTGGTTGGTGTGTTGGTTGGTGGTGTTGTGGGTTTGGTTGGTGTGTGTGTTGGTGGTGTTTGTGGTTGGTGGTTTGTGTGTGGGTGGTGTTGTTGGGTGTTGTTGTGGTTGGGTGGTGTTGTGTTGGTGGGTGTTTGGTTGGGTGTTTTTGTGGTTTGGGGTGGTGTTGTGGTTTGGTGGTTTTTTGAGTTGGTGGTGTGTGGTTGGTGTGTTTTGTGTTGGATTTGTTGTATGGGTTTGGGGGTTTGTGTGTTGGGGGGTTGGGGGGGGGTGGGGGTTGGTTGGGTGGGGGGTGGTTGGTGGGGGTTGTGTTGGGGGGGTGGGTGGGGTGTGTGTGGGGGGGGTTGGTGGGGGGGGGGGTGTTGGGGTTTTGGTGGTGTGGGTTGTGGTGTTTGGGTTGTGGTGGTGGTGTGGGTGTTGTGGGTGTGTGGGGGTGTGGTGTGGTTGGTGTGTGTGGGTGGGAGGTGTGGTTGGGTGGGGGGGGTTGGGGGGGGGGTTGTGGTGTTTTGGTGTGTGTGTTTTGTGGTGTGTTGTGTGGTGGGTGTGGGGTTGTGTGTGGTGTGTGTGTGGTGTTGTGTGTTTGTTGGTGGGGTGTGTGGTGTGTGTGTGTGGTGTGTGTGTGTGTGGGTGTGTGTGGTGTGGGGTGTGGTGTTGTGTGGTTTGTTGTGGGGGTGTGTGTTGGTGTGTGCGGGTTTTGTGGGTGTGTGTGGGTGTGTGTTGTGTGTGTGTGTGTTGTGGGTTGTGTTGGTGTTGTGTGGGTTGTTGTGTTGTTGTGTGGTGTGTTGGTTGTGTGTGGGTGTGTGTGGTGTGTTGGTGTTGTGTGTGTTGTGGTGTGTTGTGTGTTGTGTGTGTGTGTGGTGTGTTGTTGTGTGTGGTTTGTTGTGTGTGTTGTGTGTGTGGGGTTTTTTGTGTTTTGGGTGGTTGGTTGGGGGTGTTTGGGGGGGTGTTTGTGGGTGGGTTGGGTGTTGGGTTTTGGTTGGTGTTTGGGGTGGGTTGGGGGTGTGGGGGGGTTGTGGGTGGGGTGGGGGTGGTTTGGGGGGGGGGGTTGGGGGTGGTGGGGGGGGGTGTGGGGGTGTTTGGGGGTGGGTGTTGGGGTTTGGGTGGTGGTGGTGGGGGTGGTGGTTGTGGTGGTGGGGGGTGGGGGGGGGGGGGGGTTGTTTGGGGGGTGGGGTGTTGGTGTGTGGGGGTTTGTTGGGTGGGGGGTGTGGGGGGGGTGGGGGGGGGTGGGTTTGTGGGGGGGTTGGGGGGGGGGGGGGTGTTGGGGGGTGGGGGGGGGTGTGGGGGTTTTGGTTTTGTGTTGGTGTGTTTTTGTGGTTTTTTTTTTTGTGTTTTTTTTGTATTTGTTGTTTGAGTTTTTTAGGTGAGTGTTTGTGTTTGTTTAGGGGGGGTTGGGGATTGGGGTTTTTGGTTGTGTTTTGTGGTGTGGTGTGGGGGGGGGGTTGGGGGTGTGGGGTGGGTTTTTGGTGGTTTGGTTGTTGTTTGGATGGGGGGTTGGGGGGGGGGGGGGGGGGGGTTGGGTGTGGGGGTGGGGGTGGTGGGGGGATGGGGTGTGTTGGTTGGGATGGGTGGTGGGTTGGTGTTGTAGTTGTTGTTTTGTGTGTGTGGTTTGGTTGGGTTGGTGGGGTGGGGTGGTGGTGTTGTGTTGGTTTTGGGTGGTTGGTGGTTGTGGGTGTTGGGTGGTGGGTGGGGGGGTGGGGGTGTGTTTGGGGGGATGGTGTTGTGGGGTTTTTGTTGGGTGTGGGTTGGGTGTGGGGGTTTTGGTTTGGGGGTGGTGGGGGGGGGGGGTGGAGTTTGGGGGTGGGTGGGGGTTTGTTTGGGGGGGGGGGGGTGTGGTGGGGGTGTTTGGTTGTGTGTTTGGGGGGGTATGTGGGGGGGGGAAGGTGGTTTTTGGATGTTGTGGGGGTGTTGTGTGTTGTGGGAAGGTGTGTTGGGGGTGTGGTGTTGTGGGTTGGGGGGTTGTTGTGGAATTGTTGGTTGGTTGTTTGGGGGTGGGGGGGGGGGGGTTGTGTTGGGTTTTGTGGGGTGGTTGTGGTTGGGGGGGGGGGGGTGGTTGGGGATGGGGTGGGGGGTTGTTGTGGGTGTGGGTGGGGGGGGAGGTGTGGGGGGTGGTGGTGGAGGGGGGGGTGGGTGGGATGAGAGGGTGAAAAATAATATGGAGGGAGGTAAGGGGGAGTTGAGGGGTGAAAAGTGGGGGGGGGAAGGAAAAGTTTTGGGTTGTTGGGGTGGGGGGGATGTGGGGGGTTATGGGGAAAGGAGGGGAGAATAATGATAAAGAATGAAATTATGGATTGGATGGAAGTTGGTTAAATATGGGATATAGGAGGGAAATGTTGGGATTGGGAGGTTTGGGGGAGGTATGGTAAGGGGGAAGTTTGGGGGGGTATTGTTAGTTTGGGGGGGTTGGGGGGTTTTGTGGGTGGTGTGGGTTTGGTTGTGGTGGGGGTGTATGTGAAGGTTGGTGGTGGTGGGGGGGTTGTTTTTGGTGTGTTTTGGGGGGGGATTGGGGTTGTGGGGTGTGTGGGTGGTGGGGGTGGGGGGTGTTGGGGTGTTTGGTTGTTTGGTGGTTGTGAGTGTTTAGTTAGTGGTTGGTGGTTGGGGTTTTGGGTGTTTGGGGGGGGGGGGTGGGTTTTTTGTGTGATTTTTGTTTGTTTGAGGTGTGGTTGTATGTGGGGGGGGGGGGGGGGTGGTGTTTGTGTTGGTGTTGGGGGGGTGTGGGTTGGGGGGTGTGGGTTGGTGGGATGGGGGTTTGTGGGTTTTATGGGGGGGGGGGGGTTGTGGTGGGTTGTTGTGGTTGTTTGGTGGGTGTGGGGTGTTGTTGTGGTGGTGGTGGGGGGGGGTGGGGGTTTGGGTGGTGGGTTGTTGTGGGGTGGGGGGTTGTGTGTGGGGTTGTTTTGTTTGTAGGGTGTAGGTTGGTTTGTGGGTGTTGGTTTGTGGTTGTGGGGGTGGGGGTGGGTGTTTTGTGGTTGGGGGGGTGGGGGTTTGTGGGGGGTGTTTGTTGGTTGGTTGGGTGGGGGGGGGGTGGGGGGGGGGGGGGGTGTGGGGTGGTTGTTTGGTTGTAGTTTGGTTGGGGGTGTTTGTTGTGTTTGTGTGGGTTGGTGTTGGTGGTGTGGGGGGGGGGTGTTGTGTTGGGTTGTTTTGGTTGGGGGTTGGTGTGGGGTGGGGTGGGGTGTGGTTGATGGGGTGTTGGGGGGGGGGTTTGTGGGGGTTGGGGGGTTGTGGTGTGGGTTGGGGGGGGGTGGGTTGGGTGTTGGTGTTGGTGTTTGTGGGGGGTGGGTGTGGGGGTGTTTGTGGGGGGGGGGGGGGGGGGTTGGGTGGGGTGTTGGGGGGGTGGGGGTGGGTGGGGTTGGGGGGTTGGGTGTGGTTGGGTTGGGTGGTGGGTTTTTTTTTGTGTTTGAGGTGTTGTGTTTGGTTGGTTTGTGGGGGGGGGGTGGGTGGTTGTTTGGGTTGTTTTGGTGGGGGTGGGTGTGTTGTATGGGTGGTGGGGTGTGGGGGGGGGGGGGTGGGTGGGTGGTTGTGTTGTTTGGTGGTTGTTGTGGGGGGGGTTGGGTGTTGGAGTGGTGGGGTTGGGGTGGGTGGGGGGGGTTGGGTGGGGGGGTGGGGTGGGGTGTTTGTTTGGGGTGGGGGGTTGGGGGGGGTGGGGGGGGGGGTGGGGGGGGGGGGGTTTTTGGGGTTGTGGGGGGGGGGGGGTGTGTGGGGTGGGGGGTTTGTGTGGGTGTTTGGGGGGGTGGTGGTGGGTTGTGTTTGGGTGGTTGTGTTTTTGGGGGGGTTGTTTTGGTGGGGGGTTGGGGGGGTGGTTGTGTGGTTGTGTTTGGGGGGGGGTGGGGTGGGGGGGGGTGGTGTTTGGGGTGGGGGGGTGTGTGGTGGGGGGTGGGGGGTTGGGTGTTGGGTGGTGGTGGTGTTGGGGGTGTGTGTTGTTGTTGTTTTGTTGTTGTGGGGGTTTGTGTTGGGGTTGGGGTGGTGTGGGGTGGGGGGTGGGGTGGGGGGGGGTGTGTGGGTTGGTGGGGGTGGGGGGGGGGGGTTGGGGTGGGGGGGGTGGGGTGGGGGGGGGGTGGGGGGGGTTTGGGGGGGGTGGGGGGTGGTGGTTTGGGTGGTTTTGGTGTGTTTGTTGGGGTGGGGGTGGGTGGGTGGGGGTTGGGGGTGGGGGTGGTGGTGGGGGGTTGGGGGGGGGGTTTTTTGGTGGGTGTTTTTGTGTTTTGTTTTTGGGGTTGGGTGTGTTTGTGGTTGTTGTGTTGGGGTGTGGTGGGTTGGGTTTGTTGTGTGGGGTGGTTGGGGGGTTTGGTTTGGTTGTGTGGGGTTTGGGGGGGGGGGTGGTGTTGGTTGTTTGTGTGTTTTGGGTTTGTGTGTTTGGTGTTGGGGGGGGGTTTGGGGGGGGGGGTTTTTTTTTTTTTTTTTTTGGGGGGGGGTTGGTTGGGTTGTGGGTTGTGTGGGGAGTGTGGTGGTTGGTTGTTGTGGTTGGGAGGTTGTTGTGGTGTTGTGGTGGTGAGTGTGTGGGTGGGTTGTGTGGGGGGGGGGGGGGGGGTTGTGTTTGGGGGTGTTGGGTGTGTGGGTTGGTGGGTGTTGGGTGTGTGGTGGGGGGGGGGTTGGGGGGGGTGGGGTTGTTTGGGGGGGGTTGGGGGGGTGGGGGGTGGGGGTTGGGGGGTTGGGGGGTTGGGGTGGTTTGGTTGGGGGTTGGTTGGTGGTGGGTGGGGGGTTGGGGGTTGGGGGTTGGGGTTGGGGGGTTGGGGGTTGGGGGGTTGGGGGTTGGGGGTAGGGTGGTTGGTGGTTGGGGGTTGGGGGTTGGGGGGTTGGGGGGTTGGGGGTGTTGGGGGTGGGGGTTGGGTGGTTGGGGGTTGGGGGGTTTGGTGGGTTGGGGGTTGGGGGTTGGGGGGGTGGGGTGTTTTTGGGTTGTGGGGTTGGGGGGGGTTGGGGGGTAGGGGGTGTGTTGGGTGGTGTGTGGTTTGGGTTGTGTGTGGTGTTTTGGTTGTGGTTGGTTGTTTGTTGTTGTGGGGTTGGTTGTGTGGGTGGGTGTTGGGGTTGTTGGGGTTAGATTTGGGGTGGTTTTTGTGTGGGTGTGGTTTTGTGTTGGTGGGGGGGGGGGGGGTTTGTGGGGTGGGTGTGGTGTGGTTGTGGGGTGGGGGGGTGTGTGGGGGGTGGGTTGGTGTGGGGTGGGTGGGTGTGTGGGTTGGTGGTGTTGTGTGGTGGGGTTTGGTTGGGGTTTTGGTGGGTGGGTTTGTGTGGTTTGGTGGGGGTGTGGTTGTGTGGTGGGTTTGGTGTGGGGTTTGGTGTGGGGTTTGGTTGGTGGTTGGTGGTGGGGTTGGTGGGTGGGTTTGTGTGGGGTTTTGTGGGGTGGGTTTGTTGTGGGGGTTTTGGTGGGTGGGGGTTGGGTGGTGGGGTTTGGTGGGTGGGGTTTGGTTGGAGGGGTTTGGTGGGTGGGTTTGGTGGGTGGGGGTTTTGGTGGGTGGGGGGTTGGTGTGTTGTGTGGGGGTGGTGTTTTGTGGTGGGGGGGGTTGGGTGGGGGGGGGGGGGGGGGGTGGTTGGGGGGAGGTGGGGTGGGGGGTGGGGGGTGGGGGTTTTTGGGGGTGGTGGGTGGGGGTGGGGGGGGTGGTGGGTGGTGTGGGTTTGGGGGTGTTTGGGGGGGGGTGGGTGGTGTGGGTTGGGGGGGGGGTGTGGGGGGGGTTGGGGTTGTTGGGGTGTGTTGGTTGTGTGGGGTTGTTTTTTGGGTTTGGGGGGGGGGTTGGGTGGTGGGTGGGTGGGTTGTGTGGTTTGGGGGGGGGTGTTTGGGTTTGGGGGGTTTTGGGGGTGGGGTGGGGGTGGTTGGTGGGGGGTTGGTGGGGGGGTTGTGGGGGGGGGGGTGTTGGTGGGTGTGGTGGGGGGTGTGGGGTTGGGGGGTTGTGTTTTGGGGGGTGTTGGGGTGGGGGGGGGGTTTTGGGGGGGGTTGGGTGGGTGTTGGGGGGGGTGGTGGTGGGGGGGGGTGTGGGGGGGGGGGGGGGGGGTTTTGGGGGTGGGGGGGGTTGGGGGGGGTGGGGTTGGGGGGGTTGTGTGGGGGGGGGGGGGGTGGTGTGGGGGGGGTGGGGGGGTTGGGGGGGTTTGGGGGGTGGGGGGTGGGTTGTTGGGTGGGGGTGGGTTGGTGGGTGTGGGGGGTGGGGGTGTTGGGGTTGTTGGGTTGGTTTTGGGGGTGTGGTTGGTGTGGTGGTTTGTGTTGGGTGGGGGGGGGGGGGGGGGGGTTGGTTGGTGGTGGGGGTGTTTTTGGGGTTGGTGGTGTGGTGTTGTGTTTGGGGTGTGGTGTTGTTTGGGGGGGGGGGGGTGGGGGGGTGGGTTGTGGGGTTTTTTGGGGTTGTTTGGGGGGTGTGTGGTGGGGGGGGGGGGGGGGGGGGGGGGGTGGGTGGTGGTTGGGGGTGGGTGGGGGGGGGGGGGGGGGGGGGTGGGGGGGTGGGGGGGGGTGGGTGTGGGGGTTTTTGGTGGGTGGGTGTGGGTTGGGTTGGGGGTGGGGGTGGGGGGGTTGGGGGTTTGGGGGGGGGTTGGGGGGGGGTGTTGGGGGTGGGTGTTGGGGGGTTTGTTGGGGGTGTGGGTGGGGGGTTGGGGGTTGGGGTGGGGTGTGTTGTGGTTGGGGTGGGGGGGGGGGGGGTTGGGGGGGTTGGGGGGGTTTGTGGGGGTGGTGTGGTTGTGTGGGGGGTTGGGGGGGGGTGGGGGGGGGGTGTTTGTGGGGGGGGGTGGTGGTTTTTTTGTTGGTGTGGTGTGGTTGGGGGAGTGTGTGGGTTTTTGGTTTGGGTGTGTGTGTGGGTGGGTTGGGTTTTGAGGGGGGGGGGGGGGGGTGGGGGGGGGGTGGGGTGGGTGTGGGTGGGTGGGGGTGGGTTGGGGGGGGGGGGGGTGGTGGGTTGGTTTGGTGGGTTTAGGGGGGTGTTTGGTGGGGTGTGTGGGGGGGTTGGAGGGGGGGGTGTGGGGGGTGGTGGTGTTGTTTGGTGGGGGGTTGGGGGGTGGTGTGTGGGGGGGTTTGGGGTGGTTGTTTTGTTTGTGGGGTGTGGTGTTGGGTGTTTGTTGGTTGGGTGGTGTTGGGGGGGGGGGGGGGGTTTTTGGGGGGGTGGGTGGGTTTGGTGGGGTGGGGGGGTTGTGGTGTTGGGGGGGGGGGTGGGGGGGTGGGGGGTTGTTGGTGGTGTGGTGGGGGGGGGGGGGGGGTGGGGGGGGGTTGGTGGTGGTGGTGTGGGGTGGTGGTGGGGGGGGGGGGGGGTGGGTTGTGGGGTGGGGGTGGTTGGTTTTTGTTTGTTGGGGTGGGTGTGTGGTGGGGGGTGGTGGGGTGTGTTGGGTTTGGGTGTGTGGGGGGTGTGGGGGTGGTGTGGGGGTGGGTTGGGTGGTGGGTTGGTGTGTGTGTGGGGTGTGGGGGGGTGGGGGGGTTGGGGTGTTTTGGGTTTGTGTGGGGTGGGGGGGGGGTTGTGTGTTTTGGGTGGTGTGTTGGGTGGGGGGGGTTGGTGGGGGGTTTGGGGTGGTTGTGGGTTGTGGGTGGGGTGGGGGGGGGTGGTTGTGTGTGTGGTGTTGGTGGTTTGTTTGTGTTGTGTGGGGGGTGTTGGGTGGTTGAGGGGGGGGGGTGTTTGTGGTGTGGTGTGGGTGGGTGGTGTGGGGGGGGGGGGGGGGGGTTTTGTGGGGGGGGGTGGGGGGGGGTGGGGTTTGGTTTGGGGTGGGGGGGGTGGGATTTGTGTTGGGTGTGGGGGGGTTGGGGGGGTGGTGGGGGGGGGGGTTGGGTTTGGGTTTGGTGTTGTGGATGGTGTGTTGTTGGGGGGTTGGGGTGGTGGGGGTGTGTTGGTGGGTGTGTTGGTTGGGGGGTTTGGGTTTGGGTGGTGGGGGTGGTGGTGGGTTGTGTGGTGGGGGGGTGTGTGTGGGGGGGGGTGTGGGGTTGGTGGGGGTTGTGTGGGGTGTGGGGGGTGTGTTGGTGGGGGGTTGGTGGGGGGTGTTTTTGTGGGGTGGGGGGGGGGGGGGGGTGGGGGGGGGTTGGTGGGGGTGGGTGGGTGTGGGGGGTTTGTGGGGGGTGGGTGGGGGGGGGGGGGGGGGGGGTGGGGGGGGTTGGGGGGTGGGGGGTGGTTGGGGTGGTTGGTGTGGGGTGGGGTGGGGGGGGTGGGTGGGGGGGGTTGTGGGGTGGTTTGTTTGTTTTTTTGTTTGGGGGGGGGGGGGGTGGGGGGGGGGGGGGGGGGGTGTGGGGGGGGGGGGTGTGTGGTGGGTTTGTGTGTGTTTTTGGGGTGGTTGGGGGGGGGGGGTTTGTGGGGGGGGGGGGGTGGTGGGGGGGGGGGGGGGGGGTGGGGTGGTTTTGGGGGTTGTTATTGTGTGGGTTTGGGGGGGGGGTGGGGGGGTGGTTGTGTGTGTGTGGGGGTGGTGTGGGTTTGGGGGTGGGGGGGGTGGGGTGGGTGTTTTGGGGTGTGGGGGGGGGGGTGGGGGGGGGGGGGGGGGTTGGTGTTGGTGGGGTTGGGTTTGGGTTTTTGGTGTTAGGTGTTGTGGGGGTTGTTTTGGGGGTGTGTGGTGGGTGTTTTTTGGTAATGGTTTATTGTGGGGGGGGGGGTGTTGTGTGGTTGTTGTTTTGTTGGTGGGGGTTGTTGTTGGTGGTGGGTTTGGGGTGTGGGGGGTTGTGTTGGGTGTGTTTGGGGGTGTGTGGGGGGGTGGTGGGGGGGTTTGTGGTGTGTGGGGGTATGTGGTGTGGGGGTTGTTGTTGGGGTTTGGGGGGGGAGTTGGTGTTGGGTGGTTGTTTTTTTTGTTTGGGGTGTGGGTTTTTGTTTTGGGGGGGGTGGGGTTTGTTTTGTGGGGGGTGGTGTGGGGGGGTGGTGGGGGGGGGGTGTGGGGGGGGGGGTGGGGTTGTGGGGGGGGGTGGGGGGTTGTGGGGGGGTGTTTGGGAGTTGGGGGTGGGGGGTTGGTGGGGTGGGGGTGGTGTGGTTGGTGGGGGGGGGGGGGGGGGGGTGGGTGGTGTGGGGGGGGGTGGGGGGGGTGGGGGTGGTGTTTTGTGTTGTAAGGAGTTTGAGTTAGGGTTGATTGTTGGTTTGTGTGGTTGGTGGTTGTTGTAGGTGGTGTTGTTTGTTTTGGGGGTGTTTTTGTGTGTTGGTTTGGTTTGTTGGTGTTGGTGTGTGTTGGGTGGTGGTTGGTTGGTGTTGTTGTGTTGGTGTTGTTGTTGTTGGTGAGTTGTGGTTGGTAGGTTTTGGTAGGTTTTTTTTGTGTTGGGTGGAGGTTGTTGTTGGTTTTTTGATGTAGGTGTTGTTGTGGGTTGTGGTTTTGTTGTTGGGTGTGTGGTTGTGGTTGTGGTTTTGTGTTGGTGGGTTTTTGGTTGGTGGTGTTGTGGTTGGTGTGTTTGTGGTGGTTGGGTTGGTTGGGGGGGGGGGGGGGGGTGGTTGGGGTGGGGGTGGTGGTGTGGTGGTGGTTGTGGTGGGGGGGGTGGGTGTGTGGTGGGGGGGGGTGTGGGGGGGGGGGGGGGGTTGGTTGGGGGTTGTGGTGTGGTGGTTGGTTTGGGGGAGTGGTTTGGGTTTGTGGTGGTATTTTGGGGTGGTTGTTGGTGGGTGTGTTTTGGGGTTATTTGTGGGTGTGGTTTGTGGGTGTGTGTGGGGTGGGTTATTGGTGTGGGTTTGGTGGTTTTGTTGGGGGTGGGGTGTGTGTGTGTTGTGGTTGTGTGGGAGTGTAGATGTGGTGGTGTGTGTGGTGGGTGTGGGTTGTGTGGTGTGTGTGTTGGTGTGTGTGGGGGTGTGTGTTGGTGGTGTGTGGGGATGTGTGTGGTGTGTGAGTGGGTGTGGGGGGGTGTGGGTGTTGTGTGTGTGGGTGTGGGTGTTGTGTTGGTGTTGAGTGAGGTGTGTGTGGTGTGTGTGGTTGTGTGGTGTGAGGGTGTGTGTGTGTAGGTGTTGAGGGAAGTGTGAGAGGAGTGAATGGGGGGGAGTGTGTAGTGGGGTGTGAGATGGGAGAGAGATGGGAGTGTGAGTGTGTGTGGGTGGTGTGTGGTGTGTGTGGTGTGTGTGGTGTGTGTGTGTGTGTGTGGGGTGTGTGTTTTGGTGTGTGTGGTGTGAGTGGTTGTGTGGTGTGTGTGTGGTGTGTGTGGTAGGTGTGGTGTGTTTTTGTTTGGTGTTTGGGTGGGTTGGGTGGGGGTGTTTTGGGGGGGGTGTGTTTGGGTGGGGGGGGTAGGGGTGTTGGGGTTTTGTTGTGGTTTGGGTTGGGGGTGGGGGTGTGGGGGGGGGGGGTGTGGTGGGTTGTGGGTGGGTTGGGGGGGGGGTGGGTGGTGGGGGGTTGGGGTTTGGGTGGGGGGTTGGGGGGGGGGGGGGGTTGGTGGTGGGGGGTGGGTGGGGGTGGTGTGTGGGGGGGTTGTGTGGGGGTGGGGGAGTGTGGGGGGGGGTTGGTTGGTTGGGGGGGGGGTTTGGGGGGTGGTGGGGGGGGTGGGTTTGTGGGGTTGGTGGGGGGTGGGGGTTTGGTGTGGGGGGGGGGGTTGGTGGGGGTGTTTGTGTGTTTTTTGTGTATGTGAGTGTTTTTGTTTTGTGTGTGTTGAGAGTTTGGTGGTTTTATTTTTTGTGTTTTTGTGTTTGTGGTAGTGGGGGGTTTGGGGGGTTTGGGGGTTGGGATGGGTATTTGGGTTAATGTGTTAGGTGGAGGGGGGTAGGTAGTAGGGTTGGTGTATGTTATGATTGTTTTTATGTTTAGAAAGGGGTGTGGGGGGTGGGGTGTGGGGGGGGGGTAGGGTGGGGATGGGGGGTGAGGGGGGGGGGGTAGGTGGGGGTTGGGTTTGGAATTGATAATGGTATGGTTGTTGTATGAGGGTATGTTGGGATGGGGAATTAATGAATGAAGGGGAATGGTATGATGGTGTTGGATATTAAGGGAATGTGGGGGGTTTGGGGGTATGGGGGTGTGATGTTTTGTGTTGTTTGTTGTATTTGGGAGGGTGTGTGATGTTGGGGGTTGGGGGTGTGGGGTGGTTTGGGTTTTGTATGGTTAATTGTTTGTGGTGGATAAATAGTAGGGTAGTGGTTATGGTTGATTGATTAGTTTGGTTGTTTGGGGTGGGGGGTGGGGGGAGTTTGGGTGGGGTGGGGGATTGGTAGGGGGGGTGTGAGTGGTGTTGTTTGATGTTTTGTGTGTTGGGTTTGGGGTAGGGTTTTTTTTTGATGTATTGGGGGTGTGGTTGGTGGTTAGTTGTGATTTGGGGGGGGGAGGGGGGGAGTTAGTAGTGGGTAGGTTGGTAGTTGGTAGATTGTGTTTGTGGTTGTGTGGTGGGGGGGGGGGGGGGGGGGGGGGGGGTTGTGTAGGGATTTGTGGGGTGGGTGGTTGGGGGGGGTGTGTTTGGGTGGTATGTGGTGGGGGGTTGTTTGAGTGGGTGGTGGGGGTTTTGGGTTATGTGGGAGTGTGGGTGGTGGGGGGTGGGGGGGGTTGGTGTGGTGTTTGTAGAGGGTGGGGGTGGTTTGTGGGGTGGGTTTAGGTGGGGGTGGTTTGTGGGTGGGGGGGGGTGGGGGGTGTTTGGTGGGGTTGTTGTTTTTTGTTTGTTGGGGGTGGAGGGGTTGGTGTTGGGTGTTGGGTTTGGGTTTTGTGGTGGGGTTTTGGGTTGGTGTTGTGGGGGGTGTTTTAGTGGGGGTGTTGGGGGTTTTTTGGTTGGGTGGGGGGGTGTTTGGTGGTGGTGGGTGGGGTGTGGTTGGTGGTGGGTGTTGTTTGGATTGGTGGGTTGGGGGGTGTGGTTGTGTGGGGGTGGTTGTTGGGGGGTTGTGTGGTTTGGGGAGTATGGGTGGGTGGGGGGAGTTGGGATGAAGGGGGGTTGGTAAGTGGGTGGATTGGGGGTTGGGTGTGTTTTTTGTTGTTGGGTGTGGTTTGGGTTGTGGGGAGGTTGGGTGGTGTTGTGTTTGGTTGTTGTTTTTTGTGGTGTGGGGTTGGGGTGGTGGGTGGGGGGGGGGGGTGTGGTGAGTTTGTGATTTGGGGGTTTGGTTGGTGTGGTGGGTGGGGTTGGGATTGGGGGGGGTTTTGTGGTGTGGGTGGGTGGGGGGTTGTGGGTGGGTTAGTTTATTGATGGAGTTGTGGGTGTGGGGGGTGTTGTGTTTTGTTGTGGTGGTGGGTGGGTGGAATGGGGGGGGGGGGTTGTGGTGTGTGGTGTTTTGGTTGGTAGTGTTAATTTTGGTTGGGTTTGTGTTGTTTGGGTTGTGGTGTGGGGGTTGTTGGGGTGTTGGGGGTGGGTTGGGGAGTGTGGGGGGGGGTGTTTGTTTTTGTGTGGTGGGGTGGGGGGTGGGGGTTGGATTTTGGGGGTGGTGGGTGGGGAATGGTGTTTGTTTGTTTGGTGTGTGTTGTTTGTTTGTGGGTGGGTGAGGGGTTGGTGTTTTGGGTGTGGTTTAAGGGTGGATTTTTTGTGGTTGGGGGTTATTTGAGTGTATGGGGGGGATGTGTTGGGATGGGGGGGATGGGGTGGGGGATGGGTGGTTGGTTGGGTTGTGGGTTTGGTGATGTGGGTTTGTTGGGTGTGTGGTTTTTGGGGGGGTTTGGTGTAGGGTGTGTGGTTTTGTGGGGGGTGGGTGGGGGTTGTGGGGTGGATGGGGGGGGGGGGGGGGGGTGGGGTTGGGGGGTGGGTGTTGGGGGGGGGGTGGGGGTTGTTGTGTGGTTGGTTGGTGTGGGTTTGTGTATTGGAGGAGGGGATAAAAAGGGTGGGGGGGGGGGGTATAAATATGATGGGTGATTAGATAGGAAATGTAATGTGGTGGGGAGAGGAAGTTGAGTGAAGATGAATTTAGGTGTTTGGATATGTTGTTGTGGAGTATGTAGATGGTGTTTGTTTGGTTGGGGGGTATGTAGGAATAGAAGAGATGGTATGGAGGATGTATTTGGGATGGGTGGTATTGTTATGTTTAGTGGGTTGGGGATTTTGGATTTTTGGGTGGGGGGTTGGTATTGGGTTGGGTTGGGTAGGGTTTGGTTGTGGTTTGTGTGTTTTTGGTTTTTGGTGTTTGTGGGGTGGTGTGTGTGGGGGGTTTGGTGGGGTGGGGGGGGGTTTGGTGATGTGGGGGGGGGTGGGTGGTGTAGGGTGGTGGGGGTTGTGTGTGGTATGTGGGTGGTGTGTGGGGTGTGGGTTGGTGGTTGGTGGTTGGGTTTTTTTGGGGGTGGTTTTGGTGGGGGGTGGTGGGTGTTGTTGGGGGTTTGGTTTGGGGGGTGGGTGTGGGGGTGGGATGTGTTTGGTTTAGGTGGGGGTTGTTGGGGTGGTGTTGGGGGTGGGGGGGGTTGGGTGTGTGGTTGGGTGGTGGGGTGGTGTTAGTTTGTGTTGTGTTGGGGGTTGGGATATGTTGTAGTTGTTGTTGGGGGTTGTTTTGGGTAAGGGTTTGGGTTGGGGTGTGTTGTTTGGAGTTGTGTTGGTTATAGGAGTGAGTTTTTTGTTGGTTTGTGGGTTGGGTTGGGTGGGTTTGGGGGGGGGGGAGTGGGTAGGGGGGGGGGTGTAGGTTGTGGAAATGGTTTTTTTTGGTGGGTGTGTTGATATGGAGGTTAAAAGGATTGGGTACTATAATGGTTTTTTTGTGGGTGGTGGGGTGGGGGGGGGGGGGGGATGGGGGTGGGGGGGGTGGGAGGGGGGGGTTGGGGGGGGGGTTTTTATGGGGAGATTTGTATTTTGTTATGTTAGTGTAATTGGTTGTTTTATGGGGTTGAGGGTGTGTGGGATTGTGTTTTGGTTTTTGTGGGGGTTTATTTTGGTGTTTGGGTTGTGTGGTGTTAGGGGGGAGGTGTGGTTTATGTGTTTTATGGATTGTGTTTTTGGTGTTTGGGGGGGGTTGTGGGGGGGGGGGGTTTGGGTGGGTGTTGGGTGGTTGGTTGGTGTGTGGGGGGTTGGGGTGTTGGGTGTGTTGTGGGTTGGTGGTTTTTTGTGGTTTTGGTTGTGGGTTTTGGTGGGTGGTGGGGGGGAGGGGGGGGGGTGGTTGTTGTTGTTTTGGGGGGGTTGGGGTGGTGTGGGGGGTTGGTTGAGGTGTGTGTTGTGGTGGGGGGGGGAGGGGGGGGGGGGTTGGTGATGTGGGGGTTGGGTGGTGTGGGGGGGGGGTGGGTTGGGGGTATGTGGTTTGTTGTGTTTTGGGTGTGGGTTTTGGGTGGTGTTGTTGTTTGTGGGGTTTGTGGGGTTGTGTTTTGGTGGGTTTTG
Source organism: Knipowitschia caucasica (assembly GCA_964034765.1). Taxonomy (NCBI): domain Eukaryota; kingdom Metazoa; phylum Chordata; class Actinopteri; order Gobiiformes; family Gobiidae; genus Knipowitschia; species Knipowitschia caucasica. Next base: position 4,901,778 of record OZ035826.1, read on the forward strand.
TGGGTGGGTGAAGGGGGGGGGGTTTTGGGTTATTGGGGTTTGGGTTGTGGGGGTTGGGGTGTTGGGTGTTGGTGGGTTTTTGGTGTTTGGGGTGTTGGGGGGGTTGGTGTGTGTTGGGGGGTTGGGGGTTTGGGGGGTTGGGGGGTTGGGGGGTTGGGGGGGTTGGGGTTGGGTGGGGTTTGTGGTGGGGGGGTTTGGTTTGTTTTGGGTGTTGGGGTTGGGGTGTTGGTGTGTTGTGTGGGTGGGGTGTGTGGGTTTGGTTGTGTGTGGGTGGTATTGGTTGTGGTTGGTTGTGTGGTTGGTGTGGTTGTGGGGATGGTGTTTGGTGGTGGGTTGTTGGGGTTGGTGGGGGGTTTGTTTTGGTGTTGTGTGTTGGGTGGGTGGGGGGTTGGGTTGGTGGGGGGGGGGGGGTTGTGGGGGTGGGTGTGTGTTGGGGTGGTTGGGGGGGGTGTGGTGGGTGGGGGTGGGTGTTTGGGGGGGGGTGGGGGGTGTGGGTGTGTGGGTTGGTGGTGTTGTGTGTGGGTGATTGGTGGTGGGTTTGGTGTGGGGTTTGGTGTTGGGGGTTTGTGGTGGGGTTTGTGGTGGTTTGGTGGGGGTGGGGTTTGTGTGGGGTTTGTTGGTGGGTTGTGTGGGGTTGGTGGTGGGTTTGTGGTGGGTTTGGTGGTGGTTTGGTGGTGGGTTGGTGGGTGGGGTTGTGGTGGGTTGGATGGGTGGGTTTTGTGGTGGGTTTTTGTGGGGGGGGTGGGGGGGTTTTGGTGGGTGGGTTTTGGTGGGGGGGGGGTGGGGGTTTGGTGGTTGTGTGGGGGGGGGGTGTGGGGTTTGGTGGTGGGGGGGGTGGGGGTGGGGGGGGGGGGGGGGGGTGGTGGGGTGTGTGTGGGGTGGGGGGGTGGGGGGTGTGGGGTGTTTTGGGTTGTTTTGGGTTTGGGTGTTTGGGGGGGGTGGTGGGTGGGGGAGGGTTATGGTGGTTGGGAGGTGTGTGTGTGGGGTGGTGGGGGTTTGGTTGGGGGGGGGGGGGTGTGGGGGGGGTTGGGGTGTTTGTGGGGTTGTTGGTTGTGGTGGTGGGGTTGTATTTTGGGGGGGGTTTTTGGGGTTGGTTATTTTGTTGATGTGTTTTGGGGGTGGGTTGTGTGGTTGGGGGGGGGGGTGGGTTTGTGTTGTTGGTTGTTGGGGTGGGTGGTGGGGTGGGTTTGGGTGGGGGTTGGTGGGGTGGTTGTGGGGGGGGGGGTTGTGGTGGGGTGAGGGTGGGGGGGTGTGGGGGGTGGGGGTGTGTTTTGGGGGGGGTGTTGGGGTTTGGGGGGGTTTGGGGGGGGGTTGGGTGTTGGTGTGGTTTGGGGGGGGGTTGTGGTGGGTTGGTGGGGGGGGGTTGGGGGGGTGTTTGGGGGGTGGGGGGTGTTGGGGGTGGTGGGTTGGGGGGTTGGGTGGGGTGGGGGGGGGGTGGTGGGTGGTGGGGGGGGGGTTGGGGGTTGGGGGGTTGTGGGGTGGGGGTGGTTTGGGTGGGGGTGGTGTGGGGTGTGGGGGGTTGGGGGTGTTGGGGTGTGTGTGGGTTGGGTTTTGGTGTTGTGGGGTGTTGGGGGTGTGGGTGGGTTTGTTTTTGGGGTGGTGGGGGGGGGGGTTTGGTTGGTTGGTTGGGGTGGTTTTGGGTTTGGTGTGTGGTGGTGTTTTTGGGTGTTGGTGTGGTTTGGGGGGGGTGGGGGGGTTGGGGGTTGGGTTTGGTGTTTTTTGGGGTTGGGTTTGTGGGGTGTGTGGGTTGGGTGGGGGGTTGGGGGGGGGGGGTGGGGTGGTGGTGGGGTGTGGGTGGGGGGGGGGGGGGGGGGGGGGTGGGGGGTGGGGGGGGGGTGGGGGGGTTGGGGGTTTTTGGAGGGTTGTGTGTGTGTTGTTTGTGGGTGGGGTGGGTGGGTGGGTGTTGGGGGTTGGTGGTGGGTGGGGTGGGGGGGGTTGGGGGGGTGGGTGTTGGGGGGTTTTGTGTGGGTGGTTGTGGGGGTGGGGGTTGGTGGTTGTGGTTGGGGGGGTTTGTTTGTGGTTTGGGTGGGGGGTGGGGGGGGGGGTTGGGGGGGTTTGGGGGTTTTGTTGGGGGTGTGTGGGTGTGGGGGTGGTGGGTGGGGGGGGGGGGGGGGTTGTTGTTGTGGTTTGTGTTTTTGGTTTGTTTGGTGGGTGGTGTTTGGTGGGGGTTGTGTGTGGTTTTGGGTTTGGGGTGTGGTGTGGGGGTGGTGGGGGTGTGGTGGGGGGGGGGTGGGGTGGGGTGGGGGTGTGGGTTGGTGGGGTGGGGTTGGGGGGGGGGGGGGGGTGTTTTGGTGTTGGTTGTTGTGGGGGAGGTTTTTGGTGGGTTGGTGGGGGTTGGTGGGGGGGGGGTGGGGGGGGTGGGTGGTGGTTGTTGTTGGGGTTGGGGGGTGGTGTGGGGGGTTGGTTGGTTGTTTGTGGTGTGGGGGGTTGGTGTTGGGGGTGGTTTGTGTGGTGTGGTGTTTTGTGTTGGGGGGGGGGGGGGGGGGTTTGTGGGGGGGGGTGGGTGGGGTGTTGGTTGGGGTGGGGGTGGTGTGTTTGGGGGGGGGTGGGGGTGGGGGGGGGTGTGTGTGGGGTGGTGGTGGGGGGTGGGGGGTGGGGGTTGTGGGGGTGGTGTTGGGTGTGTGGTGGGGGGGGGGGGGGGGGGTGGGTTTGTGGGTGTTGGGTTTTTTTGTTGGGTGGTGGTTGGGTGGGGGGGTGGGTGGGGTGTTGGGTTTGGGGTGTGTGGGGGGTGTGGAGGTGTGGGGGTGGTTGTGTTGTGGTGGTTTGTGTGGGTGTTGGGGGGGGTGGGGGGGTTGGGTGTGGGGGGGTTGGGGGGGGTGGGGGGGGTATGTGGTAGTTGGGTTGTTAGGTGGGGGGGTGGTTGGTGGTGGGGGGGGGGTTGTTGTTTTGTGGGGGATGATTGGTTTTTAGTGGGGGGGGGGGGGGGGGGGGGGGGGTTTTGGGGAGTAATAGATGATGATTAAGGGTATTTAATGGTAATTAAGAGTGGGTGGTGAGGATGGGATATGTATGGGGGGTGGAGGTTGTGGGTGTTTGATAGGTGATGGAGGTGAAGGGGGGGGTGGGGGGGGGGGTTATGGGGGGTGGGTGTGGGTGGGGTGGGGTTTTGTTGGGTGGGTGGGAGGTGTGGGGGTGTTGGGTGGGGGGGTGGGGGGTGGGGGGTTGGGGTTGTGGGGGGTGGTGGTTGTGTTTGGGTGTTTGTTGGGGGTTGGGTGGTGGGGGTGTGTGGTTGGGGGGGTGGGTTGGGTGTGTGGGTGGTGGTGTGGGGGGGTGGTGGTGGGGTGTGTTGAGGTGGGGGTGTGTGGGTGGGGGGTGGTGGGGGGGTGGGGTTGTGTGGGGGGTGTGGTGGGGGGTGTGTGGGGGGGTGTTGGTTTGGGGGGTGTTTTAGTGGGTTGGGGGGGGGGGGGGGGGGGGGGGGGGTTGGTTGGGGGGTGGGTTGTGTGTGGGGGGGTTTGTGGGGGGGGGGGGTGGGTGGGGTTGGGGGGGGGGGGGTTGGGGGGGGTTTGGTGGGGTGGGGTGTTGGGGTGGGGTTTGTTTTTTGTGGGTGGGTGGTTGGGTGGGGGGGTGGGGGTTGGGGGGGGTGGGGGGGTTTGTGTGTTTTTTTTTGTTTTGGGGGGGGGGGGGGGGGGGGGTGGGGGGTGGGGGGTGTGGGGGGTGGGTTTGTTGGGTGGGGGTGTTTTTTGTTTGTTGGGGGTTGGTGGGTGGGGGGGGTGGGTTGTGGGGGGGGTGGGGGGGGGGGTGTTGGGGGGGTGGGGTGTTTGGGGTGGTGGGTGGGGGATGTGGTGGGGGGGGGTGGGGGGGTGGGGGGGGGTGGTGGGGTTGTGTTGTGGGTGGGTGTTTGTGGGGTGGGGGTGGGGGGGTGGGTATTGTTTTTTGTGGGGGGGGGGGGGGGGGGGGGGGGTTTGGGGTGGTGGGTGGGGGGGTGTGTTTATAATAGGGGTGTGGTTAGAGGGTTTTTGTTTGTTTTGGTGGTTGTTGGATGTTTTTTGATTAGTTAGTGGTTTGGTGGGGATTTGGGGGGGGAAAGTAAGTATTGGGGGGGGTGGGTTTGTGGGTTGTTTTTGGTTTGTTTGGTGGGGGGTTGGGGGGTGGGTGGGGGATGTGTGAGTTTTGGGGGGTGGTTTGGTGTGTGTGGGGGGGGGTGTGTGGGGGGGTGTGGGGGGTTGGGGTGGTGGGGGGGGGGTTGAGGGGGGGGGTGGGTGTGGGGGGTTTGGGTGGGTTTGGTTGTTTTTTTTTTGTTTGGGGGGGGTTTTGGGGTGAGGGGGGGTTTGGTTTAGTATGGGGTTGTTGTTTGTATTATTGGGGGTTTTTTGTTGGGGGGGTGGGGTTGTGTTTGGGGTTGGTGGGGGGGGTGGGGTGGGGGGGGGGGTGGGGTTTGGGTTGGGGGGGGTGTTGGGTGGTGGGGTGTGGGGGGGGGGGTGGTGGTGGGGGGGTGGGGGGGGGGGGGGGGGGGTGTTGGTGTGTGTGGGGGGTGTGGGGTGTGGGTTGTTTGTTTTTAGGGATGGTGTTTGGGTTAGTGTTAGTGGTTGGTGTTGTGTTGTTTGGGTGGTGTTGTGGTTGGTGGTGGTTTGGTTGGTGTTTGTGGTTGGTTTGGTGTGGTTGGGTGGTGTTGTGGTTGGGTGGTGTGTGGTTGGGGGTGGTGTTGTGTTGGTGGTGATGTTGTTGTGGTTTGTGGTTGGTGGTTTTGTTGTTGTGTGGTGGGGTTGTAGGTTGGGGTTTTTTGGTTGGTGTGTTGTGGTTGGTGTTTTGGTGGTGTTTTTGTTGTTGGGGTGGTGGGTTGTGGTTGTGGTGTTGTGGTTGGTGTGTTTTTGGTTGGGGTGGTTTTGTTTTGGTGTTTTGTGTGGGGGGGGTGTGGTTGGTTGGGGGGGGGGGTGTGGGTTGGTTTTGGGGGGGTGGGGGGGGGGGGGGGGGGGGGGGTGTGTGGTGGGTGTTTTTGTGGGTTGTGGGGTGTGGGGGTGGTGGGGGGGGGTTGGTGGGGGGGGGGGGGTGGGTGTGGGGGTTTGTGTTGTGGTTGGGGTGGTTATGGGTTTTGGTGGTGGTGTGAGTTGTTGGTGGGATAGGTTTGTTGTTTGTTGTGGAGGTGGTTTTGTGGGTTGGGTGGGGTTTGGGTGGGGGGTGGGTTTGGGTTTGTTGTGGGTGTGTGGTTGTGAGAATGTGGGGAGTGTAGTGGGAGAGAGAAGGGGGAGAGATGAGTGGAGTGAGAGGTGTGAGTGTGGAAGATGAGAGGGGATTTTATGTGTGGTGTGTAGTGTGGTGGTGTGTGTGGGGGTATAGTGGAGAGTGTGTGGTGTGTGTGTGTGTGTTTGGGGTGTGGGTGTGGTGTGTGTGTGGGTGTGTGTTGTGTAGTGTGGGTGTGTGTAGTTGAGTGGTTTGTGTGTGGGTGTGAGTGGGTGTGAGTGGTGTGAGAGTGAAGGGGTGTGTGTGGGGAGAGTGTGTGGGTGAGTGTGGTGTGAGTGAGGTGTTGTGTGGTGAGTGTGTGTGTTGAGGTGTTTGTTGTGGTGAGTGTGGATGAGTGTGTTGTGAGTGGGGTGTGATGTTTGGGGTGTGTGTGGGGATGTTGTGTGTGTGTGGGGGTGTGTGTGGGTGTTGTGAGGGGGGATTGTGTGGTGTTGTTGAGTTTGGTTTGTTGGGGGGGGGAGGGTGGGGGTGTGTGGGGGGGGTGGGGTTTTGGGTGGGGTGGTTGGGGGGTGTTGGTTTTGGTTGTGGTTGGGGGTGTTGTGGGGTGTGGTGGGGGTTTGGGTGGGGGTGGTGGGAGGGTAGGGGGTTTTGGGTGGTTTGTGAGGGTTAGGGGGGGGTTGAGAGGGGGGGGGGGGTGGTTTGGGTGGTGGTGTTTGGGGTGGTTGGGTGTGGGAGGTGTTAGTGGGGTGGGGTGTGGTGTGGTGGGGTGTGTGGTTTGTGGGGTTGGTGGGTGTTATGGGGGGTGTATTGGTTTGGTGGTGGGGGGGGGGGGGGGTTTTTTGGGTGGGGGGGTGTGGGGGGGTGGTTGGGTGTTTGTGGTTGGTTGGGGGGGGGGGGGTGTTGGGGGGGTGTGGGGGGGGGTTGGGTTTATATTTATTTGATTTATAGATTTGATTATTTTATTATATTTTATTTAATTTTAGGATATGGATATATTTAGTTATTATGTTATATAATATGATAATAGTAGTGGGGGGGTTTGGGTAAGGGTTTGTTGGTGGTGGGGGTTTGTGGTGTTATGTTGAGGGGGGTAGGGTAGTAGGGTTGGGGGTTGTATTTTTTATGGGATGTTTATTTATTTAGAGGGGTTTGGTGGGGGTGGGGGGTGGGGGGGGGAGGGTGTGGGTTGTGTGGGGGGGGGGGGGGTGTTGGTTGGGTTGTGTTTAGAATGGGAAGTGGAGTTGGGATGAGGGGGGGGGGGTATGGTTTGATAGAATGAATGATTAATGGAATAATTTGTTAGAAATGGTAAGGGAATGAGGGTGTTGGGGGATGGGGAGGAGTAGATAAGATTAAGATTGATTAATGGGAGGGAGAGTTAGAATGTGGGTTGTTGGTTTTGTGTGGTGATTGTGTAGAGAAAAAGGGGGGGTGGGTAAGGTGGGATAAGGGGGGAGGTTGAAAAATAAGGGTGATTAGGTTAATTGGATTGTTAGTAAGGGGATGAGGGGGTTGGGGGGGGGTTGGAGTAGGGGTGTGGTGGGGGATAAGGTAGGGGGGGTTTAGAAGAAGGTAGAAGAAAGAATTTTGTTGGGGTTTTGTGATTGAGGGATTGGGGGGTTTTTTTAGTAGGTGGTGTTGTGATGTTGGTATGAGTGAGATTGGGGTGTGGAGGTTGAGGAAGGTTGAAGATGGAGGATTGTGTTAGGTATTGTGGTTTGGGTGGGGGGGGGGTATTTGTTGGTAATGGGTGTGGGGTTGTGGGTGGGGGGGGTGAGTGGGGAGGTGGGGGTTGGGGGGGGGATGGGTGGTTTGTGTTGGTGTGGGTGGGGGGGTGTTAGGGGGGTTTGTGGTTTTGTGTGGGTGTTGGGGGGGGTGTTGGTGTGGGTTATTTTGTAGAGTGTGTGGGTGGTGGTTGAGTGGTGGTGTTTTTGGGGGGGTGATTATGGTTGTGGGGGTGGTTGGGGGGGGTTGTTGGGTGGGGTAGGTATATATTAGAATGAATGTTTGATGTGGTTTGTGTTGGGTGAATGGATAGGTTTTGGTGGGTTAGGGTGGTTTGGGTGGGGTTGGATGGGGGTTTGTTGGGGGAGTTGGGGGGGGGGGGGTATGTTGTTGGGGGGGGGTTTTGTGGTTGTGGGTGGGGGGGGTGGTGGGTGGTGGGGGTTTGTTTTGGTTTGGTGTGGGGGGGGGGGGGGGGTGTGTTGGGGTTTGATTGTGGTATGGGTGTGATGGGGGTTTGTGTGGTGTGTGTGTGGTGGGGGGTTGTGGTGTGGTGTTGGTTTTGTGTGGGTTGTGGGGTGTGTGTTGTTTGGTGTTGTTGTTGGGGTTTTGGGGGGTGTTGATTGGGTGGGTGGGGTTGTTGGTTGTGTTTTGGAGTTTGTTGTGTTTGTGGGTTGGTGTTTGGTGGGTGGGGTTGGGTGTGGTTGTGTATGTTTGTTAATGATTGGGGGGGGGGGGGGGTGGTGGTTGTGGTGGTGTGGGGAGGGATGGTGTGGTTGGGTGGGTGGGGGGTTGGGGGGTGGTTGGGTGGGGGGGTTGTGGTGGGGTTGTTTTTTTTGGTTGGGGGGGATGGATGGAGTTGGGGTTGTGTGTTTGTGGTGGTGGTGGGGGGTGGGGGGGTCGGGGGGGGGTGTGTGGGGTGGGGGTGTGTGGTGTGGTGGGTGTTTGGTGTTTTGGTTGTTGGGTTTGGGGTGGGGGTGGGGGGTTGGGGGGTTGGGGGGGTGGGGGGGGGGGGTTGTTGTTGGTTTGTGGGGGGGGGGTTGGGTTGTTTTGTGGTTGTTTGGTTGGGGTGTGTTGTGTGTGTTTGTTGGTGGTGGGGTTTGGGGTTGGTGTGGGGGTGGGGGGGGTTGTGTGGTGGGTTGTTTTTTGGTGGGGTTTGTGTTGGGTGGGTTGTGTTGTGGGGGGTGTGGGGGGGTGGGGGGGTGTGTGTGGGGGGGGTGGGGGGTGTGGGGGGGGGGGGTTGGGGTTTTGGTGTTGGGGTGTTGGGGGTGTGGGGGGTTTGTGGGTTTGGGGTGGTGGGTGTGTTGGTTTGTTGGGGGGTGTTGGTTTGGGTGTTGGGGAGTTTTGGTGTGGTGTGGTGGGTGGGGGTTGGTTGGGGTGGGGTTGTAGTTTGGGGTGGAGGGTGTGGGGGTAGGGGTTTGTGATGGGTTTGTGTGTTTTGTTATTGGTTGGTGGGGATATAATTGGGATTGATTATGTGGTTGGGTGTTGTGAATTGTTGGGAAGGGTATTTGTGGGGTGTTGTATTGGGTGTGATGAGGTATTTTTGGGTTTGGGAGATTGATAGTGTGTTGGTTGGGGGTGTGGGGGTTTGGGGGGGTTGGGTGGATTGGTGTATTGGTGTTGTTGTGTGGGGGGTTGGGGTGTTATGGGGTTAGGGGGGGGTGTATTGTTGTTGTTTTGGGGGTGTTTGGGGTTTTGGGGGGGGTTGGTGTGTGTTGGGGGTGTGTTATTTGATTTGGGTAAGTTGGGGTTGGAGGGGTGTGGTGGGTTTGTGGGGGGTGGGGGGTTTAGGGGTTGTGGGGGGGGGGGTGGGGTGGTTTGGGGGGGGTGGGGTGGGGTTTTTGTTTTTTGTTATGTTTTTGATGGATATTTTTATGGTTGAAGGTATGTAGTGTTAATTGGTGGGTTGGGGGTGTGTGGGGGGGGGGGGGTATTGGTGGGGGGGGGTATGGTGGGTTTTTTTGTGGTAGTGGATTGGGGGTGGGGGGGTGGGGGGTGTGGTGGGGGGGGGGTGTGTTTGGTGTTGGGTGGTTTGGGTGTGGTGTGGGGGGGTTGGGGTGGGGGTGGTTGTGTGTTGGGTGGGTTGTGGGGGGTTTGGGGTGTGTTTGTTGTTGTTTTTTGTTGTGGGGGGGTTGGTGTTGGGGGTTGGGTGTGTGGGTGGGGGGTGGGTTGGGTTTGGGTGGGGGGGGGGTTTGTGGGGTGTGGGGGGGGGTGGGTGGTTGTGTGGGTTGTGGGGGGTGGGGGGGGGGGGTGTGGTGGGGGGGGGGGTGGGTAGGTTGGGTTTGGGGGGGGGGGGGTGTGTGGTTTGGTGGGTTTTGGGTTGTTTGTTGGGTGGGGGTGGGTGGTGGGGGTGGGGGGGGGTGGGGTGGGGTGTGGGGGGTTGGGGGGTTTGTGGGTGGTGTGGGGGGGTTGTGTGGTTGTTTGTGGTTGGGGTGTTTGGGGGTGGTGGGGTGGTTTGTTTTGGGGGGTTGGGGGGGTTTGTGTGTTTGTTTGTGTGTGGTGTTGGGGGGGGGTGTGTGGGTTGTTTGTGTGTGTTGGGTTGGTGGTGTGTTTGGGGTGGGGGAGTGGTTTGGGGGGTGGGTTTGGGGTTGTGTTTTTGTGGTATTTTAAGGTTATTTGGGGTTTGGGGGGGTGTATTTGAGTGTATAGGGTATGGAGGGATTTATGATTTAGAATATGATTGATGGATAGTGGGGTTTGGTATGTGTGGGTTTGGTGGGGGGTGGTATTGTGATGAGTTGGTTGGGTTGGGTTGGATGGTGTATGTAGTTTGGGAGAGGGAGATGTTTTTGGGGTGTTGGTAGGGTGGGGGGGGGGGGGGGGGGGGGGTTTTGGGGTTAGGTAATTGGTTGGTAATTGTTTGATTGGATGTGGTAAGTTGTTTAGGGTTTGGTGTTATTGGTGTGTTAATTTGGTTTATTTGGTGGTATTTTGTAATGGTTGGTAATTTTTTGGTGTGGTGGGTATTTGGTGTGTTTGTTTGGTAATTTTGGTTATTTGGGTTTGGTTTTTGTGTGTTGTAAGTTGGGGTGTATTGGGGGTTGTGGTGTATGGGGGTTGGGTTTTGGTGGAATGTGGTGGGGGGGTTGTTTTGTTTTGTTGGGGGTTGGTTGGTTGGTTTTTTTTGTTATGTGTGTTTGGGGGGTTGGGTGGTTTGTGGGGTTTTTGTGTGTTTTTGGTGTTGTGGGTTTTGGGGTGGGTTATGTGTGTTTGTGGGGTTGGGGGTGTTTTTTGTTGTGTGGGGTGGTGTGTGGGTTTGGTTGTGTTGGTGGTTTTGGTTGTGTTATGGTGTGTGTTGTGATGGTTTGGGGGGGGTAGGGGATTGGTTGGAGGGTGGGGATGTTGGGTTGGTTGGGGGAGTGTTATGGGGTGTGATGTTTTGTTGGTGGGTGTTTGGGGGTTGGGTGGGGGTGGGGTGGGTTTGTGGGTGGTTGTGGGTGGGTGGTGGGTTTTGGGGGGGGTGTGGGTGGGGGTGTGGGTTGTGTTGGGGTTGGGGTGTTGTTGTTTGGGTTTGTGGATTGTGTGGGGGTTTTGGTTTGGGTGGGTTGGGTTTGTTGGTGGGATTTGTGGGGGGGGGGGTGGTTTTTGGTTGGGTGGGTGTTGGTGGGGTGGGGGGTTTTGGTAGGGGTGGTGTAATAGGGGGGGGGGGGGTAGGGGTAGGTTATTGGGTAGGTGGGTTTGTTGGGAGTGTGGTTGTATGTGTTGGTTTTTGGTGGTGGTAATTGGTGGTGTAATTTAGTGGTGGTGTATGGTAGGGTTGGGGGTGTTTTTTGGTGGGTTTTGGAGGGTGGGTATGGTGGTGGGTGGGTTTTAGGGGTGGGGTTTGTTGGTGGGGTTGGGTGGGTGGGGGGTTGGGTGGTTTGTGTGGTTGGGGTTTTGGTGGTGGGGGGGGGGGTGGGGTGTGGGGGGGGGGGGGGGGGTGGTGGGGGGGTGTTGGGGGTGGGGGGGTGGGGGGGGTGGGGTGTTTTTGGGGGTGGTGGGGTGGGGTGTGGGGGGGGGTTGTGGGTGGGGGGTTTTGGGGGGTTGGGTGGTGTGTGGGGGGGGTGGTGGTGTGTGGTGGGTTGTGGTTTTGGTGGGGGGTGTTGGGGGGTGTGTTTTTGGGGGGGTTGTTTGGTGGTTTTGGATGTTTTTGGGGTTTGGGGGGGGGGTGGGTGGTGGGGGTGGGTGGGTTGTGTGGGTTGGGGGGGGGTGGTATGTGTGTTGGTTGTGGGGGTGGGTGGGGGTGGTTGGTGTGGGGGGGGGTTGGTTGGGGGGGTGTGTGGGGGGGGGGGTGTTGGTGGGGGGGTGTGGGTGGGGGGGGTGGTGGGGGTGGGGGTTGTTTTTGGGGGGGGGTGTTGGGGTGGGGGGGGGGTTTGGGGGGGTGTGGGGGGGTGGTGTGTTTGGGGTGGTGGTGGGTGTGGGGGGTGGGGGTGGGGTTTTATGGGGTGGGGGGGGTGTGGGGGGGTGGGGGTTTGGGGGGGGTTGGGTGGGGGGGGGGGGTTGGGGTGGGTGGTGGGGGGGTTGGGGGGTTGGGGGGGGTTTTGGGGTGGGGGGGTTGGTTTAGGGTTGTGTGTGGATTGTGGTGTTGGGGTTGGGTGTTTGGGTGTGTTTGGGGTGTTTTGGGGGTGTGGTTGGGGTGTGGGTGGGTTTGTATTGGGGGGGGTGGGGGGGGGGGGGGGGGGGTTGGTTGTTGTTGGGGGTGGTTTTGGGTTGGGGTGTGAGGTGGTGTGTTTGGGTTTGGTGTTGTTTGGGGGGTTTGGGGTGGGGGGGTGGGGGGGGGTTGGATGGTTGGGGGGGGGGTATTTTGGGTGTTGGGTTTGTGGGTGTGTTGTTGGGGTGGTGGGGGTGGGGGGGGGGGGGGGGGTTGGGTGGTGGTGTGGGGGGGTGTGGTTGGGGGGGTGGGGGGGGGGGGGGGTGTGGGGGGGGTGGTGGGTTGGGTGGGGGGGAGTGTGGGGGGGGGGTGGGGTTTTTGGGTTGGTGGGTTTGTTTTTGTTGGGGGGGGGGGGGGTGGGGTGGGGGGGTTGGGGGGGTTGGGGGTGTGGGGGGGGTGGTGTGTTTTGGGGGGGGTTGGTGTTGTGTTGTGTTGTGTGGGGGGGTGTTGGTGGGGGTTTGGGGGTGGGGTTTTGGGTGTGGGTGTTTGTGTGGTTTGGGTTGGGGGGGGGGGGTATGGGGGGTGGGGTGGGTTTGGTGGGGGTGGTGTGGTGTGGGGGTTGTGGGGGGGTGGGTTGGGTGGGGTGTGGTTTGAGTGTGGTGGTTTGGTTTTTGGTTTGTTTTGTGGGGTTGGTTGTGGGTGGGGGGTGGGTGGGGTGTTGGGTTTTGGTGTGTGGGGTTTGTGGGTGGTGAGTGGGGGGGTGGGGTGTGGGGAGGGGTTTTGGGTGGGTGGGTTGGGTTTTTGGGGGGGGGGGGTGTGGGGTTGTGTTGTGGTTGTGGGGGGGGTGTTTGTGGGGGGTGGGGTTGGTGGGGGGGGGTGGGGGTGGGTGGTGTTTTGTTGGGGGTTGGGGTTGTTTGGGGTTTTGGGTGGGTGTTTTGTTGTGTGGGGGGTGTGGGTGTTGGGGGTGGTTGTGGTGTGGTGTGGGTGGTGGTGTTGGGGGGGGGGGGGGTTTGTGGGGGGGTGGTGGGGTTTGGTTGGGTGGGGGTGGGTGTGGTGTTGGGGGGGGGGGTGGGGGTGGGGGGGGGGTGTGTTTTGGTGGGTGGTGGGTGGTGGGGGGGGGGGGGGGGGGGGGGGGGGGTTTGGTGGGGGTGGTGTGGGTGTGTGGGGGGGGGGGGGGGGGGGTTGTTGGGTGGTTGGGTTTTTTTGTTTGGTGGGTGGTGTGGGTGGGGGGTGGTGGGTGTTGGGTTTGGGGTGTGTGGGGGTGTGGGGGGTGTGTGGGGGTGGTTGGGGTGGTGGGTTGTGTGTGTTGGGGTGTTGGGGTGGGGTGGGGGTTTGGGGTGTGGGGGTTGGGGGGTGGGGGGGGGGGTTGTGGGTGTTTGGTGTGTTGGGTGGGGGGGGGTTGGTGGGGGGTTGGGGGGGGTGGGGTTGTTGGTGGGGTGGGTGGGGGGGGGTTGGTGGTTTGTGGTTTTTGTGTGTTTGTTTTGTGTTTGGGGGGTGTGGGTGGTTGGGGGTGGTTGTGGTGTGGTTGGGTGGTGTTTGGGGGGGGGGGGGGGGTTTTGGGGGGGGGGGTTGGTGGGGTGTTGGTGGGTGGGGGTGGGTTGGTGTGGGTTGGGAGGGGGGGGGGGTGTGGGGGGGGGGTGGGGGGTTGGGTTTGGGGTGGTGTTGTGGTGGGGTGTGTTTTTGGGGGTTGGTGGTGGGTGTGTTTGGGGGGGTGGGTTTGGGAGGGTGGGTGTGGGGGTGGTGGGGTGTTGGTGGTGGGGGTGTGGTGTTGGGGGGTGGTGGGGTGGTGGGGGTTTGTGTGGTGGTGGTGGGGGTGTGTGGGGGGGTTGGTTGGGGTGTTTTTTGGGGTTGGGGGGGGGGGGGGGGGGGGGTGGGGGTTGGTGGGGGGTGGGTTTTGTGGGGTTTGTGGGGGGGGTGGGTGGGGGGGGGGGGGGGGGGTGGGGGGGGGGTTGGGGGTGGGGGTGGTTGGGTTGTTGGTGTGGGGTGGGGTGGGGGTTGGGGGGGTTGGGGTGGAGTTGGTGTTGTTTTTTTTTTGGGGGGGGGGGGGGTGGGGGGGGGGGGGGGGGGGGGGGGGGGGGGTGGTTTTGGGGGGTGTGTGTGTTTGGGGTGTGGTGTGGGGGGGGGGGGTTTTGGGTTGGGGGGGGGGGGGGGTGGGGTGGGGGTGGGTTGTTTGGGGGTGGTGGGTGGGGTGTGGGTGGGGGGGTGGGGGTGGGGGGTTGTGTGGTGGGGTGGGGGTTGTGGGTTGGGGGGGTGGGGTGGGTGTTGGTGTGGGTTGGGGGGGGGGGGGTGGGGGGGGGGGGGGGGTATGGTGTGGGTGGTGGGTGGTGTTGTTTGGGGGTTTTTTGTGAGATTAGGTATGTTTGTTGGGGGGGGGGGTTATTTTTGGTGGGGTGTGTAGTTATTGAATTTTGGGGGGGAAAGGGTGGAAATAATTATTGTTGGGGTTTTTTTTTAGATGTGGAGTAGATGAGGGGATAGAATGATGGGTTTTGTTGGGTTGGTGTTGTATATGGTGGGGTGTTTTGTTAGGGATTTTTTGTAGTTGGGGGTAGTTTGGGGGGTTTAGTGTGGGGTTGTGTTGTGGGGTTTGGTGGGGGGTAGGGGTGTGGGGGGTGGAGTTGGTAATGTTGGATGGTTTTTTTGTTTTGGGGGGGTGTGGGTGATTGTGTTTTGGTGGTTGTGGTTTGTTTGTTTTTGTGGGGGTGGTGGGGGGGGGGTTGTGGGGGGGGGGGGGGGTTGGGGGGGTGTGGGGGGTGTGGTGGGGGGGTTTGGGTTTTGGGGGTGGTGGGGGGTGTTGGGGGGGTGTGGGGGGGGGGGTGGGGTGGTTGTTGGGGGGGGGGGGGGGTGTGTTTTTTTGTGTGGGGTTGTTGGTGTGGGTTTTTTATAAGATGAAGGAGTATGCGATGGGGAGGGGTAAGATGGAAGGTGAGTATGAGATAAGGAGTATGGAAGATGGAAGGGGGGAGTATGTAAGATGATAGGGGATATAAGTTGTAGGAGTAGGGTAGATGAAGGGATTATAAGATTAAGTGGTGAGGAGGGAGATGGATGGAGTATAAGATGAAGAGAGTATAAGATGGGAAGGGAGTATAAATGAAGGGGAGTATGAAGATGGAAGGGTGTGTATGGAAGATGAAAGGTGAGTAGGAAGATGGAAGGAGTTATTGGAAGATATGAAGGGGAGTATAAGATGAAGGAGTAAAAAGATTGAAGGGGGTGAGTATGGAAGATGGAAGGGGAGTATGAATATGGAAGGGGGGGAGTATTGAAGAGGAAGGGGATTTATGAAGATGGAAGGGGGGAATATAAGAGGAGGGGGGGGTGAAGATGAAGGGTGAAGGGGGGGGGGGGGGTTGGGGGGGGGGATGGAATGGGGAGGGGGTGGGATGGGAGGGATGGGGGTTGATAGATTAGGGGGGTTGGAGGTGTATAGGGGAGGAAGTGTGGGTATAGTATTGTTGGTGTGGATTGGTAGGGGGATTGGGGGGGTAGGTTGGTGATGGGTTGGGTTGATGTAAGGGGTAATAGGAGGGAGGTTATAGGAAGAGGAGTTGATAGGGGTATGTTTTTTAGTGAGAGGGGTATTATAGGATGAGGGGTGGTTGGATTGGATGATGGGATATGTGGGAATTGGGGTTGGGGGGGTTTGGTTTGGTGTTGGTGGTGTGTGGTGAGTGAGTGGGTGTGTGAGGGGGAGTGTAGTGGTGTGTGAGTGGGGATGTGTGAGGGGTGAGAGTGAGGGGGGGTGATGTGTGGTTAGTTGGTGTGTGTGGTGGGGGTGTGTGTGTGGAGTGTGTGGTGTAGAGTGTGGGTATAGAGATTGAGAGAGAGGGGAGAGGGAGAGGGATGTTGAGAGGGGGGAAGAGAGAGAGGTGTGTGTAGGTTTGTGTGGTAGATGAGGAGTGTGTGAGGTGAGTGTGGAAGAGAGGGAGTAGAAGTTTGTGGGGGTGTGTGTGGGTTGTGTTGTGGGAAGGTGAGAGGGGGTGAGTGAGGTGTGTGTGGTGTGTGTGGGATGTGATGAGGGGGGGGATGAGAGAGGGGAGAGAAAGAGGAGAGAGAGAGGGGGATGTGAGTGGGAGTGAAGTGATGTGAGTTGGTGTGTGTGGGGGTTGGTGTGTGTGGTGTGTAGGTGTGTGTGGGGGTAGGTGTGGAGTGTGTTTTTGTGGGTGTAGTGGGGGGGTGGGGTGGGTTGTGGGGGGGTGTTTGGGGTGGGGGTGTGGGTTGGGGGGGGGGGTGTTGGGTTTTGTTATTGGTTTTGGGTTTGGGTTGGTGGTTTTTGGGTGGTGTGTGGTGGGTGGTGTAGGGGTTGTGTTTTGGGGTTTTGTGATGGTGTGGGGTGGGGTTGTGGGGGGTGGGGGTTGGGGGAGGTGTTTGTTGGGGGGGTGGGGTGTGGGGGGGTTGGGGTGGGTGGTGTGTGGGGTGGGGGGTTGTGTGGGTTGGGGGGTTTGTGGGGGGTGTATGTTTGGGGTTGGGGGGGTGTGGGGGGGGGGGGGTGGGGGGGGGTTGGGTTTGTGGGGGGGTTTGGGGGGGGGGGAGTGAGGGGGTTGTGGGGGGGGGGTGGGTGGTTGGGTTTTTTGTGTTTGTGTGTTTTTGTGGGTGTTTGTGTTTTAATTGATATATATATGGATTGTTTGTTTTGGGTTTGTGTGGTGTTTTTGTGTTGTGGGGGGGGGGGGGGGTTGGGATTGGGGTGTTTGGGGTTTTGGAGTGATGTGGTGGGGGGGGTTGGGGGTGGTGGGTTGGGGGGGTGTGGTGGGTGGTTGGGTGGGTGTGGGGGTGTGGGGGGGGGGGTGGTGGGGGGGGGGTGGGTTGGGGGGTGGGGGGGGTGGGGTGGGGGTTTGTAGTTGGGGGGTGGTGGGGGGAGTGGGGTGGGGTGTGTTGGTTTTTGTTTTTGTTTGTGGGGGTGTGGTTTGGTATGGGTTTGTGGGGGTTGGGGTGGGTGGTTTTTTGTTGGTGTTGTGTGGGTTTGGGGTGGTTGGTGGTGTGGTTGGTGGGGGGTGTGGTGGGTTGGGGGGGGGTTTGGTGTTATTTTTTGGGGTTGGAGTTGTGGGTGATTTTGTTGGGGGGGGATTAGGGTTGGGGTGTGGGGTTGTGATTGGGGGGTGGTGGGGGGGGGGTTGGGTGTTGTGGGTTGGTGGGGGTTAGTTGGGGGGTGGGGGTGTGGTTTGTTTGGGTGTTGGGTTGTGGGTGGTGTGTTGGGGGTGGGGGTTGGTGGGGGGGGGTGTGTGGGGTTGGTGTTGGGGGGGTGGTGGGTGTGGGTTGGTGTGGTTGTTGGTGGTTTGTTTGGGGGTTGGTGTTTTGGGTGGGGGGTTGTGTTGGGGGTTTTGTGGTGTGGGGGGTGGGGGGGGGGGGGTTGGGGGTGTGGGGTGGTTGGGGGGTGGGGTTGTTGTGGGTGTGGGGTGGGGGGGTGGGGTGGGGTGGGGTGGGTGGGGGTTGGTTGGGGGGGGGGTGGGTGGTGTGGGTGTTTGTTTGTGGTGGTGGTTGGTGGGGTGGGTTTTGGGGGGGTGGTTTTTGGGGTGGGGGGTTGGGGGGGTTTAGGTTGGGTGTTGTTGTGTTGTGGTTGGTGTGTGGTGGTGGGTGGGGGGGTTTGTGGGTTTGTGGTGGGGTTTGGGGGGGGTGGGTGGGGGTGTGTGGTTTTTGAGGGGTGTTGGGTTGGTGATTGTGTTTGGTAGTTGTGTAAGGGTGGTGTGGTGGTTTGGTGGGGGTTGTGGGGGTTTTGTTGGTTTGGTGGTGAGGGGTGTTGTTGGTTGTGGGTGGTTTGTGTTGGGGTGTTGGTGGGGTGTGTTGGGGGGGGGGGGTGTGGGGGTTGGTGGGGGGTATGGTAGTTTGTTGGGTTGTGTGTGGGTGTTGATGTTTTTTGGGTTTGGGTTTTGGAGGTTGGTGGGGGGGGTGTTTTTTTTTTGGTGTTTAGGTAATATGTGGTGATTGTGGGGTTTTGTGGGTGGGGTGGGGGGGGGGTTGTTTGTGGATTGATTATATTGATGTATTGGGGGGGGGGTGGAGATGGATTGTTGTTGAGAGGGTTAGGGGGGGATGGAAGGGGGTGGGAATTTTGGGGTGGAGGGGGGGGGTGGGGGTGGGGGGATGATGAGTGTATTATTGTTTTGGGGTGGGGGGGGGGGGGATGTTTGATTGGGTGATGAGAGTGATGTTGGAGTTTGTTTGGGGGGGGTTGTGTTTGGTAATGGTGGGGGTGTGGGGGTAGGGGAGGGAGTGTGTGTGTTTAGGTGTATTGGAGTTTGATTGATAGGGATTGTTGGAGTAAATGTTAGATTTTATTGTGGATGGTTTGGTTGATGTTTGGGGGTATTGGGGGGGTGGTTATTGGGGTTGGTGGGTTAGTATTAGATTGGATGTGGGGGGGGTGTGGTTGTGGGTGGAGGAGGAAAGGTGGTTTTTGGTTTTGGGGGATAGTTTATGGTGTATTATGTGGGTGGGGGTTAGGGTTTTGTGGGTTTTGGGGGGTGGGGGGGATATGGGTGTGTGGAGTTATTGAGGTGGGTATAGTGTTATGGGGGGGGAGTTTGGGGGGTTGGGGGTAGTGGGGGTGGGTATTGGGGGGGTTGTTTGGTGGTGGGGTGGTGGTTGTGGTGTTGGGGGTTGGGGGTTGGTTGGTTGGGTGGGTGGGTGTGGTGGTTTGGTGGGGGGGTGTGGTGTGGGGGTGTTTGGGGGGGGGTGTGGGGGTGGTTGGTGGGTGTTGGGGGTGGTGGGGTGGTGGGGTGGGGGGTTGGGGTTGGGGGTTGGTTTGGTTGGGTTTGGTTGGGGGATTATTGTTGTGTATGTGGTTGGGGGGTGTTGTTTGTTGGTTGGGTTTTTGGGGGGGGTGGGGGGGGTGGGTGGTTGTGTGTTGTTGTTTTTGTGTTTGGGGGGTTTGGTTGTGGTGGGAGGTTGGTGTGTGTGTGGTGGGGGGTGGGGGTTGGTGGGTTGTTGGGGTTGTTTGGGGTTTGGTATGTTTTTTTGGGGGTTGGTGGTTTGGTGTGGGGGTGTTTGGGGAGTGTTGGGGTGGATTGGTTTGTGGGGGGTGGTGTGGTGGGGGTTGTTGTGGTTTTGTTGTTGGGTTTGGGGGGTGGTGGGGGGGAGGTGGGGTGGGTGGGGTGGGGGGGGTTTTGTGGGTTTTGGGGGGGGGGGGGGTGGGTGTTGTGGGGGGATGTGTGTTGTTTGTGGGGTGTTTGTTTTGGTTTTGGGTTGGTGGAGGGAGGGTGGTTGGTTATTTTTATGTGGGTGGGGTTTTGGTGGGGGGTTTGTGTGTGTGGGTGGGTTTGTTTAGTGGTGTGGTGGGGGAGTGTGGGGGGGGGGTGTTTGGTGTGGGTGGGGTTTTTTGGTGTGTGGGTGTGGTGGTTGGGTGTTGTGGGTTGTTGTGGTTGGGGGGTTGTGTGTGTTGTTTGTTTGTTGGGGTTGTTGTTGGGGTTTGTTTTATTTTTGTTTTATGGTTGGGTTGGTGGGGTGGTGTGGGGGGGTGGGGGATGGGGGGGTGTTGTGGGTGGGGGGGTGGTGGGTTGTGGTGGGTTGGTTGGGGGGGGGGTGGGGGTGGGGGGGGGGGGGGGTGGTTGGGGTTTGGGGGTGGGGGGTGTGTGTTGGTTTGGGTGTGTGTTTGTGGGTGGGGGGGGATTTTTGGGGTGTGGGGGTGGGTGGTGGGGGTGGGGGGGGGGTGGGGGGGTGGTGGTGGGGGGGTGGGGTGGTTGTGGGGTGGTTTGGGGGTGTGGGTGGGGTGTGTTTGTGGTTTGTTTTTTTTTGGGTGGTGTGTGTGGTGTGGGTTTTTGGTGGGGGTTGGAGTGGGGGTTTTTGGGTGTAGGGTTGGGTGATGTATGGGGGTGGAGGTAGTTGGGTGTGTATTTTGTTGTTTTTTGGTAGTGTTTTTGGGTTTGGGGGTGTGTTGTGGGTGGTGGGTTGTTGGGGTGGTTGGGTTGTGTTGTGGTGTTGGTGTGGGTGTTTGGTGTGTTGTTGGTTTGTTGGATTGTTGGATGGTGTTGTTGTGGTGGGTGTGTGGGTGGGTGGTGGGGGGGGGGGGTGGGGGGTGGGTTTTGGTGTTGTTTGGTGGATGGGGTGGTGTGGTTGGGTGGGTTTGTGGGTGTGTTGGGGGGGGGGGGTGGGTGGGGGTGGTGGGTGGGGTTTTGGGTTAGGGGGGGGGTGGGGGTTTGGTGGTGTTTGTGGGGTTTGGGGGGGGGGTTTGGGGTTTGGGGTTGGGGGTTGGGGGTTTGGGGGTGGGTGTTTGGGGGTGTGGGTATTGGGTGGGGGGTAGGGGTTTGGGGGGGTTTTTGGGGGGGTTGTGGGTGGGGGGTTTGGGGTTGGGGGGTTGGGGTGGGTTGGGTGGTTGGGGGGGGGTTGGGGGGTTGGGGTTGTGGGGGTTGGGGGGGGGGGTTTGGTGGGGTTTGTGGTGTGGGTTGGGGGGTTGGGGGTTGTGGGGTTGGGGGTTGTGGTTGGGGGGGGGTTGGGGGGGTTGGGGGTTGGGGTGGTTGGGGGGTGTGTTGTGGTGGTTTGGGTTGGGTTGTGTGTGGTGGGTTTTGGTTGTGGTTGTTTTGTTGTGTGGTGTGTGGGGGGTTGGGTTTGTGTGGGTGGTTGTTGGGTTGTGGGGGGTGTGTTTTGGGGGTGTTGTGTTGTGTGGGTGTGGGTTTGGGTTGGTGGGGGGGGGGGTTGTGGTGGGTGGGTGTGGTGTGGGGTGGGGGTGGGGGGGTGGTGGTGGGGGTGTGGGTTGGTGTGGGGTGTGGGGGTGGTTGTGGGTTGGTGGTGTTGTGTGGTGGGGTTTGGTGGTGGGTTGTGGTGGGTTTGGTGTGGTTTTGTGGTGGGGTTGGTGGTGGGTTTTGTGTGGGGGTTGGTGGTGGGTTTGGTGTGGGGGGTTGGTGGTGGGGGGGGGTTGGTGTGGGGTTTGTGGTGGGTTTGTGGTGGGGTTTGGTGGTTGTTTGGTGGTGGGGTTGGTGTGGTTGGTGGGGTGGGTTTGGTGTGGGGTTTGGTGGTGGGTTTGTGGTGGGTTTTGTGGGTGGGGGTTGGTGTTAGTGTGGGTGGGGTTGGTGTGGGGGGGGGGTTGGGGGGGGGGGGGGGGGGTGGTGGGGGGGTGGTGTGGTGGGGGTGGGGGGGGGGTGGGGTTTTTGGGGGTGGTTGGGGTTTGGGGGGTTGGGGGTGTGGGGGTGTGGTGGGGGTTGTTGTTGGTAATGGTGTGTTGTGTGGGGGTGTTGTTGTGGTTGGTGGTGGGTTGGGGGGTGGGTTGTGGGGGGGTGTTGGGTGTGAGAGTTTGGTGTGTATGTGTGTGGTTGGTGGGGTTTGTTTTATAATTTTGGGGGATATGGGGGTGGGGTTTGGTGTTGGGGTGTGGTTTGTGTGTGGTTTTGGGGGTGGTGGGTTTGTGTTTGGGTGTGGGGTGGGGGTGGGGGTGGGTTGGTTGGGGGGTGTGTGGGGGTGGGGGGGGTGGGTTGTGGGGTTGGTGGGGGGGGGTGTTGGTGGTTTGGGGGTGGTGTGGGGGTGGGGGTTGTGTTTTGGGGGGGGGTGTGGTGAGTGGGGGGTTTGGGGGGGGGGTTGGGGTGGTGTGGGTTGGGGGGGGGGTGGTGTGGGGGTGTGGGTGGGTGGGGGGGGTGTTTGTGGGTTGGGGGGGTGGGTGGGGGGGGTGGGGGGGTGTTTGGGGTGTTGGTGGGGTGGTTGGGGGTGGGTGGTGGGGGGTGGTGGGTGTTGGGGGGGGGGTTTGGGTGGGGGTGGGTTGTGGGTGTTGTGTGTGTGGTGTTGGTGGTGTGGGGTGTTGGGGGTGGTGGGGGGGGGGGGGGGGGGGGGGGGGGGGGGGGGGGGGGGGGGGGGGGGGGGTTTTTTGTTGTGGGTTGGGTTTTGGGGTGTGTGTGGGGGTGTGGGTGGTTTTGTTGTTTGTGGTTTGTGGGTGGTGTGTGGGTTGATTGTATGATTGGGGTGGTTATGGGTGGTTAGGGTGGGGTGGGGTGGAGTTGTTTTGGTTATGTTGTTTTTTAGGTTGGTGTGTGTGTGGGTGTGGGGGATGGATAGGGTAGGTTGGTGGAGAAAATGGGTTATGGGAAATATGGGAGGGGGGGGTTATTTTGAGGTGTGGTGTGGTGTTGGGGTGGGGGGGGGGGGGGGGGGGGGAGGGGGTTGTTTAGTTTGGGTATATGAGGGTGGGGTTGGTTTGGGGGGTGTTTGGGTTTTAAGGGGGGTTATTTGTTTTGTTTTGGGGTGGGGGATGTGTGGGGTGGAATTTTGGGTTGGGTATGGGGATATTTAGATGAATGTTGGATGGTGGGTTGAGGGGGGGGGGGTGGTAATTGGGGGGGAAGTTTGTTGGGGGTGGGTGTTTGTTTTGGTATAATGGGGGGTTGTTTGGATGAGGTTTATATGGTGTGGGGGGTGTGGGGAGGGGGGGGTTGGAGGTTGGGGGGTTTATGGATATTTGGGTTTATTTTGGGATGGGGGAAATTGGGGAGGGGGGGGGGGGGTTTTGGGGTTTGGGGAAGTGGGGGGGATTTTTTTGGATATTGGAGGGTGTAGGAGTTTGGGGTAGAGGGGGGGATTATTGGGGTGGTTTGGGGGGGGGTGGGGGTGGTGAATTATAGGGAGTTGAGTTAATTTAAATGAAGGGAAAATTTAGGGATGAGATTTATTGGTGGTTGGGGTAGGGGTGATGTGTTGTTGGGAGGAATTTGGAAATGGGTATAAGTGTTAGTTTGGTTGTTTGGGTGGGGGGGGGGGGGGGTGTGTGTAGGGGGGGAGGGGATTTTAGTTGATGTAGGGGGGGGGATGGGGAATTGGGTGGGGGGGGGGGGGGGGGGTGGTGTAAGGATTTGGTAGGTTGATGGGGGGGGGGGGGGTGTTTGTGGGGGGTGGGTGGGGGTTGTGGGGGGGGGGTGTGGTGTGGGGGGTGGGTGGTGGGGGGGGTTTTGTGTTGGGTGTTTGGGGGGTGGTTGTGTGGGGGGTTGGGTGGTGTGTTTGTTGTGTGGGGGGTGTGGGGTGTTGGGGGTGGTTTGTGGTGTGGTGTGGGTGGTGGTGTTGGGGGGGGGGGGGGTTTGGTGGGGGGGTGGTTTTTTTTTTTTTTTTTTTTTGGGGTTTGTTGGGGTGGGGGGGGTGGTGTGGGTGTTGGTGGGGGGGGGGGTGGGGGGTGGGGGGGGGGTGTGTTGTGTGTGTGTGGGGGGGGGGGGGGTGGGGGGGGTTTGGTGGGGGGTTGTGTGGGTGTGGTGGTGGGGTGGGGGGGGGGGGGGTGGTGTTTGGGGTGGTTGGGTTTTTGTTTGTTTTTGTGGTGGTGTTGGTGGGGGGGGGGGTGGGTGGGTTTTGGGTTTGGGGTGTTGGGGTTGGGGGTGGTGTGGGGGTGGTTGTGGGGGTGTGGGTGGTGATTGGGGGTGTGTTGGTTTGGTGGGGGTGGGGGTTTGGGTGTGTGTGTGTGGTTTGGTTGTTGGGGTGGGTTGGGGGTTTGTTTTTGTTGGGGTTTGTATGTTGGGGTGGGGTGTGGGTGGGTGGTTGGGGTTGTTGGGGGGGGTTAGTGTGTTTTGGTGGGGGGGGGGGGTTGGGTGGTGTGGTTGTGGGTGTTTGGTTGTGTTGTTTTTTTGTTTGTGGGTGTGGGTGGTTGGGGGTGGGTTGTGTGTTGTGTTTGGTGGTGTGGGGGGGGGGGGGGGGGTTTGTGGGGGGGGGTGGTTGGTGTGGTGGGGTGGGGGGGTGGGGGTGTGGGGTTGTTGGGGGGGGTGGTGGTGGTGGGGGGGGGGTTTGGTTTGGGGGTGGTGTTGTGGTGGGGTGTGTTGGTTGGGTTGGGGTGGTGGTGGGTGTTTGTTGGGGGTGGGTTTGGGTGGGGTGGGGTGTGGGGGGTTTGGGGGGTGTGTGGGTGGGGGGTGGGGGGTGTGGTGGTGGGGGGGTGGTGGGGTGTGGGGTTGTGTGGGTGGTGGTGGGGGTGTGGGGGGGGGGGTTTTGTGTGGGGTGTGGTTTTTTTGGGTGGGGGGGGGGGGGGGGGGGGGGGGTGGGGTTGGTGGGTGGGTTGTGTGTGGGGTTTGTGGGGGGGGTGGGTGGGGGGGGGGGGGGGGGGGTGGGGGGGGTGGGTTGGGGGGTGGGGTGGTTGGGGTGGGTTGTATGTGGGTTGGGTGGGGGGGTTGTGGGTTGGAGTGGGGGTGTGTGTGGGTGTTGATTTTTTGGGTTTGGGGTGGGGGGGGGGGGGGTGGGTGGGGGGGGGGGGGGGGGGGGGGGGGGTGGTGTTGGGGGGGTTGTTGTGTGGGTGGGTGGTGGGGGGGGTTGGTGGGGGGGGGGGGGGGGGGGGGGGGGGGTTGGGTGTTTGGGGGTGGTGGGGTGGGGGGTGTGGGGGGGGGTGGGGGGGGGTGGTGGTGTGTGTTGTGGGGGGTGGGGGTTTGGGGGTGGGGGTGGGGGTGGGTGTTTGTGGGGTTGGGGGGGTTTTGGGGGGGGGGGGGGGGGTTGGGGTGTGGGTGGGGGGGGGGGTGGGTTGTTGGTTTGGTGGTGTTGTTGGTGGTGGGTTTTTTTGTTGGGTGTTGTTTTGTTTGTTGGGGTAATGGGGGTATTATTTTTTGGTTTGGGGGGGGGGTGGTTATTGTGGGTTGTTGTTTTTGGTTTGGGTTGGTTGTGGGTGTGGGTGTTTGTGTGTGTGTTGGTTTTGGGGTTTTGTTTGTGTTGGGGGTGAGTTTGGGTGTTGGGTGGTTTGGGGTGTTGGGGTTTGGTGGGGGGGGGGGGGGGTGGGTGTGGTGGGTTGTGGGGGTGGGTGTGGGTGTGGTGTAGTTTTTGTGTTTGGGGGGGGGTGGGTGGGGGTGTTGTGTTTTGGTGGGTGTGTTTTGTATTTGTGGGTGGTTGGTTGGGGGGGGGGGTGTGTGGGTGGGGTGGGGGGGGGTGGGTGGGGGGGGGGTGGGGGTTGGGTGGGGGGGTGGTAGGGGTGTTTGGGGGGTTGGGGGGGGTTGGTTGGTGGGGGGGGGGGGGGGGGGGGGGTGGTGGGTGGTGTGGGGGGGGTGGGGGGAGGTGGGGGGTGTGGTTTTGTTGTTGGTGGTGGTGTGTGGGTAGTGGTTGTGTGTTGGTGTGGTGGAGTGTGGTTTGGTTTGGTTGGTGTGTTGTTAGTGGTTTTTTGTGTTGGTGTTGTTGTGGTTTTGGTTTGTGTATTGGTTGGGGGGTGTTGTGATGGTTGGTGTGTTTTGTTGGTGGTTTTGTGGGTTGGTGTTTTTGTTGGTGGTGTGGGTTGTGGGTTGGGGGTGTTGAAGTTGGGGGGGGGGGAAGGTGAGTATAATTTGGAAGGAGGATGTAGATGGTTGGGTGTTATAAGATGAAGTGGGGGAGTTTTTATATGTGGTTGGTGTTTTGATGGGATAGGAGGTTTTTGGTAGGGGGGGTATAAGATGGTTGGTGTTGTTGTGGGTAAGGGTGGTGTTGTGGTGGGGGGGTTGTGGTAGGGTTGGGGGGGGGGGGTGGGGTTTGGGGGTGGGGTGGTTGTTGGTTGGTTGTTGTGGGGGGGGGGTGGGGGTTGTTGAGTGGGGGGGGGTGGGTGGGGGGGGGGTTGGGGGGGTGTGGGGGGTTTTGTGGGTGTGGTTTGGGGGGTTGGTGGTTTGGTTGTGGTGGTGGTTTGTTGTTGGTGGGGTGGTGTGTTTTGGGTGTGGGTGTGTTGGGTTTTGTGGGGGGTGGGTGGGTGGTGTGGGTTGTTGGGGGGTGGGGTTGGGGGGGTTGTGTGTGGGTGTGTGTGTGTGTTGTGTGGTGTTTTGTGGTGAGTTGAGGTTTGTGTGGTTGTAGTGTGGTGTGTGTGTGGTGTGTGTTGGGTGAGTGGTGTGTGATGTGGTTGGTGTGGTGTGTGTGTGGTTGTGTGTGGGTGTGTGTGGTGTGGGTTGGTTTGTTGTGTGTGTGATGGTGTTTGTGGGTGTGTTGGGTTGTTGGGGTTGTTGTGGTGTGTGTGGTGGTGTTGGGGTGTGTTGTGGGGTGTGTGTGGTTGTGTTGTGGGGTTGTTGTGTGTGTGTGGTGTTTGGGTGTGGTTGTGGGTGTTTGGTTAGTGTGTGGTGAGTGTTGGGTGTGTGAGTGGAGTGTGTGGTGTGTTGTGGTGTGTTGTGTGGTGTGTGTGGGGTGTGTGTGGTGTGTGAGGTGTGATGTGGGGGTTGTAGAGGGGGTGTTTTTTTGATAGTTGGAAGTTGTGTTGGGTGGTTTTGTTTTGGGGGGGGTGGGGTATTTTGGTAGGTGGTGGGTTGTGAGTTGTTAGGGGGTATAAGTATTATTTATAATTGGTATTGTGGTGTTGGGGGGATAGGTGGGGGTTGGGGTGTGGATAGGGAGGGGTGGAGGTGGGATTAATGGGGTTGGTGGGGGGTTGTGAGTTTTGGGGGGGGGTTAGAGGGGAGTTTGGGGGAATAGGGGTGGTTGGGGGAGAGTGGGGTTTGTTGGTGGTTGGTGGTGGGGGTGGGGTGGGTGGGTGTGGGGTAGTTTGGGTGGTGGGTTTTTGGGGTGGTTGTATGGGTGGGGGGGTGTTTGGGGGGGTGGTGGGGGGGTGGGGTAGGGGGGGGGGTATGTGGGTTGGGTTGTGGGGGGGGGGGGTTTGGTGGGGTGGGGTGTGGGGGGGGGGGTGTGTGGGGTTTTGTGTTGTTGTTGTTTTTTGTGTGGTGTGTGTGTTTGTGTATTTGATATAGTTTTGGGTTTTAGTTAGTTTTTTGGGATTTTTTATTGGGTGTTTTTGGTAGTGGGGGGGGTGAAGGGGGTAAGGGGGTTGATGGGATTTGTGTAAGGTTGTTATGTGAGGGGGGGTTAGGGATAGATAGGGTGTTGTATTTTTGTTTGTGGTTGTTTGTTGGTGTGGGGTGTGGTGGGGGGGGGGGGGGGGGGGGGATATGGGGGGGTTGTGAGGGGGGGGGAGGGGGGGGGTGGGGGGGGGTGTATTGTTGGGTAGGGGTGGTGGAGGTGGGTTGGTTGTTTTGGGTTGTTTTTGGTTGATTTGTGTGGTTATGTTTGGGTTGTGGGGGGTGGGTGGGTGTATGTTTTAGGTATTAGTTTGGAGGGTATATGAGGGTGTGGTTGGTGTGGTGTTTGGTGTGGGGGTGTTGGGGTTGTGTGGGGGTTTTTTTTAGGAGGGTTGATTTATAGTTGGTGTGGGGTTTGGTTTGTTGTGTTTTGGGGGGGGGTGGTGGGGTGGGTGGTGTTTGGGTTGGTGGTATTGGTAGGGGGGGGTGTTGAGTGGAGTGTGTTTGGTAGTTGGTGGGGTGTGTGGGGTTTGTTGGTGTTTGGGTGTATTGGTGGGGTGTGGGGTGGGGGGTTTGGTTTGTGGGGGGTGGGGGGGGTGTGTGGTTGGGTGGGGTTTGTGGGTGGGTTTGAGTATGGGTTGGTTGGTTTTGGGGTGGGGGGGGGTTTTGTTGGGTTTTTGTGGGTGTGGGTGGGGTTGGGGGTGGGTGGTTTTTGGGGTGTGGGGTTGGTGTGGTGTGGGTGGGGGGGTGTGTGGGGTTTGTGTGGTGTAGGGTGGTGGGGGGGGGTGGTTTGTGGGAGTTGGTTTTATTTGGTGGGGGGGTGGTTTGAGTGGTGGTTTTGGGGGGGGTTTTATTGGGGTGGTGGGGGGTGGGGGTTTTGGTTTGGTGGGTGTAGTTGTTTGTTTGTTGGTGGGTTGGTGGGTGTGGGTTGTTTTTGGGTTTTTGGTGGGGGTTTTGGGGGGGTTTGGTGGGTTGGGTGTTTTTGTGGGGGTGTTGGGGGGGGTTGGTTTGGTGGGGGGGTGGGGTGTTTGAGTGGTGGAGGTGGGGGTGGGGTGGGTTGTGTGGGGGGGGGTTGTGTTGTTTGTGGTGGGGGGGGGGGGTGGGTTGTGATTTTGGGGTTTGTTGTATGGGTTTATTGTGGGTTGGTTGTTTGTGGTGGGGGGGTGTGGGTGGGGTGTGGTTTGTGTGTGGTTGGTTGGGTGTGTTTGGTGTTGATGGTGTTTGGTTTGGGGGGGGTTGTGGGGGTGGTTTGGGTGGTGTTTTGGGGGTGTTTGTGGTTTGTTGTGGGTGTGGGGTTTTTGGGTGGGGGGGGGGGGGGTGGGGGGTTGTGTGTGGGTGTTGGGGGGGTGTGGTGGGGGGTTGTGTGGTGTGGGTTGGGGTTTGGGTGTGGGGGGGGGGGGTTGTGGTGGGATTATATATGTAGGTTGATTTTGTTTTGGGTTGTTGTTGTTTATTATTATGGGGGTTGTTTGTTGTTGGGTTGGGTGGGGGATGTTGTGGGGGGGGGGGGTGGGTGGGGGGTTTTTTTTGTTGGTATGTTTGAATTGTAGGAATGTTTTTTGGGTATGTGGTATGTTTGGATTGTGGTATGGGGTTGGTAGATTTTTGTGTTGGGGGGGGGGTTAGTGGGTGGTGTTTAAGAATTATTAAGGAGGAGGGGGGGGGTGTTTGGGGGTAGGGAGGGGGGGGAGGAGGAGGGGGAAGTAGTAAAAAGATTATTTGGGTTTTAGAATAAGATGTAATGATAGTGGGTAGGTAATGATGGGATATGTGGGTGGGGTGGGAGTAAGTTGTGGGTTTTTTAGTTTGTTGGGTTTTTAGGGAGGTGGATGGGGGGGGGAGTTTAGGGGGGGTTGGGGGGGTAGAGGGGGGTGATGGTGTGGTTTGAGGGTTTTGGGTTGGTGGGTGGGATTTTTGAATAGGTTATATGGGTAAGGTTTTTTAGGGGGTAATTGAGGTATGGGAGAGGGTAGGGGGGGGAAATTAGGGTGGTTTTTGAGGGGGGATATGGGATTTAGAGGGTTTGGTTGGGGTTTTTTGTTTGGGGGTATGGTGGGGGTAGTTGGGTTGGGGTGGAGGTGGTTGGGGGTGGTGTTTTGTTTGGGAATGAGAGTTATGTTTTAGGGTGGTGGGTTTAATAGATGTTATTTTTGTTGGGGTTGTGTTTGGTAAGGTATTTTGTTGGGGGGGTGTTGTTGAGGGGGGGATGTGTTGTTTTTGTGTGGTGTTGATTTGGGGTGTAGGGGGGGGTGTTTGATGTTTGTGTTTTGGTTGGTGGTATGTAGGGGAATTAGGGTAAGGAAGGTATGGAGATGAATATGATGGTGGTATGGTAGTATTGTGGGGGTTATAGGGTGGATGATTTTTGATATTTGGGGGGGGGGGGTGGAATGGGGGGTATGGTGGGTTGGTAGGGGTTGGATTTGTTTTGGGGGAGAGTATGTGTATTGGGTATGGTGGTTGGAGGTTGGTGGTTTGTGTGGTGGGGGGGGGGTTATTGTTTGGGGATTGGTGGGGGTGGGGGAGGTATGGGGGGGTGGGATGTGTGTGTGTTGAGTTAGTTAGGGGTTGGTGGTTTTTGTGGTTTTTTGTTGGTTAAGGTATTGTATTGTGTTTTTGGGGGGTGGGGGGAGGGGGGGGTATAAAGGGAGGGGTTGGTATTGGGGGGGGTGTATGGAATGGTGGGGGGGAGGGGGGTTGTTATTGGGTGGGGTGGGGAGGTTTGGGGTGGAGTGAAAGTGTTAGGGTTGTTTGAATGGGGGAGGATGAGTGGGGGGTGTGGGATGGGGGTGGTTGTAATGTATAAGGATGTATGTAGGGTTTGGGAAGGGGTTGGGGGAAGATAGGGAAGGGAAGGGAAGGAAGGATGGGGAAGGGGGAAGGATGTTGAAGATAATTGTTAGGTGGGTATTGAGGGTTTGGGGGGGGGATGGTTTGGAGTTGATTTTTGGGATTGAGTGGATTTTTTTTTGAGTTTTGTTTTGGAAGGGTGTTTGGGGGGGGGGGTGGGGTAGGGGGTGGGTGGTGTTGATTATGGTGTTGGTGGTGTGGGGGTTGTTTTGGTGGGTTTTGGTGTGGTTTGTTTGGGTGGGTTTGGGGGTGGGTGGGGGTGGGGGGGGGTGGGGGGTGGGGTGGGGTGGGGGGGGGGTGGGGGGGGGTTGATTTTGTGTGAGTATGTTTTGTGGTGTTGTTTTGTGTGTGTATATTTGTTGTTTTTTTGGGGTGGTGGGGGTGGGGGGTTTTATTTGATGGGTTTTTGTGGGGTGTTTTGTGTGTTTGTTTGTGGGGTGTGGGGGGGGTGGGGTTGGGGGTTGTTTTGTTGTTGGGTGTGTGTGTTTTGTGGAGGGGGGGTGGTGGTGGGGGGTGTTTGGGGGTTTGTTTTGTGGTTTTTGGTGTGTGGGTGGGTGGTTTGGGTGTGTTGTTGTTTTGTTGGTATGTTTTGTGTGGTGTTGTGGTGGTGGTGTTGTTTGGTTTATGGGTTTGGGGGGGGGGGGGTGGGGTGATTGAGTTATTGTGGGTTTAAGGGTATTTTATGGGGGGTGTTATGTATTAGGAGTAGGGAGATTATTTTTGGGGTTTTTGGGTGGGGGGGGGGGGTTATGTGTAATATTTTGGTTTGTGGGGGTGATTGGTGGGTTATTGGGGTGTTAGTTATTGTGGTTTATTTTGGGTGGTATTGGGGTGTTTTTGGGGGTGGGTTTGTGGTTGGTGAGGTGTGGTGGGGTTTTGTGGTTGTGGGGTGTGGGGTTATTTTGTTGGGGTTGGTGGTTTTGGGGGTGGGGGGTTGTGTTGTTTTTGTGGTTTGTTTGTTTTGTGGTTGGGGGTGTAGTGGGTTTTGTGTTGTTGGGTTGGTTTTTTTTGAAGTTGGGTGGGGGGGGGGGGGTGTTTTTGGGTGTGGGGGATGTGTGGAAGTTTGTTTTTTGGTGGTGGGGGTGGGTTTTGGGGTTTGGGGTAAGGTTGGTGGTTGGTTGTGGGGGTTTTGTGGGGTTTTGTTTTATTGTGGGGTTAGTTGTGTGTGTGAGGGTGGGGTGTGTGTTTATGGGTTGAGAGTTGAGTTTTTTGGTAGAGGTAAGGAGGGGTTTGGGGAGGATGAGAGGGGATATAGGGGGATAGGGAAGATTGAGGATTGGATTTGGGGGTGATGGTTGGGGGTTGGATTTGGGGGGGGGGTTTTGGTAGTTGGGTGTGTTTTTTGTGGGGAGGGGGAGTTTGAGTGGGTTTGGTTGGGGGGGGGGGTGTGGAGTGTTGTGGTGGGTTTGGAGGTGTTTATGGTTTTGGGGTGTTTGTTGGTGGGGTTGTGGTTTGGGTTTTTTGGGTTGGGTTTTTGTTTTGTTGTTTGGTGTAGGGGTTGGGGGTGGGTGTATATTGAGTGGGTGGTGGTTTTTGGAGGGGGGGGGAGGGGGGTTTTTGTTGTGGAGGTTTTTGTGGTGGTTTATTTTGTGGTGGTGGGTTTGGTGGGGGGTGGGGTTTATGTGGTGGGGGTTTTTGGGGGTGGGGTTGTTGGTGGGGTTGGTGTGGGGGTTTTGGGGTGGGGTTTGGGGGGTGGTGGTTTGTGTGGGTTTGTGGTGGGTTTGGTGTGTGGGGTTGGTGGGGGGTGGGTTTGGTGTGTGGGGGTTTTTGTTGGTGGGGTTTTGTGGGGGGGTAGTTTATTGGTTGGGTGGTTTTTGTGGGGTGGGGGGGGTTGGGTGTTTTTTGTGGGTTGGGGGGGGGGGTTTGGTGGGGGTGGGGGGGGGGATGGGTTGTGGGGGGGGGGGGGGGGTGTTGAGGGGGTGGGTGGGGTGGGGGAGGGGGGGGGGGGGTGGGGGTGGTGTTTTGGGGTGGTTGGGTGGGGGGTGGGGGGGGTTGTTGTGGGTGATTTTGGTGGTGGTGGTGGTTGTGGGGTTTGGGGTGGTGGGTGGTGGGTGGGGGGGGGTTTGGGGGGGGTTTTGGGGGGGGTGTTTGTGTTGGGTGTTGTGTTGGGTGGTGTGGGGTTGTATTGGGGTTGGGGGGGGGGGGTTTTGTGTGGGGGGTTTGGTGGGTGGGGTTGTTGGTTGTTGGGTTGGGGGGGGGTGGTTTGGGTGTTGGGTTGTTGGGGGTGGTGGGGGGGGTGGTTGGTGGGGGGGTTGGGTGGGGGGGTGTGTGGGGGGGGGGGTGTTGTTGGGTGTGGGGTGGGGGTGTTGGGGTGGGGGTTGTGTGTTTGGGGGGGGGGGGGGGGTGTTTGTGTGTGGGGGGGGTTTGGGGGGGGGTTGGGGTGGGGTGTGGTTGGGGGTGGGGTGGTGGTGGGGGGTGGTGGGTGGGGGGGGGGGGGGGGTGTTTGGGGGGTGGGGGGGGTTGGGGGGGGGTGGGTTGGGGGGTGGGGTGGGGGGGGGGGGGGTGGGGTGGTGGGGGGGGGTGGTGGGGGTTGGGGGGGTTGTGGTGGGGTGGTTGTGGTTGGGGTGGTGGTGGTGGGTGTGGGGGGTGGTGGGTTTGGGTGTGTGTGGGTTGGGTTTTGGTTTTTGGTGTGTGTGGGGGTGTGGTTGGTTGTGTTTGGGGTTGGGGGGGTGTGGGGGTGGGTTGTTGTTTGTTGGGGGTGTTTTGGGGTTGGGTGGTGGGGTGTGGGGGTTTTTGGGTTGTTGGTTGTTTGGGGTGTGGGGGGGGGTTGGGTTGGTGGTGGGGTTTTTTGGGGTTGGTTTGATGGGGTGTGGTGGGTGGGGTGGGGGGGGGGGGGGGGGGGTGGGGTGGTGTTGTGGGTTGGGTGGTGGGGTTGGGGGGGGGGGGGGGTGGGGGGGTGGGGGGGGGTGGGGGGTGTGGGGGGGGTTTTTGGGTGGGTGGTGTTGGTGTGTTTGGGGTGGGGTGGTGGGGTGGGTTGGGGGGTTGGTGTGGGTGGGGGGGGGGAGTGGGGGGGTGGGTGTTGGGGGTGTTTTGTGTGGGGGGGGGGGGGTGTGGGTGGGGGGGGGGGGGGGTTGGGGGGTTTTTGGTGGGGGTTGTGTAGTGGTGGGGTGGGGGTGGGGGGGTTGTGGGGGTGGTTGGTGGGTATTTGTGGGTGTTGTGTGGGGGGTTTTGGTTGTTTGTGGGGTGGGGTTGGGGTTGTTGTGGATTTGGTTTTGTGTGTTGTTATAGTTGGTTTGTTTGGGTGGGTAGTGGGTTGTGGTGTGTTGGGTGTATGGGGGTTGGTGGTTAGTGGGGGGTTTGGGGTTGGTGTGTTTTAGGGGGGGGGTGGGGGGGTGGGGGGTGGGTAGGGGTGGGGGTTTTTTTTTGGGTGGGGGGGTGGGGGGGGGGGGTAATTTTGTGGGGGTGGGGGGGTGGTGGGGGTGTTTGGTTTTGGTGGTTTTTGGGGGGGGGTGTTTGGAGGGGGGGGGTTGGAGGGTGTTGTTTGGGGGGGGGGGGAGTGGTGTGGGTGGGTGTGTTTTTGGTTTGGGTGGTTGTTGGGGGGGGTTGGGGTGTTTGGGGGGGGTTTGGGGGTGTTGTGTTTGTTGTTTGGGGGGGTTGGGTGTTGGGGGGGGGTGGGGTTTGGTGTGTGTGGGTGGTTGGTGTTGGGGGGGGGGGGGGGGGGTTTGTGGGGGGGGGGTTGGGGGGTGGGGTTTGGTTGGGGTTGGTGTTGGTGGGGTTTGGGTTTGGGGGGGGGTGTGGGGTGTGGGGGGGGGTGTGTTTTTGGTGTGTGTGGGGGGGGGTGGTTTGGGTGGGTTTTGTGGGGTTGGGTTTGGTTGTGGGGGTTGTTTGGGGGGGGTTGGGGGGGTTGGGTTGTTTTGGTGTGGGGTGGTTGGGATTTTTTTGTTGGGTGGTTGTGTGTGTGTTGGTGGATGGTGGGTGTTGGGTTTGGGTGTGTGGGGGTTGTGGTGTGGTGTGGGGGGGGGTGTTGGGGTGGTGGGTGGTGTATTGTTGTTGTTGTTGGGGGGGGGGGGGGGTGGGGGGGGTTGGGGTGTGGGGGGTTGGTGGGGTTGGGGGGGGGGGTTGTGTTTGTTGGGTGTTTTGGTGGGGGGGTTGTGGGGGGGTTGGGGGTGGGTGGGGGTTGTGGGTGGGTTGGGGGGGGGGGTGTGTTTTGTTTGTGGTGTTTGGGTTGTGTTGGTTTGTTGTGTGGGGGGGTGTTGGTGGGTTGGGGGGTGGGGTTGTGGGGGGGGTTGTGGTGAGGGTTGTGTGTTGGGGGGGGTGGGGGGGTTGTGGGGGGTGGGGGGGTTGGGGTTGGTGTTGTTGGGTTTGGGGGGGTGGGGTGGTTTGTGTTGGTGGGGGGTGGGGGTGGGGGGGGTTGGGTTGTGAGGGGGGGTGTGGTGTTGTGTAGTGTGTGTTGGTTGGGGGTTGGGGGGGTGGTGGGGTGTGTGTGTGGGGGGGTGGTTTGGGTGGGGTGGGTTGGGTGGGGGGGTGGTGGGGGGTGTGTTTGGGTGGGTGGGGGGTGGTGGTGGGTGGGGGTGTGGGGGGGTTTGTGGGGGTTGTTTGGGGGTGGTGGTGGGGGGTGTGTGGGGGGGGGGGGGGTTGGGTGGGGGGGTTTTTTTTGGGGTGGGGGGGGGGGGGGGGGGGGGGGGGGGGTTGGTGGGGGGTGGGTTGTGGTGTGGGGGGTTTGTGGGGGGGGGTGGGTGGGTGGGGGTTGGGGGGGGGTGGGTGGGGGGGGGGGGGGGGGGGGGGGTTTTGTGGGGGTGGGGGGGTGGTTGTGTTGGGTTTTTTTGGTGGGGGTGGTGTGTGGGGGGGGGTGGTGTGGGGGTGGGTGTGTGGTTGTTGGTTTTTTTGTTTGGGTGGGGGGGGGGGGTGGGGGGGGGGGGGGGGTGGGGGTGTTGTGGGGTGGGGGGGGGTTTGTTTGTGTGGGTGGGTGGGTGGGGGGGGGGGTTGGTGGGGGGGGGGGGGGGGGGGTGGTGGGGGGGTGGTGTTTGTGTTGGGGGTGGTTGGTGGGTGTGGGGGGGGGGGTGGGGGGGGGGGTGGGGGTGTGTGTGGTGTGGGGGGTGGGTGGTTTGTGGGGGGTGGGGGGTGGGTTGGTGTTTTGGGGGTGGGGGGGGGGGGGTGGGGGGGGGGGGGGGGGGGGGGTTTGGGGTGTGGTTGGGGGGGGGGGTGTGGTGTTTGGGTGTTTTGGTGGGTGGTGTTGGGTGGGGTGTTTGTTTGTTGGGATTGGGTTTGTTTGTGGGGGGGGGGGGGGTTGGTGGTGGTGTGTTGTGTTGGTTGGGTGGGGTGGGTGGTGGTGGGGATGTTTTGGGTGGGGTGGTTGGGTGTTGTGGGGGTTTTTTGGGTTGTGGGGGGGGGGGGGGTTGGGTGTTTGTGGGGTTATTGTTGTGGGGGGGGTGTGTTGAGTGTGGGGTATGGGGGGTGTTGGTTGTTGAGGGTTGAATATGTTGTTTGGGGGTGGGTGTGGGTGTATTGGTTTTGTTGGGGTGGGTTTTTGTTAAATAGGGGGGGGTTTTTGATGGGGGGGGGTGGGGATTGTGGGGTTGGGGTTTGTTGGGGGGTTGGTGGGTGGGTGGTGGGGGGGGGTAATGGTTGTTGGTTGGATATGGGGGAAGATTGGTGTGGGATGGTTGGGTTGGTGGAGTTGATGGTGGGTGTTGGGTGGGGGTGTGGGGGGGGGGGTTGTTGTTGTTGTGTGAGTGGGGGTTGAGGGTTTTTTATAAGATGGTAAGGGGAGTATGTAGATGGGAGGGGGGGGGGGTAAGTTGGAAGGGTGAGTATGGAGTGGAAGGTGGTGTATGTGTTGTAGTTTTATTGTGGTAAGGGTGTGTTGTTGTTGTGGTGGTGTAATTGATTAGGGTTGATGTTGTTGATGGTGTGGTTTGGGTGTGGTTTTGTTTTTTGTTGTAGGTGTTTGGTATGATGTATGTGTTTAGAGGGTTTGGTGTTAATGTGGTTGGGTGTTTGTTTTGTTGGGTGGTTTGTGTTGGTAGGTTAGTTTGTTGGTGTAGTATGATGTTGGTGGTTTTGTTGTAGGGAAGTAGGTTGTGGTTTGGTGTTTTTGTGTAGGTGTTTTTGTGGTTGGTGTTTTTGTTGTTTGGGTGTTGTTGTGGTGGTGTTGTTGGTGTTGGGGGGGGGGGGGGGGGGGTGGTTTGGGGTGGGGGGTGTGTGGTGGGGGTTTTTTGTGGGGGTGGGTGTTTTTTGGTGGTGTGGGGGTGTTGGTGGGTTGGTGGGGGTTGGAGATGGGGGGGTTTTGTGGTTGGTTGTGTTTTTGGTGGGGGGTTATTGGTGGGGTGGGGTTTGGTGTTTGGTTGGTGGTGGGTGTGGGTATGTTGGGGTTGATTGGGGTGGGGGGTTGGGTGTAAGTGGGGGTGGTTGGGGGGGGATTGTGGTATGGGGGGATATGTTTGTATGGGTGGTGTTGTATATTGTGTGGTGGGGTTGAGTGTGGTGTGTGTGTGGGTTGTTGGTGTTGTGTTGGGGAGAGAGAGAGGGGTTGAGTGTGAGAGAGTGGGTGAGTGTGAGGGGAGATGAGAGGATGTTGGTATGTAGTGGGGGGTGTGAGTGTGGTTGTGTTGGAGATGTAGAGAGGGGTGTAGTAGATGTTTGTGTGGTGTGGGTGTGGTGTGTGTGTGGTGTTGTGTGGGAGTGTTGGGGGTTGTGTGGTGTGTGTGGTGTGTGTGTGGTGTTGTGGTGTGTTGGTGGTGTATGTGTGTGGTGTTGTGTTGGTTGTGTGTGTGGTTATGTGGTGTTGTGGTGTGTGTGGTGTTTAGGGTAAAAGAGGGGGTGTAAGTAGTGGGAGAGTGAGGATGAGAGATGGGGAGTGAGAGGGATTGTGTGATGGGGGGTGTGTGAGGAGTAGTGTGGGTTGATGAGGTTGTTTGGAGTGAGTGGTAAGAAAAGGGGGTGTATTTGTGTTATGTGTTTGTATTTGGTGTTTGGGTGGGTTGGTTTTAGGGTGGGAGAAAGGGAGGGGTTTGGTATGTGGGGGGGAGTAGGGGAAAATGTATATTTATTTGGGGTTTTGGGTGTGGGTGTTGTTGGTGTGGTGTTGGGTGGGTGGTGGGGGGGTGGGGGATGGGGGTGGGGGTTGTGTGATTTGGGTGGTTGAGGTGGGGAGTTTGGGGTGGGGGGGGGTTGGGTGGTTGTTTTGGTTGGTGGTGGGGGGGTGGGGGGGGGTGTTTGGGGGGGGGGTGTGTGGGTTTTTGGGTGGGGGGTGTGTGGGGGGGGGGTTGGTTGGTGGGGTGGGGGGGGGGTTGTTTGGGGGGTGGGTTGGGTTGGGTGTTTGATGGGGGGTTGGGGGGTTGGGTGGTAGTGGTAGGGGGGGTGTGGGGGGGGGTGAGGGTATTGTTTGTTTGGTAGAGTTGTTTGTTATTTGTTTATTTTTTGATTTTAGATATATTGATGGGGATATATATTTTATAGTTTGATTAATTTGATATTTAGGTATAGGGGGGGTTAGGGGATAGGGGGGGGATGGGGATGGATTTGGGGGGTAATTTGGATGGTGTATGTTATGGGGGGGTTTTGTTGGGTTGGGTATTTTTGGTGTGGTGTATTGTAGGTGTGGGGTGGGGGGGGGGTGGGGGTTGGGGGGGGGGTGGGGGTTGTGGTTGTGGTTGGGGGGTGGGGGGGGGTGTAGTTTGGGTTGGGTGGGGTGGTGGGTTTGGTGGTGTTGTTGTTGTTGGTTGTTGTTGGGTTGGTTTGGTTGGGTTGGTGGGTTGGGGTTGGGTGGTGTTTTGGTTGGTTTTTTGAGGTGGTTGGTGTGTGGTGAGGGTGTGTTGTTTGTTTTTGTGTGGTGATTGTGGTGTGTTATGGTGTTGATTAGTGGGTTTGATAAAATTAGGTATAGGATTTTTTTGTGGGTAGTTTTTGGGTTGAGGTGGTGGGGGGGGTGGGTTTTTGGGGGGAGGGGGTAATATGGGGGGTGGTGTGTTTGTATGGTTGATGTGGGGGTTGGGTTTGGGGGTTGGTGTTGGGTGGGGTGGGTTGGGGGGGGGGGGGGGGGGGGGGGTTGTTTGTGGGGGGGGTGGTTTGAGGGTTGGGTGGGTTGTTGTTGTTTTTGTGTTGGTTGTTGTGTGGGTGGGGGGGGGTTGTGTTGGGGGTTTTGTGGGGTTGGTTGTGGGGGGTTGGGGTGGGGTGGTTGGTGGTGGTGTGTTGGTGTGGGTGTGGGTGGGGGGGTGGTGGGGTTGTGGTGGTGGGGGGGGGGGGGGTTGTGTGTGTGTGTGTTTTGTTGTGGTGGGTGTTGGTGGGGTGGGTTTTGGGTTTTGGGGGGTTTTAGGTGTGGGGTGGGGGTGGTGTGTGTTTTGTGGGTTTGTTGTTTTGTTGGTTGGTTGGGTGGTGTGTGTTGTTGGGGTTTATTTGGTTTTGGTGTGTTTGGGGGGGTGGAGGTGGGTGGTGGGGGTGTGTGGGGGTGTTGGGGGGGTGGGTTTTGTTTTGGGGGGGGTGGGGGTGTTTGGTTGGGTGGTGTGGGTTGTGGGGGGTGGAGGGGGGGTGTGTTGGTTTTTTGTGGGTGGGGGGGGGTTGTTTTGTTTTTAGTTGGGGTGTTTTGTGGGGAGGGGGAGTTTGGTGTTGGGGGTGTGGTGAGGTGGTGGTTAGTTTGTGTTGGTTTTGGTGTTTTTTTGTGTGGGGTATGGTATGTGGGTAGTGGGGGGTGGTTGGGGGGGGAGGGTTTTGGGGGGTTTGGTTTTTTGTGGTTTGTGAGGGGTGGGTTTATGTGTGGGGGGGGGGGGGGTGGGGGGGGTTGGGTGGTTGGTTTTGGTGTTGGGGGGGGGGGTTTTGGTGGTGTGGGTGATGGGTGGGGGTGGGTTGGGGGGGGGGGTTTTGGGGTGGGGGGGGGGGGTTGTTGTGGGTTGTTGTTGTGGTGTTGTGGGTGTGGGGTGTGTGTGTGTTGGTGTTGGTGGGGGGGGGGGGGGTTGGGGGGTGTGGTGGGGGGTGGGGGGGGGGGTTGTGGTTGTGGGGAGGGTGTTGGTTGGTTTGTTGGTTTAGGTTGTGGGTGGGGGGTGGGGGGGTTGGGGGGGTGGGGGGGGGGGGGGTGGGGGGTGGTTTTGTTTTTGTTTGTGGGGGGGGGTGGTGGGGGTGTGGGGTGGTGTGGGGGTTGTTTGTTTGTTGTTGTTTGGGTTTGTGTTGTTGTGTTGTGGTGGGGGTGGGTAGGTTGTTTGGGGGGGGGGGTTTTGGGGGGGTTGTTTGTTTGTGGGGGTTTGGTGTGGTTGGGTGGGGTGGGGGGGTGTGGGGGTGTGGGGGGTGGGTGTGGGGTGGTGGGTTGTGGTTTTTTTGGATGGGTTTGGGTTGGGTTGGGTTGGGTGTGGGTGTGTGTTTGGTGGGGGGGGTGGGGTGTTGGGTGGTTGGGGGGGGGGGGGGGGTGGGGGGGTTGGTGGGGGGGGTTTGGGGGGGTGGGGGTGTGGGGGGTGGTTGGGTTGGTGTTGGGTTGGGTTTTGGTGTGGGGGTTTTTTGTTGGGTGTTTGTGGTGGTGGTGTTTTTTGGTTGGGTTGGGTGGTGGTTGGGGTGGGTTGTTTTTTGGTGTGGGTGTGGGTGGTTGGGTTGGTGGGTTGGGGGGGGGGTGGGGTGTGTGTGGTGGTTTTTGGTTGTTGTTGTGTGGGGGGTTGTGGTTGGGTTGTGGGGGTTGTTGGGGTGTTGGGGGGTTGGTGGGGGGTGGTGGGGTGGTTTGTGTTGGGTTGTGGGTTGGGGGGGTGGGGGGGGGGGGGGGGGGGGGGGGGGGGGGGGGGTTTTGGGGTTGTGGGGGGGGGGGGGGTGGGTGTGGGGGTTGGGGTTTGTTTGGGTGTTGGGGGGTTGGTGTGTGTTGTTTTTTTGGGTGGTTTTGTTTTTTGGTTGTGGTTTTGGTGGGGTGGGGGTTATGGGGGGTTTTTGTGGTGGGTGGTTTTGGGGGGGGTGGGGGGGGGGGGGGGGTGTAGTTATGGGTTGGGGGTGGGTTGTGGTTGGGGGGGGGGGGGGTGTGTGGGGGTGGGTGGTGTGGTTGGGTGTTGGGTGGTGGGGTGGGTTTTGGGTTTGTTGTTGTTGTTGGTTGTTATGTGGGGGTTGTGTGGGGGTTGGGTGGGTTGGGGGGTGGGGTGGTTGTGGTGGGGTGTTTGTGGGTGGGTGGGTGGTGGGGGGGGGGGTTGGGGTGTGGGGGGGGGGTGGGGGGTGGGTGTTGGGGGGGGGGGGGGGTGGTAGGGTGGTGTTTTGGTGGGTTTTGGTGTGTTGGTTTTGGTGGGAGGTTTGGTGGTGGGTAATAATGGTAGTTTTGGGGTTGGGGGGTTGGGGTTGGGGGGGGGGGGGGGGTTGGGGGGGAGGGGGGGAGGGGTGGGTGGGGGGTGTTGATGGGTTGTTGGTAGGTTTATGTGTGGGGTTGTGTTTGTTGTTGGTTTGGTTGGTGGTTGGTTTTTGGTTTTTTGTGTGGTTTTGGTGTGGTAGTTGTTATTTTTGTTTTGTTGGTGGTTTAGTGAGGGTTAGGGGAAAAATATGGGGGGGGGATGTTTTAGAGGGGGGGTTTAAAGGGAGAATGGGAAAGGGGGAAGAGTTTATAGGGGGGGGGTGGGAGGGATATGGGGGGGGGTGGTAATATAGATAATAATTGATAGAGATGAAATTTGGTATTTTGTGGTGTTTGTTGAGGGTGGGTGTGTAGGAAGGGTGTATGTAATTGGATGATTTAAGATATGGGGGGATTGTGGGAGATGGAGTGAATATGGGGGAATTTTTAGGTAAATTATGATTTGAAATATGATGATGGATAGAGGTATGGAGTATGGGGGGGGTTTGGGGGGTGGTGGTGTTAGGTGTTAAATGTGGGTTTTAGGGTATTTGTATTGTTATTTTTAGGTGAGGGTGTATTTGTTGTGGTTGGTAGGTGGGGGGGGGGGGGGGGGGGTGGTTGGGGGGTTTTGTGTTTTGTGGTGGTGGTGGGTTAGGGGGGGGTGTAGTGTGTATGTTGGTTGGGGGGTTTGGTGGGGTTTTTGGTGTGTGTTGGGGGGTGGGGGGTTGGGGGTTGGGGGATTTTTGGTTTGTGGGGTTTGGGGGGTTTGGGGGTTGGGTGTTGGGGTTTGGGGGGTTGGGGGGGGGTTGGGGGGGTTGGTTGTGGGGGGGGGTTTGGGGGGGGTTTGGGGTTTGGGGGTGTGGGTGGGGGGTTGTTGGTTGTGGGGGTTGGGGGGTTGGGGGGTGTGTGGGTTGGGGGGGGGGTGGGGGGGTTGGGGGTTTGGGGGGTTGGGGTTTGGGGGGGGGGTTGGGTGTGTTGTGGTGTGTGTTGGGTTTGGGGGTTGTGTGTGGTGGATTTTTGTGGTTGGTGTGTGGGGGGTTGTGTGGTTTTTTGGGTTGGTTGTGTGTGGGTTGTTGGGTTGTGGGGGTTTGTTTTGGGTGTTGTGTTTTGGGTGTGGGTGTGGGTTGGTGGGGGGGGGGGGGGTTGTGGGGTGTGTGGTGTTGGGTGGGTTGGGGGGGGGGGGGTGTGGGGTTGGGGGGGTGTGGTTGTTGTTGGGTGGGGGGGGTGGGTGTTGGGTTGGTGTGTTGTGTGTGGGGTTTTGGGGGGGGGGGGGGGGGGGGGGGGGGGGGGGGGGGGGGGGGGGGGGGGGGGGGGGGGGGGGGGGGGGGGGGGGGGGGGGTGGTGGGTTTTGGTGTGGGGTTTGGTGGGTGGTGTTTGTGGTGGGGGGTTGGTGGTGGGTTTGGTGTGGGGTTTGGTGGTGGGGTTTGGTGGTGGGGGTTGGTGGTGGGTTGGTGGTGGGGTTTGGTGGTGGGGGTTTGGTGGTGGGTTTGGTGGTGGTTTGGTGGGTGGGGGTTGTTGTGGGGTTTGGTGGGTGGGTTTGTGGTGGGTTTGTGGTGGGTTTGGTGGTGGGGTTTGTGGTGGGGGGTTTGGTGGTGTGTGGTGGGTGGGGTTTGGTGTGGGGGGGGGGTGGGGGGTGGGGGGGGGGGGGGGGGTGGTGGGGGGTGGTGGGGTGGGGGTGGGGGGGTGGGGTGTTTTGGGGGTGTTGGGGTGGGGGGTGGGGGGGGTGTGGGGGTGTGGGGGGTAGGGGTGTGTGTGGGGGGGGGTGGTGGGGTGGGGGGTGGGGGGGGGTGTGGGGGGGGGTTGTTGTGTGGGGGTTGTGTTGTGGTGTGGGGGTTTTTTTTGGGGGTTTTGGGGGGGGGTTGGGTGGGGTGGGGGTGGTGGGTTTTGTGGGTTGGGGGGGTTGTTTGGGTGTTGGTTGTGGGGTGGGGTGGGTGGTTGGTTGGGGGGGTTGGTGGGGGGGGTTGTGGGGGGGGGGTGTTGGGGTGGTGTGGGTTGGGGGGTGTGGGGGTGGGGGTTGTGGTTTTGGGGGGGGTGTTGGGGTGGGGGGGGGTTTGGGGGGGTTGGGGTGGTGTTTGTTGGGGGGGGTGGGTGGGGTGGGGGGGGTGGGTGGGGGGGGGGGGGGGGTTGTTTTGGGGGTGGGGGTTGGGGGGGGGTGGGGTTGGGGGGTTGGTGGGGGGGGGGGGGGGGGGTGGGGTGGTGGGGGGGGGTGGGGGGGTGGGGGGGTTGTGGGTTGGGGTGGTTGTGGTGGGGTGGTGGGTGGTGGGTGTGGGGTGGGGGGTTTGGGGGTGTGTGTGGTTGGGTTTGGGTGTGGTTGGGTGTGGTGGGTTTGTGTTTGGGGGTGGGGTGGGTGGGGGTTGGTGTTGGGTTGGGGTGGTTTTGGGGGTTGGGGTGGTGTGGTTTGGTGGTGTTGTGTGGTGTTGTTTGGGGGTGGGTGGGGGGGGGTGGTTGGTGGGGGTTTTTTGGGTTGGTTTTGGGGTGGTTGGTGGGTTGTGGGGGGGGGGGGGGGGGGGGGGGTGGGGTGGTGGTGGGGGTGTGGTGGGGGGGGGGGGGGGGGGTGGGGGGTGGGGGGTGGGGGGGGGTGGGGGGTTGGGGGGGTTTTTGGGGGGGTGGTGTGGGTTGTGGTTGGGGGGGGTGGGGGTGGGGGGTTGGGGGTTGGGGGTTGGGGGGGGGGGGGGGTGTTGGGGTGGGTGTTGGGTGTTGTGTGGGGGGGTTTGGGTGGGGGGGTGGTGGGGGTTGGGGTGGGGGTGTGTTGTGGTTTTTTTTGTGGTGGGGGGTGGGGGGTTGGGGGGGGTGGGGGGGGGTTTGGGTGGGGGGTGGTGTGGGTGTGTGGGTGGGGGGGTGGGGGTGTGGTTGTGTGGGTGGTATTTGTTTTTTGTTTGTGGTGGTGTGTGTTTTGGTGGGGTGGGGGTGGTGGTTTTGGTGTTTGGGGGGGTGTGTGGGGGGGTTTGGGTGGGGGTGGTTTGGGGGGGGGGGGGGGTGGGTGGGTGGGGTGGGGGTGTTGGGGTGGGTGGGGTGGGGTTGGGGGGGGGGGGGGGGGGTGGTGTTTGTGTTGGTGTTTGTGGGGGGGTGTTTGGGTGGGTGGGTGGGGGTTGGTGGGGGGGGGGTGTGGGGTGGGTGGTGGTTGTGTGTTGGGGGTTGGGGGGTTTTGTGGGGGTTGGGTGGTGTTGTTTTTTGTGTGGGGTGTTGGGTGTTGGGGGTGTTTGGTGGTGGTGTGGTGGTTGGTGTGGGGGGGGGGGGGGGGTTTTGTGGGGGGGGGGGTGGTGGGGTTTGTGGGGGGTGGGGGGGGTGGTGTGGTGTGGGGGGGGGGGTGGGTGTGGGGGGGTGGTGTGTGTGGTTGTGGTGGTGGGGGGGGGGGGGGGTGGGGGTGTGTTTTGGTGGGGGTGTGTGGGTGTGGTTGTGGGGTGGGTGGGGGGTGGTGTTGGGTGGTTGGGTTTTTGGTTTGTTGGGTGGGTGGTGTGGGTGGGGGTGGGTGGGGTGTTTGGGTGGTGTGTGGGGGTGTTGGGTGGGTGTGGGGGTGTTGGGGTGGTGGGTGGTGTTGTGGTGGGGGTGTTGGGGGGGGTTGGGGGGGGTGGGTGTGGGGGGGTTGGGGGGTGGGGGGGGGTTGTGGTTTTTGGGGTGGTGTTGGGTGGGGGGGTTGGTGGGGGGTTGGGGTGGTGGGTTGTGGTGGGGTGGGGGGGGGGTTGTGTGTGTGTTTGGTGTGTTGGTTTTTGTTGTGTGGGGGGGGTGGGTGGTTGGGGGGTGTTGTGGTGTGGGTTGGGTGGTGGTTTGGGGGGGGGGGGGGGGGGTTTGTGGGGGGGGGTGGGTGGGGTGTTGGTTTGGGTGGGGGGGGTGTGTGGTTTGGGGGGGGTGGGGTGGGGGGGGTTGGGGTTTGGGGGGTGGTGTTGTGGTGGGGTTGTTGTTGGGGTTGGGTGGTGGGTTGTGTTGGGGGTTGTTTGGGTGGTGGGTGGTGGGGGGGGTGGTGGGGGGTTTGTGGTGGGTGGGGGGGTGTGGTGGTGGGGGGGTGGTGGGGGTGGTGGGTTTGTGGGTGGTGGTGGGGGGTGTGTGTGTGGGGGTTGGTGGGGGGTGTTTTTTGGGTGGGGGGGGGGGGGGGGGGGGGGGGGGGGGGGTTGGTGGGGGTGGTTGTGGTGTGGGGGGGTTTTGGGTGGGGGGGGTGTGGGGGGGGGGGGGGGGGGGGTGGGGGGGGGGTTGGGGGGGTGGGGGTGGTTGGGTTGGGGTTGGTGGGTGGGGGTTGGGGGTGTGGGTGTGTTGGGTGGTGTGTGGTGTTGTTTTTTGTTTGGTGGGGGGGGGGGGGGGGGGGGGGGGGGGGTGGGGGGGGGGGGGTTGTGTTGGGGGGGTGGGTGTGTGTGTTTTTGGGGGAGGTGGGGGGGGGGGTATGTGTTGTGGGGGGGGGGGGGGGGGGGGGGGGGGGGGGGGGGGTGGGGTTTTTGGGGGGTGGTTGGTGGTTTGTGGGGGGGGTGGGGGGGTGGGGGTTGTGTGTTGGGGTGGGGGGTTGTGGGGGTGGGGGGTTGGGGGGGGGTTGGGTGTTTTGGGGTGGGGGGGGGGTGTGGGGGGGGGGGGGGGTTGGGGTGTGGTTGGGGGGGGTGTGTGGGTTGTTTGGTGTTGTTGTGGGTGTGGGGGTTGGTGTTGGGGTTGTGGTGGTTTGGTTGGGGTTTGTATGTTTGGGGGGGGGTTTTTTGTGGGGTTGGGTGGTGGTTTGTATGGTTGGTTGTGTTATGTTGGTGGGGGTGGGTGGTGTGTGTTGTTGTGGGGTGGGAGGTTGGGTGTGTGTGGGGTGTGTGGGGGTGTGGGTGTGGGGGGGGTTTTGTTGTTGGGGTTGGTGGGGGTGGGTGGTGTGGGGGGGGGTTGGTGGGGGTGTTGGTGGGTTGTTTTTATGGGTTTGGGTGGGATGTTGGGTGTGTGTGTTTGTGTTGGGGTGGTTTTTTTTTTAGGGTTGTGTTTGGGTGGTTGTGGGGTTGTGGTGTTTGTTGGGGGGGTGGGTGTGGGGGTTGGGTGGAGGGGGGGGTTTGGTGGGGGGTGTGTTGGGGGTGGTGGGGGGGTGGGTATTTGGGTGGTTGTGGTTGTTTTTGGGGTTTTGTGGGGGGGGGGGGTGGGTTGGGTGGTGTTTTTGTTGTGGGGTGTGGTTGTGGGGTGGTTTTGTTGTTGATGGTGTATTGGATTGGTTGGGGTTTATAGTTGTTGGTGTGTTTTATGTAGGGGTGTTTAGTTGTTGGGGTGTGTTGATGATGGAAGGGGGTTATTTTTAGAGGGTTGGTGTTTGTTTGGTATGGGGAGGTGTAGATGTATGGGGTGTGGTGTGTTGTTGGTGGTTTTGTGGTTGTGTTGGTTTTTATGGGTTGGGGAGTTATATGTTGATGGAGTGATATGATGATGGGGGGTGGTTATTGTTGATTGGGGTGTTTTAAATGATGGG
This sequence comes from Knipowitschia caucasica, assembly GCA_964034765.1. Taxonomy (NCBI): domain Eukaryota; kingdom Metazoa; phylum Chordata; class Actinopteri; order Gobiiformes; family Gobiidae; genus Knipowitschia; species Knipowitschia caucasica. Next base: position 4,946,291 of record OZ035826.1, read on the forward strand.
GATAGTAATTTAGGGGGGGAGTATGATGATGGGATGGGGAGGTAAGGGGTATGTTGATGTGATTGTAGTTGGAAGGGTAGGTTTTGTTGTAATGGAGATGATGTGGTTGGGGGATGGGATGAAAGTTGTAGGGAGTAATGAAGATGGAGGGGAAGTTGAAGGGGTGAAGGGGGGGGGGGTGTGGGATTGGATAAGGGGGGGGAGGGGTGGTGGGTGTGGATGGGGTTGTTTTTTTGGGTTTGAGGTTATAGGAGGAGGGTGGGGGGGTTATAGTTTGTTTTGTTTGGGAGGGGGGGTGATGGGAGGGGAAGGAGTATGAGGGGGTATGGGGAAGGGTGTGATTGAGAGGGGGGTAAGAGGAGGATTAATAGGTATGTTGGAGTTGGGTATAGTTGTTTGTTTTTTTGATATTGGTATAGATGAGTGGGGTGGGGGTTGGGTGGTTTGGGGGATGTGGTTGGGTGTTTTTGTTTGTTGATGTGGATGTGAGATGGGAATAGAGGAGGGGATGAGAGTGAGGGGTTTTGAGAGGTTTGTGGGTGTGTTGGTTGTGATGGGATGTGTGGGGGGGTGTGTGTTGGAGTGTTGTTTGGTGAGTGTGGGGGTGAGTGTGTGGTGTGTGTGGTGTGTGTGTGGTGTGGGTGGTGGTGTGTGTGTGGGTTGTTGTGGGGTGTGTTGGGTGTGTGAGGTGTGTTGTGTGTGTGTGGGGTGTGTGTGGGGTGAGTGTGGGGTGTGTGTGTGTTGTTGTGGAGAGTGAGTGGTTTAGTGTGGTTGTGTGTGGGTGTGTGTGAGAGTGTGGGTTGTGTGGGGGGGTGTTGTGTGAGTGGTGTGGTGTGTGAGTGGTTGTGTTGGTGTGTTGTGTGTGTGTGGGGTGTGTGTGGTATGTGAGGTGATGAGTATGAGGGTGTGAAGGTAAGTGTGGGAGATGTATATTTATGTGGTTGGTGTGGTGGGTGGGGGGGGGGGGGGTTTGTTTTTGGGGGGGGTGGGGGTGTTATGGGGTGTTTGGGGGTTGTGTGTAATGGGGAATAAAGTGGGTTTTGGTTTGGGTATTGGTATTGGGTTGGGTGTATGTTGGTGGTGGTGGGGATGGGTGGGGGTGGGGGGGTGGGGTGTTTGGGTGTTTTGGGTGGTGTTGGGTGTGTGGGGGTGGTTGGGGGGTGGGTGGGGTTGTGGGGTGGGGTGGGGAAGGTGTTTGGGGTGGGTGGGGTGTTGTGTGGGGGGTTGGTGGTGGTGGGGGGTTTTTGGGGGGGTTGGTTGGTTGGGGGGGTGTGTGTGGGGGGTGTGGGGGGGTGGGGGGGGTTTTTGTGGGTGGGTTGTGGGTGGGGGGAGTGTGGGGGGGGGGGTGTGGGGGGGGGGGGGAGAGGGGATTTTTTGTGTGTGGGTTGTTTGATTGGTGTGTTTTTTTTTGTGGTTGGATTTTAGAATTAGGTTTGAGTTGTTTTTTGGTTATTTGGTGTTTGTTGTGTGGGGGGGGGGGGTTTGGGGGGGATTGGGGATTAGGTGTTGGGGGTTAGGGTTGGGTGGTGGTGGGGGGGTAGGGAGTTGGGTTGGGGTTGGATGTTGGTTGGTGTTAAGTTTTTTTAGGGGGTTGGGTTGGGGGTGGGTGGGGGGGGGGGGTGTTGGTTGGGGATGGGGGGGGGGGTGGTTTGGGGGGTTTTTTTTTTTGTTTGGTTGGGTGGTGTGGTGGGTTTGGGGGTGGGGGGTTTTTGGGTATTTTTTGGGGGTTTGTGGGTGGGTTTGTTGGTTGGTGGGGGGGTGGGGGTTGGAGGTGTTTTTTGGTATTAGTGGGTGTTTGGTGGGAGTGTTTAGGTGTGGGGTGTTGGGTTGGGGTTTGGTGTTGTGTTTGGGTTGTGATTTTGGGGAAGGGGTTTATGATGGGTGTGGGTGTTTTTATAGTGGGGGGGGGAATTGTTATGGGGGTTGAGGTGGGTGGGGGGTTGGGGGGGGTGAATGTGTGGGGGGTAGGGGGGGTATTAGGGTTGGGGTGAGAGTAGAGTAGAATGGGGAATATTATTGTTTGGTTTTGGATGGGTGTTGTTTTTTGATGTGGGGTGTTGGTGTGGTTGGTTTGTTTGTTTTGGGGGTGAGGGGGGTGAGTGGGTTGGGGGGGTGAGGGTGGTTTGAGTATGGTATATTATAGGGGTGGGGGGTGGGGGAATAGATTGATTATTTTGTGGGGGGGTGGGGTGGTGGTTGGGGGGGGGGTGGGTGGTGGGGGGGGGGGGTGTGTAGGGTGGGGGAGTGGGTGGGGTTTGTGTGGTGTGGGTTGTGGGGGTGTTGGGGGGGGGTGGGGTGGTGGGGGGGGGTGGGTGTGAGGTGTGTTGGGTTTATTGGGTGGGTGTTGTGGGGGTGGGTTTTGGGGTGGATTTTTGGTGTGTGGGGGGTGGGGGGAGATGGTTGGGTTTGTTTGTGTAGTTTGTATGTTGGGTTGGGTTGGGTGGTGTTATGAGGGTTGAGGTGGGGTTTTGGGTGTGGGGTTTGTGGGTTTGTGGGTGGTGAGTGGGGTTGTTGGGGGTTTTTTGGTTGTGTGTATGGTGGGTTGTGGGGGGTTGGTGGTTGTGGGGGGGGGTGTATTTTGGTTGGTGGTTGGGGGGGTGGGTGGTTTGTGTTGTGTGGGATTGGGTATTGGGGTGGTGTTTTGGGGGTGGGTTTGTGTTTAGGTGGTGGGGGGGGGTTTGGGTTGTTGGGGGTTGTTTTGTGGGGGTTGATGGGAGTGTTAGTATTTGTTAGGTGTTTAGGGGTTTGGGGAATTAGTAGGGGGAAGGGGGTGTGGGTAGATGTTTTTTTTGGGGAGTTTTTTAGTGGAGTTTTTTGGTATATAGGAAGGGGGGTGGGGGTGTGGTGTGGTTGTTGTTTGGTGTTTGGGGGGGGGGTGTTTGGGTTTGGGTGTGTGGTTGGGTGTTTGGGGGGGGGGGGGGGGGTTTTGTGGGGTGTGGGGGGTGGGGTTGTTGTTGTAGAATAATATGTAGGTTGGGGATGAGTTGATTGGGGGGTGAGAGAGATTATTTTATTTGGTGGGGGGGGGGGGTGGGGGTTTGGGGTGGGTGGTGTTAATGGTGGTTATGTATGGTTGTGGTTGGTGGTGGGGGGGGTTATTTGAGTGTATTTAGAATGTAGGGGAAAGATTTAGAGTGGTTAGTGGTTTTGGGGGTGGTGGGGGGGTTATTGTTGTGTGGGGGGGGGTGGGGGGTGGGGTGGTTGGTAAGATATTTTTTTTTTTGGGGGGGTGGGTTGGTTTGGGGGTGGTGTGGGGTTTGGTTGGTTTGTTGTGTGTTGGGGGGGAGTGTTGGGTTTGTTTGTGGTGGGGGGGGGTGGGTGTTTGTGGTTATGGGGGGTGGATTTGTGGGGTTGGTTTTGTTGGATTTGGTTGTGGTGTGTATGTGTGGGGGTGTGGGGGGTGTTGGGGGGGTGGGTTGGTGGGGGGGGGGTGGGGGGTTTGTGGGGGTTAAGGGGTTTGGTTGGTTGGGGTGGGTTGGGTGTGGGTGTGGTGGGGTTTGGTGGGGGGGGTGGGTGTGGGGGTGATTGGGGGGGGGGGGGGGGGGGGTGGGTTGGTGGGGGTGTTGGGGGGGGTGGGGGGTGGGGGTGTTGTTGGGGTTGGTGTGGTTGGGGTTGGTGGGGGGGGGGGGGGGGGGTGTGTGGTGGGGGGTGGGGGGTGTGGGTGGTGGGGTTTTTATTTTGTTAATGTTTTGGTGGTGTTTGGTTTGGTTTGTGGGGGTGGTGGTTGGTGTGTGTTGTTGTTTGGAGGTGGGGGTGGTGTTGGTGTTGGGGTGGTGGGGTGGTGGGGGGGGGGTGTGTGGTGGTTTGTGGTTTGTGTGGGTGTGGGGGTTGGTTTTAGGTTGGTGTGGTGGAATTGATTGTGGGTGTTGTGGTTTGGGGGGGGGGTTGGGTGGGGTGTATTGGTGGGGGGGTTGTGTTGGGGTGGGGGGGTGGGGGGGGTGGGGGGGGGGGTTGGGGGGGGGGGGGGGGGTTTTTGGGGTTTGGGGGGGGGGGGGGTGGTGTGGGAGGGTGGGTTGTGTGTGTGTTTTGGGGGTGGGGTGGTTTTGGTTTGGTGGTTGGGTGGTTTGTGTTATATTTGGTGGGGGTTGGGGTTATGGAGGGTTGGGTTTGGGGGGGTGGTGTTGTGTGGTTGGGTTTGTGGTGGGGTGGGGGGGGGTGGGGTGTGTTTGGGTTTGGTGGGGTTGGGGTGTGGTGGGTTGGGTGTTGGGGTTTGGGTGGTGGTGGGGGGGGGTTTGGGGGGGGGTGTGGTGTTGTGTGTTGTTGTTGTTGTGGGTATGTGTTTGGGTTGGGGTTGTGGGGGTTGGGGGGGTGGGTGTGTGGTGGTGTGGGGGGGTGTGTGGGGTGTGGGTGGTGTGGTTGTTTTGGATGGTTGTGGGGGGGGGGTTGGGGGTGGGGGGGGGTGGGTGGGGTTTTGGGTGGGTGGGGGGTGGGTTGTTTGGGTGTGTTTTGGTGTGGTTTGTGGGGTGGGGGTGGGGGGTGGGGTGGGGGGGGTGGGGGGGTGGTGGGGTGGGGGGGGTGGGGGGGGGTGTTGTTGGGGGTGTGTTTGGGGTATTTTTGTTTGTGTTGTTATGTTGGTATGTTTTTTTGGGGTGGGGGGTGGTGGGGTGGGTTTGTTTTGTGGGTGGGTGTGGGGGGGTTTGTTTGGTTGTGTGTGGTTGGGGGGGGGGGTGGTGTGGGTGGTTGTTTGTGTGTGTAGGTGTTTGTTATATTGGTTTGTTGGTTTGTGGTGGGTGGGGGGTGGTTTGGGTGGTTGTTGGGGGTTGTGTTTTTGGTTATTGGGTATTGTGGGGGGTGATGGGAGAGTTTGGGGTTGGTTGGATTTTTTGTTGGTTTGGATGAAGGGGTATGTTGTGTTGTGTTGGTGTTGGGGGGTGGGGGGGGGGGGGGGGTTGTGTTTGGTGGGTAGGGGTGGTTGGGGGGGTTTTGTGTGAGGGGTGTGTGGGGGGGGGGTGTGGGGGGGGGGGGTGGGATGGGGTTTGGGGGTTGGGGGTGTGTGGGTTGGGGGGGGGTTGGGGGGTTTGGGGGGGGGTTGGGGTTTGGGGGGGGGTTGGGGTGTTTGGGGGTAGGGGGGTGGGTTTGGGGGGTTGGGGGGTTGGGGGTTGGGGGGTTGGGGGTTGGGGGTTGGGGGTTGGGGGGTTGGGGGGGGGGTTGGGTGTTGGGTGTGGGGGTTGGGGGGTTGGGGGGTTGGGGGGGGGTTTGTGGGTGGGGGTTGGGGTGGGGTTTGGGGTTTGTGGGGGTTGGTGGGTTGGTGTGGGTTGGGGGTTGGGGGGGTGGTGGGTTTGGGGGTTGGGTTGTTGTGGGGTTGGGGGGGGTTGGGGGTGTGTGTGGTGTGTGTGGGTTTGGGTTGTTTTTGGGTTTTGTTTGTTGGTTGTGTTGTGGGTGGTTGTGGGGTTGGGTGTGTGTGGTTGGGTTGTTGGGGTTGTGGGGGTGTTTTTGGGGTGGTTGTTTGTGGTGGGGTGGGTGTGTGTGTTTGGTGGGGGGGGGGGGGTTGTGGGTGGGTGTGGTGGGTGGGGTGGGTGGGGGGGGGTGTGGTGGTGTGTGGGTTGTTGTGGGGTGGGGGGGGTGGGTGTTTGGGTTGGTTGTTTGTGTGGTGGGGTTTGGTGGTGGGGTGTTGGTGGGGGTTTGGTGGGGTGGTTTGGTGGGTGGGGTTGTGGGTGGGTTTGGTGTGGGGGTTTGGTGTTGGGTTTGGTGGAGGTGTTGTGTGGGGTTGTGTGGGTTTGGTGGTGGGGTTTGGTGGGTGGTGTTTGGTGGTGGGGTTTGGGTGGGTTGGGGTTGGTGGTGGTTTTGGGTGGTTGGTGTGGGGTTTGGTGTGGGGTTGGTGGTGGGTTTGGTGGGTGGGGTTGGTGGTTTGTTGGGTGGGTTTGGTGGTGGGGGGGGGTGGGGGGTGGGGGGGGGGGGGGGGGGTGGTGGGGGGGGGTGGTGGGGTGGGGGTGGGGGGGTGGGGGTGTTTTGGGGGGTGTTGGGGTGGGGGGTGGGGGGGTGGTGGGGGTGTGGGGGTGGGGGTGTGTGTGGGGGGTGTGGGTTGGGTGGGGGGGGGGGTGTGGGGGGGGGTTGGGGTGTGTGTGGGGGGGTGTGGTTGGTGGTTGGGTTGTTTTTTGGGGTTTTTTTTTGGGGGGGGGGGTTGGTGGGTGGGGGTGGGGTGGTTGTGTGGGTTGGGGGGGGGTTTTGGGTTGTTTGGTTGTGGGGGTGGGTGGGGTGGTTGTGGGGGGGTTGGGTGGGGGTGTGTGGGGGGGGGGTTTGGTGGGTGTGGTGGGGTGTGGGGGTGGGGGGTTGTTTTGGGGGGGGGGGGTTTGGTGGGGGGGGTTTGGGGGGGGGTTTGGGTGGTGTTTGGGGGGGGTGGTTGGTGGTGTGGGGGGGGGGGGGGGGGGGTGTTTGGGGGTGGGGGGGTTGGGGGGTGGGGTTGGGGTTGGTGGGGGGGGGGGGGGTGGTGGTGGGGGGGGTGGGGGGGTTGGGGGGGGGGTTGTGGGTGGGGGGTGGTTGTGGTGGGGGTGTGGTGGGTGGGTGTGGGGGGTGGGGGTTTGGGTTTGTGTGGGTTGGGTTTTTGGGTGTGTGTGTGGGGTGTGGTTTTGTGTTGGGTGGGGGGGGGGGGGGGGGTTTGTTTTTGTTGGGGGTGGGGTTTGGGTGTTGGGGTGTGTGTGGTGTGTTTGGTTTGGGGTGTTTGTTTGGGGTGGGGGGGGGGGGGGGGGGGTGGTTTGGTGGGGGGGTGGGTTTTTGGGGGGGTTGGGTGGGTTGTTGGGTTGTGGTGGGGTGGGGGGGGGGGGGGGGGGTGGGGGTGGTGGTGGGGTGTGGGGTGGGGGGGGGGGGGGGTGGGGGGTGGGGGTGGGGGGGGTGGGGGTGTGGGGGGGTTTTGGGTGGGTGGTGTGGTGTGTTGTGGTGGGGGTGGGGGGTTGGGGGGTTGGGGGGGGTGGGGGGGGTGTTTGGGGGTGGGTGTTGGGGGGGTGTTGTTGTGGGGGGGGTGTGGGGGTGGGGGGGTTGGGGGTTGGGGGGTTGGGTGTGTTTTGGTTGGGTGGGGGGGGGGGGGTTGGGGGTTGGGGGGGGTTTGTTGGGGTGTGGTGTGGGTGTGTTTGGTGGGTGGGGGGGGGGTGGGGGTGGGTTGTGGTTGGGTTGGGTTGGGTTTTTGTTAGTTGTGTAGGGTTGTGTTGGATGGGGGTTTAGGGATGGTGGTGGGTTTGGGTTTTGGGTGATAGTGTGGGGTGTGGGGTGTGGTTTGGGGGGGGGGGTGGGGGTGGGGGTGGGGTGTTGGGTGGTGGGTGTGGGGTTGGGGTGGGGGGGGGGGGGGTGGTGGTTGGTGTTGGTGGTTGTGGGGGGGGTGTTGGTGGGTGGGTGGGGGTTGGTGGGGGGGGGGTGTGGGGGGTGGGTGGTGGTTGTTGTTGGGTTTGGGGGTGGTGTGTGGGGGTTGGGGTGGTTTTTGTTGTGTGGGGGGTGTGGGTGGTGGGGGGGGTGGTTTGGTGTGTGTGGGTGGTGGTTTGGGGGGGGGGGGGGTTGTGGGGGGGTGGGTGGGGTGTGGGTTGGGGTGGGGGGTGTGTGTTTGGGGGGGGGGTGGGGGTGGGGGGGGGGGTGTGTGTGGTGGTGGTGTGTGGGGGGGGGGTGGGGGGGGGTTTGGTGGGGGGTGGTGTGGGTTTGTGTTGGGGGGGGGGGGGGGGGGTGGTTTTGTGGGTGGTTGTGTTTTTTTTTGGTGGGTGGTGTGGGGGGGTGGTGGGGTGTTGGGTTTGGGGTGTGTGGGGTGTGGGGGTGGTGTGGGGGGGTGTTGGTGGTGGTGGTGTGTTGTGGTTTGGGGGGGGGTGGGGGGGTTGGGTGTGGGGGGTTGGGGGGGGTGGGGGGGGGGGTTGTGGTTGTTGGGTGTGTTGGGGTGGGGGGGGTGTGGGTGGGGGTTGGGTTGGGTGGGGGTTGTTGGGTGGGGTGGGGGGGGGGTGTGTGTGGTGTTTGGGTTTGTTGATTTGTTGTTTGGGGTGTGGGTGGTTTGGGGTGTTGTGTGGTGTGGGTGGTGGTTGGGGGGGGGGGGGGGGGGTTTGTGGGGGGGGTTGGGTTGTTTGTTGGGGTTGGGGGTGGTGTGGTTTGGGGGGGGGGGTGGGGGGTGGGGGGGGTTGGGGTTGTGGGGGGTGGTGTTTTGGTGGGTGTGTTGGTAGGGGTTGAGGGGTGTGGGTGTTGGTTGGGGGGGTGGTGTTTGGGTGGTGGGGTGGTGGGGGGTGGGGGGGTTGTGTGGTGGGGGAGGTGGTGGTGGGGGGGTGGTGGGTGGTGGGGGTTGTGTGGGTGTGGGTGGGGGGGTGTGTGGGGGGTTGGTGGGGGGGTGTTTTTGTGGGTGGGGGGGGGGGGGGGGGGGGGGGGGTGGGGGTTGTTTGGGGTGGGTTGTGTGTGGGGGTTTGTGGGGGGGGTGGTGGGGGGGGGGGGGGGGGGTGGGGGGTGGGGGTTGGGTGTGGGGGTGGTTGGGTGGTTTTTGTGGGTGGGGTGGTGGGGGGGGTGGGGTGGGGGGGTGTGGGGGGTGGTTTGTGTTGTTTTTTGTTTGTTTGGGGGGGGGGGGGGGGGGGGGGGTGGGGGGGGGGGGGGTGGTTTGTTGGGGGGGTGTGTGTGTGTGTGGGAGGGGGGTGTGGGGGGGGGTTGGTGGGGGGTGGGGGGGGGGGGGGTGGGGGGGTGGGTGTTGGGGGTTGTGTGTGTGTTGGTGGGGGGGTTGGGGGGGGGTGGGGGGTGTGTTTGGGGTGGGGGGTGTGGGGGTGGGGGTGGGGGTGGTGTTTGATGGGTGGGGGGGGGGGTGGGGGGGGGGGGGGGGGGTTGGTGTTTGTTTGGGGGTGGGGGTGTGGGTTTTTGTTTTTGGTGGGTGGGGTTTTTTGTGTGGGGTGTGTTGGTGGTTTTGGGTTTGGGGTTTTTTTGTGTTGTGGGGGGTGGGTTTGGTGGGGGGGGTGGGTTTGTGGGGGGGGTGTTTGGGTGGGGGGGTTGGTGGGTGTGGGGGGTTGTTTTGGGGGGGTGGTTGGTTTTGTGGGTGTTGGGGTTTGGGTTTGGGTAGTGGGGTTGGTGGGGGGGGTGGGGTGGGGGGGGGTGGGTGGGGGTTGGTGGTGGTTGTTTTTGTGTTTGGGGTGTGGTGTTGTGTTTGGTGGGTGTGGTTTGTTTTTGTGGGGGTTGTGGGGTGGGGTTGTGGTTGGGGGTTGGTGGGGGGGGTGGGGGGGTTGGGGGGGTGGTGGGGGGTATTGGGTTTGGGGGGGTTTTTGTGGTTGGGGTGGGTTGGGTGGGGTGGGTGGTGTGGGTGGGGGGGTGGGGGGGGGGGGTGTGGTGGTTGGTTGTTGGTTGTTGGGGGTGGGGGGGGTGTTTTGTTGTGTTGGTGGTGTGGTTGGGTTGTTGTTTGGGTGGAGGTTGTTGTTGGTTTTTGTTGTGGTAGGGGTTTGTTTTAGTGGGGTTGGGTTGGTTTTGTGGTTGGGGTTGGTTGTGTTGTTGGTGGTGTTTGGTTGTGTGGTGGTGTTGTTTGGGTGGAGTTGTTTTGGGTTTGTTGTGGATTGGTGGTGTTGTGGATGGTGTTTATGAGGTTGGGTGTGTATGATGAGGATTTGTGAGGTTTTTGTTGTTGGGGGTGTTGTTGGGAAGGGGGAGTTATTTGTAGGGGGGAGGTTGAATTATTGTAGGGGGTGTGTTTGATGATGATGGTGGTTGTATGGTGTGGGTTGGTTAGGTGTTAGTTTGGTTGGGGTGTTGTTGTTGTTGGGGGTGTTTGTGGTGTTGTGGTTGTTGGGGGGGGGGGGGGGGGTGGGTTTGGGGTGGGGGGTGGTGGTGGTGGGTGTTGAGACCAGATCTTATGTTTTGAATTTGTCCTTTTTAGACCTTTTTAGACCCTAATAAAGGGTATTTTTCTTCTACTTTGAACCATCTGCGGCGAGTCAGTTTGACCCGAAGGCAGCACGAGGGTTTTTAAAGCATGTGTCGTTTCATTGTCAGGAGCGAAATCACCCAAGGCTAAGAAACGAATAAAAAAGGAGGACCACGACTACACGGAGAAGAAAAAGGTGAAGTTGTAGAATTGTGATTTGTGCGACTTTTAACGTTGTGTTGAAACTTGGACTTCTCCTTCAGCCGGCCGGAAGTTGCTCCAACGCCGCAGAAAACAAGACCAGCACAAAGAAAACTGTGGCCAAAGAGATATTTAAGGAAGAACAGGAAGTAGAGGCTAAGAAGGGAGTGAGAAAGGTCCGGAAAACAGCAGAAGAGCAGAAGAAGAAGAGGAGCACAGCGGGTCCAAAAGCAGGTGCTGGGTTTATTATCACTTTCACAAACTTTAACGTTTTTACTTCACTTTGAACAATTCTTATTTCAGACTTAAAGAGTGAGAACAGAAGAATAACCAGACAGAGCAGCAAATGAGATTACCAGCGGATTTTAAACACATTTTAATTACATTTATAATAAAAAAATGCTAAAATAACATTGTGGAGTTGTTGATTTGATGACTTAATCCATATTCATTACAAATATCAAAGATGTATAGAACGGTCCTGGGTCTACAGCCTCAGTCAGTCCTGGGTCTACAGCCTCAGTCCTGGATCTACAGCCTCAGTCCTGGGTCTACAGCCTCAGTCCTGGGTCTACAGCCTCAGTCCTGGGTCTACAGCCTCAGTCCTGGGTCTACACAGCCTCAGTCCTGGGTCTACAGCCTCAGTCCTGGGTCTACAGCCTCAGTCCTGGGTCTACACAGCCTCAGTCCTGGGTCTACAGCCTCAGTCCTGGGTCTACAGCCTCAGTCCTGGGTCTACAGCCTCAGTCCTGGATCTACAGCCTCAGTCCTGGATCTACAGCCTCAGTCCTGGGTCTACACAGCCTCAGTCCTGGATCTACAGCCTCAGTCCTGGGTCTACAGCCTCAGTCCTGGATCTACAGCCTCAGTCCTGGGTCTACAGCCTCAGTCCTGGGTCTACAGCCTCAGTCCTGGGTCTACAGCCTCAGTCCTGGGTCCACAGATAAAAACCACTCGATTCACGAGATCAGTACTTCATATTTTATCATTTTTTATAACCTACACAACTAGAGTAGTCTGTAATGTCTTAGCGTCTGGAAGCTAAGTCTGGAATCACATCAGGAGAAGAAGTGAAACGATTTGAAAGGGTGTGAAGTCCAGATGAGAGAGCTGCGCAGGGCGACTGGGGTCTTTCCGCTCCAGGAGGTCACAGCTGCAAAGGAAACACAATATTATCTTTATTAAAACACAAGTCTGATGTGTAGCACTAAAGCGGGTCATGTGACTCACTGCCAGGATTCTTTCACGGGGAGAGGAGTGGATAAAGACACAGTCACTGAGCTCCCATGGGATTCATACAGACGCAGCACCAGGGTCCGGCTCTGCTCCTCAGCCTGGACACAACAATCAGAATCATATAAAATGTATTACTATTGTTAGTAACTTTTAAAATCATGTATTTGTTTGTACAGATGTGTTTCTGCTGCTGGACGCCTGGGTTTCTCCTACAGGGATCAAGAAAGTATCTGTCACAGCAGAAGTGTCACCTTCACAAGGTGACACTTCTGCTTCGGTTTGTTTTGTATTTTGGCCTCTCTCTCACTGGTCTCTCTGGTCTCTCTCTCTCTCTGGCCTCTCTCTCTCTGGCCTCTCTCTCTCTGGCCTCTCTCTCTCTGGCCTCTCTCTCTCTGGTCTCTCTCTGTGGTCTCTCTCTGTGGTCTCTCTCTCTGTGGTCTCTCTCTGTGGTCTCTCTCTGTGGTCCTCTCTCTCTGGCCTCTCTCTCTGGCCTCTCTCTGGCCTCTCTCTCTGGCCTCTCTCTCTGGCCTCTCTCTCTGGCCTCTCTCTCTGGCCTCTCTCTCTCTCTCTCTGGCCTCTCTCTGTGGCCTCTCTCTCTGTGGCCTCTCTCTCTGGCCTCTGTGGCCTCTCTCTCTCTGTGGTCTCTCTCTCTGGCCTCTCTCTGGCCTCTCTCTCTGGCCTCTCTCTCTGCCTCTCTCTCTCTGGTCTCTCTCTCTGGCCTCTCTCTCTGGCCTCTCTCTCTGGCCTCTCTCTCTGGCTCTCTCTCTGGCCTCTCTCTCTCTGGCCTCTCTCTCTCTGGCCTCTCTCTCTCTGGCCTCTCTCTCTGGCCTCTCTCTCTGGCCTCTCTCTCTGGCCTCTCTCTCTGGCCTCTCTCTCTGGCCTCTCTCTCTGGCCTCTCTCTCTCTCTGGCCTCTCTCTCTGGCCTCTCTCTCTGGCCTCTCTCTCTGGCCTCTCTCTCTGGCCTCTCTCTGTGGTCTCTCTCTCTGTGGTCCCACTCTTGTCTCTCTCTCTGGGCAAAATTTACTTTCTTTTAAAATCTCAAAATGTCCACTGGACTGACTCACTTTATCTACTTATTATCCTGCCTTACATGTATAAAACGTACACTCATTTTTTAAATCTGATCTACAGATATGTCGGAGGCCAGATAGATAGATAGTTATGATCTTAAACGTAGGTGGTGCAGCTTATATACAGGTGCAGCTTATATACAGGTGCGCCTTATAGTCCAGAAAGTACGGTGGTTCCATCATTGGTGTGAAAATCCAGTCCCTGAGCTTTAGGAAGAGCCTCGTACCCGTTTGACCGTCTGCAGGATGACGGCAGGACTGCTGAGGGAGAAGGCGCTCCAGGGCCCGGCCTCAGGGACACAGCGCATCAGCCTCAGGGGGTGGTTCAGGTTGTGGGCCGCCTGGATCACCGACGCCTCCTGGAAACTCCCTGGGATCACACACTGGGTCAGGTTCAAGCTACCCTGGTCGTTTTCATCCGTACACTTCGGTCAATCATCTTTTCGCTGCATGTAACGTCTGGTCCCTGTGTTTGTGATTACAATCGGTTGAATTCCATCCGACCAATCAGAGAGCGCGGGAGGCGGGTGTTACAGTTAGATGTGAGTGACGTCAAGAGCTGTCGCCGAACGGGCAGGTCGTAGTTTGGCGAAGAATGTGTTAGTAATGTAATCTGGGGCAATAGTAATGTTTAACAAATGTAATCGCTGCAAAGATTGTGGCGCTACTCCCCACAGGCTCCGTTAGCGGCAAAGGAGATGGCTAAAGCTAGGCTAAATGCTAACGACTCACTCGGGCACATTACATACGTCACGGTAAAATCAGCAAAAGGAGTTGACCCCTCCCACTTGTTAACTGAGTCAATGGAGCACATCCAGACCTTAGTACCAAATGTAAAGTGTACTATGGTGTGGTAGGACCAGGCTCGGTTCAAGCCTCTGTTATGGTGATTGTCAGTTTCTTTACAATTATTATGATATTATCCAATCAGCTTGTTCTTGTTTATGTGCTTGTCTGGTGCACACTGGGGACTTTCGCACATGTATTCCAATGTGGTTTTACTGCAAATGGCAAATAGTCTGACTGATGCGGAGAGAGGAAAACATATCAAAGACATTCACTGGTTAGACCCGCCCAGGCCCACCCTCGCTGCTTCCTGATTGGTCCAAATTAATTCAAATCCTGGAGGCCCCTTTGTCAGTGTTTTAACTATTCTCCTCAAACAAATCTTACTGTTTGAAGTTGGACCAAAAGAAAGGGACTGTTTTATCTATATACAGTATGTTGTATTTGTGAGTAAGTAATGTTTATTTATATAGCGCCTTTCACAGACCAGAGACACAAAGCGGTTTAAAATTAGTCTGTCACTCCACACAGAGATGGGAGCGGGGCCAGTACAGGAGGCACAGACCTATTGTGTTGTTAGTGGTAGGGGAAACCGGAGCACCCGGAGGAAACCTACGCAGACACGGGGAGAACATGCAAACTCTTGTGTATACAGTATAGTAATAATCCCAGATAGGAGTCCTAGGTCCATAAGGGGTAGAGACTGTAGATGTCCTGTTTCTATTGGACTGAAGTGGCTCTCTTACTCATAAGTTTGGACACCCCTGGGTTAGACAGACCGGATGTAAACTGGAATTACATGGAAAGGGAGTGGATAATAACGGCAAAGATACAAACACATTCAGACAATTGGAATTTTGGGGGAATTTTGTGATTCATTTTCAGTGACACAATCTCTTATGGAAGACGTGTAATATTTGGACTGCAAAAAGTGATGAAAAATAAGTTTAAAAAAGCTCAAATTTAAGTGTGTCAGATTGTGTCAGATTAATTGAACATGCCTCTTCTTTTATGAATTTAGCTTGTACTTGTTTATTTTGGGTTTAAACGTCCTGGCCTTGACTTAGACCTAGACTTGGACAGACTTAAATGATCCACAAAGGACATGGCATTGTCACGGTCGCTTGCAAAGTAAACAATAAAAAAAACAACAGTATCAATCTGAAAATAATAATATGTCCATCTATCAATTTTCTTCCCCTTAATCCATTTCTGGGTTGGGTATATTATTAAAACCCTCGTCTCATCGTCTACACATATAATATCGAGAAACCGCCATTTTCCAGACAGACCTGCGTGTGGCATGACGGCGTAGCTGAACCGGTGGGAGCCCATGTCTGCGTTGGCGTCCGGAGCCTTGGGAGCTCTCAGTCTGAGGACACAAACATTTACGTTCAGATCTGTGCATGGGTTATTTTTAAGGTAAATGTTTGAAGCAGATGTAAACGAAGCGGCGCAGCTCACAGCGACAGGGTCATGGTGTTTTTGTTCACACAGTATCCGTATTTACAGTCGTTCAGAAGAGCCACTCCGAAGTTGTGCTCGGACAGATCGGCCCATTTGTGACCCCAGACCTGGAACCACAGCAGGAACATGTGAGAACCATGTGAGAACCGTGTGAGAACCATGTGAGAACCATGTGAGTCATTGTTAACACCAGGACTTCCGCAATTTGTCATATTGTGGACTTTTTCATTATTTTTTGTTATACATTCATCCACTTGTAGTTTGAGTTTGCTTCCTGCCTCCTGTCGATAGATTTATTCCCTGTGCTTCTCCCCACTTGTACCTGTATTTATTCCCTGAAGGTTTCTTTTTTTCCTTTCACCTCATGACATCATTTCCTGTTCAAATGGAACGTTGTGTTTTTGGAATGATTCATTTTGAGACTTCTCTGCTCCTACAGTAGGATGCTCCCCCCTCACCACTGTCTGTGACCAATGATTCAGCAACAGTCATTATAGCAACAAGGAAAAAAAATCTGGCCTCTCTGTGGCCTCTCTCTGTGGCCTCTCTGTGGCCTCTCTGTGGCCTCTCTGTGGCCTCTCTGTGGCCTCTCTCTGTCTCTCTCTGTGGCCTCTCTCTGTGGTCTCTCTCTGTGGCCTCTCTGTGGCCTCTCTGTGGCCTCTCTGTGGCCTCTCTGTGGCCTCTCTGTGGCCTCTCTGTGGCCTCTCTCTGTGGCCTCTCTGTGGCCTCTCTGTGGCCTCTCTCTGTCTCTCTCTGTGGCCTCTCTCTGTGGTCTCTCTCTGTGGCCTCTCTGTGGCCTCTCTGTGGCCTCTCTGTGGCCTCTCTGTGGCCTCTCTGTGGCCTCTCTGTGGCCTCTCTGTGGCCTCTCTGTGGCCTCTCTGTGGCCTCTCTCTGGCCTCTCTCTGGCCTCTCTCTGGCCTCGCTCTCTCTGGCCTCGCTCTCTCTGGCCTCGCTCTCTCTGGCCTCGCTCTCTCTGGCCTCGCTCTCTCTGGCCTCGCTCTCTCTGGCCTCGCTCTCTCTGGCCTCAGACCCAGTACCTCAAACCGGGCCCAGTCCCAGGAGGTGTTGCGGTGCGTGGGCCTCTGCAGGTGTCCAAACTGGATCTCGTAGGTGGCGTTGGGACTGTGGACACGGACCGGGAACTCCACCTTCAGGAACTTATGCGCCTCCTCCCACACCACCTGCAGAGAGAGACCAAATCTTGGAATCTTTAGACATTTCTAAATCAAAAACTGCCCCTGGACTGGTCTTCTCTGATCTGAACTTGTAGGCTGCAACCCCTGGGTCTACAGCCTCAGTCCTGGGTCTACAGCCTCAGTCCTGGGTCTACAGCCTCAGTCCTGGGTCTACAGCCTCAGTCCTGGGTCTACAGCCTCAGTCCTAGTATTTGTCTGGTGCACACTGGGGGTACCCCTGCACATTTACTGCAGATGGCAAATGAACTGAATCTGAGCCTGACTGCATGTACCTGTGTGCTGTACCTGTGTGTTGAACCTGAGGTAGGGGCAGTGTGCTGTACCTGTGAGCTGTACCTGTGTGCTGTACCTGTGTGCTCTGTACCTGTGTGTTGAACCTGAGGTAGGGGCAGTGTGCTGTACCTGTGTGCTGTACCTGTGCTCTGTACCTGTGTGTTGAACCTGAGGTAGGGGCAGTGTGCTGTACCTGTGCGCTGTACCTGTGCGCTGTACCTGTGCGCTGTACCTGTGTGCTCTGTACCTGTGTGCTGTACCTGTGTGTTGAACCTGAGGTAGGGGCAGTGGGCTGTACCTGTGCGCTGTACCTGTGTGCTCTGTACCTGTGTGCTGTACCTGTGCTCTGTACCTGTGTGTTGAACCTGAGGTAGGGGCAGTGTGCTGTACCTGTGCGCTGTACCTGTGCGCTGTACCTGTGTGCTCTGTACCTGTGTGCTGTACCTGTGTGTTGAACCTGAGGTAGGGGCAGTGGGCTGTACCTGTGCGCTGTACCTGTGTGCTCTGTACCTGTGTGCTGTACCTGTGCTCTGTACCTGTGTGTTGAACCTGAGGTAGGGGCAGTGTGCGTCCAGGACCAGGTCTTGTGTGATGCTGCTGCGGTCGCTGATCCTCAGAGTGACCCGGACAGTGGCTCTCAGCGGATCTGAGCTCAGGACGTGAGCCGCCTGCAGCAGCTCCACCACCGGCCTCCTGCAACCACAGGCCTTTAGGACAGTCTTCCTGAAAATGTTAGACACTGACAATGTTCAAATCCAGGTTAAAAACAGGTAAACCTTTTTATTTAGTATATACTTTGAATACATTTGCAGTCATGTGTTTTGGGTTTGTTTCATTTTGCCACGTGACGTGTGTGTGTGACGGTGTGTGTGTGTGTGTGTGAGTGACGGTGTGTGTGTGTGTGTGTGAGAGTGACGGTGTGTGTGTGACGGTGTGTGTGTGACGGTCTTTTAGTGTGTGTGAGCGTGTGTGTGTGTGTGTGTGTATGTGTGAGGTTGGGACCTGGTCTGCAGGTGGTAGTCCATGACGTCCCAGGCGTCCCAGTACAGAGGCACATCGTCAAACAGGACAAACTGGTTTCCTTTACAGCCGTCCAGGAGAGACTCTCTGGACAGAAGAGCTCACGTCAATATGGATTCAATACGGTGGACCCTCGACTATCGCAAAGAAGCAGAGAGAGAGACCAGAGAGAGAGACCAGAGAGAGAGAGCAGAGAGAGCAGAGAGAGTAGAGAGAGAGAGCAGAGAGAGCAGAGAGAGGAGAGAGAGCAGAGAGAGCAGAGAGAGCAGAGAGAGCGAGCAGAAAGAGATCAGAGAGAGAGCAGAGAGAGAGAGCAGAAAGAGAGCAGAGAGAGAGAGCAGAGAGAGAGAGCAGAGAGAGAGAGCAGAGAGTGAGCAGAAAGAGAGCAGAGAGAGACCAGAGAGAGACCAGAGAGAGAGAGACCAGTGAGAGAGACCAGAGAGAGAGAGTAGAGAGAGACCAGAGAGAGAGAGTAGAGAGAGAGACCAGAGAGAGCCCAGAGAGAGACACGAGAGAGCCCAGAGAGAGAAAGAGAGCCCAGAGAAAGAGACCAGACCATTTTAGATGAATAATAAAAGTACCTCCCTGATGCCACGAGACGCAGCGACGCCAAGGTGCCATCTTTGTTTACGACACATCTCAAAATGCCGTTCTGCATCAGGATCGTCCCGTCGGCCTGAAGTCGCAGAAGGCAGAACGGTTAAAGGCTTAGGAGGCTCACAAAGGTCTATGTGGATGTTTGTTAGCGTGAGAGAAAGAAACACTGATATTTCCCCGCTCTGAGATGGACAAAGGATCTCTTAAACCTAATCGGAACAGAGTGAGCCAGACCTGACCCAGAGTCCGAGTCCCACCAGAGTCTCACCTGGACCGTGGCGGAAACTGGATTCTGAGGTTTTGTTGGTTTGACCGGAGAGAAGCCGACACTGGGGACCTGCACCAGAGCTGGACCAGAGACAAAGGACCATTCAGAACAACCACAAATGTGTGTTGTAATCTCCGTAACATTGCGTTTGGAGTTTGTCAAATCCAACCTAACTCCGAGGCTCCGGTCTCGTGGGGGACGTGGACCACTTCCTCGCGGCCCCACGACAGAGAGTTGAACACGGCCGGAGAGCTGCCGCCGTCCAGAGACGACAAGGCCTTCTCCAGCAGCTGAGAACCAGAGTCTCGGATCTCTGCAGGAAGGAGGAGAAACTAAAACATGTCATGGAGCGAAACAGACAGTGAGTGAGTGAGTAAAGTTTATTTATATAACGCATTTTACAGACCAAAGTCACCCAAAGGCTTTACAATGTTCAGAGACAGAAGAGCAATTACTGTATATTTGTGAAACTATGATACATGTCGAAGATGGAGGATATTACACTGCTGATGTTCTAGTACAGAAATGTATTTAAAGCTCGGGTACGTAAACTTCAAGCCACGTGAAATAGAATTGTAGAGATGTGATAAAATCAAACTCACTCGGTTGGTTCTATCCCTAGTTTCCACATCCCTGAATGTTTGGCTATATTTTCAGATCAGATTTTTTAGTCAGAAAAGTGAAAAAGAGCTTTTACTCAGCCTCACACTATTCTTTCTCTCCAAACACGGTGGTGATACATGACAACAGTAGCCACAGCTGCCCTGGGGCACACTGACAGAAGCGAGGCAACCAGTCTGTGCCATCGGCCCCTCCCACCACCAACAACCATTCACACACACACCAGACTCATTCTAATGTGGGGGAAGTGTCTTGCCTAAGGACAAAGCGAGAGTTTGGCACTTTACAGCCGCAGCCGCCCCACTGTGGCACCCAGAGGTCTCCCATCACAGCACTAACCAGCCCCTGCCCTGCTTAGCTTCAGAGGTCTGGCACATCATTTTTGCCATTATAATTATTAGTATTAAGATGAATCATTGGTCCCACAGCGGGGAAAGGTTAGTTCTAGCTCAAAATAAAGAAAAAAGATCTAAGTAAGAACATCTGACTTTAGAGTGAATTCTGTCGTTTCAAAGTTAGAATTTAAAATGTTAGAAAAATACTGCACCTTGATAATATCTGAGAGCGTCCTCCACCACGAGCTCGATGCAGCTCCCGGGGATCACGTCATGGAACTGGTTCAGAAGCAAAAGCCTGAAAGAGAGAATATTTAAATCATCAGATAAAGAGTAAGTAAGTAAGTAAGTAGTAAGTAAGTAAGTTTTTATTTATATACCGCCTTTTCACTGCAGATCTGAGTCTCAAAGCGGTTTACAATTGTTAATTTTGGGCATTTGTCTCTCACTCCACACAGAGATGGGAGCGGGGCCAGTACAGGAGGCGCATGCCAGAACTATTGGACATATTTTTAGTGGTAGGGGAAACCGGAGCACCCGGAGGAAACCTACGCAGACACGGGGAGAACATGCAAACTCCACTCAGAAAGGCCCTGGTCCGACCGGGATTCGAACCCAGGACCTTCTTGCTGAGAGGCGAGAGTGCTATCCACTCAGCCACCGTGCCGTGGCTGAGTAATATTTTTTATTTTTTTCTGTCTAAAGTTTCAGACTAAGTTAAAGTTTGTATGCATCAGTTGAAGAAGATCACGTTCTCTCAGGTCGACAGATCAGGCTCTGCTCTGGGTTCCTCAGACCAAACGGAAACTCAGGAGATGGAGCTGTTTCGGTTGTTGGTCCTAAATGATGGAATGAGCTGCCCCTGTGTCTGTCTGAGTCACTTCCTGTTTTTAAGTCTCGTCTTAAGACAATTTTTTTCTCACTGGCTTTTAATTGATTTTTTTTGCTGTAAATAATGTTTTCTCTTTTTGTCACTGTTTTGTATTTTGTTTTTGTATATTTGTGTATGTGTTTTTATGTACAGCACTTTGGTCAACCTTGTTTTTATTAGTGCTTCATAAATAAACTGGATTGGATTGATGATGATGATGATGATGATGATGAGTTTGTGTGGATGGGGGACCTCCAGAGCGGCTGCAGCCTCTCGGCGGGGTATGTGAAGCTCCGGTGTCTGCACAGGGACAGGCAGCTGGACACCTCCACGTCATGGAGCAGAGTCTCACACTCTCGGTTCCCACGTTTTATCTGGAAACACCGCGTTCACACGAGTTAAAGGGGAAGTGTTGAGCAGTCTCTGTGTTTAGATTATCACTTCAACAAGATGTGGGGAACAAGGTCTTCAGATTCTCACGTTTTAGAAAAAAATATATGAACAAAGATGTAGTAAATGAAAAGAACATGGATATTCACTGTTAGGCCCAGATATGCTGCTGGTACCGGTGTGTTGCTGGTACCTGGGCCTGTGTGCTGCTGGTACCTGTGTGTTGCTGGTACCTGGGCCTGTGTGCTGCTGGTACCTGTGTGCTGCTGGTACCTGTGTGTTGCTGGTACCTGTGTGTTGCTGGTACCTGTGTGTTGCTGGTACCTGTGTGTTGCTGGTACCTGTGCCTGTGTGGTGTAGGTTCCGTTGTGCAGCTCCAGGAACAGCTCCCCGCTCCAGGTGCAGAGCAGATCACTGTCTGACCTCAGAGCAGAGAAGAGAGCGTCAGGAGACGACATCCTCACCCTGACAATCACAGGAATATTCAGAATATTCAGAATAATCATAATAATAATGCATCGGGTTTAGACTTTCAGCTGCCCTGGGGCACACTGACAGAAGCGAGGCAACCAGTCTGTGCCATCAGCCTCTCCCACCACCACCAACCACTCACACACACACCAGACTCATTCTAATGTGGGGGAAGTGTCTTGCCTAAGGACACAACCACAGTTTGTCACTTTACAAGCGCCCCACTGTGGCACCTGCTGTTCCCACAGGTCTCCCATCACAGCACTAACCAGGACCTATCCTGCTTAGCTTCAGAGGTCTGACAGGATCTGGCTTTCACCTGCAGGTACAGCGACAAGTGGTGAACACACACACACATCCTGCTCCACGTCCTCCCAGCACCGACAGAACACACACCCGACTCCAGAAGAATAAATGTCAAAGCTGATGAGTCGTAATGATGTCATAATGATGTCATAATGATGTCATAATGTCAAATTTTGTTTCAGAAGGATTCGACAGATTTACTACCACACGACCCAATGACAAAGTTATTATTGAATCCATAAAGTACAGAAGGTCAGAGTTAGTCCGGTTCTCGGACCTGGGAAGTCCGTCTGTGTCCTGGACCCGCTGCAGTCGGTCCAACATGAGCTGAGTGGGACCGCCGCCTCCATCGCCGAAGCCAAACAACGCTGCGCTGTGATTGGCTCGTCCTTTGTCTTTGTTGTTTCTCACTGTTTTCACGAGCTGCAAAAGAAAAGAAAAAGAGTTTGAACAAAGGAAAGAAACTAAACTACAGAAAAAGAATCTGGACTGGGTCTGGACTGGGTCTGGACTTGGTCTGGACTTGGTCTGGACTTGGTCTGGACTTGGTCTGGACTTGGTCTGGACTTGGTCTGGACTTGGTCTGGACTTGGTCTGGACTTGGTCTGGACTTGGTCTGGAACTGGGTCTGGAACTGGACTGGGTCTGGACTGGGTCTGGACTGGGTCTGGTCCTGGACTTGTTCTGATCCAGCTTGTTTTTCCACCAGAGAAGAGAGAGTGTTGGTTACCATAGCAACACACTGTTTACCGTTAGCATTTAGCCTTTAGCATTGGTCTTTCAACAAACTGTTTTTTGCAGTAATTTAAGTTATATTCACCAGTTTTAGCACTTATTACCAGTGAATAAAAGGTAAAACAATCGTATAAATTGCTTACTTTAATACTTCTGGTGGAAAAGACTAAATATTATTAGAGAGAAGCAGCAGCACTGTTGCTTTTCTTAATCTACTCACATCTTCCACTTTCCCTTTCATTTCGTAGGAATTTCCAGGAGGGAAATGAGTGAGGACCTGAGAACCGTCGAGTCCTTCCCAGAAAAACGTGTTGTGCTTGAAAACAGAAATGAAAACAAATAATATTATCATTATAATGTAACAATAATAATAATAATAATAGAGTCATGTCTCTGGTTCTCACGGGGAAAGTGTTGACCAAGTTCCAACTCAGCTTCTGCGTCAGAAAGTTGGAAACGCCGCTGCCCTTCATGATCTGAGGAAGCTGCGCTGAGTAACCGAAGGTGTCCGGAAGCCAGAACTGTGGAGAGAGCCGTGAAACTGTCATCAGGGACAAGGTTAGAGGATATTTCTCATTCTCAACGTCACAGGGACAAAGGTCTCGCAGCAGGTGGGACGACAAGTGATTCATCATAATAATAATAATAAATCATCAAAGGGCTTTTCAGGACAAGCCAAAGACGCTTCACACCATTCTTTAACTCCAAACGACTACTGTAGCCACAGCTGCCCTGGGGCATACTGACAGAGGCGAGTCTGTGCCATCGGCCCCTTCCACCACCACCAACCATTCACACACACACCAGACTCATTCTAATGTGGGGGAAGTGTCTTGCCTATAAGGACACAACCACAGTTTGGCACTTTAGAGCCGCAGCCGCCGCACTGTGGCGCATGGTGTTCCCAGAGGCCTCCCATCACAGTACTACCCAGGCCCTACCCTATTTAGCTTCAGAGGTCTGACAGGATCTGGCTTAACCTGCAGATACGACCTCAGAGAAGTGTATTAATACTTACTCATGAAGCAGTGCTGAGGTTCTCCCTTCACAGTCCGTTATTTTGACAAGGGCTGGGCTCGTTGTGGTCCTTCCTCTCTCTGGCTGAGGTCTCGTTGCGGTCCTTCCTCGCTCTCCCTGAGGTCACGTGTCTCCTCTCTTCGTCCTCAATCGTCTTCGTCACTCTCACAGTTACAGCAAAGCTCAATATGTCGTGTTTAATCTCTTTATTGTTATTATATTTGTCCCCCCCCCCCCCCCCCCCCCCTCCCCCCTCACGTGTTGAATGCCACATGTAAAGCGTGTGTATTGAGCAGTGAAAGGAGCAGAAGGCCAACAGCTTGTGCATAAATCCAGGGCTAAATGCCTTTGAGGGCCACTCCCACTGGGCCCAGTTGGACCAGCAGGACCTGAGCCGGGCTTAACCAGGCCACATGTCCGTCAGCGTTTGTTTAGGACTTTACAACCACTATTAGCATTTCATTATTTATGAGTTTAAAACCACTGTTAGCATCTCATTAGCGCAGCGTTTACTGGAGCGGCTTTGGACCAGACGCAGGTTTAATTAGAACAAGAAAAGGTTTAGGAAACATACATATAAGATTTTAGATTTAAAGGAACAAAAGAGACCAGGGGGAGACCAGAGGGACCAGAGGGAGACCAGGGGGAGACCAGGGGGAGAACAGAGGGAGACCAGAGAGAGACCAGAGAGAGAGCAGAGAGACCAGAGAGAGACCAGAGAGAGACCAGAGAGGAACCAGAGAGAGACCAGAGAGAGACCAGGTGAGAGACCAGAGAGAGACCAGAGAGAGACCAGAGAGAGACCAGAGAGAGACCAGGTGAGAGACCAGAGAGAGACCAGAGAGAGACCAGAGAGAGAGCAGAGAGAGAGCAGAGATACCAGAGAGAGACCAGAGAGAGACCAGAGAGAGACCAGAGAGAGACCAGGTGAGAGACCAGAGAGAGACCAGAGAGAGACCAGAGAGAGACCAGAGAGAGAGCAGAGAGAGAGCAGAGGGACCAGAGAGAGACCAGAGAGAGACCAGAGAGAGAGCAGAGAGAGACCAGAGAGAGACCAGAGAGAGACCCTACATCCTACTCCTCCCTCTCCTCTCTCCTCCCTCTTCTGTCCTCCTCCCTCTCCTCCTCCCTCTCCTCCTCCCTCTCCTCCTCCCTCTCCTCCTCCCTCTCCTCCTCCCTCTCCTTCTCCCTCTCCTCCTCCCTCTCCTCCTCCCTCTCCTCCTCCCTCTCCTCCTCCCTCTCCTCCTCCCTCTCCTCCTCCCTTTCCTCCCTGTAGTCAGCGCTCTCTGACAGGTCCCAGCTGCAGCCCAGAGCATTAGTCACTTATTCTCATTCACAAAGTCATTTAAAAACATTTACTTTTACAAACACTTCCTTCTGAGTCTGCAGCTTCACCGCAGGGGGGTGTCTTTAAGGACTCTGTAGACCCAGGACTGAGGCTGTAGACCCAGGACTGAGGCTGTAGACCCAGGACTGAGGCTGTAGACCCAGGAGTGGATGTAGTTGAAAGAAATTAGGAGCTTTAAGGTGCCACCGCCAACGCTGGAACACTGGAGCCTCGCTCACCAGACGCACAGTCTCTAATTTTGAGACGCGGGGGACTTCCCACCAGAAGTCCTGCTGCGGTGGTGCTCGCCGGAAGTGGCGGGCGGACTTTGATGCTAACGGAGTTAAGCTTTTTGTGTAAAGATCTTCTCCAATAATGCAGCTGCAACCTCACTGTGTCTGAGACCTTCATGGACTTTATATAACAGCAGTATGTGTTCATGGTGACTTTATATAACAGCAGTATGTGTTCACGGTGACTTTATATAACAGCAGTATGTGTTCACGGTGACTTTATATAACAGCAGTATGTGTTCACGGAGGTGACTTTATATAACAGCAGTATGTGTTCACGGAGGTGACTTTATATAACAGCAGAACACACTCGAAGCAGTTGCATAAAGTCACTGGAGCATGAGAACACACATGTTCACAAGCACTATGTCCCCCATTGTCAACTCTGGTTTAGTCCTGGTTTAGTCCAGGTTTAGTCCTGGTTTAGTCCTGGTTTAGTCCAGGTTTAGTCCTGGTTTAGTCCTGGTTTAGTCCTGGTTTAGTCCTGGTTTAGTCCAGGTTTAGTCCTGGTTTAGTCCTGGTTTAGTCCTGGTGTAGCTCCTGTTTTGGCTGTTTACAGTATTTTCAGTTTGCTCGTTCAGACCACCAATGTCCCCGAGACCACTTTGCAGCTCTCTGATTGGCCGCTGCACGAACGTCCCGAGGAAACGTTCAGCAAAATGTATCTACTGCGTGCAACAATTTTCCGCTCCTGCGTCTCTGCCGCGACTTTACTGCGCAGTCTGTGCATCCCCAGACACACATGCAGTTCCACGCTTGAACGCGCGTCACCATTGACCTTGCATTGAAAGTGGCCGCAGCATGATCCGGTGAGAACGCACCGTTAGACCCGGGCCTGGTCTGAATCACAGTCTTGTTGCTTGCAATTGACGTCACGTCCGCCTCATTACTTATGCGTATCACGGTGGTCAGCCGAGCTCGTTGTTCACTAGAGCAGCGTGTCTGAATCTGCCTTTTGCATGTGTTGTTCTAAGTTTTCTAACCGATCGAATCGTGAAACCTTTAATGGATACTTTAGGATTCCTTGTGAAGAGATTAATAAAGAGCCTCGCACCAAGGACTTTAGGAAAAGACGCAGGAAAAGTGGCTCGCTAACATTTCACTAACAAACGCTTTTATTCATTGTCAGGTGTCGCAGACGCAGTGTTTAGTTGAGAATAAGTTCATACCAATCCTTACTTCCACGGCTCTGTACGATGCAGGAGGTGTCCTTCAGGACCTTAACTCTGAGTTCTTAAACCCACAGACGGAAAAGTTACAGTATCTGTGTTTATCCAAACCTTCAGTTGTTTAGCAGTGCAAAAGCTTGACTGTAACACTAGCTGTGGATTAGAATCTAAAGTGAAGAAAATGACAGTCTAGGATCTTGTCTTTAATTCAGACAGAAGACATGTTTTATTGTTGATGGTAGAGGCATAAACAAAGACGTTACAGAATGAAAGTGACATACAGCGGAGGATATTAGCATATTAGCATTTGCCGCGGTGCCAGTAGCTTCAACCTTGATATTACCAAAACATGTAGTGGAAAAATTCTGCCTTGTGAATATTGTTAGAATGATGAGTTAGAACGTTCACCACAAAAGCTTCAAAACGTCATGAAATATCCAAAAAAGTAAAAAAAAAACGCATTTTCTTCATATATCAGCAGCAACTCTTTCTGGCCTGACCACCACTCCGTCAACCGGAAGTTTATGCATCACGTGATTGCAAGCAAGCAATTATAATGATACTGGCCTCCTGTGTGTTTTTGTGTGTGTGTGTGTGTGTGTGTGATCCCTGCTTGTGCCTGACTGAACACAAATGCAGGTCTGAATATTCAAATTTCTATCGGTGAAAAGAGAAACACAAAAACGATAACAATACGATTACAAGAGACCAGAGAGTCTCTCTCTAAGAGAATCTTGAATCTAGACCAGTGTGCGCGGGTCGAGGCTCAAAAGTGGCCAAAATGACGTGCGCTGACATGCTGCAATACCACCCCGGGCCGATGGGGGTTGACCCGGAATAAGAATTAGCCAATGCTAACATATAGCATTGGCAGACCTCTCAAAAACGTCTTTACAAGATGGACCAAAAGTTGGCTCTTGGCCCAAAGCTCCGTTCCACATGTGTGTCAATGCTGAGGGGGGTGTTTTGGTCCACTCTAGTTTACTTGCTGTGAATTTTTGACGTCTCTCGTTCAAATGAATGGAGTTGCTCCGGCTGACGCATGCGCAGATGCGTTTTTTCACAATTTTCTTGTGGGCGGGACCACTCGCGGCCATTTTGGATAGCTCCAGTAGAACACATTTTTGGCCCATTAGTTAGAACGACGGAGATAGACGTGACTACGTCCGTTAATATATACAGTCTATGGTCTCTAGACACACCTGAGGAAGGGGGCGGAGTCTGAGTTGCTCCTGCTTGGTTTTAAATGACATCCTTTAGCCCCTCGACTCCCCTGGTCCCTTCGGATACTCTGGTACGTACCTGAGAGCCATAAAAGGAAGATCCCTGTGAGTCACTATTTGACTCTTTGGGCTGAGGCTCTGGAACTAGACCTGGGTTTTATTTCAGAGTCCTATTGTTGTGGTCTGAAAGTTGCGTACCCCAGCTTTAACTTAACACAATCTGATTAGTGGTCTGAAAACAGGCTGTCCCAGTGTGGCCCCCAGCCCCTCCTCCCCCTCCTCCCCCCTCCTCCCCCCTCCTCCCCCCTCCCTCAGTAAAGGAGCCAGTGAAGCGACAGTGAAGTCTATCATTCTGCTGCGTTTGTCTCGCAGTGTGAAAGAACGCCGTGACCCGGACCGCCCCCAGAGCCACGCCCCCTTTGAGGCGCTGACAGAGGCCACGCCCCCTCACCCCCCACCCCCCCTGCAGGAAAAACAACCCGCTCTAAACAGGCGGCTGCTAAACGCCCCATCGCCACTTTCACCGAACATCTGTTACTTTAGGGCCGCGCATCACAAACTGCGGCGCGCGGGCTTCAGAGAGGTCTCCCATCACAGCACAAACCAGGCCCTGCCCTGCTTAACTACTTGTCTTGACGGGTACAGGCTGCAGGTGGCACAGTACTTACTCATGCACTTTCTAAAGGGGCAGTGTGTAATCTGCTCGTTGCGGTCTTTCAGAGTCGTTACAATCTCACTGTTCTCTCCTCAGCACTGATTACTGATGCAGCCCACCTGCTGGAGTTGAGATAGAAACTGTCTGCCTCCATCGTGTGTGTTTGTGTTTGTGAACTCAAAAGGCAGAATTTCTCCCAAACTGGCAACCCGCCTCTGGTTCAAACCACAGACGACTTTGAGGCCATTTTGTTTTTAGATATTCTACTTTAAACTGTTCAGAAAAAGTCATTCGTGTGTTTTCTCTTGACTTTCACTGAAAAACTCAAATCTTGGTCATAATTAAGTAAGTAAGTAAGTAAGTAAGTTTTTATTTATATACCGCCTTTTCACTGCAGATCTGAGTCTCAAAGCGGTTTACAATTGTTAATTTTTGGGCATTTGTCTCTCACTCCACACAGAGATGGGAGCGGGGCCAGTACAGGAGGCGCATGCTAGAACTATTGGACATATTTTTAGTGGTAGGGGAAACCGGAGTACCCGGAGGAAACCTACGCAGACACGGGGAGAACATGCAAACTCCACTCAGAAAGGCCCTGGTCCGACCGGGATTCGAACCCAGGACCTTCTTGCTGAGAGGCAAGAGTGCTAACCACTCAGCCACCGTGCTGCCCGTGCATAATTCATGTTACCAAAAATAACATGAATTATGATTAAAAACAGCCACAGACGCAAACGTTCTCCTGACACTGAAGACACAGAGACGCCTCCGCTTAAGTCCATTTAATAAACAATAATGATTAAAGCTGCTCTACCTGATTTTAAACATATTTTACAGTTTTTGTGACATTTGCAGTAACTTCATATTTTAGAATCATTCTTTAAACTCAATAACTTTAAACGGTTTTAACCTTTTTAACACAGTCTGATTAATCGTTTAACTAAATCTATTCTATATTTTTTATTTTAGATTAAACACTTTCAGCATTTTAACTTTGCTTGAATGTAGTTTGTCATAAGATTATTTTACTAGTTTTAAGATAATTCTTCATAATCTTAGAGAAGAAAGTCTTAACTATTTTTCTTCTTTCCAGACTTTTGTTGTTCAGATAAAATATGTTTGAGATGCTGTATTTGAAGAAAACATCAAAAATGTTTAATAAATAAGTAAATAATTCTTGAATGTATTAAAACTAGAATCAAGTCGTTTGGGGCTAGTTTTATTTTATTATTTTCAGAAATCTAAAGTCCTATTTTTTTCTTTTATTTCAGATAATTTTTATTATTTTTAAACAGTATTTGACTTATTTTCAAATATGTTTTTCTTATTTTTCAAGGGATTCTTTTCGACATGTGACCTGAGAACACACACATACATACAGTGCCTTGCGAAAGTATCCGGCCCCCTTGAACCTTTCAGCATTTCGCCACATTTCAGGCTTCAAACATAAAGATATATAAAAAAAAAAAAAAAAAAAAATGTCAAGAATCAACAACAAGTGGGACACAATCGTGAAGAGGAACTAAATTTATTGGATAATTTAAACTTTTTTAACAAATAAAAAACTGAAAAGTGGGGCGTGCAATATTATTCGGCCCCTTGCGCTAATACTTTGTAGCGCCACCTTTTGCTGGAATTACAGCTGCAAGTCGCTTGGGGTATGTCTCTATCAGTTTTGCACATTGAGAGACTGGAATTCTTGCCCATTCTTCCTTGCAAAACAGCTTGAGCTCAGTGAGGTTGGATGGAGAGCGTTTGTGAACAGCAGTCTTCAGCTCTTTCCACAGATTCTCGATTGGATTCAGGTCTGGACTTTGACTTGGCCATTCTAACACCTGGATACGTCTATTTGTGAACCATTCCATTGTAGATTTGGCTTTATGTTTTGGATCATTGTCCTGTTGGAAGATAAATCTCCGTCCCAGTCTCAGGTCTTTTGCAGACTCCAACAGGTTTTCTTCCAGAATGGTCCTGTATTTGGCTCCATCCATCTTCCCATCAATTCTAGCCATCTTCCCTGTCCCTGCTGAAGAAAAGCAGGCCCAAAGCATGATGCTGCCACCACCATGTTTGACAGTGGGGATGGTGTGTTCAGGGTGATGAGCTGTGTTGCTTTTACGACAAACATATCGTTTTGCATTGTGGCCAAAAAGTTAGATTTTGGTTTCATCTGACCAGAGCACCTTCTTCCACATGTTTGGTGTGTCTCCCAGGCGGCTTGTGGCAAACTTTAAACGAGACTTTTTATGGATATCTTTGAGAAATGGCTTTCTTCTTGCCACTCTTCCATAAAGGCCAGATTTGTGCAGTGCACGACTGATTGTTGTCTTATGGACAGACTCTCCCACCTCAGCTGTAGTTATCTGCAGTTCATCCAGAGTGATCATGGGCCTCTTGGCTGCATCTCTGATCAGTCTTCTCCTTGTTTGAGATGAAAGTTTGGAGGGACGGCCGGGTCTTGGTAGATTTGCAGTGGTCTGATACTCCTTCCATTTCAATATAATTGCTTGCACAGTGCTCCTTGAGATGTTTAAAGCTTGGGAAATCTTTTTGTATCCAAATCCGGCTTTAAACTTCTCCACAACAGTATCTCGGACCTGCCTGGTGTGTTCCTTTGTCTTCATGGTTCTCTCTGCGCTTTAAACAGAACCCTGAGACTATCAAAGAGCAGGTGCATTTATACGGAGACTTGATTACACACAGGTGCATTCTATTTATCATCATCAGTCATTTAGGACAACATTGGATCATTCAAAGATCCTCACTGAACTTCTGGACTGAGTTTGCTGCACTGAAAGTAAAGGGGCCCAATAATATTGTACGCCCCACTTTTCAGTTTTTTATTTGTTAAAAAAGTTTAAATTATCCAATAAATTTTGTTCCACTTCACGATTGTGTCCCACTTGTTCACTTGATTCATGACAAAAAAATTAATTTTTTATATCTTTATGTTTGAAGCCTGAAATGTATACACATATATATATACACACATACAGTATATACACACACACACACACACACACACACACACACAGAGACACACACAGACACACACACATATACACACACACACACACACACACAGACACACACACAGACACATACACACACACAAACACACACATATACACACACACACATAGGCACACATACACGTTTTTGTTACCTGGTGGGTCCCTTTGACAGGGCCGTTCAGAATGGGACCCATAGACATAATCTTTTTTTACTGGGACTCCTTTAAGTAATACAAAACAGTCAATAGAAACCAAACAACTATTTTAAAGGAATTTTATTTTAGATTTTTTTTTCGAATTGCAGTGATTCTATTTTTGACATAGAATTTAATGCCACTCCATGTCCGATGTCTAAGGTCATCTGGTGAGGCATTAATGCAGGCCAGGCCAGGCCAGGCCAGGCAGTGAGACTTCCCAGGGACTTTTCCAGTCTGTATGAAAGGTGTCATGGTCTTCTCCACAGCCTTCACCTCAGATGCAGACCATGGCTTTCTCTAACGTTCTAGGGAGAGAAATAAAAATATATTAGCAATATACACTCCCAGGGTTAGGACCAAGCAGCCTGGCTGTAATCCCCCACCTGGTACACTTACCAGAAGGGGCACTGCCACTACCATGGGGTGCATCTGGATGAATGGTTGAAGGTTCTCCGCTTGAAGTTTCTTTTAGCCCGTCCGTTTGTGAGAGGATCTCTACTGCTCTCCCTGTCGCACAGAAAATAAAAATACAAGTGGCCTTTAGGGGAAAAAAATCATACATATTTTAATAATATCAAGAATTACCTTCAGGCTCAATTTGTATCTGGTCGAGGCTCTTTCCTTCGAATTCCGTCACTCTTCCCTGCTCCATGGCCATCAACACTTTGCTGATTTTGGCCAGCTCCAGCGCCCCCTCTGGTAGTCTGTAATATTGCCTGTGGATGCGAATGTCATGGCCGAGGAAGTTGGCAAGTATGTCCATCTCATTCTCTTTCATATTGAGAACTGTAGACATAGTAGCTATGTGCTTTCTAAGTTTGGTTGAGGATAGCATCTCTGGATGCACCGCACCACATTCTTTGGCTACCTGGCGTAGGGAGTCTGATCCCCTGATGTGGGTGTCTGCGCCCGGGCGGGAGAAGAAGTATGGGTTATGGTCAGAGATGGAACAGGCCCTTCTGTTCTCCACCAGCACCTCCATCGAAGCAATCATTTCAGGAGTCAAAAGAACCGGCACTTTCCGACTTCTTTTCCCTTTAATTTCAATGCGTTGAAAATGCTGACACAGCTTTTTCTCAAGTTGGGACAGTCCCAGAGCAATGTCAGAATGGATCCCAGTCTTACTTCTTAAGGTAAACGCTGTCAGTGGCATCTTTGAAACCTCACCTTCCCTTCTTCGATTGAAAATAATGACCTCACAAAGAGTCAAAACTGCCAGTTTAGACCAATGCTTAGACGTTGGCTCACTTATTAGGGTTTGCACATATTCAGGTCGACATACCTCAATATGTGCATGCATGGCTCTAACGTCCTCAGTCAGAGGGAGCAGGTCCGGAGTGTTCCACTTGGCTTGCCGGAGGGTCTGTAGGGCAGCAGAAGAAACACAGACGTCCCACCTCTTCTCAAAAAGCAGCCGGCTTCGTTGGAGGTTTTTAATAAATAGTTCATCAACACAATGCTCCATTTTTGAGTCACATTCAAGAATATCTGCTAGCTTTCTGAGGCTATGGCCGAGTTTGAGGGCCAAGGATGGAGTCTTGTATTGATTTGTTTCCTCATCATATCCAGCCACAGACCTGACTGCATCAATCACATGGTTAAAGTTGGAAGGAATAAAGAAATCCTTAATTGTTTTCAGTTTCCCTGCAGTTTTTGCTTCGTTAATTAACCTACCGACTTCTCTCATTTTCTGCCTAATGTAATCATGCTTAGTCTTATCATGCCCGTGTTTTAAGTACAGGTGCTCTCCGAGTCTCAGAATCCCCTTTTCTGCTTTGACAACACCCGTGACCTCATCCTGATGCATTGCCCAAATTAAAGACCACAGCTTTTTGCTGATGCCCTCCGGTACAGGCTGGGCTAGGGAGCAGAGGGACTGGACCCTACTTCTACCTGGTTTAGCCTGGTTTAGCCTGGGCATCTTTCTGTGAAAGCCGGCACCTGGCCACATGCCTCCACAGCCACTTTCGCTTAAGCAATGCCCCACAGTCTATACAGTGCAAAAACTCACTGGATTTAACTGGGCAATTTGGCTGTTTAGCTGGGACTAAAGTTCCAATGCCGGCCTTTAAAACCTCAAAATTGTGCTCACGGTTTCCACTATTCCTGATCAAATCAAACTGAAGTTTACGTGCTTTAGATTTCACAGGTAGAGCCAATGCTCTGGCTACGTCACTTTCATTTCCATGTTTTCTAGTCAAATGACGGGACATTTTGTGGCAGGACATTGAACAGTAGAGGCAGAAGTGTCTCTTGCTGTAAACTCGCCCCCCATTTTTCTTCTTTTGCAGCTGCATGATAACAATCTTATTTGCCTTTGGTTCGTCACTTTCCGAGTCTTGAAGAAAAGTGTTTTTGATTTTTCTTTTTCCATACTTTTTTACAGGTTTCTTCTTGACAGTTAAATCGTCAGAATCTGAGTCGACTTCATCAATTAGGGACTCTTGACTAAGCTGCACAAACAACAAATAATTTGTAATCATTCTATATAACAATTTGAAGTCATGACTTGGAGTCAGCACTTACCAGTGGTTTGTAAGCGTGCGCTTCAGTGTGCTGCTCTGTGATTGGCTGCAGCCTAATGAACCACACACTTGCACCTTTTCTAGCCTGACACCTGATTTCCTCTGTTGTGCTGCTCCATGATTGGCTCCAGCCTGCTGGACTGAAATTGCCCCAGTGTGCCCCTCCCTGATATCCCGCAACCCACCACCAGGGTTCCGACACATAACACACTTTTTTCAGGAAAGTAAACCTCCAGGGGTCCTTTCCATATTTTTACAGAGACTGCATAAGGACCGTTAGAAAAGCATTACCCATTGATTATTAAGCTTGGACCAGTGGGGTCCGGTGTTCGGGCCCCACCACGTAAAACCAGTCCCCATGACGTGAGCGGAATCTCAGGTTATGGAACCCACCAGGAGTTGAAAACAAGTGCACACACGCACACATACAGAGAGACACACACAAACACACACACACACACACACACACACACAGACACATACACACAGTAAGTGAATCTTAGTTTGAGCACATTCTGACTGAGCCTTAACATAATATTCTCCAACAGGACAAAGCAGAATGATCTTGTTTTAAAAAGAAAAAGAAATGTGTCCTTTGGAATGAGGAAATAAAGAATGGTTTTGGTTTTGTTCCGTTGAAGAATCTAGTTTTAAATCAGAATGTTTCAGATTAAGATTAAAACACTTGATTTAGATATTTATTACTTCATTTTTGATCACGTTTTGTAGATGGAGACTTTAGCAATGTACATGAGTAAAATGTACATTATTTTATTCCCTTCAGGAGGACACTTAACAACTGTCCAGGGACTACAGTTGAAAAATAGCCATTTGGCTAATTCTGGCATATTTACATGCATAATGTATTTTAATATGCACTGTCCCTTTAATAAATAAATAAATAAATAAATGAGAACTGTTAGCCCTGGTTTAGCCCTGGTTCAGTCCTGGTTTAGCCCTGGTTCAGTCCTGGTTCAGTCCTGGTTTAGCCCTGGTTCAGTCCTGGTTCAGTCCTGGTTTAGCCCTGGTTCAGTCCTGGTTCAGTCCTGGTTTAGCCCTGGTTCAGTCCTGGTTCAGTCCTGTTTCAGTCCTGGTTCAGTCCTGGTTTAGCCCTGGTTCAGTCCTGGTTCAGTCCTGGTTTAGCCCTGGTTCAGTCCTGGTTCAGTCCTGGTTTAGCTCTGGTTCAGTCCTGGTTTAGCCCTGGTTTAGCCCTGGTTCAGTCCTGGTTCAGTCCTGGTTTAGCCCTGGTTCAGTCCTGGTTCAGTCCTGTTTCAGTCCTGGTTTAGTCCTGGTCCAGACCCCTGATATTTAGGACAGAGCCTCAATAAGGGGTTGTTTTTGGGGCCGGGGGGAATGTGGAGGGTGTGAGAGCGTGACCAATGGGTCTTTGTGGTTTGGTACATGGTGGTCCCCAAACCCCCAGTCCCCCCCCCCCCCCCCCCCCCCAGAGGACAAAGGGACAGGAGCTGAAATACTATAATATCATTTCGTCTAAAGTTTCAAAACATTGAACTATGAAAACATCAATACATTTAGTCCTGCTTTAGTCCTGCTTTAGTCCTGCTTTAGACCTGCTTTAGTCCTGCTTTAGTCCTGCTTTAGTCCTGCTTTAGTCCTGCTTTAGACCTGCTTTAGTCCTGCTTTAGACCTGCTTTAATCCTGCTTTAGTCCTGCTTTAGACCTGCTTTAGACCTGCTTTAGACCTGCTTTAGTCCTGCTTTAGACCTGCTTTAGTCCTGCTTTAGTCCTGCTTTAGACCTGCTTTAGACCTGCTTTAGTCCTGCTTTAGACCTGCTTTAGACCTGCTTTAGACCTGCTTTAGTCCTGCTTTAGTCCTGCTTTAGACCTGCTTTAGACCTGCTTTAGTCCTGCTTTAGACCTGCTTTAGACCTGTTTTAGACCTGCTTTAGACCTACTTCAGTCTCAAACAGGTCCCTGGCCCTGGGTCCTGGCTGGTCTCTGGCTGGTCCCTAGTCTCTGGTTAGTCCTAAACAGGTCTCTAGCTGGTCCTAAACAGGTCTCTGGCAGGTCCCAAACAGGTCCCTAACTGGTGTTTCTGTGGAGGGAGGGGCAGCTAATAGGATCATAATAAAGCGTGACTAACAGCCCCCCCCCAGGACCCCCCCATGCCCCCCGCCCCCGCAGAAGCCCCTGAGTACCATATAATTGTGGTCTTTGTGCGGGACATGGGGAATTAGCATCCCGCTAGGTGGCTAACTGCTCCTTTATGGGCCGCAGACAGACAGCGCTGCGGAGACAGACGGAGAAATAATGAGATGTGTTTGAGTTTCCTGCACATCCCTCACAGACCTGCAGCTATATTTAGCTCCATCCACTCTGCTGCCCCCACAGAGTCCCATGGTTTCAATCTGATCTGGGGAAGTCAAAGTCGAGAAGTTTTGGTTCAGTGATAACAGCGGGATTTGAAATGGACTGAGGCAATGACTCTGTACTTGTGCTGATATAGTCCTGGTTTAGACTTGGTTTAGACCTGTTTTAGACCTGCTTTGGACCTGCTTTAGACCTTCTTTAGACCTGCTTTAGTCCTGCTTTAGTCCTGCTTTAGACCTGCTTTAGACCCTCTTTAAACCTGCTTTAGTCCTGCATTAGCACAACTTTAGACCTGCTTTAGACCTGCTTTAGTCCTGCTTTAGTCCTGCATTAGCACAACTTTAGACCTGCTTTAGACCTTCTTTAGACCTGCTTTAGTCCTGCTTTAGTCCTGCTTTAGACCTGCTTTAGACCCTCTTTAAACCTGCTTTAGTCCTGCATTAGCACAACTTTAGTCCTGCTTTAGACCTGCTTTAGACCCTCTTTAAACCTGCTTTAGTCCTGCATTAGCACAACTTTAGACCTGCTTTAGACCTGCTTTAGACCTGCTTTAGTCCTGCTTTAGACCTGCTTTAGACCTGCTTTAGACCTGGAGCCAATTTCCTTATATGGACATTTCTTACGATGGCAAACGCCATAAACAGGGGAAGATGTGTCGCTAACCCGGTTGCTAAGGCCTAATGAAGGCCTCTGATTGGTCAATCCTTATACGGCTCATATCGGGATTCACAGACACACATTTGAGCCCAAAAGGTTGAGTGTGAGTTAGAGCTGACTTTGACATGTAGCAGCAATACTTCCTCGAGCAGATCGTCACGGTCCATCTGTCTCAGTCTAAGGTCAAACTGATTGTTCTTTAGCTTTGATTGTATTTAAAGCAAAGTGACATCATTCTCCACGAGGTTTCTCACTTTTCTCCCTCTGGGGTTTTAGAGTTTCTCCTCCACTGCAGGAGCTAGTGTGGAGAAACTGAAACCTCCCCAAGGACTGTGGTGATCCAGGACACTCTACATTCTACAACATGTGTGACATTTATCAACATGTATGACATTTATCAACATGTATGACATTTATCAACATGTATGACATTTATCAACATGTGTTACATTTATCAACATGTATGACATTTATCAACATGTGTTACATTTATCAACATGTATGACATTTATCAACATGTATGATATTTATCAACATGTGTTACATTTATCAACATGTATGACATTTATCAACATGTGTGATATTTATTAACATGTATGACATTTATCAACATGTATGACATTTATCAACATGTGTTACATTTATCAACATGTATGAAATTTATCAACATGTATGACATTTATCAACATGTATGACATTTATCAACATGTATGACATTTATCAACATGTATGACATTTATCAACATGTATGACATTTATCAACATGTGTGATATTTATCAACATGTATGACATTTATCAACATGTGTGATATTTATCAACATGTATGACATTTATCAACATGTATTACATTTATCAACATGTATGACATTTATCAACATGTATGACATTTATCAACATGTATTACATTTATCAACATGTGTGACATTTATCAACATGTATGACATTTATCAACATGTATTACATTTATCAACATGTATAACATTTATCAACATGTATGACATTTATCAACATGTATGATATTTATCAACATGTGTAATATTTATCAACATGTGTTACATTTATCAACATTGTGTCTCAGACCATCTGGCCCTGACCTGCGGAGTGCCACAGGGCTCAATCCTGGGGCCTCTCCTGTTTAATATTTACATGCTGCCTCTGGGTAGGTTAATACACAGTAATAACGTGTCCTATCACAATTACGCTGACGATACTCAGGTCTATGTGTCCCTGACAGCAGGAGAACATGGACCAGTGGACTCGCTCCTTCACTGTATCCAACAGATCAGTGATTGGATGCAAAATAACTTTCTCCAGCTAAACACAGAAAAAACTGAAATTATTGTTTTCGGACCTCAGAAACAAAGAGAGAGCGTTATCTGCCACCTCCAGTCTCTCTCCCTGAAACCCTCAACTCAGGTCAGAAATCTAGGAGTAATAATGGACTCAGACTTGAATTTCAATAGCCACATATCATCTGTGACATCATCAGCTTACTTCCACCTAAGAAACATTGCTAAAATTAAAAACATTGTGTCTAAAGCAGACTTGGAGATTCTTATCCACGCATTTGTCTCCAGTCGATTGGACTACTGCAATGGCTTGTTCACAGGTCTCTCTAAACAAGCGGTAAAACAGCTGCAGTACATCCAAAATGCTGCAGCTCGAGTCCTGACTAGAACCAGGAAGTACGACCACATTAGTCCGGTCCTCAGGTCTCTGCACTGGCTTCCTGTGGCTCAGAGAATAGATTTTAAAGTAGCTTTACTTGTGTACAAGTCTCTCCATGGCCTCGCACCAGGGTACATCCGCGACATGTTGGTGCCATATGAACCAACTCGGGCTCTGAGGAGCACAGGGACTGGACTTCTGTTAGTGCCAAGAGTCGGAACTAGACATGGGGAGGCTGCGTTTCAGATTCATGCAGCTAGAGTCTGGAACCGTCTTCCCGAGAGTGTGAGACAGGCGTCTACTCTAGCAGTTTTTAAAACTGAACTGAAAACAGTTCTTTTTAGCTGTGCATACAAGTGAATGATTTTACATTTGTTTTTATCTTTAATCTTTTTAATGCGCTATGATTATTTATGATTATTTATGATTGTAATCCCTTGTGTGATTTTAATTTTTTACGGTTTTTAACTACTTACTGTGATTTTATATATCTTGTGCTCTTAATCTGTCTTTTTATGTTTACTTAAATTCTAATGTTTGATGATTTATGCATGATGTTATATGGGTTGTGAGGCGCTTTGCGTTGCCTTGTGTAGGAAAGGCGCTCTATAAATAAACGTTGATTGATTGATTGATGTATGACATTTATCAACATGTGTTACATTTATCAACATGTATGACATTTATCAACATGTGTTACATTTATCAACATGTATGACATTTATCAACATGTGTGACATTTATCAACATGTGTGACATTTATCAACATGTATGACATTTATCAACATGTATGACATTTATCAACATGTATGATATTTATCAACATGTGTTACATTTATCAACATGTGTGACATTTATCAACATGTGTGACATTTATCAACATGTATGACATTTATCAACATGTATGACATTTATCAACATGTGTGATATTTATCAACATGTGTTACATTTATCAACATGTGTTACATTTATCAACATGTGTGACATTTATCAACATGTATGACATTTATCAACATGTATGACATTTATCAACATGTATGATATTTATCAACATGTGTTACATTTATCAACATGTGTGACATTTATCAACATGTGTGACATTTATCAACATGTATGACATTTATCAACATGTATGACATTTATCAACATGTGTGATATTTATCAACATGTATAACATTTATCAACATGTGTTACATTTATCAACATGTGTTACATTTATCAACATGTATGATATTTATCAACATGTGTGACATTTATCAACATGTATGACATTTATCAACATGTATGACATTTATCAACATGTATGACATTTATCAACATGTGTTACATTTATCAATATGTATGACATTTATCAACATGTATGACATTTATCAACATGTATGACATTTATCAACATGTGTTACATTTATCAACATGTGTGACATTTATCAACATGTATGACATTTATCAACATGTGTTACATTTATCAACATGTATGATATTTATCAACATGTGTTACATTTATCAACATGTATGACATTTATCAACATGTATGACATTTATCAACATGTATGACATTTATCAACATGTATGACATTTATCAACATGTATGATATTTATCAACATGTGTGATATTTATCAACATGTATGACATTTATCAACATGTGTTACATTTATCAACATGTATGACATTTATCAACATGTGTTACATTTATCAACATGTGTGACATTTATCAACATGTATGACATTTATCAACATGTATGACATTTATCAACATGTATGACATTTATCAACATGTGTGACATTTATCAACATGTATGACATTTATCAACATGTGTTACATTTATCAACATGTATGATATTTATCAACATGTATGATATTTATCAACATGTGTTACATTTATCAACATGTATGATATTTATCAACATGTATGATATTTATCAACATGTGTGATATTTATCAACATGTATGATATTTATCAACATGTATGATATTTATCAACATGTATGACATTTATCAACATGTATGACAGTTATCAACATGTGTGACATTTATCAACATGTGTGACATTTATCAACATGTGTTACATTTATCAACATGTGTTACATTTATCAACATGTATGACATTTATCAACATGTATGACATTTATCAACATGTGTTACATTTATCAACATGTATGACATTTATCACATGTATGACATTGGTCTCTCCCTATGGTCTGATACATGTTTTCTCTCTGGCCCTCATTTATGAAACGTGCGCAGAAAAGCGTGTGTTTTTTTGGTGTAGATTAAAAATACGCAAGATCCAACGTGGGATTTCTGAACATGTGAGATCCGCCCAGATCTGAACGTACGGTTGTTAGTAAATGCTGCGGTGAAAACTAGCGTATTTAAGAAAGTCACGCCCTGTTTTTAACGACAGCTCAGCAGGAAGTCGGCCACGAAGACTGTTAGGAAGCCTCAAAAAGCCTTTGGCACGTACTCCTGAGTTTATTCATGTTTGTTTAAAAATAAATAT
Source organism: Knipowitschia caucasica (assembly GCA_964034765.1). NCBI lineage: Eukaryota > Metazoa > Chordata > Actinopteri > Gobiiformes > Gobiidae > Knipowitschia > Knipowitschia caucasica. The sequence continues at coordinate 4,986,503 of OZ035826.1, forward strand.
ACGCTATATTATATATACACGTTTTTTCCCTAGTGTCTAGACTCACTGCAGCACTCATCTCTCTTCAACTTTAGAAGTGAATGAATGAATGTTAATATCTCGGCCTCAGCGGTGGCTCAAGCGTCTGTGAGAGAGAAAGATGCTTAAGAGAAGTTTTGAAAAGTGTCTGTGATTTCACAGAGAATCTTTAGATCCAAAACGTCTGAATGAGGCGCCCTACATTTGAGCAGTGATGCACCGGTGAGCCACTGCCCCAGAGCCACTGCCCCAGAGCCACTATCCCACTGCCCCAGAGCCACTGTCCCACTTCCCCAAAGCCACTGCCCCAGAGCCACTGCCCCAGAGCCACAGAGCCACTGCCCCAGAGCCACAGAGCCACTGCCCCAGAGCCACTGTCCCACTTCCCCAAAGCCACTGCCCCAGAGCCACTGCCCCAGAGCCACTGCCCCAGAGCCCGTTCCCACAGAGAAGTGCGTTGCTGTCTATAAACTGCTACATGTGGAAGAGGGCAGTGGCTGAGACAGTCGGAGTGAGGGCTTTAAGCACAAAACTAATGAAAAAACACATTGCTTTTCCAGAGCTGAATGAGGAAAAACAAATGCGTAATTACACAGCGCCTGCCTCAGATTTACAGAGCAATAGATGGTCACACCCTGTTGCTTTAGTTAGTGCGTAAGTCAAGTTTATTTCTACAACGCCTTTCACAGACCAGGATCACTTCACATTTAATAAACATACAGGTGAAAATAATACACACAAGTCAGATTTAAAAACAAAGGAGCAGAAGAGGGTACTCATCATGAACGTGTCATGAACTGTGATTTATTAGAAGTTTGTGTGGTTCCATTAGATTTTTCTGATGCGCAAATTCAAATGTCGAAACATGATGCTCAATAAAAACTTATAATTTTTCCAGAGTGTGAACGTGTTTATTGTTGTCCGAATCTTTGTTTTGGCGTGTTGTGATGAAGTTTGAGATGTGTATCAAATGTACACCACCTCCAGACTCGGTGTATATTCTGTGCCATACGCCCTCGTCCAGATTGATAAATGCTGAAAAGTGTAAATTATTTGCGTACGCCTCGTTTACACTGATTTGGCCCGACGCAAGTTTCACAAATGAGGCCATTGTGTTTTAACTGTTGATTCTCTGATCTGTGAATCCAAATGGTTTTGTTAAGTCTGAGATGATACTGATTTGAATCCTTTTGCGCCGACCGTCTCTGTCGTTGGTCGGTTGGAACGCCGCCGTGTGCGCCGCGCCCGGACGCCGCACAAACAGCTGCTGTGTCGTCTCGCGGCCAGAGAAGAGAAAAGTGCATAAACTCTGCTCTAAGCCTGTTAGAAAAGTCCTTTGTGACGCCTCCGCAGCCTGTGTTTGACTCTGCGCATTCTCGCCTCGCATGAAATAACTATTACATCTAATTAATTGTCACTTAAAAAGCGCTGAATGCGTGCCCCCCCCGCGGCCCCCCCTCGCCCCCCGCGGCCTTTGTTAACGCGACGGCCTTTTTACCAGCCACATCTGCTCCGCGACCAGTCAATATTGTGGAGAGCTTCAAAAGAGACTCACTTCATTATTTGTGCCGCGCTTTTAACAACTCCCCGTCGCACAAAAGCGGTCGCACAAAGGAGCGCACATTAAGCAGTGATTTATCAGCACACAAGCGGGGCGCGCACACAAGCGGGCCGCGCATCCCGGGGAAGCTTTTGTGCGTGGCGCGGGGAGGGGGGGCAGCTGGCACACTCACGCACCCCGACAAAGATCCAGGAAAAAGAGACGGAGAGAGACAGAAGAAGAGGAGGAATGAATTAAAGACGCACATTATGCAAAACACGGCACCGGCTCCTTCTGCTGGTGCGCCGCCTCCACTGCGCCGCGATCACTGTGTCCACTTTGAATGTTTTCAAGAGGGACTCAAACGCAAGGAAATCACTTCAACTGTTTTCACGGTTGTTATTAGCGATTAGCGATCAGAATATGTGAAAATGCATCGTTGTGGTTTTGCTCTGGTCTCACTTTGTCTGTTTGGTCTCGCTCTGGTCTCTCTCTGGTCCCTCTCTGGTCCCTCTCTGGTCCCTCTCTGGTCTCTCTCTGCTCTCTCTGGTCTCTCTCTGGTCTCTCTCTAGTCTCTCTGGTCTCTCACTGGTCTCTCTTTGGTCTCTCTTTGGTCTCTCTTTGGTCTCTCTCTGGTCTCTCTTTGGTCTCTCACTGGTCTCTCTTTGGTCTCTCTCTGGTCTCTATTTGGTCTCTCTCTGGTCTCTCTTTGGTCTCTCTCTGGTCTCTCTTTGGTCTCTCTTTGGTCTCCCTCTGGTCTCTCTCTGGTCTCTCTTTGGTCTCTCACTGGTCTCTCTTTGGTCTCTCACTGGTCTCTCTTTGGTCTCTCTCTGGTCTCTCTTTGGTCTCTCTCTTTGGTCTCTCTCTGGTCTCTCTTTGGTCTCTCTCTGGTCTCTCACTGGTCTCTCTTTGGTCTCTCTCTGGTCTCTCTTTGGTCTCATTCTGGTCTCTCAGTTTTACTTACTTCAAGACACAGTCGGACAAACACTCATGTTTTTTTTTGAGACAAACGTTTCGTACCCCAGCTTTAAATCTTACACAAATACAGTTTAAACCTCCTCCTCCTCTTCCTCCTCCTCCTTCTCCTCCTCCTCTTCCTCCTCCTCCTCCTCTTCCTCAGTCTTTTGTCCTGTTTTGTCCTCACGTCTGCTCTCATATCCCTCATTAGGAATCGCACTCACAGTACAAGTTGGAGCTGACAGATCTGAGGCTGGATCAAAGCGGATTAGACCCTGGTCCCTGAGTCCCTGGGTCCCTGGGTCCCTGGGTCCCTGGGTCCCTGGGTCTGGTCCGGTCTTCGGCCCCTGGTTTCTCCCCTCAGACTCACAGAGTAACCAGCTGAGGAGTGGACAGCTGGTCCCAGAGGAGGTGTCATTAGCTCAGAGCCATATGTGACAAATGTGCCAAAGACGTCTGTAATATGGACCAAAGTGGATCAGGGCCAAAGTGGACCAGGGTCTGGCTGCGAGGACTAAAGCTGCTGTCACTAAACCTGCTATCAATGTGAATATCAATTTACAGATCTGAGCTTTAATATGCAACAGTCTCAGATCCAACAGTGTTTTTATCAGAGGCTAAAGCCACGGCCCGGGCTGGTTCAAAGACACAAACAAAACTGAAAATATGATTGATTTAATATCATGTAAAACAAAATAAAAATGAGAGAAAAATATATGAAAAGTTATAAAACACAGAAAAAACTGACGTGGGAATAAACCTAAACCATGACATTATTAAAACATTAAAATGATGTAAAACCTGTTGAACCAAGACCGTGTTTTATTTAATGATTAAATGAATAATCTAATGTTTTTATGGCTCGGAGTCGTTTCAAGTTAAAACATTTCCTTCAGAGAGAAAACACCTGAACATTCAATAAATAATCCAGTATTTTCTTATGTCTCTGTGCGGTTGGGTCTGACTCTATCCTCCAATATCATCCCGGGGCCGAGGTCATTCGTATTGTGGGCCGGATCCAGCCCCCGGGCCTTGACTTTGACACCTATGATCTAAAGCATGTATTTTTAAAGTAAATGTTGATATAAATGTTATGAAAAAGAGGTTAAAAACAACACTGGGTTGGGCTCCAGCCTCGGTTCAGAGGAGACGGGTCTGGACCAGGTCTAGAAATATTCAAAATGGAAAAATTATAAAAATGTTTATGTTTTGAATGTTCTGGAAACGGCAGCGAGTCCAAAGTCACACATTTTCCACCATCATTTAGAAAAATAAATTCTTTAAAAATCAGACAATGTGTTTTTTTTCTCATTCTGTCTCTCATTGTTGAGGTTTATCTGTGATGGAAATTTCAGGGCTCCCTCGTCTTCGTAAGTGGGAGAACTGACTAAATACTTTCTCTTCTTGTTTGTCTTTTATCAGTATTTATATTTATTACATTATTACTAAAATGTGAGAAGGACAAGACAAATGTTGATGATACGTCTTTGTGATGTTCTTAATCAAATCTAAATAAAAATAAAATACATTTAAAAAGGTTAAACAGATCAAAGGAGAACAGTCATTACTGAATGATAATGTGTATCTGGCTTGAAGAGGGGTTGGATGAAGCAGAAGCACATTTGAGCACACACACACACAGCTGTATAACTTTAAAGCTGGGGTCTGTAACTTCAGTCACATCAATAACATGTAGTTTGTCCAACAGAAAAGTCTTGTCATCATTTGATCAGAAAACATTTGTATGTTTGTATTAAAAAAAGAGTCCGCAGTTCTATAGCAACTAAGCTAACAGCTAATCTTCAGGTCTGCTAATTAGCGGTTAGCTGTTAGCTATACGGCCTTCAACATGGCGTCAGTTACCTGTAACAATGCTTTTTGTTCTGTTCCCGTCAAATAAACACATAGTAATAATAATAATACTTGTGTTCTGAAAGTTACATACCCCAGCTTTAAAGTTACAGACCCCAGCTTTAAAGGGTGAAAGCCTTGTCCCGCTCGCAGCCTCAGATGTGGCCCTTGTTGCTGGTCCCATGTGTTGCTGGTTCGACCCCTGCTCCTCTTTAATCCGCTCTAATTGTGCGTGAGGGTTCTATTCCCAGAGCACGGAGCTGAGGGAATAGAACCCACACCTGACTGATGTCCACTTAGAGAGAGGGACAAAACACTGATCTGACAGGACGTCCGCTGGGAGGAGGCTAACCACTCTGCCACCAGGGGGGAGAAACCAGGGGCGCCCAAACTTTAGCCAAACACAGCACTCACCATGGAAATGAAAATAACAAACAAACAAAACATACTACACACAGACACACACACACAAACACAGACACACACAGACACACACACACACACAGACACACAAACACAGACACACACACACACAGACACACACAGACACACACACACACAGACACACACAGACACATCTGGGACCGTTACCATGACAATTGGTCCGAACAGCGCCAGCGATGATATTTCTCCGTACAGACCTCGCGCTCGGTCAATACGCCGTTAATATCGTCACACCCCTAATGAAGACCTGACAGTGCTTCAGTGATTTCCTTCATCATCTGCAGGTCTTCATCATCTGACTCTTCATCATCTGCAGGTCTTCATCATCTGCAGGTCTTCATCATCTGACTCACCGGGCGGCACGGTGGCTGAGTGGATAGCACTCTCGCCTCTCAGCAAGAAGGTCCTAGGTTCGAATCCCGGTCGGACCAGGGCCTTTCTGAGTGGAGTTTGCATGTTCTCCCCGTGTCTGCGTAGGTTTCCTCCGGGCACTCTACCCTCCCCTACCACTAAAAATATGTACAATAGTTCTGGCATGCGCCTCCTGTACTGGCCCCGCTCCCATCTCTGTGTGGAGTGAGAGACAAATGAACAAAAATAACAATTGTAAACCGCTTTGACTCTGGTCTGTGAAAGGCGCTATATAAATAAAGATTACTTACTTACTATCTGCAGGTCTTCATCATCTGACTCTTCATCATCTGACTCTTCATCAGACACAGCGGATGTTTGCTCCTGAGTTGTGGACCATCTTGACACCATTGAAGTCAGCCGTGTCCAAACTCAGGCCCTCTGCCTCGCTAACACACAGCAGTCTTTGAGATCATTAACACATGCTCACTGTGTCATCCAGCCAACTTCAGCTCAGCCAATACAGACATGTCTTGTTCTGAAGTCCCGACGTATGGGCTTCAGTCTGTGTACGTACTCTTTGATTGTCACTTTGGTTAATGTTGCTAATGAAGATGGTGAGATGGTAAACATGTGTCATTCAGCCAACTTCAGCTCCGTTATAGATCATCTTAAAGCTCAGAACAGCCAGATGTCAGTCAGATGTCCCCTGGACTAGTCTGGGGAACTAACATAACCCTCTGACTCAAATGTTTGGACACCCCTGGTTTAGGACTTGGATCAGGACAGATCTAAGGGACGTAGGTAAAGGGTTAGGATCTTACAAAGTAAACTCATGCAAAGGCTGTTCTCGTATCTCCGTGTGGTTTTGCAGTGTATTTTCTGTTACCTCATGTTTTCTTCTGATAAACTGAGGTTTGTTGTGCAGCGTTAGCTCTTCCAAAAGACGAGACTAGACTCCGCTGCATGTCCACACGAGCACTCACTTACACACTTTTGATTTCTCATTAGCCAGATAAGATAAGATAGACTTAATTGATCTCACACAGGAGACATGTGCAACATGTTAACTATTAAAAAATATAAGGATATAATAATGTACAATAGCAATCAATAAACAGTGTCAATAGTAGTGCAGGTTTTTAGTCCTAATGCAAGTGACTTAAAGTGACTTATTGTACAGTCTGACAGCGGTGGGGACAAAGGCCCTGCTCCTCTTCCACTGACGGAGCTCCTCAGCTCCTCCTCAGTCCTGTGCAGGAGGTGTTGTCCATGATGGAGGTGACTGTGATTCTTCCTGTCCCTCACCTCCTCCACAGAGTCCAGGGGCCTCCTGTCCCTCACCTCCTCCACAGAGTCCAGGGGCCTCCTGTCCCTCACCTCCTCCACAGAGTCCAGGGGCCTCCTGTCCCTCACTAGCCTCAGAAGGACCTCACCACCTGGAGCACGCCGGGACCGCAGTGAGGGTCATGTTCTTTGACTTCTCCAGTGCTTTCAACACCATCAGACCGGCACTGCTGCGGGGGAAGATGGAGGACGTGGGAGTGGACAGTAGCCTCAGTGCATGGACCATCGACTACCTCACTGCATGGACCATCGACTACCTCACTGCATGGACCATCGACTACCTCACTGCATGGACCATCGACTACCTCTCAGACAGACCACAGTACGAGCGGCTGCAGCTGTGAGTCTGAGGTGGTCGTCTGCAGCACTGGGGCCCCTCAGGGCACTGTCCTCTCACCGTTTCTCTTCACCATCTACACTTCAGACTTCAAAAATGATACACACAGCTGCACCAGTAAGACCAAGGAGATGGTACCTGTGCTAACACCAGTAAGACCAAGGAGATGGTAATGGACTTCAGGAGAAAACCACTTTCCCACACGCCGCTGAACATCCAGGGGGAGGACATTGAGCTGGTGGACAGCTTCAAGAACCTGTGCTCACATTAACAATAAACTGGACTGGTCCATAACACCAACGCCCTGCACAAGAAGGGCCAAAGTCGCCTCTCCCTTCTGAGGAGGCTGAGGTCCTTCTGAGAAGGCTGAGGTCCTTCTAAAGAGGCTGAGGTCTTTCTGAGGAGGCTGAGGTCCTTCTGAGGAGGCTGAGGTCCTTCTGAAGAGGATGAGGTCCTTCTGAGGAGGCTGAGATCCTTCTGAAGAGGATGAGGTCCTTCTGAGGAGGATGAGGTCCTTCTGAAGAGACTGAGGTCCTTCTGAGGGGGCTGAGGTCCTTCTGAAGAGGCTGAGGTCCTTCTGAGGAGGCTGAGGTGCTGGGCCCCGGGCAGCACAGAGCGGGACAGGAGTAGACTGAACAAGCTGGTCAGGAGGAGGTGAGGGACAGGAGGTGCTAGTTAAAGTCACCTCCTTCATGGACAACACCTCCTGCACAGGACTGAGGAGGAGCTCCTGCAGTGGAAGACTGAGACACCCTCAGTGTAAGAAGGAGCAGGGCCTTTATCCCCACCGCTGTCAGACTGTACAACAAGTCACTTTAAGTCACTTGCATTAGGACCGAAAAACCTGCACTACTATTGACACTGATTTTTGTACATAATATATCCTGCTTTTAACATGTTTCACATTATCCATGATGTGACGTGTACATTTCTCCATCAGAGATCAATAAACTCTATCTTATTTTAACAGCCTCTTCAGAAGGACCTCAGCCTCTTCAGAAGGACCTCAGCCTCTTCAGAAGGACCTCAGCCTCCTCAGAAGGTCCTCAGCCTCTTCAGAAGGACCTCAGCCTCCTCAGAAGGACCTCAGCCTCTTCAGAAGGACTTCAGCCTCCTCAGAAGGTCCTCAGCCTCTTCAGAAGGACCTCAGCCTCTTCAGAAGGACCTCAGCCTCCGCAGAAGGACCTCAGCCTCCTCAGAAGGACCTCAGCCTCCTCAGAAGGACCTCAGCCTGCTTGGTCTTACTGGTGCAGCTGGTGAAGAGAAACGGTGAGAGGACAGTGCCCTGAGGGGCCCCAGTGCTGCAGACTGAGGCTGAGGGAGACCAGAGACGGACCAGTCACAGGTCATGAAATATACAAATGAGACGTTCTGGGACAGTTTTATCCTCAGCACAATGAGATGATACTGCTGTGTTTGCTTTTATTTTTTTAATCAAATTTTAGTGAATGAATCATTGTGTCTGTAAACAGCATCAACATGAGTAAACTGAAATCAGTCATTGAGCTAAATTACATCCATGGTCCTCAGGTAGAAACACACAAACACACACAGTACAAATGTAAAGAATTTAAACAATAAGAGAAGAGAAGGAGAAAGTCCAAGGAAAAGCATCATCTATGGATCTATTTGACGCCAAACGTCCGTCTCCCAGAACCACATTGACCCGTTTCACTCTTGGACAGATCCTGGATCCAGAGGTCACGTCATCGACCCCGGTCCAAATGTCCCCCATCCTCCCCCGCCTCCCCCTGTTTGCTTAGCCCGTGGGGACTTTAGCTGATCACAGCAAACATCATTAGCCCTGATGCTAACACCACTAATCCCGTACGCACACACGGACCACACATGAGGCTGGGATGGAATCAACAATCTGCAGACGAGACGAGACGAGACAAGAGAGTTCTCAGTAATTTACCTCAATGTTTGTAACAAATAAACAAGGAAGGACCAAAGAAGATCTGCAACTATTATATAATTAAATACGGTCTCTTTCTGGTCTCTCTCTGGTCTCTCTCTGGTCTCTCTCAGGTCTCTCTCTGGTCTCTCTCTGGTCTCTCTCAGGTCTCTCTCTGGTCTCTCTCTGGTCTCTCTCTGGTCTCTCTCTGGTCTCTCTCAGGTCTCTCTCAGGTCTCTCTCTGGTCTCTCTCTGGTCTCTCTCAGGTCTCTCTCTGGTCTCTCTCTGGTCTCTCTCTGGTCTCTCTCTGGTCTCTAATAGAATTTAAGGCTCCGGTTGAACCAAACAAAGTTGGCAATCAGAAGATTTTATTCCTTCCCTAAAAAGCTTGAAAACCACAGAGCAGCTGAAGAGACGAGGTGGTGTTTAAGGAGAAAGGCTCAGAGACGAAGAGGCGACAGGAGAGCGGCTGAAGAGGACCTTTGTTCCTTCGTTATCCACAGAATTCAGTCTGAAAAGTCTTGTTGAGCTGAAGGAGACAAAACCCTCACTTTCCCCAATCCACAAAGTCCAGACCGAGGCTGCGACCATCCGGGAAACTCAAGTCGAGTCTGATTCTTGTATTTGCTATTTGCAGTAAAACCCCATTGGAATGCATATGCAAGAGTCCCCAGTGTGAACAAGACAAGTACAGACATAAAACAAACTAAACAGGAAATAATTGACAATGAAATCCATCAAACTAAACTGAAAGAAGCTGTTAGCAAAACCAGATGTCCTGTGTCTCAGCAAATGATATTTTCTGCCAAAGGGAAGAAGCTGGAACAGGATTCTTCCAGAGGCCAGAAGAGTCATTGATGATTATAGATTATAAGAACCTCCAGAACCTCCAGAACAGACAGATCACAGTCCTCTTTTGGAGCGGAGCACCTCTCTCTGGTCTCTCTCTGGTCTCTCTCTGGTCTCTCTCTGGTCTTTCTCTGCTCTCTCTCTGGTCTCTCTCTTTGGTCTCTCTCTTTGGTCTCTCTCTCTCTGGTCTCTCTCTCTCTGGTCTCTCTCTCTCTGGTCTCTCTCTCTGGTCTCTCTCTTTGGTCTCTGTCTCTCTGGTCTCTCTCTCTCTGGTCTCTCTCTCTCTGGTCTCTCTCTTTGGTCTCTCTCTCTCTGGTCTCTCTCTCTCTGCTCTCTCTCTTTGGTCTCTCTCTGGTCTCTCTCTAGTCTCTCTCTTTGGTCTCTCTCTCTGGTCTCTCTCTAGTCTCTCTCTCTGGTCTCTCTCTGTTCTCTCTCTCTTGTTTCTCTCTCTGTTCTCTCTCTGGTCTCTCTCTGGTCTCTCTCCGGTCTCTCTCTGGTCTCTCTCTGGTCTCTCTCTGGTCTCTCTCTGGTCTCTCTCTAGTCTCTCTCTAGTCTCTCTCTAGTCTCTCTCTTTGGTCTCTCTCTCTGGTCTCTCTCTCTGGTCTCTCTCTGTTCTCTCTCTCTTGTCTCTCTCTCTGGTCTCTCTCTGTTCTCTCTCTCTTGTTTCTCTCTCTGTTCTCTCTCTGGTCTCTCTCCGGTCTCTCTCTGGTCTCTCTCTGGTCTCTCTCTAGTCTCTCTCTTTGGTCTCTCTCTCTGGTCTCTCTCTAGTCTCTCTCTCTGGTCTCTCTCTCTGGTCTCTCTCTGTTCTCTCTCTCTTGTCTCTCTCTCTGGTCTCTCTCTGTTCTCTCTCTCTTGTCTCTCTCTCTGGTCTCTCTCTGTTCTCTCTCTCTTGTCTCTCTCTCTGGTCTCTCTCTGTTCTCTCTCTCTTGTCTCTCTCTCTGGTCTCTCTCTGTTCTCTCTCTCTGGTCTCTCTCTCTGTTCTCTCTCTGGTCTCATTTATTTCAGAATTCGCCCAAAATCAAGAGAGATTTTTTTCCAAATTCACAGATGTTTTCTTTTCTTTATTCTAAATCTGAAACCGATGCATTGATAACAACCACAAACACAGAGTTATCTGAGTGTCGTGGAGGCCGTGGGGAGTGAGTTTGCAGCTGCAGTCTCTGGATGTGTGGATGGGATTAAGCCGATCACTTGCTCTGGATTAGTTTCCCGCGGTGTTAGCGGATTACACCGTGTGAGTAAACATTAGCTCATTAGCGCAGCATTGAGCGGTGTTAGCTCATGTGTGTTTGGGTCATTCTCATAGTCCTACAATACCATCAGAGCGACCAGTGAGAGACCAGAGAGAGGCCTCACCAGGGTATTCTCATGGTCCTACAGTCCAGAGACCAGAGAGAGGCCTCACCAGGGTGTTCTCTCCCTGGTCCCTTTCGTCGGTCCCTACCTCTGGTCCCTATCTCCGGTCTCTCTCTGGTCTCTCTCTGGTCTCTCTGGTCTCTCTCTGGTCTCTCTCTGATCTCTCTCTGGTCTCTCTCTGGTCTCTCTCTGGTCTCTCTCTGGTCTCTCTCTGGTCTCTCTCTCTGGTCTCTCTCTGGTCTCTCTCTGGTCTCTCTCTGGTCTCTCTGGTCTCTCTGGTCTCTCTCTGGTCTCTCTCTGATCTCTCTCTGGTCTCTCTCTGGTCTCTCTCTGGTCTCTCTCTGGTCTCTCTCTGGTCTCTCTCTGGTCTCTCTCTCTGGTCTCTCTCTCTGGTCTCTCTCTGGTCTCTCTCTCTGGTCTCTCTCTCTGGTCTCTCTCTGGTCTCTCTCTGGTCCCTCCCTGGTCTCTCTCTGGTCTCTCTCTGGCTCCTCTCTGGTCTCTCTCTGGTCTCTCTCTGGTCTCTCTCTCTGGTCTCTCTCTGGCTCCTCTCTGGTCTCTCTCTGGTCTCTCTCTGGTCTCTCTCTGGTCTCTCTCTGGTCTCTCTCTGGTCCCTCCCTGGTCTCTCTCTGGTCTCTCTCTGGTCTCTCTCTGGTCTCTCTCTGGTCTCTCTGGTCTCTCTGGTACCATCACACACGCTGATGACCATGGGTCCGTGTGAATTCACTGCTGGTCACTTTAAACGCCTCACTCCTGTGGGACATGTTCTAATCTGAGTTAATCCACAGTTTAAACACAGGCCTTTGTTCTCCTGCGGGGGGCGCTCTCCCAAACCCTGAGAACACGGTGTCATCTTTATCTGCGGGTTTTCGGTCCAAACACATTAGCGGCGACAGGTCGGAGGTGACGCGGCTTAATCTGGCGTTTGGTGATGGCTCCTGTGATCTTTGTGTGATCTGGGTCTAAACCAGGCCTGATCCGGCCCTGGTCCTGGTCTGATCCGGCCCTGGTCCTGGTCTGATCTGTCTGTGTGGTCGCTCACGCAGTAATTGGTCTGAAGATATTTACTCAGCGAGGACAAAGCAGAGGTCGGCGAATCTACTGTCGGACTCGGAATGCTCCTTTTCTGCCAGAATCTGCTTTGATCCGAGCGTTTAGTCTTTTTGAGTCCAATCAAACATGGACTAAACATGGACTGGACAAAGAGAGGTCTGAAACTGGTCTGAAACTGGTCTGAAACTGGTCTGAAACTGGTCTGAAACCGGTCTTTGTAGAACTTTACCTCTTTACTCATTCGTTCTGTCAAGACTTTAACTGAGATCGTTCTGAAAACACAGTGGTTTTGGAGATTTGGTCTGTTTAAAACCAGAGAGAGATCAGAGAGAGACCAGAGGGAGACCAGAGAGAGACCAGAGAGAGACCAGAGAGAGACCAGAGAGAGACCTGAGAGAGAGACCAAAGAGAGACCAAAGAGAGACCAGAGAGAGATCAGAGAGAGACCAGAGGGAGACCAGAGAGAGACCAAAGAGAGACCAAAGAGGGACCTGAGAGAGAGACCAAAGAGAGACCAAAGAGAGACCAAAGAGGGACCAGAGAGAGAGACCAAAGAGAGACCAAAGAGAGACCAGAGAGGGACCAGAGAGATACCAGAGAGAGACTAGAGAGAGACTAGAGAGAGAGAGATCAGAGAGAGAGAGACCAGAGAGAGAGCGACCAGAGAGAGACCAGAGAGAGACCAGAGAGAGACCAAAGAGAGACCAAAGAGAGACCAGAGAGAGACCAAAGAGAGACCAAAGAGAGACCAGAGAGAGACCAGAGAGAGACCAGAGAGAGACCAGAGAGAGACCAGAGAGAGACCAAAGAGAGACCAAAGAGAGACCAGAGAGAGATACCGGAGAGAGACCAGAGAGAGACCAGAGAGAGACCAGAGAGAGAGGGATTCAGTGTATCTGTACAAAGCCAGCGTTTCGGGCTCTGAAACACAGGTGTGGGACCCATGCTAATCAGAATGTGTAATAATAAAGTTGTATTAACACAAACAGAATTTAGGCAAGTTTAAACACAAGGCAACCCAAAGTGCTGAATAAAACAGGTCTCTCTCTCTCTGGAATGTTTCTCTAGTCTCTATGGTGTCTCTCCCTTTGGGTCTACAGCCTCAGTCCTGGGTCTACAGCCTCAGTCCTGGGTCTGCAGCCTCAGTCCTGGATCTACAGCCTCAATCAATTCTGGGTCTACAGCCTCAGTCCTGGATCTACAGCCTCAGTCCCTCTCCCATCATTGACCCCCGACCCTTCTGCAGAGGAGCACATGTGTCAAACTGCTGCTGTATGAAGTCTCCGTTCAGTGGAAGTGCTTCTTCTTTTCTCCTGTTGCTCTTTTCTTCGGCCTCACGCTGCGTCTGTGGATCCATACGTTCCACTTCTTCTGCTGAATCGATGCACTTCCTCCAGTGTCCGCCGGCGCCCCCTGTGGTGAGTGGGCTGCATCGATCCTCCGCTCTGAAAACAAAAGGCCGTGGTTGCGCGCTCTGCCCCCCGCGGCCTTGCTAATGAGCGCACACTGCTCTCCACAAAGACGCCACGGTCGGAAGTCCTGGCGCTGACACGGGACGGTCCGGAGCGGCGCCGCGAGCTCACGGAGAGCCGATACATTCATGATCACTCAGAGACGCGGGCTTTTGTCCCGAGACGTTATCGCCCGCTGAGCAACGCACTTACGCCGCTGTGTCTGCAGGAGGCGCACTTAGGCCTCTGCTTAAAGGTGACGCCATCGACTTAAAGAGCTGCTCACGGCGAGATTCGGACATGTCTCAGTCTAAGTCTAGTCTGCTTTAGGGTTCAAAGTAGAAATATGGAAGAACTTCATAACAAGTCATCATTAAAGGGCCCTAATCTGTCATCATTAAAGGGCCCTAATCTGTCATCATTAAAGGGCCCTAATCCGTCATAATAATAAACTGCTCTTTTCCAATACTTCTTTAACTGATAACAGAAGTTCAGAGATATTTGAATATCTAAATTACTTTTCCAGCCTCTAAATCTTGTTTTTGTTTTCATTTCAATGTCCCGCCCTCCACCGTTTCACCAATCAGAAAGTCTGTGATCCGGGCGCCAGAACTCACCGCGTGGAGCTAATCTCACTGGTAAAGTACCATGTGGCGCAGAACTAAAAAAGGTCTCGTTATGATTCTCAAATCATTAACCGCAAAACAAGGAATAAAACCAGGATTTCTATCTTTGTGAAAAAGGTGTTGGTTATAGATTTGTTGTTGACAAAACTCTTGTCTATTCAGCTGTTATGGTCCCAGCTGGATTCGTCCGCATATCTGGCAACCTGAGTCAGGGACAGTGGGAGAGGCTGCAGTACCATTTTTGGCCACATGTTTACAGACTGCTCCTTTAATTCAAAGTAATAAAACGCTCGTCACTAGTTTTCATCATGTATTTTGTGCCTCTGTCCCAAAGTAGTGACTCTCAGGGTTTTTTCTGTTGTAAAAACGTAAACAAGTTATTTATGAGACTAAAGTTACTAAGTTACTAGAAATATATTAGTAATAGGCTGTGTTGGAAGTTGAAAAATACACACACACGCAAATTACAGATTTCCAGTTATCTAAATCATGTCACTAATAATATAAATACTACTGCTACTTCTACCATTGATTCTAATAATAACAATTGTAATAATAAAAATGCATTTTACATTTTATTAAATTTATTTACACTCGCCGCAGGGCCGTACTGCGCATGCGTCCTCCCCTGACAGCGCTGTCAGAAGAAGCTTCTATCTTGTCTTGTACTTATTTTGTTTTTCCGCTTTCATTTATTTTTAAAAACAATGTTTACGTCATTAACCGACGGTAACGGCACGGACACATGTCACATCCCGCAGTGAACCATTGACACTTTTTAATTAGATAGACTGTGATGTGTAAACAGTGGTGGAAGAACCCGGAAGTGTGTGTCCGATATTTTACTCTAATAATCTTTACTTTTACTCATTTGTACAAAGTGTAACGAGATTATTACTCATTTGTAAAAGTGTAATGAGATTATTAGAGTCCTGTCCTGGACTCACGCCCTGGATCCTCACCGCGGCACTGGTTTTAATAGCAGCAGTTTTTATCCTCTGGGACCCGGAGCCGCAGGACTACACCAGGTGAGGATATACCATGGGGAGGTACCATGAGGACGTGCCATGAGGACCTACCACTGGGGCAAAGCTTGAGAGCATACCTTGAGGACAGACCATGGGTACATACCATGTGGGACATACCATGGGGACGTACCATGAGGACATACCATGGGGACGTACCATGAGGGCGTACCATCAGGACAGACAATGGGGACATACCATGAGGACAGACCATGAGGGCGTACCATCAGGACAGACCATGGGGAAATACCATGGGGACATACCATGAGGGACATACCATGTGAACAGACCATGGGGACACACCATGAGGACGCACCATGAGGACGCACCATGAGGACGCACCATGAGGACACACCATGAGGACACACCATGAGGACATACCATGAGGACACACCATGAGGACATACCATGAGGACATACCATGAGGACATACCATGAGGACACACCATGAGGACATACCATGAGGACATGCAGGATGGCACAGGAGGTGGACTTTCATGTGTTTTTCTTACAGGATGGCACAAGAGGTGGACTTTAGGACCCTGGAGCAGCAGTTCCGGGCTCAGAACCGCAGCTGCTTCGTTCTCGGGGCGTCTGGAGAAACGGGGCGAGTTTTGCTGAAGGAGATTCTGCAGAGACACGTGTTCAGCAGAGTCACGCTGATTGGACGCAGACAGCTCCCCCTGGAGGACGAGATGTACAAGGACGTGGTGAGTGTCTGGGCCCAATGCAGACCCAGGTGAGAGAGAGGGGACCAGAGTGAGACCGAAGTGAGAAAGGATCCAGTGACAAGGTACCGGAGTGAGACTAGAGTGAGGAGAGAGAAGGGGCCGGAGTGAGAGGGTCTAATGCACTGGGTCTAATGCACTGGGTCTAATGCACTGGGTCTAATGCACTGGGTCTAATGCACTGGGTCTAATGCACTGGGTCTAATGCACTGGGTCCTCCGCAGGTGCAGCAGGTGGTGGACTTCGAGCATCTGGACGATCACGCTTCAGTCTTTCAGGGACACGACGTGGGATTCTGCTGTTTGGGAACGACAAGAGCTAAAGCCGGAGCGGTGAGACCGGAGTGAGAGAGACCAGAGAGAGTGAGACCGGAGAGAGTGAGACCGGAGAGAGTGAGACCGGAGAGAGTGAGACCGGAGAGAGTGAGACCGGAGAGAGTGAGACCGGAGAGAGTGAGACCGGAGAGAGTGAGACCGGAGAGAGTGAGACCGGAGAGACCGGAGAGAGTGAGACCGGAGAGAGCGAGAGAGACCAGAGAGCGAGAGAGAGCAAGAGAGACCAGAGAGCGAGAGAGACCAGATTTAGATTCATTTATTTGCCATTTGCAGTAAAACCACATAGGAAAAACTGTGCAAGACTACCCCAGTGTGCACCAGACGACACACACCAGAGCTCTTGCCATGGCGCCATCTTTACGGCGCCATGGCAAGAGCAGAGAGCGAGAGAGACCAGAGAGCGAGCGAGAGAGACCAGAGAGCGAGCGAGAGAGACCACAGAGCGAGCGAGACCACAGAGCGAGCGAGACCAGAGAGCGAGCGAGAGAGACCAGAGAGCGAGAGAGACCAGAGAGCGAGAGAGACCAGAGAGCGAGAGAGACCAGAGAGCGAGAGAGACCAGAGAGCGAGCGAGAGAGACCAGAGAGCGAGCGAGAGAGACCAGAGAGCGAGAGAGACCAGAGAGCGAGAGAGACCAGAGAGCGAGCGAGAGAGACCAGAGAGCGAGAGAGACCAGAGAGCGAGCGAGAGAGACCAGAGAGCGAGAGAGACCAGAGAGCGAGAGAGACCAGGGAGAGTGAGGCCGGGGACAGAGAGACTGGAGAGTGTGACACTTCGTTCTGATCTCGTTCTGATCTCGTTCTGATCTCGTTCTGATCTCGTTCTGATCTCGTTCAGGAGGAGTTTGTCCGCGTAGACCACGACCTGGTCCTAAAGTCTGCAGAACTGTCCCGGGCCGGAGGCTGCTCCCAGTTCCACCTGGAGTCATCCAGAGGAGCCGACAAACACAGCAGCTTTCTATACCTGAAGGTCAAGGTGAGGTTTAGACCTGCTTTAGACCTGCTTTAGACCTACTTTAGACCTACTTTAGACCTGCTTTAGACCTGCTTTAGACCTGCTTTAGACCTGCTTTAGACCTGCTTTAGACCTGCTTTAGACCTGCTTTAGACCCGCTTTAGTCCTGCTTTAGTCCTGCTTTAGACCTGCTTTAGACCTGCTTTAGACCTGCTTTAGACCTGCTTTAGACCTGCTTTAGACCCGCTTTAGTCCTGCTTTAGTCCTGCTTTAGACCTGCTTTAGACCTGCTTTAGTCCTGCTTTAGACCTGCTTTAGACCTGCTTTAGACCCGCTTTAGTCCTGCTTTTGTCCTACTTTAGACCTGCTTTAGTCCTGCTTTAGTCCTGCTTTAGACCTGCTTTTGTCCTGCTTTAGTCCTGCTTTAGACCTGCTTTAGACCTGCTTTAGACCCGCTTTAGTCCTGCTTTAGACCTGCTTTAGTCCTGCTTTAGTCCTGCTTTAGTCCTGCTTTAGACCTGCTTTCGTCCTGCTTTAGACCTGCTTTAGTCCTGCTTTAGTCCTACTTTAGACCTGCTTTAGTCCTGCTTTAGACCTGCTTTAGTCCTGCTTTAGTCCTGCTTTAGTCCTGCTTTAGTCCTGCTTTAGTCCTGCTTTAGACCTGCTTTAGTCCTGCTTTAGACCTGCTTTAGTCATACATTGGTAACAGCGCCCTCCTGTGGCCACTAACAGTATGTCCTCTCCAGGGGCAGGTGGAGGCTGATATTGAGGCCCTGGGCTTCGACAGGTTCTCCGTGTACCGTCCGGGGTGAGTTCTTTCAGGTTCTCTTCAGTCTCGTGTCTGGTTCAAACTCTTCCACCTGGTCCCAGAGTCCTTCTGGTGGACCGTGTCGAGTCCCGGCCCATGGAGGCGGTCGCTCGCCGCTTCTTTCGTGCCTTCGCTCCCGTGTTTCCCTCCATGGCAGTGGACATAAGGGCCGTTGCCGTGGCGATGGTGACCAATGCTCTGGTCCAATCAGAGAAGAGGACAGAGGTGCTGGAGAACAGGGCCATCGTTGCCCTGGCCAATCAGGTCGCAGAGCAGAGACAGGTGAAGAACTAGAGACCTGCGTTAGTCCGGCTTTAGACCTGCTTTAGACCTGCTTTAGACCTGCTTTAGACCTGCTTTAGTCCTGCTTTAGACCTGCTTTAGACCTGTTTTAGTCCTGCTTTAGACCTGCTTTAGTCCTGCTTTAGACCTGCTTTAGACCTGCTTTAGTCCTGCTTTAGACCTGCTTTAGACCTGTTTAGTCCTGCTTTAGACCTGCTTTAGTCCTGCTTTAGACCTGCTTTAGTCCTGCTTTAGTCCTGCTTTAGACCTGCTTTAGTCCTGCTTTAGTCCTGCTTTAGTCCTGCTTTAGACCTGCTTTAGACCTGCTTTAGACCTGCTTTAGTCCTGCTTTAGTCCTGCTTTAGTCCTGCTTTAGACCTGCTTTAGTCCTGCTTTAGTCCTGCTTTAGTCCTGCTTTAGACCTGCTTTAGACCTGCTTTAGTCCTGCTTTAGACCTGCTTTAGACCTGCTGTAGACCTGCTTTAGTCCCTCTCCTTCCTTCACATACGGGGACAGTGCCCTCTTGTGGCCACACACAGACATGACATCATGATTTTAAACTTTGTTTTTTACAGAAAGAAGAAAAACTCTGAAGAGAAAGAGTTTTGAGTCATTTTTTAATTTATTCTAAAGCCTTAAACATGTTGCAATAAAGAACTATTCATCAGAGTTTGACTCATTTCCTTTTACATAACTTACAGGACCCTCACTCAGCTTTAGACCTGCCTTAGACCTGCCCTAGACCTGCTTTAGACCTGATTCAGTCTGGATTTAGACCTTATTTAGACCTGCCTTAGACCTGCTTTAGTTCTGCTATAGACATTTAGTCCTCCTCAGATTCAGATTCATTTATTTGCCATTTGCAGTAAAACCACATAGGAAAAACTGTGCAAGACTACCCCGGTGTGCGCCAGACGACACACACCAGAGCTCTTGCCACGGCGCCATCTTTACGGCGCCTCCTTTAGTCCTGGTTTACATCTCTATTAGACCTGCTTTAGACCTCCCATAGTCCCCCATCAGACCTCCTTTAGACCTCCCGTAGACCTGCTTTAGTCCTCCTTTATTCCTAGTTTACATCTCTATTAGACCTGCTTTAGACCTCACTTAGTCCTCCATCAGACCTCCTTTAGACCTCCTGTAGACCTGCTTTAGTCCCGCTTTAGACCTATATTTGTCCTGCTTTAGACCTCCCTAAGTAAGTAAGTAATCTTTATTTATATACCGCCTTTTCACTGCACATCGGAGTCTCAAAGCGGTTTACAATTGTTATTTTTGGGAGCGGGCTCGCCAGTTCAGGAGGCACATGCCAGACCTATTGTACATATTTTTAGTGGTAGGGGAAACTGGAGCACCCGGAGGAAACCTACACAGACACGGGGAGAACATGCAAACTCCACTCAGAAAGGCCCTGGTCCAACCGGGACTCGAACCCAGGACCTTCTTGCTGAGAGGCGAGAGTGCTATCCACTCAGCCACCGTGCCCTCCATCAGACCTCCTTTAGACCTCCTGTAGACCTGCTTGAGTCCTGCTTTAGTCTAGACCAGTTTTAGGAGGGAAACCCAACTTCAGAGACAGAAGCTTGACATCAATAGGACTCTGGCTCCCTCTTGTGGCTGAACTCACGAACTGCGTCTGTGCTTGTACCACGTGACTGACCAAGGCGGAAGTGCTACAGGAGGCAGAATGGCAGCGCCCGCGGATCCACGTGAGTTTGGTAAATACGTGGCTTTTCAGGGAGATATGACAGAGTTAAACATGTTTGTGTGTAGCTCCACAGACCTGGGTCTAGAGAGAGTCTGTTTGTGAATCCTATAATATACACACTGTTTACATTCACGTCCGTCTGTGAATGAGAGATGGGGTTTCCATGGAGACCACGGCTCACGGGACGAAAAGCGCTTCAGTTTGTCTCAGGATGTAACTTTACAGTGAAACTAAATCATTTTGGGTCTAAATATATAATCAGAACAGCATCGCTCTCAGTGTATAAACCCTAAAACCCGGAGATTTAGTCCTGGTTTAGTCCTGGTTTAGTCCTGGTTTAGTCCTGGTTTAGTCCTGGTTTAGACCTGGTTTAGACCTGCTTTGGTTCTGCTTTAGACCTGCTTTAGTCCTGCTTTAGACCTGCTTTAGTCCTGCTTTAGACCTGTTGAAGAGGAAAATGTCTTGTCCTGGGTCTGGTCCTGGTCCTGGACCTGGGTCTGGACCTGCCTGTATGTAAGCCCTTTGCTTGTCTCAGATGAGGAGTTCCCAGATCTGTCTGATGAAGAGGAGGATGATGAGCAGCAGTGGATGGAGGAAGAGGAGGAGGAGCCTACATCAACTCTGTGTCTGTTCTGTGACAGGTCAGAAACGCAAAGTCTTCTCTCTCTGGTCTCTCTCTGGTCTCTTTCTTGTATCTCTGGTCTCTGTCTGGTCTCTGTCTGGTCTCTCTCTCCCTGGTCTCGCTCTCTGATCTCTCTCTCTGGTATAAAGTGTACTCTCTCCTCTCCTCAGGTCGTTCTCTTCTCTACAGGAGGTTTCTCTCCACATTTCGTCTGATCACAGCCTGAAGCTCAGTGACCTCATCTTCAAACACAGTGAGTACTTCTCCAGAGTACTTCTCCAGAGTACTTCTCCAGAGTACTTCTCCAGAGTACTTCTCCAGAGTACTTCTCCAGAGTACTTTTCCAGAGTACTTTTCCAGAGTACTTTTCCAGAGTACTTTTCCAGAGTACTTTTCCAGAGTACTTTTCCAGAGTACTTTTTGAGTACCTTTCCAGAGTACCATTCCAGAGTTCCATTCCAGAGTTCCATTCCAGAGTTCCATTCCAGAGTTCCATTCCAGAGTACCATTCCAGAGTACCATTCCAGAGTACCATTCCAGAGTACCATTCCAGAGTACCCTTCCAGAGTACCCTTCCAGAGAACTTCTTCAGAGAACTTCTTCAGAGTACTTCTTCAGAGAACTTCTTCAGAGAACTTCTTCAGAGAACTTCTTCAGAGAACTTCTTCAGAGTACTTCTTCAGAGTACTTCTTCAGAGTACTTCTTCAGAGTACTTCTTCAGAGTACTTCTTCAGAGTACTTCTTCAGAGTACTTCTTCAGAGTACTTCTTCAGAGTACTTGTACTTCTGTGTTTCAGACCTGGATGATTACGGCTTCATTAAGATGATCAACTACATCCGCTCCACCGTAAGTCAGAATCACTCTGGTCTCTCTCTGGTCTCTCTCTCTGGTGTCTCTCTGGTCTCTTTCTGGTCTCTCTCTGGTCTCTCTCTCTGGTCTCTCTCTCTGGTGTCTCTCTGGTCTCTCTCTGGTCTCTCTCTGGTCTCTCTCTGGTGTCTCTCTGGTGTCTCTCTGGTGTCTCTCTGGTCTCTCTCTGGTCTCTCTCTGGTCTCTCTCTGGTCTCTCTCTGGTCTCTCTCTGGTCTCTCTCTGGTCTCTCTCTGGTGTCTCTCTCTGGTCTCTCTCTGGTCTCCCCTCCTCACTCTTCTTGGTCTCCTGTAGTCCTGCAGTCCTGGGTCCCTGTCCGGTCTCCCCCAGGTCCCGGTGCCCTGGGACTCGGAGGACTTCCTCAGACCGGTTCTCCAGGACGACCTGCTCCTCCAGACAGGTACAGTCCCATAGGTCTCTGTTGTTATGACGGTGATTTTGTGTGTTTGTGTGTCATGATGTGTGTGTGTGTGTGTGTGTGTGTCAGACCCAGAGGAGTTGTGTAGCATCTCCCCCGCCTCCCCCACCTCCCCCAGCCCCCATCATGCATTGCTGCAGCGGGCGAGCGAGGCGGAGGAGCGAGCGAAGAGAGCAGAGGAGGCCCTGAGCCGAGCCACAGACGACCTGCACCAACTCAGGTCAGTGTTCGTGCTACAGTCTGACACCAGGGTCTTTAAAGCTGCGGTACGTAACTTCAAGACCACAACAGTAAAACAATGTAATAATGAGACCAGAGAGAGAAACCAGAGACCAGAGACCAGAGAGAGAGACCAGAGAGAGAGACCAGAGAGAGAGACCAGAGAGAGAGACCAGAGAGAGAGACCAGAGACCAGAGACCAGAGAGAGAGACCAGAGAGAGAGACCAGAGAGAGAGACCAGAGAGAGAGACCAGAGAGAGAGACCAGAGAGAGAGACCAGAGAGAGAGACCAGAGAGAGAGACCAAAGACAGAGAGACCAGAGAGAGAGAGAGAAACCAGAGAGAGAGGGAGAAACCAGAGAGACCAGAGAGAGAGACCAGAGACAGAGAGAGAGACCAGAGACAGAGAGAGAAACCAGAGAGAGAGAGAGAGAAACCAGAAAGAGAGACCACAAACACAGGTGAGGTCCTGGTTTTCTTCAGTCTCTTGTGTTTGTGATTGATGGTGCGTCACATGGTCCAGTTTAAAACAATCAGAGCTGCAGTTCTACCTCTGTCCACATGAGGGCCTCGCTCCCCTTTCCTCAGTCCTCAGTCCTCAACTTCAGGGGTAAATTTCCACTACTCTTCACTGCAGCGAGAAGGAAAATTCCACTGGACAAAGGAGGAGGAAGAGGCCTCTCCAACACTACGGTTAAAGCACAGATCAAAAGTGGTGCTTCTAAAATGTAATATTCAAGGACCCAAAATCAGCCAGGGGCCAGACCAGAGAGAGAGAGACCAGAGAGAGAGAGACCAGAGAGAGAGAGACCAGAGAGAGAGAGACCAGAGAGAGAGAGACCAGAGAGAGAGAGACCAGAGAGAGAGAGACCAGAGTGAGAGAGACCAGAGAGAGAGAGAGACCAAAGAGAGAGAGACCAGAGTGAGAGAGACCAGAGAGAGACCAGAGAGAGAGAGACCAGAGTGAGAGAGACCAGAGAGAGAGAGACCAGAGTGAGAGAGAGACCAGAGTGAGAGAGACCAGAGTGAGAGAGACCAGAGTGAGAGAGACCAGAGTGAGAGAGACCAGAGAGAGAGAGAGAGAGAGACCAGAGAGAGAGAGAGAGACCAGAGACAGAGAGAGAGACCAGAGTAAAAGAGAGACATTACTGTAACTCAAACACTGCTTTTTTGAATCTGTGAAAGCTTTCAAGTTCTCTGTCAGGTTCTCTGTCAGGTGTGTTTCTAGTTTACATTGAGTTTTATGGGGTATATTTCTGGGTAACGTGAATGTAGTCCGCAGGACCACAGCGCCCCCTGTGGCCATGGGTGGGACTGCTCTAAGCTAATACTATATCCAGATATTATTATAGATCCATGTTCGAGTCCCAGTCGGTCTCACTCTCTGGGTCTGGACTCAGTCCCTGTTCTGTCTGCTTTAAACACTGTTGTTTTTCCCACAGACTCTTGGCCCAAGGTTTGGTTCTTAACTCGGACTCAGGTCGAGGCCGGACTCTGGGACCGGTCTCTGAGCTCAGAGAAGAAGAGGATCAGGCCTATTTCAGCTCCTACTCCCACTTCAGCATCCACGCAGACATGCTGAAGGTGAGAGACCAGAGGGAGACCAGAGGGAGACCAGAGGGAGACCAGAAGGAGACCAGCGAGAGACCAGCGAGAGACCAGCGAGAGACCAGCGAGAGACCAGCGAGAGACCAGCGAGAGACCAGCGAGAGACCAGCGAGAGACCAGCGAGAGACCAGCGAGAGACCAGCGAGAGACCAGCGAGAGACCAGCGAGAGACCAGCGAGAGAGACCTTTTTTGCATGTAAATCAATAGGAGCGAGTGAAGCAAAACTTCACTATGAGCACTTCCCTTTTGGGTTTCCTTGTCCATCTGTTATTAAATTCTATGTTGATGTGATAAAGCTGGTATAAAGCTG
Organism: Knipowitschia caucasica; assembly: GCA_964034765.1. Classification (NCBI taxonomy): domain Eukaryota; kingdom Metazoa; phylum Chordata; class Actinopteri; order Gobiiformes; family Gobiidae; genus Knipowitschia; species Knipowitschia caucasica. The sequence continues at coordinate 5,010,464 of OZ035826.1, forward strand.
GAAGCTGGGATCCATTGCTGGTCTCATGTCCATTGCTGGTTTCAGGTCCATTGCTGGTCTCAGGTCCATTGCTGGTCTCAGGTCCATTGCTGGTCTCAGGTCCATTGCTGGTCTCAGGTCCATTGCTGGTCTCAGGTCCATTGCTGGTCTCAGGTCCATTGCTGGCCTCAGGTCCATTGCTGGTCTCAGGTCCATTGCTGGTCTCAGGTCCATTGCTGGTCTCATGTCCATTGCTGGCCTCAGGTCCATTGCTGGTCTCAGGTCCATTGCTGGTCTCAGGTCCATTGCTGGTCTCAGGTCCATTGCTGGCCTCAGGTCCATTGCTGGCCTCAGGTCCATTGCTGGTCTCAGGTCCATTGCTGGTCTCAGGTCCATTGCTGGTCTCAGGTCCATTGCTGGCCTCAGGTCCATTGCTGGCCTCAGGTCCATTGCTGGCCTCAGGTCCATTGCTGGTCTCAGGTCCATTGCTGGCCTCAGGTCCATTGCTGGTCTCGGGTCCAGAGTGCAGAATAGTGCTGATGCTGGTACTTTTGGACCTGACTCTATAATCATCATTGTCAGTGACAGCCCGCCTCCTCTCTTCTTGGTAGAGTGGTTTGATTGACAGCCCCATTAGCCAATCCCTGACCTCTCCTCTGGGGGAATGACACCCGTGTTTTGCGATATCTGTAATCGGTGTTAGATTTCCCCGGTGTGTGTGTGTGTGTGTATATGTGTATGTATGTATGTATGGGTGTGTGTCTGTGTGTGTATATGTATGTGTGTGAGTGTGAGTGAATATGTGTGTGTGTGTGTGTGTCTCTGTAAGTTTCTGTGTGTGTGAGCGTGCGCTGTGCCGTTATGACTGCGTGCTCAGAGCAGATAAGGCCGCACTCAGCCACGGTGGATTTATGGCCGTGCGCCGTGACCTCCGTGTGCCCGGACAAGAGACCAGAGAGAGAGACCAGAGAGAGAGAGACCAGAGAGAGAGAGACCAGAGAGAGAGACCAGAGAGAGAGACCAGAGAGAGAGACCAGAGAGAGAGAGACCAGAGAGAGAGAGACCAGAGAGAGAGACCAGAGAGAGAGACCAGAGAGAGAGACCAGAGAGAGAGAGACCAGAGAGAGAGAGAGACCAGAGAGAGAGAGACCAGAGAGAGAGAGAGACCAGAGAGAGAGACCAGAGAGAGAGAGACCAGAGAGAGAGAGACCAGAGAGAGAGACCAGAGAGAGAGACCAGTGAGAGAGACCAGAGAGAGAGAGACCAGTGAGAGAGAGACCAGAGAGAGAGAGAGACCAGAGAGAGAGAGACCAGAGAGAGAGAGACCAGAGAGAGAGAGACCAGAGAGAGAGAGACCAGAGAGAGAGAGACCAGAGAGAGAGAGACAAGAGAGAGAGACCAGAGAGAGAGAGACCAGAGAGAGAGAGAGCAGAGAGAGAGACCTCTGTGACCTTCTCTCACCCGCTGTAACTGACTCGTGTTTTATGTTTCATGTCAGGACCGTGTTCGCACCGAGAGCTACAGAGACTTCATGTACCACAACCCACAGCTGTTCAGAGATAAGGTAAGATTATGATCTGCTGCTGTGTTTAACCTCATCCACGCTCACCCCCTGCCCCCTCTGTGCTCATGCTCCGTTCTCTAACTCCTTCCTCCGTCATGAATCCTCAAAGCTGAAAATAATTGAAATCAGTTTTAGATCAATCTGCTATAGGCATAAGATTGTCTTGTCTCTGCTCTAAACACACACACACACACACTGAGAAAACGCACACACGCACACACAGACACACACACACACACACTGAGCAAACATACGTACACACACTGTATACTTTGTGACTCTGGTCTGTGAAAGGCGGTATATAAATAAACATTACTTACTTACTTACTGCATACACTCACACAGACATACACATTTTACACACACACACACACACACAGACACACACTCAGAAAATTCACACACACACAAACAAACTGAGAAAACACATACACTGAGCAAACACACCCACACACACACGCACACAGTCACAGACCTCCTGGGGGCGCTGTCACGTCATTTTGAGCCTCGTCAGCTTCAGTGAGTGACCTGCTCTGATCTTGCTGTATTTGCTGTTTTTGAAGCCCGAGTGAAACCAGATCATTTAGTCCAATTTAATGATATAGAACTAGACGCATGTAAATCTGTGAAAACCCAGATCCTACTGAGACACCTTCAGCAGATGCATGTAAGAGCACAGGGAAAAGCCAGGCCAATGCTCCTCCTCTACTGCAGGAGGTGCTGTAGTGTAATGCTCCTCCTCTCCTGCAGGTGGTGCTGTAGTGTAATGCTCCTCCTCTACTGCAGGTGGTGCTGTAGTGTAATGCTCCTCCTCTCCTGCAGGTGGTGCTGTAGTGTAATGCTCCTCCTCTACTGCAGGTGGTGCTGTAGTGTAATGCTCCTCCTCTCCTGTAGGTGGTGCTGTAGTGTAATGCTCCTCCTCTCCTGTAGGTGGTGCTGTAGTGTAATGCTCCTCCTCTCCTGTAGGTGGTGCTGTAGTGTAATGCTCCTCCTCTCCTGCAGGTGGTGCTGTAGTGTAATGCTCCTTCTCTACTGCAGGTGGTGCTGTAGTGTAATGCTCCTCCTCTCCTGCAGGTGGTGCTGTAGTGTAATGCTCCTCCTCTACTGCAGGTGGTGCTGTAGTGTAATGCTCCTCCTCTCCTGCAGGTGGTGCTGTAGTGTAATGCTCCTCCTCTACTGCAGGTGGTGCTGTAGTGTAATGCTCCTCCTCTCCTGTAGGTGGTGCTGTAGTGTAATGCTCCTCCTCTCCTGTAGGTGGTGCTGTAGTGTAATGCTCCTCCTCTCCTGTAGGTGGTGCTGTAGTGTAATGCTCCTCCTCTCCTGCAGGTGGTGCTGTAGTGTAATGCTCCTCCTCTACTGCAGGGTGCTGTAGTGTAATGCTCCTCCTCTCCTGCAGGTGGTGCTGTAGTGTAATGCTCCTCCTCTACTGCAGGTGGTGCTGTAGTGTAATGCTCCTCCTCTACTGCAGGTGGTGCTGTAGTGTAATGCTCCTCCTCTCCTGTAGGTGGTGCTGTAGTGTAATGCTCCTCCTCTCCTGTAGGTGGTGCTGTAGTGTAATGCTCCTCCTCTCCTGCAGGTGGTGCTGTAGTGTAATGCTCCTCCTCTCCTGCAGGAGGTGCTGTAGTGTAATGCTCCTCCTCTCCTGCAGGAGGTGCTGTAGTGTAACGCTCCTCCTCTACTGCAGGTGGTGCTGTAGTGTAATGCTCCTCCTCTACTGCAGGTGGTGCTGTAGTGTAATGCTCCTCCTCTCCTGTAGGTGGTGCTGTAGTGTAATGCTCCTCCTCTACTGCAGGTGGTGCTGTAGTGTAATGCTCCTCCTCTCCTGTAGGTGGTGCTGTAGTGTAATGCTCCTCCTCTCCTGTAGGTGGTGCTGTAGTGTAATGCTCCTCCTCTCCTGTAGGTGATGCTGTAGTGTAATGCTCCTCCTCTCCTGCAGGTGGTGCTGTAGTGTAACGCTCCTCCTCTCCTGCAGGTGGTGCTGTAGTGTAACGCTCCTCCTCTCCTGCAGGAGGTGCTGTAGTGTAATGCTCCTCCTCTCCTGCAGGAGGTGCTGTAGTGTAATGCTCCTCCTCTCCTGTAGGTGGTGCTGTAGTGTAATGCTCCTCCTCTACTGCAGGTGGTGCTGTAGTGTAATGCTCCTCCTCTCCTGTAGGTGGTGCTGTAGTGTAATGCTCCTCCTCTCCTGTAGGTGGTGCTGTAGTGTAATGCTCCTCCTCTCCTGTAGGTGATGCTGTAGTGTAATGCTCCTCCTCTCCTGCAGGTGGTGCTGTAGTGTAACGCTCCTCCTCTCCTGCAGGAGGTGCTGTAGTGTAATGCTCCTCCTCTCCTGCAGGTGGTGCTGTAGTGTAACGCTCCTCCTCTACTGCAGGTGGTGCTGTAGTGTAATGCTCCTCCTCTCCTGCAGGAGGTGCTGTAGTGTAATGCTCCTCCTCTCCTGTAGGTGATGCTGTAGTGTAATGCTCCTCCTCTCCTGCAGGTGGTGCTGTAGTGTAACGCTCCTCCTCTCCTGCAGGTGGTGCTGTAGTGTAACGCTCCTCCTCTCCTGCAGGAGGTGCTGTAGTGTAATGCTCCTCCTCTCCTGCAGGAGGTGCTGTAGTGTAATGCTCCTCCTCTCCTGTAGGTGGTGCTGTAGTGTAATGCTCCTCCTCTACTGCAGGTGGTGCTGTAGTGTAACGCTCCTCCTCTCCTGCAGGTGGTGCTGTAGTGTAATGCTCCTCCTCTCCTGCAGGAGGTGCTGTAGTGTAATGCTCCTCCTCTCCTGTAGGTGATGCTGTAGTGTAATGCTCCTCCTCTCCTGTAGGTGGTGCTGTAGTGTAATGCTCCTCCTCTACTGCAGGTGGTGCTGTAGTGTAATGCTCCTCCTCTCCTGTAGGTGATGCTGTAGTGTAATGCTCCTCCTCTCCTGCAGGTGGTGCTGTAGTGTAATGCTCCTCCTCTCCTGTAGGTGGTGCTGTAGTGTAATGCTCCTCCTCTCCTGTAGGTGGTGCTGTAGTGTAATGCTCCTCCTCTCCTGTAGGTGATGCTGTAGTGTAATGCTCCTCCTCTCCTGCAGGTGGTGCTGTAGTGTAACGCTCCTCCTCTACTGCAGGTGGTGCTGTAGTGTAATGCTCCTCCTCTCCTGCAGGTGGTGCTGTAGTGTAACGCTCCTCCTCTACTGCAGGTGGTGCTGTAGTGTAATGCTCCTCCTCTCCTGCAGGAGGTGCTGTAGTGTAATGCTCCTCCTCTCCTGTAGGTGATGCTGTAGTGTAATGCTCCTCCTCTCCTGCAGGTGGTGCTGTAGTGTAACGCTCCTCCTCTCCTGCAGGTGGTGCTGTAGTGTAACGCTCCTCCTCTCCTGCAGGAGGTGCTGTAGTGTAATGCTCCTCCTCTCCTGCAGGAGGTGCTGTAGTGTAATGCTCCTCCTCTCCTGTAGGTGGTGCTGTAGTGTAATGCTCCTCCTCTACTGCAGGTGGTGCTGTAGTGTAATGCTCCTCCTCTCCTGTAGGTGGTGCTGTAGTGTAATGCTCCTCCTCTCCTGTAGGTGGTGCTGTAGTGTAATGCTCCTCCTCTCCTGTAGGTGATGCTGTAGTGTAATGCTCCTCCTCTCCTGCAGGTGGTGCTGTAGTGTAACGCTCCTCCTCTCCTGCAGGTGGTGCTGTAGTGTAACGCTCCTCCTCTCCTGCAGGAGGTGCTGTAGTGTAATGCTCCTCCTCTCCTGCAGGTGGTGCTGGACGTAGGCTGTGGGACTGGGATCCTCTCCATGTTCGCTGCTAAAGCTGGAGCCAAACGAGTCATCGGCGTCGACCAATCAGAGATCGTTTACCAGGCCATGGACATCGTCAGGTATCTACCATCGAGCACTTTGTCCCAGAATTTCTGGTCCAGTCCAGTGGGGGCGGGTCCCGGCTCAAAAGTGGCCAAAATGACGTGCGCTGACAAGCTGCGATACCACCCCGGGCCGATGGGGGTGGACCCGGAAAAAGAATTAGCCAATGCTAACATATAGCATCTTCTTGCCTCTCAAAAACGTCTTTACAGGATGGTCCAAAAGTTGGCTCTTGTTCCAAAGCTCTGTTCCACATGTGTGTCAATGCTGAGGGGGGTGTTTTGGACCAGTCTAGTTTAGTCGCTGTGGACTTTAGAAGTCACTCGTTTAAATGACTGGAGCTCGTGCAGCTGACGCATGCACAGATGCGTTTTTTCACATTCTCCAGCCCCCGCGGCCATTTTGAATCACTCCATGAAAGCCCAATATTTGGCCCATTAGTTAGAACAGCAGAGATAGGTGTGACCATTAATATATACAGTACAGTCTATGGTCCAGAACTGATCCTGGCCTGGTCCCGACTTGGTCCAGACCTGGTACCGACCTAGTACTGACCTGGTCGAGGTCTGTCAGGTCTTTTATTGCAGTCGTTGAGCCAAAGTGAAGGTCACACAGACCTCTGCTCATTACTGTGAACATTAAACTACATCCTTATGTCTCTGCAGCGCCCTGTGCTAGCTCACTGCTAACCTGCTAGCTCAATGAATCCCAATAGAGAAGTGCTCATGGTGTAGTTTAGCTAACTTGCTCTGGCTCCTATAGACTCACAGATAAAACTGCTCAGTTACTGTTTGTAAGTAAGTAATGTTTATTTATATAGCACATTTTACAGACCAAGGTCACCCAAAGCACTTTACAATGTTCAGAGTCAGATATTGTTCTAATCATTCCACACACGGTGATGACAGAAGCGAGACCAGAACACACTGGACCATCAGCTCCAACACCACCCACTCACTCATTACATTCAGACCTATTGTACATGTTTTTAGTGGTATTACTCATTACATGCAAACTCCACTGAGAAAGGCCCTGTTTCGACCGGGTTTCAAACCCAGGACCTTCTTGCTGAGAAGCGAGAGTGCTAACCACTCAGTCACCGTGCCGCCCAAACTTGTGTCATAGAGACCGTTCTGGGATTAAATCCGTGGTTTATCGCTCCCTGAGATCCTGCTGTTTTTGTGCGTTTAACACTAGTGTAAATATCACCGTTGGTTCACATAGAAAATGTTACACGCGTCTGCTGCGTGTACAACGCAAGCGCCGGCGATCCAAGATGGCGCCGTATTCAAATGAATGGTTTGTGCTCGGTGGCTCTTTGTGCCGGCATTGGGGCTGAAAGATTAGCGGAAATCTCAAAGATCTATGGGAAACTCGCCTATATTTGGGCATCGTCTGGTCCTCCCGGTTACGCGTGTGTGGCTCTCACGCACGTGCACAGAGGGGCTCGGCTCTGACCAATCAGAGCAGTTCATCAGAGCGGGAGTTAGAGCGAGAGCCAGAGGAGCAGAGTGAGTGGCAGTAAAGTGTGGATTTAAACAAAACCGAAGGATTTAAGAAGAAAAAAAGTTCAGGACGACAAGGGACACTAAAGTCCCCACAAAATCCTATCTTTATGAAAGCTGTAGGTTCTCTGTCAGGTTCTCTGTCAGCTGAGATCGAGCTGTTTTAGTTTACACTGAGTTCCATGGGGAAATTTCTGTGTAGCCCACGTGAATTTAATTAGTCTGGTTTAGTCTGGTTTAGTCTGCAGTACCGCGAGAATCCCCCGAGCACATGGTTCTTCAGCGCCAAGCTAGTAATACCCTATCCAGTTATTATCATAGATCCACGGTACAACGCCTACACTGTAGCGCCTCCGGTGGACATTAGCTGTAGCACTGTGATGATGTCACACTCGGTCAGACCACTCCTGATCCAAGATCTATGGTCACCGGCCAATCAGAGCCAAGCATTCTGTACCGCTATCCTGCTGTTACCTGTTCCCTCTTCCTCGAGCTGGAACACAGAGCATTGTTATTATTTAGCCTCAGAGACTGCGGAGCCGTGCCGAGCCGAGCCACTTGAGTGCGAGTCGACTGCGGCCGTGCGCAGGACACGGGAGTTTTAATTTGCCAGACGAGCGCTTCACTGCCCAAACTTTAGATTTACCACTGAGTGAGCCCCGAGTTTTACATTCCACCAGAGACGCTTCCTCCGGGTCTGAAGTCCAAACCAAGACTAAAGCAGGTCTAAAGCAGGACTTAAGCAGGACCAAAGCAGGACCAAAGCGGGTCTAAAGCGGGTCTAAAGCGGTTCTAAAGCGGTTCTAAAGCGGGTCTAAAGCGGGTCTAAAGCGGGACTAAAGCGGGTCTAAAGCGGGTCTAAAGCGGTTCTAAAGCGGGACTAAAGCGGGACTAAAGCGGGACTAAAGCGGGTCTAAAGCGGGTCTAAAGCGGTTCTAAAGCGGTTCTAAAGCGGTTCTAAAGCGGGTCTAAAGCGGGTCTAAAGCGGGACTAAAGCGGGTCTAAAGCGGGTCTAAAGCGGGTCTAAAGCGGGACTAAAGCGGGACTAAAGCGGGACTAAAGCGGGACTAAAGCGGGACTAAAGCGGGACTAAAGCGGGACTAAAGCGGGACTAAAGCGGGACTAAAGCGGGACTAAAGCGGGACTAAAGCGGGACTAAAGCGGGACAAAAGCGGTACTAAAGCGGGACTAAAGCGGGACTAAAACAGTGGCCCTCTTACTAAAAAAGTGTCGGCAGCCCTGACCTGAACTGACAAGCAATGACCAAAGATGCAGGCAAGAGGCCCATGGTTACAACTTATTTGGGGGGATCTGTACATGGGACAATTAACAGTCGTTCTCTCCTCACATCTGGTCTTTACGGACGAGTGAAAGAACAGGAAGTAGGCGGGACCTGGTTAGTCCTGATCAGAGGAGACCAATCAGAGCTCAGACACTTTCAGAAATGTTTTCATGAGTTTGAATCCGCTCCCATCTTTAAAGTCGTGTTGTGACTGTCCTCTCTGGTCTGTCTCTCCCCTCTCTCCTCTCTCCCCCCTCTCTCCTTCTCTCTCTCTGTCCTCTCGTCTCGTCTCGTTTATGATGAGTTTGATTCTTCTGTAATTAAAGGTGCGGCTCCTCATCCGTCTTGTGTCGCACTGATTCACTAAACTTAAAATGAAAGCTTCAGTTTTAATGAGATCTGTCCAGACACACACACACACAGACACGCACGCACGCACACAGACACACACACACAGACACACACACACAGACCTACAAACACACACAGACCTACAAACACACACAGACACACACACACAGACCTACAGACACACACAGACACGAACGGTATCTCTCTGTCCTCGCTAGTATCTCTCTTGACTTGTTCTGGTCTATCTTTCTGGTTGCTCCCTCTGATCTCTCTCTAGTCTATGTGGTGCTGGTCTGTGCTAGTCGGTGTTGGTCCGTGCTGGTCCGTGCTGGTCCGTGCTGGTCAGTGATGGTCTGTACTGATCTGTGCTGGTCGGTGTTGGTCCGTGCTTGTTGGTGCTGGTCTGTGCTGGTCGGTGCTGGTCAGTGCTAGTCGGTGCTAGTCGGTGCTAGTCGGTGCATGATCGGTGCTGGTCTGTGCTGGTCTGTGCTGGTCTGTGCTGGTCCGTGCTGGTCTGTGACTCACATGGTATATGTATATTTCAGGTTGAACGGGCTGCAGGACACGGTGACGCTGCTCAAAGGGCGGGTGGAGGATGTGTCTCTGCCTGTGGACAAAGTGGACATCATCGTCTCAGAGTGGATGGTAAACACACATGGTTCACACTCACACAGTCACGACCCTTGGACCAGGGGGAGACCGCGGAGAGTCGCCCGGGGAGAGTCGCCGGAGAGAGACCGGGGACCTGGATCTCGGTCCCGGCTCTGGGTTAGCATTATGGACCTGCCTGTATGTGTAGACTCGCAGCTTGGTCCTGGTCTCAGTCATGGTCTTGTATATTAGTCTCTGGTCCTGGTCTTTTATGATTAGTCTTTGGGCCTGCTCCCGATCTCGGTCTCAGTCCTGGTCTTGGTCTTGGTCCTGGTCCTGGTCCTGGTCTTGTGTCTACAGTGTCTGGGCCTGAGGAGATGTTCCCACAGAGCGCTGTGTAATGACAGCATCAGCACAAACTCATCTCTAATAGATTCTGTTTCATTACGGTTTACATGAATCCAAATGAGATCTGCGGCTGTACGCGCCAGCTCCACGGACACACACACACAGAGAGACACGCACACATACACAGAGACACACATATACAGAGCGAGAGACCAGAGAGACCAGAGAGACCAGAGAGACCAGAGAGACCAGAGAGACCAGAGAGACCAGAGAGACCAGAGAGACCAGAGAGACCATGCAGATAAATGTGTGTAGTGTAATGTACATGATGGAGTGTAGTCATGTGACCTGCAGCTGATGTGCAGCAGATTTAAACTGTGCCTCATAAATATGGACCATCGTTCTGGAATAATCAGAGTCGTGTCCGAGTCCAAGGCCCGAGTCTGATCCATATTTAGGCCTTTTGACCGTGAGCTCAGGCGGGTCTACGGCACGGCGCATCCATCACCGCGGCAACAGACAGTAAACACAGGCTTTGTATTCATGAGGCGAGAACGAAGCCTCACTCTCTGGTCTCTCTCTGGTCTCTCTCTGGTCTCTCTCTGGTCTCTCTCTGGTCTCTCTCTGGTCTCTCTCTGGTCTGTCCCTGGTCTGTCCCTGGTCTCACGCTCTGGTCTCACTCTCTGGTCTCTCTCTCTGGTCTCACTCTCTGGTTTCTCTCTCTGGTCTCTCTCTGGTCGTATTCTCTGGTCTCATTCTCTGGTCCCTCTCTGGTCTCTCTTTCTGGTCCCTCTCTGGTCTCTCTCTGTTCTCTCTCTGTTCTCTCTCTGGTCTCTCTCTAGTCTCTCTCTGGTCTCTCTCTCTGGTCTCTTTCTGGTCTCTCTCTCTGGTCTCTTTCTGGTCTCTCTCTGGTCTCTCTCTAGTCTCTCTCTGGTCTCTCTCTCTGGTCTCTCTCTGGTCTCTCTCTAGTCTCTCTCTGGTCTCTCTCTGGTCTCTCTCTGGTCTCTCTCTGGTCTCTCTCTGGTCTCTCTCTGGTCTCTCTCTCTCTAGTCCTGAGCTCCCATGTAACCAGGACAAACAGAGCCTCCTGAGACACAGGCAGCAGATGCATGTAAGAGCGCAGGGGAAATGTGTGTTTGGATTATTTAGGCCCCGCCCACTGCTCATGGGCTGAGAGCTGATTGGCTGTTGGAGGGTTTGCCGCTTTACAAAGGTTTAAAGATCATTTTATTAGAGATTTAAGTGGGACTTGAGTTTTGTATCCTGCGTGTGTGTGTGTCTCTGTGCTTGCTTGTGTGCGTCTGTGTGCCAGTGTGCGTGTGTGCGTATGTTTGTATCTGTGTGTGCGTTTATGAGTGTTTGATTGACAGTGCCGCGGTGTGCGCAGAGACAGGATGAGTGATGGAGGATCAGGATCAGAGCGAGAGGCTGATAATAAGCACAGACACAAAGACGCACACGCACACACACTCAGAGACACACGCACACTCAGACAGAGACTTTGGCCATATTAGTTTTGTTCCTTTGTCTTTGTCCTGGTGTTGTACCTGGTCCTCGTCTTTGTCCTTGTCTCGCTCTTGGTTTTGGTCTTTGTCCTGGTCTTGGTACTTGTCCTGGTCTCAATCATGGTCTTGGAACTTGTCCCGGCCTCGGTCCTGGTCCTGTCTCGGTGTTCATGGGCCTGACTCTATAATTGGTCTCAAGTCTTGGCCCTGGTGTTCTATTTTTAGTCTTTGGGCCTGGTCTCGATCTTGGTCTCGGTCTTGGTCCTGGTCCTGGTCCTGGTCCTGGTCTTGTGTCTACAGTGTCTGGGCCTGAGGAGATGTTCCCACAGAGCGCTGTGTAATGACAGCATCAGCACAAACTCATCTCTAATAGATTCTGTTTCATTACGGTTTACATGAATCCAAATGAGATCTGCGGCTGTACGCGCCAGCTCCACGGACACACACACACAGATACACAGAGACACACACACACAGACGCACACACACACACACACACACAGAGACACAGAGAGAGGCACGCACGCACACACACACAAAGTCATACACATAGTTCTGGCTTCTGTGGACCGATTCACATTAGTCTTTGTACCTGTACCTGGTCTCTCTCTGGTCTCTCTCTGGTTTCCCTCTGGTCTCCCGCTGGTCTCTCTGGTCTCTCTCTGGTCCGTCTCTGATCTCTCTCTGGTCTCTCTCTCTGGTCTCTCTCTGGTCTCTGTCTGGTCTCTCTCTGGTCCGTCTCTGGTCTCTCTGGTCTCTCTCTGGTCCGTCTCTGGTCTCTCTCTCTGGTCTCTCTCTGGTCCGTGTCTGGCCTCACTCTGGTCTCTCTCTGGTCCCTCTCTGGTCCCTCTCTGGTCCCTCTCTGGTCTCCCTCTGGTCTCCCTCTGGTCTCCCTCTGGTCTCCTTCTGGTCTCTGGTGTCTTTGGTGTTTAGGATAATGTGTTTTATGTTAATGCAGCTTCAGTTGTCATTATCTTTTCATTAGTGTGTGATGGAGCTGCTCTGGTCTGAAACAGCCCGAAGGCACAGGCAGAACATGCAAACTCACTCACCACTTTTTTCCCTCAATTAAGATACAGAATTTCTCTTTTAGAAAGTACATACTGTCTTCAACTTATCAGAAAAGATCCCTGTGAGTCACTATTTGACTCTTTTGGCTGAGAGCTGATTGGCTGAGATCTGATTGGCCGAGGGAGGGGGGTCCTCTCTTTATAATATAATAATAATGCATCGGTTTTATATAGCGCTTTTCTGGATACTCAAAGACGCTTCACATGTGTCATTATTCATTCACTCCATACACGGTGGTGATAAACTACTACAGTAGCCACAGCTGCCCTGGGGCACACTGACAGAAGCGAGGCAACCAGTCTGTGCCATCGGCCCCTCCGACCACCACCAACCATTCACACACACACCAGACTCATTCTAGGCAATGGGGGTGAAGTGTCTTGCCTAAGGACACAACGGCAGTTTGGCACTTTACAGCCGCAGCCGCCCCACTGTGGCTGGTGTTCCCAGAGGTTAAGTGTCTTGCCAAGGACACAACGACAGTAGTCAGTGGGAGTCGATGGTGAAAGTCCTGAGCGGGGCTTGAACCCACGAACTTCTGGCTCAAAGGCCAACGCTCTACCAACTGAGCTACTGCCGCCTATGTCACTCTTTGTCACTTTTCTGTCTGAAAAAGCTGATCTAAAGATGTGATAAAGGGAGACATTGGGGCGGTCTGAAAACTACGTACCCGAGCTTTAAAATCACACATCGACTCATGAATTCTTCCCTCGGCTGTGATCAGTTGTAATGAAGAATGCACTGTTTCTGCTGACTCTGACCTGTCACTGCGGATCCTAATTTCAAGCCTGGCTGCACACACACACCTGGACACACACACACACACACACACACACCTGGACACACACACACATACATACATATACATACATACAATTACACACACATACAATTACACACACATACATACACACACATACACATACACATACACACACACACACATACATATACACGTACACACACACATACACACACATACAGATACATATACATACACACACATACGCATACACACATACACACACACACACATACGCTGCTGTGTTTTGGACAAGGTGGAAACTTTTTATTGTGAATTTAGGACCCGCTGCCAGCAGGGGGCGCTGTAGTAGTCAAGCCTTGAGGTAACATCACTTTTCAGAAGGTCTCCCTCTAGTCTCCCTCCGGTCTCCCTCTGGTCTCTCTCTGGTCTCTCTCTGGTCACTCTCTGGTCTCACTCTGGTCTCCCTCTGGTCTCTCTCTGGTCTCTCTCTGGTCTCTCTCTGGTCTCTCTCTGGTCTCCCTCTGATCTCCCTCTGGTCTCTCTCTGGTCTCCCTCTGGTCTCCCTCTGGTCTCCCTCTGGTCTCTCTCTGGTCTCTCTCTGGTCTCTCTCTGGTCTCTCTCTGGTCTCTCTCTGGTCTCCCTCTGGTTTCTCTGGTCTCCCTCTGGTCTCTCTCTGGTCTCTCTCTGGTCTCTCTCTGGTCTCTCTCTGGTCTCTCTCTGGTCTCTCTCTGGTCTCCCTCTGATCTCCCTCTGGTCTCTCTCTGGTCTCTCTCTGGTCTCTCTCTGGTCTCCCTCTGGTGTCTCTCTGGTCTCTCTCTGGTCTCCCTCTGGTCTCTCTCTGGTCTCTCTCTGGTCTCCCTCTGGTCTCTCTCTGGTCTCCCTCTGGTGTCTCTCTGGTCTCTCTCTGGTCTCCCTCTGGTCTCCCTCTGGTCTCTCTCTGGTCTCCCTCTGGTCTCTCTCTGGTCTCTCTCTGGTCTCTCTCTGGTCTCTCTCTGGTCTCTCTCTGGTCTCTCTGGTCTCCCTCTGGTCTCTCTGGTCTCCCTCTGGTCTCTCTCTGGTCTCTCTCTGGTCTCTCTCTGGTCTCTCTCTGGTCTCTCTCTGGTCTCTCTCTGGTCTCTCTCTGGTCTCTCTCTGGTCTCTCTCTGGTCTCTCTCTGGTCTCTCTCTGGTCTCCCTCTGGTGTCTCTCTGGTCTCTCTCTGGTCTCTCTCTGGTCTCTCTCTGGTCTCTCTCTGGTCTCTCTCTGGTCTCTCTCTGGTCTCTCTCTCTGGTCTCCCTCTGGTCTCTCTCTGGTCTCTCTCTGGTCTCTCTCTGGTCTCTCTCTGGTCTCTCTCTGGTCTCTCTCTGGTCTCTCTCTGGTCTCTCTCTGGTCTCTCCCTCTGGTCTCTCTCTGGTCTCTCTCTGGTCTCTCTCTGGTCTCTCTCTGGTCTCTCTCTCTGGTCTCTCTCTGGTCTCTCTCTGGTCTCTCTCTCTGGTCTCTCTCTGGTCTCTCTCTGGTCTGTCTCTGGTCTCTCTCATTTTAGCTGATTTTGCGTGAATTTGTGTTTACATTAGTGCAGACTGTGGAGCTTTTCTTCTGCAGGAGCGAGTGACGCCGTGAGGATCAATTAGAGTTTTAGTTGCTCCTTTTCATAAAGATCCATTTCCCACCGAGACAAATGCTGTGTGTGAGTGTGTGTGTGTTTGTGTGTGTCTGTGTGTGCGTGTGTGTGTTTGTGTGTCCGTCCTTGTCCCAGAGGAATTAACCGCTCTCGTTATCAGCTCGGTCTCAGAGATAAGAACGAGAAGCAGAACTCTGTATGAAGACGTGTCCTGCTAACAGGCTACTAATGAGAGATGTAGCTTTAAAGCTCAGGGTTGTAACTTTAGCCTCATAAATAACACATTATAATAATTGTTGGAGCAAGAGGAAGGTTTAGTAAATGTCATTGAAGCAAAGATGTTGTGGCTCTACTCCCTCGGGCTCCGTCAGTGGCAAAGGAGATGGCTAAAGCTAGGCTACATGCTAAAGCTAGGCTAAATGCTAAATGCCTCACTCACTCGGGCTCATTACATACGTCACGGTACAGGGACATATGGGACCTTTAATATTCACTTTACCAGCTTTAAGTCTCAGTCCTGCTCTAATCAAACATGGCCGTGCTGTGGTCTCCGAGGGGAACGGGGTCAGGGGGTCTAGAGGGGGATTTTGGGTAATGTAGTCCTGTTATTATGGGATGGAGCTGATTAGCGCACATCTGTGGCAGTAATTAACACGCGTAATCAAATCAGAGCGACAGACGCTGTGAACGAGACCATTATGTAACAGCATCTGTCAGAGACCAGAGGGAGGCCTGAGAGAGACCAGAGGGAGGCCTGAGAGAGACCAGCGAGAGACCAGAGCGAGAGAGACCAGAGGGAGGCCTGAGAGAGACCAGCAAGAGACCAGAGCGAGAGAGACCAGAGGGAGGCCTGAGAGAGACCAGCGAGAGACCAGCGAGAGACCAGAGCGAGAGAGACCAGAGGGAGGCCTGAGAGAGACCAGCAAGAGACCAGAGCGAGAGAGACCAGAGGGAGGCCTGAGAGAGACCAGCGAGAGACCTAGAGACCTGAGTGTACCTTTTTGTGCCTGTGTGTAACAGTGTGTACCTGTGTGTAACAGTGTGTACCTGTGTGTAACAGTGTGTACCTGTGTGTTTCAGGGCTACTTCCTGTTGTTTGAATCCATGTTGGACTCGGTGCTTTTTGCTCGGGACGCGTACCTGGCGGACGGAGGCTCAGGTGAGACCAGGACCAGGACCAGGACCAGCACCAGAACCAGACAGACCTCCCTGTTCTCCCTGTGCTCCTCAGCTCTCTTCAGTTTGCATGTTCTCCCTGTGCTCCTCAGCTCTCTTCAGTTTGCATGTTCTCCATGTGCTCCTCCGCTCTCTTCAGTTTGCATGTTCTCCCTGTGTTCCTCCGCTCTGTTCAGTTTGCATGTTCTCCCTGTGCTCTTCGGCTCTCTTCAGTTTGCATGTTCTCCCTGTGTTCCTCCGCTCTGTTCAGTTTGCATGTTCTCCCCGTGCTCCCTCTCTGAGACACTAATGATGTGAGACGTGTGGAAACCGGAGGAAATGAGAAAGATATGAACGAGACGGGAACAAATGACAAATCAATTCTCATTAAAAGTCCCTGTTAGCCTCGTTAGCCTCGTTAGCCTCGTTAGCGTGTCCTTGAACCGCTCCGCCGCATGATTCTGTTTACAAACATGTTCCAAAAGTCACAACATGAGGAGAAGCCGTTAGTGTTACTTAATGCTGAGGTATGTAACATTAAAGCTGGGGTATGTAACATTAAAGCTGAGGTGTGTAACATTAAAGCTGGGGTGTGTAACATTAAAGCTGGGGTGTGTAACATTAAAGCTGGGGTGTGTAACATTAAAGCTGGGGTGTGTAACATTAAAGCTGGGGTGTGTAACATTAAAGCTGGGGTGTGTAACATTAAAGCTGGGGTGTGTAACATTAAAGCTGGGGTGTGTAACATTAAAGCTGGGGTGTGTAACATTAAAGCTGGGGTGTGTAACATTAAAGCTGGGGTGTGTAACATTAAAGCTGGGGTGTGTAACATTAAAGCTGGGGTGTGTAACATTAAAGCTGGGGTGTGTAACATTAAAGCTGGGGTGTGTAACATTAAAGCTGGGGTGTGTAACATTAAAGCTGGGGTGTGTAACATTAAAGCTGGGGTGTGTAACATTAAAGCTGGGGTGTGTAACATTAAAGCTGGGGTGTGTAACATTAAAGCTGGGGTGTGTAACATTAAAGCTGGGGGTGTAACATTAAAGCTGGGGTGTGTAACATTAAAGCTGGGGTGTGTAACATTAAAGCTGGGGTATGTAACATTAAAGCTGAGGTGTGTAACATTAAAGCTGGGGTGTGTAACATTAAAGCTGGGGTGTGTAACATTAAAGCTGGGGTGTGTAACATTAAAGCTGGGGTGTGTAACATTAAAGCTGGGGTGTGTAACTTTTAGACCACACTAACAGAACTTTGTGTCCCTAGTTTTCATGTTTTTCTGTCTCTGTCACATCTTTAGATCTACTTTTTCAGACAGAAAAGGGAAAAAAAGAGGACCCCCCTCTCTCAGCCAATCAGCTCTCAGCCCAAAGAGTTCTATAGTGACTCACAAGACTCTTTCTGTTACAAACTAAAGTTACAGACCTCAGCTTTAATCTCCTCTTTTGTATTAAATGTAGATTTTTAATCGTTGCCAAAACCTGGTGATTAAAGTCCAGAGTTCTGTTCGACTGGAGCCAATCTGTTTATATTAGTGAGACGTGTGAGACCTGGCAACTGCTGCTGTATACACACACGCACACACACATATACACAAACACTCACGCACACACACACATATATACACACACACTCACGCACACACACACATATATATATACACACACACGCACACACACACACACACATATTTACTCACACAAACACACATATTTACTCACACAAACACACACACACACACACATATTTACTCACACACTCACACACACATTTACTCACACACACACACACACACACACACATTTACTCACTCACACACACTCACTCACACACACACATTTACTCACACACACACACACACATTTACTCACTCACACACACATTCACACACACACACACACACACACACACACACACACTCCCTCCCCTCTCGTCTCCCCTCAAGGCTGTTCCCTTATAAACACTCATCACAGCGCGTTTGTCCCGCTCTCGACTCCACTTGACTTTATATCACTCCCCCCTCCCTCCCTCCCTCCCTCTCTCCCTCCCCCCCCCCCCCCCCCCCCAGCCCCTCCCCCCTCTGCTTCAGCGGCCTGTCTCTGAAAGGCCTGTTTGGGATTTGCGTCACAGACATTTCTCTGGTGTTTGAGGTGAAACAGCTCCTGTATCTGCAGCACGGACAGTACTAGACAATAATAACAACTGACTGTGTCCGGTTTATTTAGGATACAATAAACTTTATTGATCTCACAGTGGACACATGTTAAAGCTCTCGGGCGCCGTGATGAAGGAACACGTTTATAATATGTAATTGGAGCAGATTAAAGTCCTCACGTATAATATCTTTGTGTAAATATCACTTAATAAATATATTTTTGGTTCTTTGTTTAGACATGAAAGTGAAAAGAGTAACGGTAGATGATTCTCCGACCTTTCTGCAGTCAGGGATAATACACTGTCTATGTTACAGCGTGGGGCAGGTGCGGCTTATAATCCAGTGCGGTTTATACAAGTTCAAAAATAAGTTTCTTTCTCAAAATTAGATGGCTGAGGCTTATAATCAGGTGCAGGTTATAGTCCAGAAAATACAGTATGTTTCAGTTCTTTCCCCATCTTTAAATCTGTCCTGTCTCCTGTGGCAGAGTAGAATCTTTAAAGCCACTCTGTGTAATTTTCACAGTTGCCCAAAATAAAACAAACATGTTAAACCAATAACATAGACTGAGAATGTGAATTATAAATGTCCATGAGGCTGAGGACTCTCTGTGTGAATGCTCCATCTTGAAATACAGTGGGTGATGAGGGACAAAAAGCAGTTTGAGCGGGTGTCGGGGACCACTGTGAAGACCACATATTGTCCTGTGAAGCCACTGCGGTCCAGGAAATTATAATATATGATCTCAATGCAAAATGGGAGCAAAAACTACACTGTGCTACCCGGGTCTTATCCATCCGCACACTTCATGATCATGTCCTGCATGTAACGTCTGGGTCTGGTCCCTGTGTTTGTGATTACAATCAGGTGAGTTCCATTCGACCAATCAGAGAGCGCGGGAGGCGGGTGTTGTAGTTAGATGTGGGTGACGTCAAGAGTTTGCGTCAAAGGGGCAGGTTGTAGTTGGGGAAAGAATGTGATAGTAAAGTATTCTGGTCTGGTTCTATCAAGAAACTGAAGCCGGAGCAAGAGGAATGTTTAGCAAAAGTCATCGCTGCAAAGACTGTGGCTCTGTTAGCGGCAAAGGAGATGGCTAGGCTAAATGCTAAATGCTAACAAGTCACTCGGGCGCTTTACATACGTCACGGTAAACTCAGATCCAATCGTTTCAATCTGCAAAAGGAGTTAGTAAAATACAGAAAGTGCCTGTTTTTGTCTGTTTTTGTCTGTTTTGCTCCATACAAGAAGTGTGTCCCGGTGAGCGATGTCCGGTGTTCAGCTGTGTTTAAACCACATTAGTGAAGTCGTTCTCCGCAGGACACACACTCACTCACACACACACACACACACACACACACACACACACACACACACACACACACACACACACACACACACACACACACACACACACACACACACACTGCTCTGAACCAATGGGGGGACAGTAACGCGAAGGGGGAGCGCTTGATAAACGATCAGGGGCAGCGAGGTGGGAAGGACACAGATGTCAAAGCCATGAATCTGAAACGCACATTCAGCAAAGATCCAAACTCCTCTCACGCACACACACACACACACTCTGACACGCACACACACACACACACGCACAAGCACGCGCGCACAGACACACACATTGGCATATACATACGCACGCACACACACACACACACACACTCTGACACGCACACGCGCACACACACACATACACACACATACACACACACACACACACACATCTGCATATACTGTACATCAGGGGTCACCAACCTTTTTGAGACCAAGAGCTACTTCTCGGTAGCCTGGCTCCAGCCGACCTTTAGCCCCGCCTCCATGGAGTTTCTGCGGGCAGGTCGGTCTGGCATTCCTCAATGGAAAAACCATTATGCCCGGTACGATACATACCGGGCCAGTCAGAGTGACAGGGCGGGCTTCATGTGATGGTTATGTGTTAATCACATTGTAAATAAACACGACTTCATATATGAAACACTTGGCAATCGAGATTGTGGGTATAAAATAATAGGTAGAATTTTTTCTTTAACATGCGCTTACCTTTGTGATGCTTCTTCGCGGTTTTGCACCGGCTGCAGTTAAATGATTGGAACAGAACTTCTTCAGGGCTCTGGGCGACTTAGAAGGGCTCAGCTCCCGGTCTCTCTTCTCTGATGGTGACTCTGATGAGCATGCTTCTTCAGCCGGTTCTCCTTCTTTGTTTGTCCATGATTTGAACACGGGAATGTCGCGTTCCAGTCTTGTAATCAGGTTGTGACAGGACCGACAAATGCGCGTAGATTTCTCTGATGTCTTGTGAAGTTGTAATCCTAAATGGAGGACTTGTTCGTATATGGATTTACCTTTTTTATTTCTCTCAAAAATTAGTAACGTGTTGCTAAATATTCCGCGTATCTTCAAGTTCTTTTTGCAACACCGGCACAAGTCGTTTGCACTCATTTTACAGGCAGCATGCGAGAAGGTAAACAATAATAACGTCGCATAAATACGTCACACCTCGCTCTCATTGGTTGTTGGACTATCCAATAGAACGAAGGGGGATTGTGTTTCCTGTTTCAGTTCGAACACGCCCCCCATAATACTTTTTCCATTGAGGAATGCCAGACCGACCTGCCCGCAGAAACTCCATGGAGGCGGGGCTAAAGGTCGGCTGGAGCCAGGCTAACTTCTCGGCACTGATTAATGCGAAGGACCAGTTTGTTACACACTTAAATTGCCAGAAATAACCAATTTGCTCAATTTACCTTTAACTCTGTTATTATTAATAATTAATGATATTTATCTTTGTGGAAACACTGATAATCTTAATGATTTCTCACAATAAATATATATAGAAACAGATAAATATCAATATGCAACACTTTATTTTTATATTTTCTCAAAGTGCACATTTTTCAACGTCTGTGAAATCACAATATCCCATTTTAACTAGAGCCACTAACATTTTTTATCAAATCATGAATTACTTTGCACCATGTTTGTACAAATAATAACTCATGTAAAATACAAAAGTCAACTCTCAAATGTTTAAATAAATGATCTCACAGGAGTTTAAACCAAAGCGGTCTCATTTACGCTGCTCCTTCCTCCTCGTCAGAACAAAAACAAGAGTGAAGCAGTTTGAGATCATTACATGTGTTTCTACTGTAGGTTTATGTGACTGTTCTAAACTCATCGTTTCAACTCATTTAACTGTGATGCTGTGAATAAAGACACAGTTCTGTTGGAAACATAGTTATTGTTTTGTTGTTTGTGCTGAATACACTTTAATAATAAGTGTTAAATATCTGAAACAAACATGAACTATTTACAAGAACAGGAGGAACAGAACAGACGCGATGAGCTACGAGTGCAGATTAGTTATATATAACTTAGATATATGTTAGATATAAGTTATATACAGTGCCTTGCGAAAGTATTCGGCCCCCTTGAACCTTTCAACATTTCGCCACATTTCAGGCTTCAAACATAAAGATATAAAATTTTGATTTTTTGTCATGAATCAACTCCAAGTGGGACACAATCGTGAAGTGGAACGAAATTTATTGGATAATTTAAACTTTTTTAACAAATAAACTGAAAAGTGGGGCGTGCAATATTATTCGGCCCCTTTACTTTCAGTGCAGCAAACTCAGTCCAGAAGTTCAGTGAGGATCTTTGAATGATCCAATGTTGTCCTAAATGACTGATGATGATAAATAGAATGCACCTGTGTGTAATCAAGTCTCCGTATAAATGCACCTGCTCTTTGATAGTCTCAGGGTTCTGTTTAAAGCGCAGAGAGAACCATGAAGACAAAGGAACACACCAGGCAGGTCCGAGATACTGTTGTGGAGAAGTTTAAAGCCGGATTTGGATACAAAAAGATTTCCCAAGCTTTAAACATCTCAAGGAGCACTGTGCAAGCAATTATATTGAAATGGAAGGAGTATCAGACCACTGCAAATCTACCAAGACCCGGCCGTCCCTCCAAACTTTCATCTCAAACAAGGAGAAGACTGATCAGAGATGCAGACAAGAGGCCCATGATCACTCTGGATGAACTGCAGATAACTACAGCTGAGGTGGGAGAGTCTGTCCATAAGACAACAATCAGTCGTGCACTGCACAAATCTGGCCTTTATGGAAGAGTGGCAAGAAGAAAGCCATTTCTCAAAGATATCCATAAAAAGTCTTGTTTAAAGTTTGCCACAAGCCACCTGGGAGACACACCAAACATGTGGAAGAAGGTGCTCTGGTCAGATGAAACCAAAATCGAACTTTTTGGCCCCAATGCAAAACAATATCATTTTTGTCGTAAAAGCAACACAGCTCATCACCCTGAACACACCATCCCCACTGTCAAACATGGGGGTGGCAGCATCATGCTTTGGGCCTGCTTTTCTTCAGCAGGGACAGGGAAGATGGCTAAAATTGATGGGAAGATGGATGGAGCCAAATACAGGACCATTCTGGAAGAAAACCTGTTGGAGTCTGCAAAAGACCTGAGACTGGGACGGAGATTTATCTTCCAACAGGACAATGATCCAAAACATAAAGCCAAATCTACAATGGAATGGTTCACAAATAGACGTATCCAGGTGTTAGAATGGCCAAGTCAAAGTCCAGACCTGAATCCAATCGAGAATCTGTGGAAAGAGCTGAAGACTGCTGTTCACAAACGCTCTCCATCCAACCTCACTGAGCTCGAGCTGTTTTGCAAGGAAGAATGGGAAAGAATTCCAGTCTCTCGATGTGCAAAACTGATAGAGACATACCCCAAGCAACTTGCAGCTGTAATTGCAGCAAAAGGTGGCGCTACAAAGTATTAGCGCAAGGGGGCCGAATAATATTGCACGCCCCACTTTTCAGTTTTTTATTTGTTAAAAAAGTTTAAATTATTCAATACATTTTGTTCCACTTCACGATTGTGTCCCACTTGTTGTTGATTCTTGATAAAAAAAAAATTTTTAATATCTTTATGTTTGAAGCTTGAAATGTGGCGAAAGGTTCAAGGGGGCCGAATACTTTTGCAAGGCACTGTATATGTATATATATGTTGGCTATATGTTAGATACATGTTATATATATATATATATATAACTTATGTTAGATATGCAACAGAACTCTAGTCCACAGTCTCCTGTATATCAGTCTTTGAGCCCAAACTACTTTTCCTTCGGTTCCTTCGAAGCACAAAACCGTCTGCTCCCAAGTGCCTCGTCCATACTCCTGCAGCCGCTCTGTGCTTCACAAGAAGTAATCACACACGGACCAATCACAGCGGAGCTTCTCTGCGGCGGCGGTCGCGTAGTAATAAAACAATAAAACGGCTGCAGTACATTCAAAATGCAGCAGCTCGAGTCCTGACTAGAACCAGGAAGTACGACCATATTAGTCCTGACTAGAACCAGGAAGTACGACTACATTAGTCCAGTTCTCAGGTCTCTGCACTGGCTTCCTGTGGCTCAGAGAATAGACTTTAAAACAGCTCTGCTTGTTACAAGTCTCTCCATGACCAGGGTACATCCGTGACATGCTAGTCCCGTATGAACCCGCTCGGACTCTGAGGAGCACAGGGACTGGCCTCCTGCTGGTGCCCAGAGTCAGGACGAAACATGGGGAGACAGCGTTTCAGACACAGGCCGCTACCCTAACCATGTTCAAAACTAGACTGAGAACATATCTCTTTAGCTGTGCATACAACTGACTGATTCTATTTCGTACTACTTATTACTTTTATTGGCTTTTTTTTTCTTTTAAACCCACTTTTTTAATGTGTTTTAAACCCCATACTTTTAAACTGCTTTCTCTTAATATTTAGATAATTGTATATTTATTGACTTTTGAATGCATTTTTGATCTGTGTTTTTTGATTTTTAGTGAAGCACTTTGAATTGCCTTGTACACAAATTGTGCTATACATGATTGATTGTAAATGTTGGAGGGTGTGCGGTTACATAAGGGTCTGCGGTGATCCACGCTTTGTGCAAGTGACGTCACGTCACCACCGTAAGCTCCGCACGACCATACACTAGGCTTGATCTATTATACACTATATTTGAGCTATTTTTAGTACAGGCCAGCGGGCGACTCATCTGGTCCTTACGGGCGTCCTGGTGCCCACGGGCAGCGCGTTGGTGACCCCTGCTGTACACACACACACACACTGACATATACTGTACATGCACACGCACACACACACACACACACATCCGCATATACTGTACACACCATAGACTGTATATATTAACGGACAGAGTCACGCCTATCTCCGCCGTTCTAACTAATGGGCCAAAAAATGTGCTCTACTAGAGCTATCCAAAATGGCCGCGAGTGGTCCCGCCCACAAGAAAATTGTGAAAAAACGCATCTGCGCATGCGTTAGCCGGAGCAACTCCATTCATTTGAACAAGAGACTTCAAAAATTCACAGCGACTAAACTAGACTGGTCCAGAACACTCCCCTCAGCATTGACACACATGTGGAACGGAGCTTTGGAACAAGAGCCAACTTTTGGTCCATCCTTTAAAGACGTTTTTGAGAGGTCTGTATAGCATTGGCTAATTTTTCTTCTGGGTCCACCCCCATCGGCCCAGGGTGGTATTGCAGCATGTCAGCGCACGTCATTTTGGCCACTTTTGCGCTGGGACCTGCCCCCACTGGTACATACACGCGCGCACACACACACATCCTTTTCTGTCATATAGAGGCCAAAAAAACCTGTGAAACCAGAGATTTGAGTACTCTGTAGTATAGAAGTTGTGTAGCCCAGCTTTAAGGTGGTATAGAAGTTGTGTAGCTCAGTTTTAAGGCGGTATAGAAGTTGTGTAGCTCAGTTTTAAGGCGATATAGAAGTTGTGTAGCCCAGCTTTAAGGTGGTACAGAAGTTGTGTAGCCCAGCTTTAAGGTGGTATAGAAGTTGTGTAGCTCAGTTTTAAGGCGGTATAGAAGTTGTGTAGCTCAGTTTTAAGGCGGTATAGAAGTTGTGTAGCCCAGCTTTAAGGTGGTATAGAAGTTGTGTAGCCCAGCTTTAAGGCGGTATAGAAGTTGTGTAGCCCGTGAGTTCGATTTTCTGATATGGTTCATATTTCTCTCTCAGTTCAGTTTCATCAAAGTCCTGAGTTTGACCTGAAAGTGTCAATGTTTGGAGGCGGACGCGGCGGCAAGGATGGATGCCGCTCACTCCTCCCTCCCCCTCTCTCCCCCCTCCTCCCCCTGCGGCTCCCCCTCTGGTTCATTACTGAATTACCGTCCCTTTGGCCTCTCTCCTCTCTGAGCATTAGCCTCTTTGTGTCACATTAAAACCCCATTTAAGGGGAACCACAGACCCTGCAGTGACTGGGACTAATGCCTCTGGTCTGAAGTGTGCGCATGTGTGTGTGTGTGCGTGTGGTGTGCGTGTGGTGTGCGTGTGTGTGCGCGTGTGTGCGCGTGCGTGCGTCAATGTCAACTTTTTTTGTATAGCACATTTACAATAAAAGAAAAAAAACTGAAAATAGCATTTAATCCACTCACATGTAAACACGGTAAAACTCAAATATGACTTTAGACCAGAGAGAGACCAGAGAGAGAGAGAGACCAGAGAGACCAGAGAGAGACCAGAGAGAGAGAGACCAGAGAGAGAGAGAGAGACCAGAGAGAGAGAGAGAGACCAGAGAGAGAGAGAGAGAGACCAGAGAGAGAGACCAGAGAGAGAGACCAGAGAGAGAGACCAGAGAGAGAGAGAGACCAGAGAGACCAGAGAGAGAGAGAGAGACCAGAGAGACCAGAGAGAGAGAGAGAGAGAGAGAGAGACCAGAGAGAGAGAGAGAGAGAGACCAGAGAGAGAGACCAGAGAGAGAGACCAGAGAGAGAGAGAGACCAGAGAGAGAGAGAGACCAGAGAGAGAGAGAGAGACCAGAGAGAGAGAGAGAGAGAGAGAGACCAGAGAGAGAGACCAGAGAGAGAGACCAGAGAGAGAGACCAGAGAGAGACCAGAGAGAGAGAGAGACCAGAGAGAGAGAGATAGACCAGAGAGAGAGACCAGAGAGAGAGAGAGAGAGAGACCAGAGAGAGAGAGAGAGAGAGAGACCAGAGAGAGAGAGACCAGAGAGAGAGACCAGAGAGAGAGAGAGACCAGAAAGACCAGAGAGAGACCAAAGAAAGAGAGAGAAAGACCAGAGAGAGAGAGAGAGAGACAGAGAGAGAGACCAGAGAGAGAGACCAGAGAGAGAGACCAGAGAGAGAGACCAGAGAGAGAGACCAGAGAGAGAGACCAGAGAGAGAGAGAGAGAGAGAGAGACCAGAGAGAGAGACCAGAGAGAGAGAGAGAGAGAGAGAGACCAGAGAGAGAGAGAGACCAGAGAGAGAGACCAGAGAGAGAGACCAGAGAGAGAACCAGAGAGAGACCAGAGAGAGAGACCAGTGGTATAGAAGTTGACCAGAGAGACCAGCGAGAGAGACCAACGAGAGAGACCAGCGAGAGACCAGCGAGAGACCAGCGAGAGACCAGCGAGAGACCAGCGAGAGACTAGCGAGAGACTAGCGAGAGACTAGCGAGAGACCAGAGAGAGACCACTATAGAGAGACATACAGGTTCTCTTGGTTCTCTCTCTGGTCTTTACCCAGACCTCACGTCTGCATGTTCTCCCTGTGCAGTGTACCCAGACCTCTGCTCGCTCAGTCTGGCCGCGGTGTCGGACCCTCGGCTTCATCAGGAGCACGTCTTGTTCTGGGACGATGTCTACGGCTTCGACATGTCGGTGATGAGGAGAACAAGCATCATGGAGGCCGGAGTGGAGGTGGTACCAGCCGAGGCCGTGGTGTCCCGGGCCGCGGTGATCCAGGTGAGAACAAGGGGCAGATGTGTTGCTAGGACGGTCGCTAAGGAAAGCTAGAGTTTCCACCACGAATAATAGAGGCGTCTAATTGGTCAGAGAAAATCTCTCTTTTTTTAACAACAAGAGAAAAGTATAGCACATCGTCGGAAGCTGAGGACGGGATGTGGCTGAGATGATCATGAGAGAGACCAGAGAGAGAGAGAGAGAGAGACCAGTGAGAAGAGACAAGAGAGAGACCAGAGAGAGAGACCAGAGAGAGAGACCAGAGAGAAGAGACAAGTGAGAGAGACCAGGGAGAGAGACCAGAGAGAAGAGACAAGTGAGAGAGACCAGGGAGAGAGACCAGAGAGAGAGACCAGAGCGAGAGACCAGAGCGAGAGACCAGAGAGAGAGACCAGAGAGAGAGACCAGAGAGAGAGACCAGAGAGAGAGACCAGAGAGAGAGACCAGAGAGAGAGACCAGAGAGAGAGACCAGAGAGAAGAGACCAGCGAGAAGAGACCAGAGAGAAGAGACCAGAGTAGGAGGAGAGACCAGAGTGGGAGAGAGACCAGAGTGGGAGAGAGACCAGAGTGGGAGAGAGACCAGAGTGGGAGAGAGACCAGAGTGGGAGAGAGTCCAGAGTGGGAGAGAGTCCAGAGTGGGAGAGAATCCAGAGTGGGAGAGAATCCAGAGTGGGAGAGAGTCCAGAGTGGGAGAGAGACCATCATTTCTTATCCACATAGAGCAAGAGAGAATCATTTTTGACAACTTCATGAAGGATTGAGCAGACACAAACACAGCTCCACGGCTCGTTACGGTCTCGTTCTGCAGAGTATTATTTAGTGTTACGGCCACATGTGAGCAGACGTTTACGGTCTCCTCTCGTTCCTAAACTCTCTGAGTGTTGTGGCCGATGCGTTGGCGCTGCGAGGGTTAATGCGCCGTGATTGGCTCAGAGCAGCGCGGCGAGAGCAGCGTCCTGGAGAGAAACTATTGATTACAGCGATCACATTCTATTACAGCGCCGCACGCCTCATCCATCAGAGCACAGACGGCCCGCAACACCAGCAGCTCCTGCGGAAACACCACCACTGTGTGCTCTGCATACTCTGGTCTCTCTCTGTGGTCTCTCTCTCTCTGGTCTCTCTCTGGTCTCTCTCTGGTCTCTCTCTGTGGTCTCTCTCTGGTCTCTCTCTGTAGTCTCTCTCTGGTCTCTATCTTTGGTCACTCTCTGGTCCCTCTCTGTGGTCTTTCTCTGGTCTGTCTCTGGTCTCTCTCTGTCGTCTCTCTCTGTGGTTTCTGTGTGGTCTCTCTTTCTGGTCACTCTCTGGTCTCTCTCCCTGGTCTCTCTGTGGTCTCTCTCTCTGGTCTCTCTGTGTGGTCTCTCTCTCTCTGGTCTCTCTCTGGTCTCTCTCTGGTCTCTCTCTCTGGTCTCTCTCTGGTCTCTCTCTGTGGTCTCTCTCTCTGGTCTCCTTCTGTGGTCTCTCTCTCTGGTCTCTCTCTGGTCTCTCTCTGTGGTCTCTCTCTCTGGTCTCTCTCTGTGGTCTCTCTCTCTGGTCTCTCTCTGGTCTCTCTCTGGTCTCTCTCTCTGGTCTCTCTCTCTGGTCTCTCTTTCTGGTCTCTCTCTGTGGTCTCTCTCTCTGGTCTCTCTCTCTGGTCTCTCTCTCTGGTCTCTCTCTGGTCTCTCTCTGTGGTCTCTCTCTGTGGTCTCTCTGTCATGTCTCTCTCTCTGGTCTCTCTCTGTGGTCTCTCTCTCTGTGGTCTCTCTGTCTGGTCTGTCTCTGGTCTCTCTCTGGTCTCTCTCTGTGGTCTCTCTCTGTGGTCTCTCTCTCATGTCTCTCTCTCTGGTCTCTCTCTGTGGTCTCTCTCTCTGGTCTCTCTCTCTGTGGTCTCTCTGTCTGGTCTGTCTCTGGTCTCTCTCTGGTCTCTCTCTGTGGTCTCTCTCTGTGGTCTCTCTCTCATGTCTCTCTCTCTGGTCTCTCTCTGTGGTCTCTCTCTCTGGTCTCTCTCTGGTCTCTCTCTCTGGTCTCTCTCTGGTCCTGACTACTCTTTTATTTCACCCATATATGTTCCTGTCTTCGACTTGGTGAAAGGCTGACTTTGGTCTAAACAACATGCCAACCTTTCCCACTGTCCCGTGTCAAACCCAAGCAGAGAGAGACCTCATAATGAACAGTTTTTGAGGTTCTTCTTCCTGTGAATAAAGGTCAAACTTGTTTCTTCTGTTGCAGACGTTTGACTGTAACTCTGTGTCGCTGTCGCAGCTGGAGTTTGAGGCAGACTTCACTTTGGAGATCACAGAGAGCGCCCCCTGCACGGTGAGCGCCACACTGCACCATTCACTGGCTCCTCCCCCTGGCCCCTCCCCCTGGCTTCTCTCCCTGTACCCTGGCTCCTCCCTCTTTGACCCTTGGCTCCTCCCCCTTTATCCTGGCCCCTCACTCTTTGACCCATGGCTCCTCCGACTGGCCCCTCCCATTGTGCCCTGGCCCCTGCCCCTTTGACCCTTGGCTCCTCCCCCTTTGACGCTTGGCTCCTCCCTTGTCCACTATTTTCTTGGGAATCTTTTGAGTTGCCAACAAATGTTACATATTTTACTTTTGATTAATTAAAAAGACAGAAATTCAGATGTGAATAAATATTCCGTGTTGTGTGAGCAGCGGCTCTACTGCAGGTGTCGTGTGTTTCACGGAGTTTGACTGAAGTCTGCGTCGCTGCGTCTCAAGAGGGAAACACTCGTGTTTGTTCTTTTTCAGAGGATTCTCAAAGTTGTGGTTTTTTGAGTGATTTTTCAGCCCTGATCTAAAGAGAAGACACAGAGTCATGTATTCTCTGTGTTCGAGCATCGACCGCGTCGGAAACGCGCTGTGACTGATGGCGTGATGCGCCGTGAGTGATGGCGCGGCGCTCGTTGTGATTGTGGCGTGCGGCCGTGGAGCCGCCTCTCGCTAACGGCGGCGACGGACGTCATTTGTTCTGGAAGAAAAAAGCAGATACAGAGCGGGACGTTTCCAATTACATCCGAGCAGACGGCGGAGAAAAATGAGGCGTTTTACAAATCCTATTAAAAACACTTGACAGGGGGGAGGAGGAGGGGGGAGGAGGGGGGAGGAGGGGGGAGGAGGGGGAGGAAGGGGAATCAGAGATCGATCCTTCATTACCCCGAGAGACCGACCAGAACTGTGTGGACCGAGTTTAGATCCGGCTTCTGTTTGGGGTGAGTGGAAAAATATAAGGACTTATACAGCTGGTCTGAGCCAGGTCTGAACCAGGTCTGAACCAGGTCCGAACCAGGTCTGAACCAGGTCTGTCCCAGGTCCAATCCAGGTCCACATAACTCACCATACAACTTAGGTAATTAACGTAACTTTAAAGCTGGGGAACGTAACTTTCAGCTCACACCAGTACAACAATATAATCCATGTATTTTTAGCTCCTTTCACATCTTTAGATCAGCTCTCAGCCAATCAGCTCTCAGCCCAAAGTGTCCAATGGTGACTCACAGGGATCTGATTTACTGCACATATTTCTAACACAGGCCGCTAAGAGGAGTAACCATGGCAACAGGCTCCTATCTCTGCGCTGCCGAACCGAACGTTTTATGATTACCTCTGTCCCTTTGACCAAAGACCTGAAACCTGTCCCTGTGTTTCTCTCGTTGGTGACTTTCAGAAAGATGGATGTGTTTCTCACTGTTCTCTCTACTACACTGTGGCCATACATGCAAAAGCCAGATCCCATCAGACCCCTGAAGCTAAGCAGGGCAGGGCCTGGTTAGTTCAGCGATGGGAGACCTCTGGGAACACCAGGTGCCACAGTAAGGGGGCTTTAAAGGGCAGCACGGTGGCTCCTCGCAGCTTCTCAGCAAGGAGGTCCTGGGTTCAAATCCCAGTCAGAACAGGGCCTTTTCTGAGTGGAGTTTGTATGTTTCCTTTGGGTGCTCCGGTTTCCCCAATAATTAAAAACATCTCCATCTCTGTGGAGTGAGAGGCTTTGTGGCTGTGGTGTGTGGTTGGTGGTGGGAGGGGCCGATGGCACAGACTGGCTGCCTCGCTTGTGTTAGTGTGCCCCAGGGCAGCTGTGCCCCCAGTGTTTGGACTGAATTAATAATGAGGTGAAGCGACTTTTACTGTCCTGCAAAGCGCTGCAGAAAACCCTCCATTCTCTTCCCCTTAATCCATTTCTGGGTCGAAGGTGGCAGTCAGAGCTGCCCCCAGTGCACAGAGCACCAGCCCCTGCTCCTCACTGATGCTCCTGCTCCTCCTGATCCTCCTGCTCCTCCTGGTCCTCCTGCTCCTCCTGGTCCTCACTGATCCTCCTGCTCCTCACTGATGCTCCTGCTCCTCCTGATCCTCACTGATCCTCCTGCTCCTCCTGGTCCTCACTGGTCCTCCTGCTCCTCACTGCTCCTCCTGATCCTCACTGATCCTCCTGCTCCTCCTGGTCCTCACTGCTCCTCCTGCTCCTCACTGCTCCTCCTGATCCTCACTGCTTCTCCTGATCCTCACTGCTCCTCCTGCCCCTCCTGCTTCTCCTGATCCTCACTGCTCCTCCTGCAGGAGGTGAGTCCACAGGAGGCTGCTCTGATCTGAGCTGCCTTGATCTTTCAGCAGGGGTTTCAGGCAAAGTGGAGTTAAGTGTCTTGCACAAGGACACAACGACAGCAGACATCAGTGGGAGTCATGAAGTAGGTCTCTTGGTGGGATTGAACCCACAACCTTCAGGCCCGAAGGCCACTGCTCCTGCTGTGATCACCATCAGGACAGTCTGGTTTTCCTGTCACTTCATCTTCATAATAAGCTCTTGAGGACCCTGGCCCCGCCCCCTGGCCCCGCCCCCCGCTCTTATCGGCGTGCACATGTGCGGCGCTGACACCGTGATGAACGACCTCATGTCCCATCATCGTCATCACGGGCGCCAGACTCTAATTGAAAAACATGCACAAAACATTACGACGAGAGAGTCCTGAAAATGTGAGACCGGATTCTGCTGCGGGGGATTCAAACCCAAAAGGTTTATAGGAGGGTTTTTACTTCTGGGTGGATCATCAAGATGATTGGTCCTCCCAACTGTCAATCATTCTGGTGACACGTGCCCAAATCAAAAAGTGGAGAGGGCGGTTCTTTCCTAAAATTTGGTAAAATCCTCCAATAAATCTTTAAGATAGAGGTGTGTGTGTGTGTGTCTGTGTGTGTGTGCGTCTCTGTCTTTGTGTCTGTGTGTGTGTGCGTCTCTGTGTGCGTGTGTGTGCGTCTCTCTGTGTTGTTTGGAGTTGGAACCCTTTCTGGTGGAGTGTCTGCTTTGTGCGCGTTGAGCCGTGCACGTTCATTTTGCATGTCTATACTGTGTGTGTGTGTCTCTGTATGTGTGTGTGTCTCTGTATGTGTGTGTGTCTCTGTATGTGTGTGTGTATGTTGGGGGCGTGGCTCCGCTCAGCTGTATCTGATGGACTCTCTCTGCTTTTGTGCTTTTGTCGTTGCGATCCGCAGTCCATTCATCAGACTCGCTCTAGTCGCCTCCCTCCCTCCCCTCCACCCCTCACCCCCAAACCCTCCTCACCCCCTCCACCCCTCCACATGTTTGGACATAGACTGGTCCACTTCAACACTGTATTTATTTGTATCGCATATTTTTGAGGGACTGTATCCGAAAAAGAAACTCTGACCTGTAGGTTTTTAGTTTACTCTGCTTTAGCAATGTGCTCAGATTTACAAGGAGCAACACAGAGAGAGAGGGCCTAGAGAGAGAGAGACCAGAGAGAGAGAGTCCACAGAGGGAGAGCCCAGAGAGAGAGAGCCCAGAGAGAGTCCAGAGAGAGAGCCCAAAGAGACAGAGAGAGAGCCCAGAGAGAGAGAGACCAGAGAGAGAGCCCAGAGAGAGAGAGCCCAGAGAGAGAGACCAGAGAGAGAGCCCAGAGAGAGAGAGCCCAGAGAGAGAGAGCCCAGAGAGAGAGAGCCCAGAGAGAGAGCCCAGAGACAGAGCCCAGAGACAGAGCCCAGAGAGAGAGCCCAGAGAGAGAGCCCAGAGAGAGAGAGCCCAGAGAGAGAGCCCAGAGAGAGAGAGCCCAGAGAGAGAGAGCCCAGAGAGAGAGAGCCCAGAGAGAGAGAGCCCAGAGAGAGAGAGCCCAGAGAGAGAGACCAGAGCGAGAGCCCAGAGAGAGAGCCCAGAGAGAGAGAGCCCAGAGCCCAGAGAGAGAGAGCCCAGAGAGAGAGAGCCCAGAGAGAGAGAGCCCAGAGAGAGAGCCCAGAGCGAGAGACCAGAGCGAGAGACCAGAGCGAGAGACCAGAGCGAGAGACCAGAGCGAGAGTCCAGAGCGAGAGTCCAGAGCGAGAGTCCAGAGCGAGAGTCCAGAGCGAGAGTCCAGAGCGAGAGTCCAGAGCGAGAGTCCAGAGCGAGAGTCCAGAGCGAGAGTCCAGAGCGAGAGTCCAGAGAGTCCAGAGCGAGAGTCCAGAGCGAGAGTCCAGAGCGAGAGTCCAGAGCGAGAGTCCAGAGCGAGAGTCCAGAGCGAGAGTCCAGAGCGAGAGTCCAGAGCGAGAGTCCAGAGCGAGAGTCCAGAGCGAGAGTCCAGAGCGAGAGTCCAGAGCGAGAGTCCAGAGCGAGAGTCCAGAGCGGAGTCAGAGCGAGAGTCCAGAGCGAGAGTCCAGAGCGAGAGTCCAGAGCGAGAGTCCAGAGCGAGAGTCCAGAGCGAGAGTCCAGAGCGAGAGTCCAGAGCGAGAGTCCAGAGCGAGAGTCCAGAGCGAGAGACCAGAGCGAGAGTCCAGAGCGAGAGTCCAGAGCGAGAGTCCAGAGCGAGAGTCCAGAGCGAGAGACCAGAGCGGAAAAGAATGAAAGGTGTTGGGACCAGTATCTTTAACTTTCCTGGTTGTTTTAACTTGTTCTAACGAGTTTTAAACTGGTCTGAAGCTGAAGCTGCAGTTTCACAGATGTTCAGGATAAAAGAAGACGACTGTAAAACCAGGGCTGGAAATACACAGACCAGATGGGACTGACTCAGGACTTTTAAGGTCTCAAACAAGTCCTGCTTTAGTTCCTGTCGCGGTCCATCTCTAGCTCAGTCTCGGGTCAGTCCTGCCTCAGTCCTGCCTCAGTCCTGGCTCAGTCCTGGCTCAGCCCTGGCTCAGCCCTGGCTCAGCCCTGGCTCAGTCCTGGCTCAGTCCTGGCTCAGTCCTGGCTCAGTCCTGGCTCAGTCCTGGCTCAGTCCTGGCTCAGTCCGGCCTCAGTCCTGGCTCAGACCGGCCTCAGTCCTGCCTCAGACCTGGCTCAGTCCTATCTCAGTCCTGGCTCAGTCCTATCTCAGTCCTGGCTCAGTCCTATCTCAGTCCTATCTCAGTCCTGGCTCAGTCCGACCTCAGTCCTATCTCAGTCCTGGCTCAGTCCTGGCTCAGACCGGCCTCAGTCCTGGCTCAGCCCTGGCTCATTCCTGGCTCAGTCCTGGCTCAGTCCTGGCTCAGACCAGGCTCAGACCGACCTCAGTCCTATCTCAGTCCTGGCTCAGTCCTATCTCAGTCCTGGCTCAGTCCGACCTCAGTCCTATCTCAGTCCTGGCTCAGTCCTGGCTCAGACCGGCCTCAGTCCTGGCTCAGCCCTGGCTCATTCCTGGCTCAGTCCTGGCTCAGACCAGGCTCAGACCGGCCTCAGTCCGACCTCAGTCCTATCTCAGTCCTGGCTCAGTCCTGGCTCAGACCGGCCTCAGTCCTGGCTCAGCCCTGGCTCATTCCTGGCTCAGTCCTGGCTCAGACCAGGCTCAGACCGGCCTCAGTCCTGGCTCAGCCCTGGCTCAGACCTCTCTCTTCTGGTCATCAGCTGCAGTAGATTAAAAGCTATTAGTTCTGCATCGTTGCCACTACAAGTGCGACGTGAGATTGATAGAACCCCCCCCCCCACACACACGTGAGATTGATAGAACCCCCCCCCCCCCCCCCCACACACACACACACACACGCACACTGACCGACACACACACACGCACACACACACACACTGACACACACACAGCCTCAGGGGAAGTCTTCAACAGAGCTGCCAGAAACAAACATAAAGAGGAAATGAAACACTGTAAGAAAGCTGCTGATCAGAGCTCTGACTGCAGACGCTGCTCCCTCTTCACCACAAGAGTTCCATACAGCGACCGCATCAATCACGGTCTGTCTCATGCTTCATCCGCCCATCGCTAAGAACAAGACCGGAGACTCAAACTACCTCTGGTCTCTCTTCTCTGGTCCAGAATGTTATATACACACATACAGTACACACACATAAACATACTATAGAAGGATGGATGGATGGATGGATGGATGGATGGATGGGTGGGTGGAGCGAGACAGGTCACGAGTAGCCTCTGGGTAGAGCGGGACGGGTCACAGCAGCAGAGGTGGAGTAGCCTCTGGGTGGAGCAGGACGGGTCACAGCAGCAGAGGTGGAGTAGCCTCTGGGTGGAGCAGGACACAATATATACACACACATATAATATATATATTTTCAAACAGGCAAACTCTCTTCTGTCTCTCTTTTCTCTCTCACTCTCTTCTCTCTCTCCTCTATCTCTCTCTTCTCTCCCTCTGGTCTCTCTCTCTCTCTGGTCTCTCTCTCTCCCTCTGGTCTCTCTCCTCTCCCTCTCCTCTCTCTCTCTCTGGTCTCTCTCCTCTCTCTCTCTCTCTCTGGTCTCTCTCTCTCTCTCTCTCTGGTCTCTCTCTCTCTCTGGTCTCTCTCTCTCTCCCTCTGGTCTCTCTCCTCTCCCTCTCCTCTCTCTCTCTCTGGTCTCTCTCCTCTCTCTCTCTCTCTCTGGTCTCTCTCTCTCTCCCTCTGGTCTCTCTCCTCTCCCTCTCCTCTCTCTCTCTCTGGTCTCTCTCCTCTCTCTCTCTCTCTCTGGTCTCTCTCTCTCTCGCTCTCTCTGGTCTCTCTCTCTCTCTTTTGTCCCGCCATGTTCAGGGTAAAGTGGCTGTTGGCGTCTCGTCTCAGAAAAGCTAACGGGGCCAATTTCTCGCCTCGGTTTGTTTGCTTTTGTCAGCGAATCGACGCTAACTCATAATTTATGTCTTTTGTGGCGATGACAAGGGCCCCGCGGTGACGGGCCCCTGGGAGCCGCTGTGAAGCCAATCTGTGGAGAAATGGACCCAATTCATTTGGATCTGAGGCGTTTAACACGGAAGCTTCAATCTGAGGCTCAAGGGCCAAACGAGGCCCATAACACATGTGACCCGGTCCCTCACTTCCTCTGGTCTCTCTTCTGTCTCTCTCTGGTCTCTCTCTGGTCTCTCTCTGGTCTCTCTCTGATCTCCCTCTGGTCTCTCTCTGGTCTCTCTCTGGTCTCTCTCTGGTCTCTCTCTGGTCTCTCTCTGGTCTCTCTCTTCTGTATCTTTGGTCTCTCACTCTGGTCTCACTCTGGTCTCTCTTCTGTCTCTCTCTGGTCTCTCTCCTCTGTCTCTCTCTGGTCTCTCTCCTCTGTCTCTCTCTGGTCTCTCTCTGGTCTCTCTTCTGTCTCTCTCTGGTCTCTCTCTGGTCTCTCTTCTGTCTCTCTCTGGTCTCTCTCCTCTGTCTCTCTCTGGTCTCTCTCCTCTGTCTCTCTCTGGTCTCTCTCTGGTCTCCCTCTGATCTCCCTCTGGTCTCTCTCTGGTCTCTCTCTGGTCTCTCTCTGGTCTCTCTCTTCTGTCTCTCTCTGGTCTCTCTCTTCTGTCTCCCTCTGGTCTCCCTCTGGTCTCTCTCTGGTCTCTCTCTGGTCTCTCTCTGGTCTCTCTCTGGTCTCCCTCTGGTCTCTCTCTGGTCCCTCACTCATACTGCACATCCAGAGAATTTACAGCAGATTCAACCTTAGGCTCAAGGGTCAAACGAGATTTCTTCTCGTTTTTCCCGATGACACTTTCTTCTCGTCAGTGAAAACCATGTCAGAATAATGTTTGAATTATTCTTTTCATCTGTTGGATGTTGAATCAGGCCTGAGATAAAGACCCCACTGGGGCTGTACCAACCGACCCACAACAAACCAGTATCCACTGAAACTCCGTGGTAACCATGGCTTCCAGCAACACTCTGGCCAATCACTGTCAGTTAGAACACTTCAGTACCAGCTTGGCCTGGATAGAACCAGGACCAAGAGGGACTAAAGAAGGACCGGGCTGAGCAGAACAGGGACTCAGTTTTAATGTTGTTTCCGTTTGTGTTGCAGGCTCTTGTCGGTTTCTTTGACGTCCTGTTCCAGCGAAACTGTGAGAAACAGGTAACGACAACATCACATTATGTGTTATTTACGTGCTGTGATCAGCACCACACACACACACCCACACAGACACACACACACACAGACACACACACACACACACACGCACCCAAAACACACATACACACACACACGTCACTCACACACACATCAGTTGGTTCCATCTTGTATGAACACAGACAGAACACACTCATGGTTCTGTTACCACACTCATGGTTCTGTTACCACACTCATGGTTCTGATACCACACTCATGGTACTGTTCCACACTCATGGTTCTGTTACACACATGTCAGAGTTGTTGTGACACATAAATAAACCTGCCTCTGTCTCGTCAGCTGAGCTTCTCCACGGGTCCACACGCCTCCAAGACTCACTGGAAACAGACGCTGTTCCTGCTGGAGACGCCCCTCCCTCTGACTAAAGGTAAGCCCCTCCCCCTAAGTGTAGGACCCGCCCCCTGAGTGTAGGACCCTCCCCCTGACTGCAGGCCCCGCCCCCGACTGCAGGTGCGACACAAAGGCGTCTCTACGTCTGAATTTACAGTCCATCTCCTCCGTCACTTTTACCTCCTGTCTTTATAAATGTTGGACCGTCCTGTAAAGACGTTTTCCAGACAAAAGAAGACGTCATTAGAATTCAATGGATATTTCTGTTTCCGGGTACACCCCCACCGGGAGGAGTGAGTTTGCAGCATGTCAGCGCAGATGCTCAGGGACCTCCTGAGCTGGGACCCGCCCACACTGGACACACACCATACATTAGAACATTACCAGTTTATTAAATGGGTCCATAGTTTTGAAAGGCCTTAGCCCCGCCCACTGATATGGTAACACCATGGTGACACAGTGCACATGGTGCCTGTGAGTGTGTGTGTGGCTGTGCACGTGTGTGTGTGAGTGTCCCGTGGCGGCTGTGACCTCTCGGTGTTTCCCGGTGGGTCCTCGTGGCCCAGAGCTGCAGCAGATGTTTTGTTAGAACAAGGTCAAAAACAGAACTCATCTCATGGAACTCTCTCAGAGGCTGCTGTCGGGACAACTCTCCCCCACTCTCTCCCCCACACTCTCCCTTTCTCCCCCACACTCTCTCCCTCTTTCCCACACTCTCTTCCCCACTCTCTCTCCCACACTCTCTCCCACACTCTCTCCAACTCTCCCCCACTCTCTCTCACTCTCTCCCCCACACTCTCTCCTACTCTCTCCCCCACTCTCTCCCCAAGACTCTCCCTTTCTCCCCCACACTCTCTCCCTCTTTCCCACACTCTCTTCGCCACTCTCTCTCCCACACTCTCTCCCACACTCTCTCCAACTCTCCCCCACTCTCTCTCACTCTCTCCCCCACACTCTCTCCCACTCTCTCCCCCACTCTCTCCCTAAGACTCTCCCTTTCTCCCCCACACTCTCTCCCTCTTTTCCACACTCTCTTCCCCACTCTCTCTCCCACACTCTCTCCCACACTCTCTCCAACTCTCCCCCACTCTCTCTCACTCTCTCCTCCACACTCTCTCTCACTCTCTCCCCCACACTCTCTCCCTTTCTCCCCCACACTCTCTCCCTCTCTCCCCCACTCTCTCCCCCACTCTCTCCCCCACACTCTCCCCCACTCTCTCCCCCACTCTCTCCCCCACACTCTCCCCCACTCTCTCCCCCACTCTCTCCCCCACACTCTCCCCCACACTCTCCCCCACACTCTCCCCCACACTCTCCCCCACACACTCCCACATGACTCACCTTATAGAAACACGTTATAAAATGTACTGTTAATGCCACTGAGTGTTTATTAGGAGTGGACTGACCGAGTGTGACATCACCAGAGCGTTCGCCTTCATGCAAAAGAAGCCGATTTGAACATGAGCAGGAGCCAATGTTAGCTTTGCACCGTTGGAGGGGCAGACGTGTTGCTAAGACGGTTGCTAAGGAAAGCTGGAGTGAATGAAGGCCTCTGATTGGCCGGCCCTTACATGGCTCATATCTGGATTTACAAAGACCGTATCACGTCTAAACACCTGGATCACAGAGAGCGATAAACCATGGATTTTTTGACCCAAACCATGAAGACTTCTCTATTGGGCTTCGGTGAGCTAGCGGATTAGCATCGTCCATCTGTACACAGGCTATGATCCGTGTTAGCATGCAGCGTCAGCGGAGCCTGTCGTTGTTTATCTCAGCGCGTCGTCCGCAGTGCGCTGATAAGAAGATGATTGGGCCATTTATTAAACTGGACTTTATCTGATACGCACACGCACACGCACACGCACACACACACACGCACACGCACAAGCACGCACACGCACACGCACACACTGTAGTTTCACTGTTACAAAGTGGGTCGTCTGCATTTCTTAGCCTTGTCTTTGACCTTATTCTTGGACAGTGTTGTACTTTAAAGCTGAGGTATGTAACTTTCAGACCACAACAACAAACATTTATTATAAAACCCATAACTTTAGTTCTTGGCTCTGCTTCTGCCTCTAGTTTCATGTGTGTCTGTCTCCGTCACATCTTCAGCTTTACTCAGACAGAAAAGTGAAAAGGAGGGGACCACACTCTCTCGACCAATCAGCTCTCAGCTCAAAGAGTGTGTGTCTGTGTGTGTGTGTGTGTGTGCTGGTTAAACTGCAGACACACACTCCTCTCTTCTTCAAAGTCACCTCTAACTCTTCAGATTGATGTGGATCCTTCACCGTGGCCTCGGACTTTTGGGCCTGACGCAGGATCTGAGCCGAGTTTACAGCGAATTATCACAAAGAAAAGATCAAAGAGAAACCACGGATTTAGCCCAAAGTGATGTCACACAAACAGTTACTGAGTTAGAGGAGTTTACTTTGACATGTGCCAGAGAGAGGAGCCAAACTTCACCACGAGCACTTCCCTATTGGACTTCATTGAGATAGCGGGTTAGCATTGAATTAGCACTGTCCACCTGAGTATAGACCCTCCTGCTGTGAGGGCTGTTGTAGACCACAGGACCCTCCTGCTGTGAGGGCTGTTGTAGACCACAGGACCCTCCTGCTGTGAGGGCTGTTGTAGACCACAGGACCCTCCTGCTGTGAGGGCTGTTGTAGACCACAGGACCCTCCTGCTGTGAGGGTTGTTGTAGACCACAGGACCCTCCTGCTGTGAGGGCTGTTGTAGACCACAGGACCCTCCTGCTGTGAGGGCTGTTGTAGAGCACAGGACCCTCCTGCTGTGAGGGCTGTTGTAGAGCACAGGACCCTCCTGCTGTGAGGGCTGTTGTAGAGCACAGGACCCTCCTGCTGTGAGGGCTGTTGTAGAGCACAGGACCCTCCTGCTGTGAGGGCTGTTGTAGAGCACAGGACCCTCCTGCTGTGAGGGCTGTTGTAGAGCACAGGACCCTCCTGCTGTGAGGGCTGTTGTAGAGCACAGGACCCTCCTGCTGTGAGGGCTGTTGTAGACCACAGGACCCTCCTGCTGTGAGGGCTGTTGTAGAGCACAGGACCCTCCTGCTGTGAGGGCTGTTGTAGAGCACAGGACCCTCCTGCTGTGAGGGCTGTTGTAGAGCACAGGACCCTCCTGCTGTGAGGGCTGTTGTAGAGCACAGGACCCTCCTGCTGTGAGGGCTGTTGTAGACCACAGGACCCTCCTGCTGTAGACCACAGGACCCTCCTGCTGTGAGTGTGCACTCCTGCCTCACAGCAGCTGCAGTCCGCCTCCTCCTAAAGCACAGGGAGAACAAACAGTGGAATAAACCTGGAGCCGGAGACATCCATCTTTAGTGCGAGCGGCGTGACGGTTAGAGATAATTAACTCTGAGGTGTGTTTGTTTGTGTGTGTGTGTGTGTGTGTGTATGTGCGTGTGTGTCTTTGTGTGTGTGTACGTGTGTGTGTGTGTCTTTGTGTGTGTGTGCATGTGTGTGTGTCTGTTTGTGTGTGTGTTCGCTCAGAGGCCGCTGCAGGATTCGTCCTCAGAAACAGATTTAACTCTGACTAAAAAACTCAGGTCTTTTCTCCTGAGCTTTAAAGTTACGTACCGCAGCTTTAATAAATGATTTAAAGTTACGTACCGCAGCTTTAATAAATGATTTAAAGCTACGTACCGCAGCTTTAATAAATGATTTAAAGTTACGTACCGCAGCTTTAATAAATGATTTAAAACAGAGTAGATTTCCTCGATACTGAAGTATAGTGATAATAATGTGATTATAAAGACAGAAGCTTCCATTATTTTTTATGTCTTTGGTGAAAAACCCGCAGACTCCCGCGGTCTCCGGCGCCGCGTCCCGCTCCTGCGCTCAACTGTGCGTCAAATGAATTTGTGTCGCGGCGCGGGTCATAAACTCTTCTTCACCGTGTTTTATTTGTTCTTTTTGGATGAAAATCTGTGGCGTCACGTCTGCGCTCACCGTACTGTACTTTTCCACTGTGTCCGCAGTGGAGTGGGGCGTGTGCACGGGGGGCTGTGATTGGCCGGATCCCCTGGGCGCACACAGACGCACACACAGACGCACACACAGACGCACACACAGACGCACACACAGACGCACACACAGACGCACACACAGACGCACACACAGGCGCACACACACAGGCGCACACACACAGACGCACACACACAGGCGCACACACACAGCTGCACACTGGGACCTTGGCTTGTCACACTCTCCATCGCAGTTGAACTATAATTCTGTGAAAGAAGATTTAAGGCCAAAGAGGAAGAAGGAGAGTAGAGGGACAAAATGGCCGACGCCCACGAAGGCAGAGGAGAGGGTTTGGGATGAGACCAGAGGGAGACCGGAGGGAGACTCGGAGAGAGACCAGAGAGAGACCTGAGAGAGACTCAGAGAGGGAGCAGAGACCAGAGAGACAGAGACCGAGAGAGACCGAGAGAGACCGAGAGAGAGACCGAGAGAGAGACCCAGAGAGAGACCCAGAGAGAGACCCAGAGAGAGACCCAGAGAGAGACCCAGAGAGAGACCCAGAGAGAGACCCAGAGAGGGAGCAGAGACCAGAGAGAGAGAGACCGAGAGAGAGACCCAGAGAGAGACCCAGAGAGAGACCCAGAGAGAGAGACCCAGAGAGAGAGACCAGAGAGAGACCAGAGAGAGAGCATAACTCTAACATCTTGTGTTATCCGTGTGTTTCCAGGTGAGGAGCTGAAAGGGAAAATCTGCGTTCGTAAAAACAAGAAGGATCCTCGCTCTCTCCTGGTCCAGGTCCTGCTCCCGGACCGCAGCCTCCACTACACCCTGCAGTGACACACGGCTGCTTTGTAATAAAACTGACAAACAAACACATGTCTCTGGAGTTTCAGTCAAAGAGCGAATACTAGGAGTGGACCAAGTGTGACATCACCACCGTGTTAGCCTAATGCATAAGATTGCTGGAGCTCAGTGTGTTTCAGACCAGTTTCACTTGGAGTTTAGAAATAAAATCCTGCATTTTCAAATAATCCCAGTGAGCTTTAAAAAGTATAAACAAACAGGTGTCTTGTCATGTTTTGCTAGCAGCCGTCGAGACTTGGGTGCGTCTGATTTACTCACCCTTTACTCCCGTCATTGGAAGCAGAACATTGGCCTCAGTGACATGTACTTTAGAGAGAGACCCAGAGAGAGACCCAGAGAGAGACCCAGAGAGAGTCTCTTTAGTCCAACCTGCAGCTGCCCTCAGCAAAGGAAGCGGCTCGAGTGCAATTGGATGCAGCCAATTCCTGGGCTCACCATCGCCCCCTTGAGGCCGATCTCACTCTGATGTCGTGGTTTAGCGCGACAAAGCCCCATTTTTGTTATTTGTTAAAAACACAATGATCCATCCCATAAACTGTAGAGATATTTGTAAAAGAAATATTTTTGAAAGTTTTTAACGGTTATAAACAGGAAACAGTGGCCTCCAGTGCAGTGTCCTCAGTGAGCGGAGTCTCACAGCGCTCCGTCAAATATGAGACAAAGCTCCATCGTCTTGTCTAAAGTGACCAAGTATTTCCATTTTCTTTCCTTCCCTCCGTACGTCGCTGTGAGCTACAAACTGTTGTAATTACGGCCCCTTTGTTAATAAACTCTGTTCCATTCAAATAAATACATACAAATAGAATAATGTGAGGGTAAAAGATAAATGAAAACAATTAAAACTGCTCCTTCTCGTTCCAAAGTGTGAAAGCTGCAGCAACGTTCTCCATCCACTCGAACAAAGCAGCTGCATGTAGACCGAGACCAGACCGAGACCAGACCGAGACCAGACCGAGACCAGAGGGGCCGGACCGGTTTGGAAAGTCAGAGTCCGCTAGACTTGTTCTGAGTTACCGTGGCCTCGTTGGTTTCTCGTGTCTTTGTCTCTGCGTCAGTTTCTTTGTCTCTGAAGAAAACTCCCGACAAAAGAAGTGTGAAATATGAAAGGAGGAAGAACGGGAGAGAAACGACTTCCTCTGACGCAGATTCATCTGGATCTAAGAAACTTTAGACAGTCCAGACGACAGGGACCGGTCTACAGCAGGTCTGAGTCTGGGACAGTCCAGGCGACAGGGACCGGTCTACAGCAGGTCTGAGTCTGGGACAGTCCAGACGACAGGGACCGGTCTACAGCAGGTCTGAGTCTGGGACAGTCCAGACGACAGGGACCGGTCTACAGCAGGTCTGAGTCTGGGACAGTCCAGACGACAGGGACCGGTCTACAGCAGGTCTGAGTCTGGGACAGTCCAGACGACAGGGACCGGTCTACAGCAGGTCTGAGTCTGGGACAGTCCAGACGACAGGGACCGGTCTACAGCAGGTCTGAGTCTGGCACAGTCCAGACGACAGGGACCGGTCTACAGCAGGTCTGAGTCTGGGACAGTCCAGACGACAGGGACAGTTGGTCTGTCTGAACACCTGCACACAGGGAACACAACTGGTCCAAGGGTCGAGCCCTGTGGTACCCCAAAGGAGAACAGACTGATCCCTATGAGATCCTAAACCCTCCTCCTGTATCTCACCCACTGTATCTCACCCTCTGTATCTCACCCTCTGTATCTCACCCACTGTTTCTCACCCTCTGTATTTCACCCTCTGTAGCTCACCCTCTGTTTCTCACCCTCTGCATCTCACCGTCTGTTTCTCACCCTCTGTTTCTCACCCTCTGCATCTCACCCTCTGTATCTCACCCACTGTATCTCACCCTCTGTATCTCACCCACTGTTTCTCACCCTGTTTCTCACCCTCTGTTTCTCACCCTCTGTTTCTCACCCTCTGTATCTCACCCTCTGTATCTCACCCTCTGTATCTCACCCTCTGCATCTCACCCTCTGTAGCTCACCTTCTGTATCTCACCCTCTGCATCTCACCCTCTGTATCTCACCCTCTGTATCTCACCCTCTGTATATCACCCTCTGCATCTCACCCTCTGCATCTCACCCTCTGTATCTCACCCTCTGTATCGCACCCTCTGTTTCTCACCCTCTGTTTCTCACCCTCTGTTTCTCACCCTCTGTATCTCACCCTCTGTATCTCACCCTCTGCATCTCACCCTCTGTAGCTCACCCTCTGTATCTCACCCTCTGCATCTCACCCTCTGTATCTCACCCTCTGTATATCACCCTCTGCATCTCACCCTCTGCATCTCACCCTCTGTATCTCACCCTCTGTATTGCACCCT
Organism: Knipowitschia caucasica; assembly: GCA_964034765.1. Classification (NCBI taxonomy): domain Eukaryota; kingdom Metazoa; phylum Chordata; class Actinopteri; order Gobiiformes; family Gobiidae; genus Knipowitschia; species Knipowitschia caucasica. The sequence goes on from OZ035826.1 coordinate 5,054,729, forward strand.
CTGTATATCACCCTCTGTTTCTCACCCTCTGTATGTCACCCTCTGTAGCTCACCCTCTGTATCTCACCCGCTGTGTCTCACCCTCTGTATCTCACCCTCTGTATATCACCCTCTGTAGCTCACCCTCTGTATCTCACCCTCTGTATCTCACCCTCTGTATCTCACCCGCTGTGTCTCACCCTCTGTGTCTCACCCTCTGTTTCTCACCCTCTGTATCTCACCCTCTGTATCTCACCCTCTGTATCTCACCCTCTGTTTCTCACCCTCTGTATCTCACCCTCTGTTTCTCACCCTCTGTATCTCACCCTCTGTTTCTCACCCTCTGTATCTCACCCTCTGTTTCTCACCCTCTGTATCTCACCCTCTGTTTCTCACCCTCTGTAGGTCACCCTCTGTATCTCAGTAAGACTGTTTCTCACTGACACAGACACAGCTCTATGTTTATAAGAACAAACTGTACAAAACACAGGATGTGTGTCTCTCAGGTCAGGATCAGGAAGTGTGGTGTCACCGTGAGGGGCCGTGTGCGTGTGTGTGTGTGTGCGCGTGTGTGTGTGTGTGTGTGTGTGTGTGTGTGTGTGTGCGTGTGTGTGTGTGTGTGTCCTGGAGACGAGCAGAAATCAATTACTATTATTCTCTGTTGACAATGTAATTAAAGCGACGGCGACGCTAATGCACTGCTCTAGTGTTATCTGCTGTGGCCACGACTCACTCTCACCCTCAGGGGGAGGGGCCTGAGTGTGTGTGAGAGAGGGGGGGGGGGGGGGGGGGGGGGGGGGGGGGGGTTCATTCAGAAGCTCAGAGTCTGGAGTCTTGTTTGCTCTCAGCATAAACCTGGGTCTCCTTCGTCGCACAGTGGTGAGGATGACTGGGCCTCCAAACCGTCTTGCGGCCGTGTCATTTTGTATTTTGTATGTTCAGTGTGAAAACAGTAGTCGTTTAAGAACAATAAAAGTGTTTTCTCGGCCGCTGCTCACATGTGCCCTGGTCTCTCACTGGTCTCTCTGTTCTCTCTCTGGTCTCCCTCTGGTCTCCCTCGGGTCTGTCTCTGGTCTCTCTCTGGTCTCTCCCTGGACTCTCTCTGGTCTCCCTCTGGTCTCTCTCTGGTCTCTCTCTGGTCTCTCTCTGGTCTCTCTCTGGTCTCTCTCTGGTCTCTCTCTGGTCTCTCCCTGGTCTCTCTCTGGTCTCCCCCTGGACTCTCTCCGTTCTCCCTCTGGTCTCCCTCTGGTCTCCCTCTGGTCTCCCTCTGGTCTCCCTCTGGTCTCTCTCTGGTCTCTCCCTGGTCTCTCTCTGTTCTCTCTCTGGTCTCCCTCTGGTCTCTCTCTGGTCTCTTTCTGGCCTCCCTCTGGCCTCCCTCTGGTCTCCCTCTGGTCTCCCTCTGGTCTCCCTCTGGTCTCTCTCTGGTCTCTCCCTGGTCTCTCTCTGTTCTCTCTCTGGCCTCCCTCTGGCCTCCCTCTGGTCTCCCTCTGGCCTCTCTCTGGTCTCTCTCTGCTCTCTCTCTGCTCTCCCTCTGGTCTCCCTCTGGTCTCCTCCTGGTCTCCCCCTGGTCTCCCCCTGGTCTGTATCACACTCTGACAGGAAGTCGATGTCTCTGGTTAAATCCTCGTTACACTGGACTCGGCTCCGGCTCTAAATCTGCCCCAGATTTCGCTCTGAGGTCGATTCAGACGTTTACAGCACCGAGCTTTTGTAACGAGCAGAGAACCCCTCAGCCCCGCGATATCTGGAGCGAATCCTGACACAGACTGAGCCGCAGACGTTTCATCCGAGAGAAATCTTCTGTTACATGAAACAATAATGTTTTTCATCAGAATAACAAAGGGCCCAGAACGATACCCTGTGGAACCCCTCTCCCGCTTTAAACAGCAACATTAAAACTGAAGCCATAAATAAATCCATGAGAATGAAATTAAAACTTTGAATGGGCAAAAATGCAAAATAAATCATGACAAAAATAACGTTGACATTTAGTAGGAATAAGAACATGTTTGGGTTTGAGTTGTTTGGTCTTATTTGTTTTTAGTTTTATTGTTTTTATTTTATTTTTAAATCGGATAACTAGTATCTGATTGTTTTATTACATTTGTTTTGTTTTTACTTTGTGCATAATGTTTCACTAAAGCTGGCCCGACACATATTTAAAAGAAAATGTGCTATATATAAATAAAGTGGATTGGAGAAAACAAGAATCAGGCAGAAATGTCTCAAAACAACAGTCAGCTCCACACTTTCCCATGATGCACCTGGGGAAAAAATACTAAAAAATAATACATTCTCGTCTGATTATTCTAAATTCATCTTTTCATCACAGACCTGTATGTGTGTTTAGCCCCATCCAGGCTCATGCAACCAGCTGCTCACTGCTCTCTCCAAACGAGCTGGAGACACGTTCAAAACACTGCAGCACAGGTACGGACTGCAACACAGGTACGGACTGCAGCACAGGTACGGACTGCAACACAGGTACGGACTGCAGCACAGGTACGGACTGCAGCACAGGTACGGACTGCAGCACAGGTACAGACTGCAGCACAGGTACAGACTGCAGCACAGGTACAGACTGCAGCACAGGTACGGGCTGCAGCAAAGGTACGGACTACAAACAGGAAGTACCATCACTGACTTCCTGTGTGTTTGTTACAAGTCTCTCCATCTGTGACATGTTAGAGCCGCATGAGGAGCACAGGGACTGGCCTCCTGCTGGGACTCTGAGGAGCACAGGGACTGGCCTCCTGCTGGGACTCTGAGGAGCACAGGGACATGGCCTCCTGCTGGTTCCTTGTGTATAAACTGTGCCATACAGATAAACTTGCCATGTCTCGCTGAAGCTGAAGCAGTTTTAGTTTACAGTATAGTGCCTTGCGAAAGTATTCGGCCCCCTTGAACCTTTCAACATTTCGCCACATTTCAGGCTTCAAACATAAAGATATAAAATTTTAATTTTTTGTCATGAATCAACAACAAGTGGGACACAATCGTGAAGTGGAACAAAATTTATTGGATAATTTAAACTTTTAACAAATTTAACAAATTAACAAATAAAAAACTGAAAAGTGGGGCTTGCAATATTGTTGGAGTCTGCAAAAGACCTGAGACTGGGACGGAGATTTATCTTCCAACAGGACAATGATCCAAAACATAAAGCCAAATCTACAATGGAATGGTTCACAAATAGACGTATCCAGGTGTTAGAATGGCCAAGTCAAAGTCCAGACCTGAATCCAATCGAGAATCTGTGGAAAGAGCTGAAGACTGCTGTTCACAAACGCTCTCCATCCAACCTCACTGAGCTCGAGTTGTTTTGCAAGGAAGAATGGGCAAGAATTCCAGTCTCTCAATGTGCAAAACTGATAGAGACATACCCCAAGCAACTTGCAGCTGTAATTGCAGTAAAAGGTGGCGCTACAAAGTATTAGTGCAAGGGGCCGAATAATATTGCACGCCCCACTTTTCTATTTGTTAAAAAAGTTTAAATTATCCAATAAATTTTGTTCCACTTCACGATTGTGTCCCACTTGTTGTTGATTCTTGACAAAAAATAAAATTTTTATATCTTTATGTTTGAAGCCTGAAATGTGGCGAAATGTTGAAAGGTTCAAGGGAGCCGGATACTTTCGCAAGGCACTGTATGTTTGGATCCCTGCGCATTGCGGCGACCGACTGCTGCGCTGTGATTGGCCAAAGACACAGATCATGTGACTTCACACTTGAGTGAGTGTTAAATCTGCTCCACACACACTCATACTCATATAGACGCACACACACATTCATACAGACACACACTCATACAGAGACACATAGTCATACAGACACACACACTCACACACACACACACACACACACACACTGATACACACACACACACATACACGTTTTTGTTACCTGGTGGGTCCCTTTGACAGGGCCGTTCAGAATGGGACCCATAGACATAATCTTTTTTTACTGGGACTACTTTAAGTAATACAAAACAGTCAATAGAAACCAAACAACTATTTTAAAGGAATTTTATTTTAGATTTTGTTTTCGAATTGCAGTGATTCTATTTTTGACATAGAATTTAATGCCACTCCATGTCCGATGTCTAAGGTCATCTGGTGAGGCATTAATGCAGGCCAGGCCAGGCCAGGCCAGGCAGTGAGACTTCCCAGGGACCTTTCCAGTCTGTATGAAAGGTGTCATGGTCTTCTCCACAGCCTTCACCTCAGATGCAGACCATGGCTTTCTTACACGTTCTAGGGGAGAGAAATAAAAATATATTAGCAATATACACTCCCAGGGTTAGGACCAAGCAGCCTGGCTGTAATCCCCCACCTGGTACACTTACCAGAAGGGGCACTGCCACTACCATGGGGTGCCATCTGGATGAATGGTTGAAGGTTCTCCGCTTGAAGTTTCTTTTAGCCCGTCCGTTTGTGAGAGGATCTCTACTGCTCTCCTTGTCGCACAGAAAATAAAAATACAAGTGGGCCTTTAGGGGAAAAAAATCATACATATTTTAATAATATCAAGAATTACCTTCAGGCTCAATTTGTATCTGGTCGAGGCTCTTTCCTTCGAATTCCGTCACTCTTCCCTGCTCCATGGCCATCAACACTTTGCTGATTTTGGCCAGCTCCAGTGTCCCCTCTGGTAGTCTGTAATATTGCCTGTGGATGCGAATGTCATGGCCGAGGAAGTTGGCAAGTATGTCCATCTCATTCTCTTTCATATTGAGAACTGTAGACATAGTAGCTATGTGCTTTCTAAGTTTGGTTGAGGATAGCATCTCTGGATGCACCGCACCACATTCTTTGGCTACCTGGCGTAGGGAGTCTGATCCCCTGATGTGGGTGTCTGCGCCCGGGCGGGAAAAGAAGTATGGGTTATGGTCAGAGATGGAACAGGCCCTTCTGTTCTCCACCAGCACCTCCATCCAAGCAATCATTTCAGGAGTCAAAAGAACCGGCACTTTCCGACTTCTTTTCCCTTTAATTTCAATGCGTTGAAAATGCTGACACAGCTTTTTCTCAAGTTGGGACAGTCCCAGAGCAATGTCAGAATGGATCCCAGTCTTACTTCTTAAGGTAAAGGCTGTCAGTGGCATCTTTGAAACCTCACCTTCCCTTCTTCGATTGAAAATGATGACCTCACAAAGAGTCAAAACTGCCAGTTTAGACCAATGCTTAGACGTTGGCTCACTTATTAGGGTTTGCACATATTCAGGTCGACATACCTCAATATGTGCATGCATGGCTCTAACGTCCTCAGTCAGAGGGAGCAGGTCCGGAGTGTTCCACTTGGCTTGCCGGAGGGTCTGTAGGGCAGCAGAAGAAACACAGACGTCCCACCTCTTCTCAAAAAGCAGCCGGCTTCGTTGGAGGTTTTTAATAAATAGTTCATCAACACAATGCTCCATTTTTGAGTCACATTCAAGAATATCTGCTAGCTTTCTGAGGCTATGGCCGAGTTTGAGGGCCAAGGATGGAGTCTTGTATTGATTTGTTTCCTCATCATATCCAGCCACAGACCTGACTGCATCAATCACATGGTTAAAGTTGGAAGGAATAAAGAAATCCTTAATTGTTTTCAGTTTCCCTGCGGTTTTTGCTTCGTTAATTAACCTACCGACTTCTCTCATTTTCTGCCTAATGTAATCATGCTTAGTCTTATCATGCCCGTGTTTTAAGTACAGGTGCTCTCCGAGTCTCAGAATCCCCTTTTCTGCTTTGACAACACCCGTGACCTCATCCTGATGCATTGCCGAAATTAAAGACCACAGCTTTTTGCTGATGCCCTCCGGTACAGGCTGGGCTAGGGAGCAGAGGGACTGGACCCTACTTCTACCTGGTTTAGCCTGGGCATCTTTCTGTGAAAGCCGGCACCTGGCCACATGCCTCCACAGCGACTTTCGCTTAAGCAATGCCCCACAGTCTATACAGTGCAAAAACTCACTGGATTTAACTGGGGAATTTGGCTGTTTAGCTGGGACTAAAGTTCCAATGCCGGCCTTTAAAACCTCAAAATTGTGCTCACGGTTTCCACTATTCCTGATCAAATCAAACTGAAGTTTACGTGCTTTAGATTTCACAGGTAGAGCCAATGCTCTGGCTACGTCACTTTCATTTCCATGTTTTCTAGTCAAATGACGGGACATTTTGTGGCAGGACATTGAACAGTAGAGGCAGAAGTGTCTCTTGCTGTAAACTCTCCCCCCATTTTTCTTCTTTTGCAGCTGCATGATAACAATCTTATTTGCCTTTGGTTCGTCACTTTCCGAGTCTTGAAGAAAAGTGTTTTTGATTTTTCTTTTTCCATACTTTTTTACAGGTTTCTTCTTGACAGTTAAATCGTCAGAATCTGAGTCGACTTCATCAATTAGGGACTCTTGACTAAGCTGCACAAACAAAAAATAATTTGTAATCATTCTATATAACAATTTGAAGTCATGACTTGTAGTCAGCACTTACCAGTGGTTTGTAAGCGTGCGCTTCAGTGTGCTCCTCCATGATTTCTTGCAGCCTAATGAACCACACACTTGCACCTTTTTCTAGCCTGACACCTGATTTCCTCTGTTGTGCTGCTCCATGATTGGCTCCAGCCTGCTGGACTGAAATTGCCCCAGTGTGCCCCTCCTTGATATCCCGCAACCCACCACCAGGGTTCCGACACATAACACACTTTTTTCAGGAAAGTAAACCTCCAGGGGTCCTTTCCATATTTTTACAGAGACTGCATAAGGACCGTTAGAAAAGCATTACCCATTGATTATTAAGCTTGGACCAGTGGGGTCCGGTGTTCGGGCCCCACCACGTAAAACCAGTCCCCATGACGTGAGTGGAATCTCAGGTTATGGAACCCACCAGGAGTTGAAAACAAGTGCACACATACTCATACACACACACACACACACACACATACTCATACAGACACACACACACACACACACATACTCATACAGACACACAGACAAACACTCATACAGACATACACACACTCACACACACGCACACACATAGTAGAGACTTTCAGCTCAAAAGACACTTTCACACAATAACAATATAACTCTGTGATAAACCCATGTTTCAAGTTTCTGATTCTAAAGTTTAGTTTTTGGTTTTCACATCAGAGAGGACCCGCCTCTCTTAGCCAATCAGCTCTCAGCCAATCTGCTCTCAGCCAATCAGCTCTCAGCCAATCAGCTCTCAGCCAATCAGCTCTCAGCCAATCAGCTCTTGGCCAATCAGCTCTCAGCCAATCAGCTCTCAGCCAATCAGCTCTCAGCCAATCAGCTCTTGGCCAATCAGCTCTCAGCCAATCAGCACTCAGCCAATCAGCTCTCGGCAAATCAGCTCTCAGCCAATCAGTTCTTGGCCAATCAGCTCTCAGCCAATCAGCTCTCAGCCAATCAGCTCTCAGCCAATCTGCTCTCAGCCAATCAGCTCTCAGCCAATCAGCTCTTGGCCAATCAGCTCTCAGCCAATCAGCACTCAGCCAATCAGCTCTCGGCAAATCAGCTCTCAGCCAATCTGCTCTCAGCCAATCAGCTCTCAGCCAATCAGCTCTCAGCCAATCAGCTCTTGGCCAATCAGCTCTCAGCCAATCAGCACTCAGCCAATCAGCTCTCGGCAAATCAGCTCTCAGCCAATCAGTTCTTGGCCAATCAGCTCTCAGCCAATCAGCTCTCAGCCAATCAGCTCTCAGCCAATCAGCTCTCAGCCAATCAGCTCTCAGCCAATCAGCTCTCAGCCAATCAGCTGTTGGCCAATCAGCTCTCAGCCAATCAGCACTCAGCCAATCAGCTCTCGGCAAATCAGCTCTCAGCCAATCAGCTCTCAGCCAATCAGCTCTTGGCCAATCAGCTCTCAGCCAATCTGCTCTCAGCCAATCAGACTCACAGGGATCTTTCTGAGTCCACGTGTCACTGATGAGACTAAAGTTACGTGCAGTAACTCCAGCACTAATCACATCTGTGGAATCTGCTGAGTCATGATGGAACCTCACTGTACACTGTAGTCACTATGAACCATCTGTGGACCTGCTCCTCCTCTGGACATGCTCCTCCTCCTCTGGACATGCTCCTCCTCCTCTGGACGTGCTCCTCCTCCTCAGGACGTGCTCCTCCTCCTCAGGACGTGCTCCTCCTCTGGACATGCTCCTCCTCCTCCTCCTCAGGTCGTGCTCCTCCTCCTCAGGGGGAGAATGTGACACAGGTTTCAGAGGAAAAGCAGTTTGTTAAACCAAAACTCCTCCATTAAGTTGGGTGTTCCTCAAGGATCGATCCTCGGCCCAATTCTGATCAGAAACATGACGATTCCACTGCTGCAGAGACGGCGCTGTTTCTGTCCAAAGACATACCAAGAAAAGACTTAAAAACACCAAACTGCTCCTGAACCCATGAAAAACAGACGTGATCTTATAGATCCCAATCCACAGCCTCAGTCCTGGGTCTACAGCCTCAGTCCTGGGTCTGCAGCCTCAGTCCTGGTCTGTCTCTCTGAGGTTTCTCACATTTTCCTTCTGTGTCTTATGCTGTTGTTGTTTCTGTGAGTTTGGGGCTGACTCAAACTCCAGATGTCAGCTTCTCCTGACGTCACGTGGTCCTCCTGTGCCCCCCCCCCCCCCCCCCCCTCCTCCTCCTCCTCCTCCCCCCTCCTCCTCCTCCTCCTCCCTCCCTTACATACTTCTTCTGTGATGAAGGATCAAACTCCTGTTTAGCTCCTGATGTCACACGAAGGGCACCTTGTGCGCGTGCGCTCCTCACACGTGCACGCGTCTCTTGGACTCTGACGCACGCTCCACGCACGGTCCACGCGCGCCCCTGTGCCGCGCGGCAGAAGTAGAAAAGCTTTGGCTCTTTGTCCGCGCGGCAGAACAACGTGAGAGCGGCACAGGACTGTCCCAGGCGCGGCAGCATGGTAAGTGTCCGCGTGTGCGCGTGTGTGTGTGTGTGTGTGACTGAGCGTGTTTGAGTGTGTGCGCGTGTTAGGGTGTGTGCGCGTGACAGGTGCGGAGTTTCGGTAAAGTTGCCGCTGTCCGCGGTGCTGAAAACAGTTTGTGAGAAAGAAGAAAAGATGAACGCGCGAAAGTTTGTTATTTTCAGATGTGTGTGTTACTGTTATGTGTGTCTGTAGTGTGTGTCTGTAGTGTGTTACTGTTGTGTGTGTCTGTTGTGTGTTAGTGTAGTGTGTTACTGTTGTGTGTTACTGTGTGTTACTATTGTGTGCTACTGTAGTGTGTTACTATAGTGTGTTATTGTACGGAGGCCGTAAGAGGCCAATTCTGACGCTCTCTGTGCGCGTGAACACTGTACAATCAGTGCAGTTCAGTCCAGGTCAGAGACATCCTCTTTGTGTCTGCTTTAAACTGGACCAAGAGTCTGGACCAAGAGTCTGGACCAAGAGTCTGGACCAAGAGTCTGGACCAAGTAGATTTCAGCCCAGACCCGCGGCAGGACGTGGCAGGACATTGTCCGACATGCTGTACTGTATAAGTGACGCGCACTGCCTCTGAGGGCGCGTGGCACTGCGCCATTCTGCCGCATCAGCGTTTTCCGCACTGTACCGTGTCTGCCGCGTGTACAGTATGCGCGCGCACGTGGATATTTAGAGCCAAAACTGTGAATAATTCAACACAATATTATCATTATCGTTATCACTATTATTTTTTATATTATTATTACTATTATTATGATTTTTATGATAATCATAATAATAATTATTATGATATTGTTATATTTTTAGGCTGTGATCACGTGATGTTTAATCTGCAGATTCAGAGCCATTTCATTTGTGAAGGATTGAAATCTTAAACCTGCTGACTGTGCACGCGCCTCTCACTTATGGTTTATCATCAATAACCACTTCTATAAATGTGACTGAACCATGTGCGTGAACCATGTGCGTGAATCCAGAGTGAGAAGAAAGTTTATAATAATTATTGCTCTTTCTTTTGTTTCCTCTGATGTGCTGCACGTGCGCAGTTCATGTGGAAATAAAACAGATTATTTTCTTTACTGAAGAAAACACGAGATTTAAATCCACTGCAGAGAAATGTTTGTGTTTGTGTTTGTGGAAACAGAGGAAACCGCGGCGTCAGCATTTACTGAGTTTAACCTGAAAACACAACTCAAAACAAACCAGGCGGTGTTTTCCTCCAGAGGCTCCGGTTTGAATCATGAATATTATGAAAATGATTCTAACGATTCTTATGATTTTATTTTCGTTTTGATTCATTAATCTCGTCCTCCTCGTCCTCACGGGTTCAGATGTCGCGAGAGCAGAGTCTTGTTTACATCGAAATGAGAATTAAAACAACACATTGTGTTGTCTTTGTGTGTTTACAGACCCTCAGACCGAGGGTCGTTGCTATAGTTACGGAAAATATCAACCTCGAGATGCTCAATGTTCGACTGATTTTAGTATTTTTATATAATTATATTAGTATTATTATTACTATTAGTGTTATTATTATTATTATTATTATTATTATTATTATTATTATTATTATTATTAATGTGTTCGTGTATCGTCCTGTTTTCTCTGAGGACTTCACCAACAACGGATCAGAAAATCAGATCAAAAACAGGAAATGTAATAATGCAATAATGACAAATACATGGAAGTGGGGGTTATATTATTATTATTATTATTATTATTAGTAGTAGTATTATTATTAGTATTATTATTAGTATTATTATCATTACTATTATTAGTATAAGGCCGGTACAGGCGGTGTGAGCTGTGGTAACCCAGGACTTTCCTCTTGAACAAAGCTGACTCTGCTGAATCAGCGCTTCTCACAAACAGAGGAAATAAAAATAGAATAAACCAAAACTGTAAATAAAAGAGTTAAATTATGCAAAAGATTAAAAGATTTTGCGATTTCTAATTTTTCAGAAATTATCAAATTTTACTTTAATTTTTACGTCAATTTTTATCTTTTTCGTTTCGTTTTTTCAATTCGAACCTCGCGTTGGATGATGTTTGTTCCTCAGAGGAGAAGGTTCAGTGTTGTAGTTCACAGTCTGCGGTTTCATGAGGACCAGTTACTTTGAGCCCGTTCAGTCTGTGACGCCGCGGCTTGCCTTCCCACGGAGCCGCTCCGGACCGACGGAACCACACTGATCCTCGTGTGTTTTATTTTCAAATATATTTTACACAAAACTTGCATCAAAACTCATGAAACAGTTTGATTCAGAAAAGAGAAACTGGAGAAAGTTAGTTTCATTTGCAGCGATTTCAGAAACACGCGCCTCAGCAAAAAGAGGGATTTCCTGCACGAGCTAAAAATAAAGGTCTCTCCTCACGCGCGCTCTGGTCTCGGTCTGTCCTCACGCGCGCTCTGATCCCGGTCTCTCCTCACGCACGCTCTGGTCCCGGTCTCTCCTCACGCGCGCTCTGGTTTCGGTCTGTCCTCACGCGCGCTCTGGTCTCGGTCTGTCCTCACGCGCGCTCTGGTCTCGGTCTGTCCTCACGCGCGCTCTGGTCTCGGTCTGTCCCCGTGTTCCCTCCGCCTTAGAGAAGCTGCTGTTTAAGGAATGTTTGAATTTCAAATATGGTCTTGGGTCTATCCTCGCGCGCTTTGGTCCCGGGTCTATCCTCACGCACGTTCCATGGGTCTATCCCCAACGCGTGTTCCAGTCTCGGATCTATTCTCGAGCGCATTGCATGGGTCTCTCATCACGCACTCTCTGGTCCAGGGTCTTTCCTCACGCGCTTTCTGGTCCAGGGTCTCTCATAACGCGCGCTCTGGTCCAGGGTCTCTCATCACGCGTTCTCTGGTCCAGGGTCTTTCCTCACGCGCGCGCTCCGCTCCTGGGTCTCCCCGCGTCACTTCCAGATCGTCATATTTGGACCTAAATCCCATTCATAAATATCTCCAGAAGGAAATATCCACTTTTAACGTTATAACTATTTTCTTCAGTCATAAATGTATCTTTATGACGTCACTGACCTAAGCCTTTGATCCTAAACGTCGTCACTTTGAGGCGAAACAAGAATGTTCTAAATGTTTAGATACTCGGACACGGTGAGACCCCCAACCCTTCTGCAGAACCCAGAGTGGCGCAAACATCCGCACCGCAGTGTTTTGCATTGGCGGCGGTCATGTGCTTCTGCTCCGCGCGCACACAGCGTCATTGTCGAACGTTTTGAGAACGCGACCTCTCCGCTGTGACGTAACGGGCCTTTTGACGCAGAGCAGTAGTTTTGTCTCCTGAACGTAAAGCCACGTACGCAGCGCGGGTTTGTGGTGTAGGCGCGCGAGACTTTTGGACTTTTCTCGACAATTTTAATACATTTTAATTTCTTCCGTAATATATGGACTTCTCTGACGTCGGGTTCAAAAGAGAAATGAGGCCCGATGCTTCCCTTTGAGTCTGATGTGGCCCTGGGTTTGTCCTCACAGTGTGAAGAGTTTGAAAACAGAGCGTTTCGGCAGAAGGGGTGGGGGCAGTTCCTGATGTTAGCGTGGATGGAGCGAAAGACAACTGCAGGTCTGTGGAGAGAGAGAGAGCATTTTGTGAAGAACTGGTCTCCCCCATGGACCAGGGCTGTCCCTCTCCTCACCCATGACCCTCAAAGCCCCCCGCCCCCCATCTCGCTCCTCCTGCTCCTCCACATCCCTCTCCTCCTGGTCCTACACATCCCGCTCTTCCTGGTCCTCCACCCCCTCCTCTCCTCTCTCCTCCCCGGGCCCAGGAGCTCCTCTCTCTGGTCCTCCACCCCCTCCTCTCCTCTCTCCTCCCCGGGGCCAGGAGCTCCTCTCTCGGGGCACTGCAGCAGCTTGTGTCGCCCATAAAGCAGCGCGCGGTTCAATGACACCGCGGCAAATGGTGCGGAAAATTAAAGAATCCAGCAAATCTCACCCCTGTCCCCCCGTAAACCCCCCCTCTCTCTCTCACGCACACGCACACCCACACACACACTCATGCACACACAAGCACGCACACGAGATCGCACGTACAGCAGATCTGCCCGTTCAGCACTTTTTACGCGCGCAGTAATTCAATTCAGAGGCGTCAGATACGAATCAATGAAGGGAGAGAGAGGAGAGGGGGAGAGAGGGGGTGTGGAGGGAGAGAGAGGGGGTGAGGAGGGAGAGAGAGGGGGTGAGGAGGAAGAGAGGGGGGAGGAGGGAGCCAGGGGGTGGGGCTGAGACGCAGGCCTTCGGTGAGCGGACGTGTTTTCACTTAAATTTAAAAAATGGAATGCGCAAAACGAAAAGTAAAATGAGAGTTATAGTTTTGTGATCACTGATCCTGGTCCATCACAGACCTGCAGTTGTTTGCCCCCCCCCTCCCCGCCCCCCAACCAGAGTTTGGGCTGCACGTGCTGCTCTTTCCTTGTATACATTTGTCCACGTGAAACATATTTTAAAGTTTGAAATGTTCTTTATGGCCCCACTTGGATGATATACTCTCTCTGGTCTCTTTCTGGTCTGTCTCTCTGGTCTCTCTCTGGTCTCTCTCTGGTCTCTTTCTGGTCTCTCTCTTGTCTCTCTCTCTGGTCTCTCTCTGGTCCCTCTCTGGTCTCTCTCTGGTCTCTCTCTGGTCTCTCTCTGGTCTCTCTCTGGTCCCTCTCTGGTCTCTCTCTGGTCTCTCTCTGGTCCCTCTCTAGTCTCTCTCTGGTCTCTCTTTGTACTCTCTCTGGTCTCTCTCTCTGGTCTCTCTCTGGTCTCTCTCTGGTCTCTCTCTTGTCTCTCTCTCTGGTCTCTCTCTGGTCCCTCTCTGGTCTCCCTCTGGTCTCTCTCTGGTCTCTCTTTGGTGTCTTTCTGGTCCTTGTCTCTCTCACCGTGACGTTACTTTTATTCCTGTCCTCCTTGTGGCGAGAAGTTGACACGGGTCCAAACCACATGGTGACTTTCCTCAGCACGGGTCATGAACACAGACCTCATGACAAAACGGTCAGAGCTGTTTTCTTTAGTGTCGTCTTCAAACTGTTTCAGAAGATTCTGAATGTTTTGCAATTCCCTGCGTTTAACGTGGTCTCACTCTGGACCAGAACAGTTGGGGAAACCAGAGCACCTGGAGGAAACCTAGTGGACTCATAATGCTGCGTTCTCACCGGATCATGCTGCGACGACTTTCAATGCAAAGTCAATGGTGACGCGCGTTCAAGCGTGGAACTGCATGTGTGTCTGGGGATGCACGGACTGCTCAATAGAGACGCATGCACGGACTGCGCGGCAAAGGTGCGGCAGAGGCGCAGGAGCGGAAAATCGACGCACGCAGTAGATACATCATTTTGCTGAGCGTTTCCTCGGGACGCTCGTGCAGCGACCAATCAGAGAGCTGCAAGTGGTCACGGGGACATTAATGTCTGAGCGAGCAGACTGAACATACTGTAATCAGCCAAAACAGGAGCTACACCAGGACTAAACCAGGACTAAACCAGGACTAAACCAGGACTAAACCAGGGTTGACAATGGGGGACATAGTGCTTGTGAACATGTGAGTTTCATGCTCCCGTGACTCCCGTGTCCGCCGATGCGGAAGTACCGTTTAAATAAACTTATGGCACACCTCCGCGAACACATACTGCTGTTCTCTGTTGTGTTCTCTCTCGTGGTCTCTCGCGTGTAGACGTGGTCTCTCTCTCGTGCTCTCTCTCGTGGTCTCTCTCGTGGTCTCTCTCGTGCTCTCTCTCGTGGTCTCTCTCGTGTTCTCTCTTGTGCTCTCTCTCGTGTTCTCTCTGAAGGATGTGGCTCTTATGGTGCATTCAGACCGCCAACGCTGAAACGTTGAAGTCCTGCTCACCAGACGCGCATTCTCTAGTTTTCAGACGCAGAGGTCTTCACACCAAGATGTCCTGACGCGCACCGGCAGTGCCGGAAGTAGCCGGCCGGCTGTGATGCTAACAGAATTTAGCTAGCGGCTTCTTGTGTACAGATCTTCTTCAATAATGCAGCTTTGCAGCGTGTCTTTGAACAGAGACTTTCCACAGGCTTTATATAACAGTAGTATGTGTTCACGGAGGTGCGCCATACGTGTTTTCATATTATTGTGGTAAACAGTGACCTATGTACTGCACAGGTGGACAAATGCAAGACAAAATAGTTTTAATAACCTGGCCTTGTGGAGGTCTCAAGGACCACAGAGACTTTCGTTGTTTAGGCTATTTGGTGCCGAAGGTTTGGCTTTTTTTATGATGACGTAGATTTCCATATATAATGTATCTGTGTCTTTTGTTCTGTCTGAAATTAACGACCATTTTGTGAATAAACCAGCCAGGAGGCTTTGTCGTACAAAGATCCCGTTTTGCCTGAGTCTGATTCCTATTATTATTAAACGAAATTTCCGCATCGGCGAACACACTCAAAGCAGTTGCATAAGGTCACGGGAGCACGACAACGCATATTTTCACAAGCACAGAGTCCCCCATTGTCAACCCTGGTTTGAGTTCTGGTGAAGTCTGGTGTGGGTCCTGTTTTGGCTGTTTACAGTATGTTCAGTCTGCTCTCTCAGTCCGCTAATGTCCCCGTGACCACTTTGCTGCTCTCTGATTGGTTGTCGCACGAAGTCCCAAGGAAAGGATGAGCAGAATCCATCTCCTGTGGGCGTCCATTTTTTGCTCCTGCTCCTCCCCTTGGACTTTCCCGCCAAGTCCGTGCGTGTCTACTGAACAGTCCGTGCGTGTCTACTGAACAGTCCGTGCGTGTCTACTGAACAGTCCGTGCGTGTCTACTGAACAGTCCGTGCGTGTCTACTGAACAGTCCGTGCGTGTCTGAACAGTCCGTGCGTGTCTGAACAGTCCGTGCGTGTCTGAACAGTCCGTGCGTGTCTACTGAACAGTCCGTGCGTGTCTACTGAACAGTCCGTGCGTCTCTGAACAGTCCGTGCGTGTCTGAACAGTCCGTGCGTGTCTGAACAGTCCGTGCGTGTCTGAACAGTCCGTGCGTGCGTGTCGAGAGGTCCGTTGTGACGCTCGAACGTGAGTCACCATAGACTTTGCATTGAAAGCCGACGCAACGGATGATCCGGTCTGAAAGCACCATAAGGACGGAGGATGCTTGATCTATCTAATTTTCTAATCTGTATTTCTCAATCACCAATATTGCGTTGCCCTGGGAGACAGCGGTTGTTGTGATTTTTGTGAATAAATAAATAAAGTGTTTTCTTTGTGTGTGCAGGATCTCCACGAGCACAGCCTCCCCTCTGCCCCCGTGCCTCCCCCGGGGGAAGCGCGGCCTGAAGGGGGCGCTCACGCAGAGGTGGACGGAGCCCGAGCGTACGGCACGTTCAAGAGCCCCGCCCCCGCGCCCCCTGAGCAGAACAACTGGAGCAGCGCGGGTCCAAACCCGGTCCAGAACCAGACCATGAGCCAGACCACCATCATCCTGGGCACTGACGGCAGCGCGAGCGTGCAGCCGGGGGGCGCGCTCCACAGCGGCGCTCTGGTGAGTCTGACACTGGGACTTTAAAGGTTCTCTCCTGGTCTGGGTACTTTCCAGGTCCTCTGAGGGATGAGGACGAGAACGACAGATGTCGGTGCAGCCTCTGCAGTGATGTGGTTGCTGTGTCAGACTGTTGTGGTTAACAGGGAACAACGTCTGCTGTCAGAGCTCTACCTGTTATGAGCCTTGGAAGGAAATCAGGCCTTCGGATTCTGCTTCGGATTCGAAGTGCACAGCGTCTACACGGCGACGGAAAACAATGTAGTTTAGCGCACGGCCTGTAGGGGGCAGTGCAACAACACAACACACAAACCCCGGCAAGAACCACTTCCTCAACAACATCCTCCTCAGGGAAAGAACCAACATCATTTTCCTGGAGGCCGTTTTTCATTGCTTCATTTTGACTTCATTTTGATGCTTCATTAAGGCCAATCCGATTTTTCTGTCTGTGTAAACAGGAGCTCAGAGTAGAGCTGCTGCTCCTTCCCATGAAGAGGGCCCATGAGGTTGTTCAGGCTTTTGTTCTGGATACTTCCCCCAGACTCCTCCTGTGTCTCCTGTTCCTCCTCTCTCCTTCTCCTAATCCTCTTTTCACCCCACTCTTATCCCTCCCTCCTCCTCCTCCTCCTCCTTCTCCTTCTCCTTCTCCTCATCTTCTCTTCTCCTCCTCCTCCTCTTCTGCAGCTGAAGCTCAGGCCGCATTGCGTAAAACCAGCGTGGCTCTGCACCAAACCATCACTGCCTCCAGTGTCCCTCAACCCCCCCCCCCCCCCCCCCCCCCCCCCCCTCCACCCCCCCTCACCCCTCCTCACCCTCTTCAAATCTCTGACATAATTTCATTTCCGCGCGTCACATAATCACACACGCGTCAGATTTGCCGCTTCATTTGACCGCGCGTCAAGAGCCCGCGGCAAAATACACACACACACACACACGCACACACATACACACACACACACACACACACACACACACTACTGTACAGTGAGCATCATTAGCGGCGCGTGGGCCTCACGCACGCTGCTGTAGCTGTAATTACTCCACAGTTTCAGGGGATTTTTATTTCCCGCGCTGTGGGTTTGTTCCATTTAAATAAAACATTCAAGAAAATAAAGAAAAACAAAAAAATAAACCTCTCTCTCTCTGAAGTCTCTGCTTCACCTTCAAAGCCACGGCCTGGTTCAGCGGACTCTTTCATTTCTACAGTCAGAAATTAGAATTGATCGGTGTTTACGGATGGTTATGGCCATAGTAATAATAATATTAATGATAATAATAATAATAATAATAATAATGAAAATAGTAATAAATCAATGTAGTAATTTTAATAGTATAGCAAAAGTTTTTAGGAGGGTATGTAGCGTGTGTGTGTGCGTGTCTATGTGTGTCTCCCGTGGGACACGCACTCGTGCTGCATGATCACGCGCGTCAATCGGGTCAGTGCGCGCGCAGCTGCGGTCCTCACAGTTTAGTAACAGAAGTTTATTTGCTCCGTTTGTGTCTCACTGTAAATGACTCCGGTTTTTACCTGATGAAGCAGCAGTAGTAGTAGTATAGTTGTAGTAGTAGCAGCAGTAGTAGTAGTATAGTTGTAGTAGTAGCAGCAGTAGCAGTAGTATAGTAGTAGCAGCAGTAGCAGTAGGAGCAGGAGGCCGAGTGGTGCATGACTCAGCAGAATTGTTGCTGACACCGCATATTTTTGAAATGTTTTCCATTTTTAAGATAAGATAAAGTAATCTTTATTTATATTTATATTTTTTATTATAAATTAAACGGCTGTGTTTAAATGAGCACGTGCAGTATGTGTGTGTACGTGCAGTATGTGTGTGTGTGTGTGTACGTACAGTATGTGTGTGTCCGTGCAGCATGTGTGTGTGTGTGTGTGTGTGTACGTGCATCCTTATAGTCCTACTACATAGTATAGTATTATTTAAACCCAAGACAGAGGCTTTAATCTTTAACTGCAGCACAATCCACATTTTTTTCTTTATTTTATTATAACAATGATGAAAATAATTGTTAGGTTTACGTTCTTATATGAGAAACCATCCGCTGAGCGCGCGGCCTCCGCATCAGATTTCACGCACACGCACGCAGACTTTGGACCTATAAGTTCAGCAGGACTGTGAATTAGTGAAATGTATTTAAAAAAGGGCAAAGCTAATGTGCTTTCTTTTTTTATTTCACGCTTCAGGATCCAAAGACTAAAACAGAACACACAGCTTCAAAGTTACGTATCCAGACTTTACTCTGGACCTTCTGAACATTTTTAACTAAAACACATAAAAAACAGAGACTTTAAAGGGCCGCAGCGTGCAAGCGCACGGGCGAGTTTCAGCTGTTTTTCAGTTTCAGCGCCTCTGTCTGAGATCCTTCTATTACAGACATAGTCCTGGTTCAGTCCTGCTGGTTTAGTCCTATTGGTTCAGTCCTGCTTTGGCTGTTTTATGGTGCTTTCAGACCGGATCATGCGTTGCGTCGGGTTTCAATGCAAAGTCTATGGTGACGCGCGTTCGGCGTCACAACGCACAGACCGCTCGATTCGCACGAACGGACTGTTCAATAATGACGCACGGACTTGGCGGGAAAGTGAAAAGGGAGGAGCACGAGCGAAAAATGGACGCCCACAGGAGATGGATTCTGCTCATCCTTTCCTTGGGACGTTCGTGCAACAACCAATCAGAGAGCAGCAAAGTGGTCACGGGGACATTAGCGGACTGAGAGAGCAGACTGAACATACTGTAAACAGCCAAAACAGGACCCACACCAGACTTCACCAGAACTCAAACCAGGGTTGACAATGGGGGACTCTGTGCTTGTGAAAATATGCGTTGTCATGCTCCCGTGACCTTATGCAACTGCTTTGAGTGTGTTCGCCGATGCGGAAATACTGTTTAATAATATAAAAACACGTATGGCGCACCTCCGTGAACACATACTGCTGTTGTATAAAGCCCGTGGAAGGTCTCTGTTCAAAGACACGCTGCAAAGCTGCATTATTGGAGAAGATCTGTACACAAGAAGCCGCTAGCATAGCTCTGTTAGCATCAGAGCCTGCCGGCTACTTCAGGCACTTCCGGTGCGCGTCAGGACATCTCGGTGTGAAGACCAGAGCGTCTGAAAACTAGAGAATGCGCGTCTGGTGAGCGGGGCTTCAGCGTTTCAGCGTTGGCGGTCTGAAAGCACCATTAGAGTCTTTTCGTCTCCTTGCTCTGACCCGTGACCACTTTGCTGCTCTCTGATTGGTTGCTGCATGCGTCGCGTTGCTGTATCCACCGCGTCTGCCGCAAAACGAACACAGACCTGTGTCACCTGCGTCATCATCGACACAGCTTTGAAACCAGTGTCGGCGGTCCGGCTCCGAGGAGTCTGCGCACGTCGATGTTAAGGGGAGTAAATGTTTCTGGACCAGTCTAGTTTAGTCGCTGTGGACTTTTGAATGCACTCGTTAAATGAATGGGGCTAGTGCAGCTAACACATGCACAAATGTGTTTCTCACATTTTCCCTGCGGCCATTTTGAAAAAGCCACAGAAGGAAAAAATTAAGTTCAAACGGCGGAGGTAGGCGTGACTACATCTTCAATATTTACCAAGAACCACTTTTGGACCAAGACCATTTTGAAAATACTGAAAAAAATGGCGAGTGTGACACAAACAGTGACTGAGCTAAACGAGTTACTTTTACATGTAGCATTGTGCGTCTGAAGCATTGTGCGTCTGAAGCATTGTGCGTCTGAAGCATTGTGCGCCTGTAGCATTGTGTAGCTAACCTGTCATGTTAACAACAGGCTGTTTTGTTGCAGTGTGAAGAAGAAGAGGACGAAGGCGGCGACGAGAACAAAGCTCGAGGAAACTGGTCCAACAAACTGGACTTCATCCTGTCCATGGTGGGCTACGCCGTGGGGCTTGGCAACGTGTGGAGGTTCCCCTACCTGGCCTTCCGGAACGGCGGAGGTGAGAGGAGCTAGCATCTGTTAGCACATATTAGCATCTGTTAGCATGTGCTAGCATGTGCTAGCTCGAACATGTGTTAGCTCGAACATGTGTTAGCTCGTACATGTGTTAGCTCGTACATGTGTTAGCTCGAACATGTGTTAGCTCGAACATGTGTTAGCTCAAACATGTGTTAGCTCAAACATGTGTTAGCTCGTACATGTGTTAGCTCATAAATGTGTTAGCTCAAACATGTGTTAGCTCGTACATGTGTTAGCTCATAAATGTGTTAGCTCGAACACGACACTAAAAGCACATATGACTCTGAAAACATAGTTTGCAAGATCAAGTGTTTTACAAACTGTTGGATAAATGTGAGATTTGGTGCTGACCCCGGGATGATGACACCGCCAGGGTTTAGGCCCAGTGGTGGTAGCTCGTTGGAGGCTGAAAAAGCTGGTCTGGCCAACGAGGCGGTGATGGGGAGGAGGAGGGTTGCTGCATGTATGAAAGCTGCTGCTTGAATGAACTTCCTGTTCAATATGAATTGCTGCCAGGAGGGGGCAGTGTGGCTTCAGCAGAGAGTGACCGACTGTTAGGCTCCAACTACGTATCCGTCCAAACGTGTCCGTTTCATCTCCGTTTCCGTTATCTCCATGAGGGTGAATGGAAGTGGCTCCACTGCCCGCGACATGCGTCCGTCTGACGCGCGTTGGGAGCAGTCCGTCCACGGAGGGTGCAACGGACGCGGACGGACGAAATAGAAACAATCCTATTTTTCACGTCCGTTGACGCGTGTCTGGTCCGTTTTCCATTGAATTTACAAAGGAATAATATATTGATGTATTGACATGTGCTGTAGTCCTTGGTTATGGTTAAGTGTTAATGACAATGATTATTAACAAATGTGTTTATTTTACAAACTTTACACACACACACACACACACACACACACACACACACACACACACACACACACACAGAGCTACTACATGCACATCACACACCGCTTCTTCTATTTAAAACAATTCCTCACGGGGCTGTTAAACGCACAGCCAGAGCTGCAGCCGGTTTGGCCACTATCCCGTACCTCACCCCTCCCTCACTCTGATGGTCTCTCTCCTCCTCAGGGGCCTTCCTGATCCAGTACCTCACCCCTCCCTCACTCTGATGGTCTCTCTCCTCCTCAGGGGCCTTCCTGATCCAGTACCTCACCCCTCCCTCACTCTGATGGTCTCTCTCCTCCTCAGGGGCCTTCCTGATCCAGTACCTCACCCCTCCCTCACTCTGATGGTCTCTCTCCTCCTCAGGGGCCTTCCTGATCCAGTACCTCACCCCTCCCTCACTCTGATGGTCTCTCTCCTCCTCAGGGGCCTTCCTGATCCAGTACCTCACCCCTCCCTCACTCTGATGGTCTCTCTCCTCCTCAGGGGCCTTCCTGATCCAGTACCTCACCCCTCCCTCACTCTGATGGTCTCTCTCCTCCTCAGGGGCCTTCCTGATCCAGTACCTCACCCCACCCTCACTCTGATGGTCTCTCTCCTCCTCAGGGGCCTTCCTGATCCAGTACCTCACCCCTCCCTCACTCTGATGGTCTCTCTCCTCCTCAGGGGCCTTCCTGATCCAGTACCTCACCCCTCCCTCACTCTGATGGTCTCTCTCCTCCTCAGGGGCCTTCCTGATCCCGTACCTCACCCCTCCCTCACTCTGATGGTCTCTCTCCTCCTCAGGGGCCTTCCTGATCCCGTACCTCACCCCACCCTCACTCTGATGGTCTCTCTCCTCCTCAGGGGCCTTCCTGATCCCGTACCTCACTCCTCCCTCTCTCTGATGGTCTCTCTCCTCCTCAGGGGCCTTCCTGATCCCGTACCTCACTCCTCCCTCTCTCTGATGGTCTCTCTCCTCCTCAGGGGCCTTCCTGATCCCGTACCTCACCATGCTGGGTATCGCTGGGATCCCGATCTTCCTGCTGGAGGTGTCTTTGGGGCAGTTTGCGAGTCAGGGGCCGGTGTCCGTGTGGAAGTGTATCCCAGCTCTGCAAGGTAATATGGCCCCCACCCCCAATGCAAGGGGCCCCCAGCAGTCAGAGGAGCGCACAGGCTGATGTAGACGCAGACACACACACGCACACACACACACACACACACACATATAGACACACACACAGACACACACACATGGATTCACACACACACACACACACACACACACACACACACAGCTGGGAGCATATTTAGGCTGTAAAAGCTTTTTACCTTTTCTACATGTTTTCCTCATGTTTTTATTCTAAAGTTGTAAGTAATGAACCTCTGTCCAGCGTGTTGTGTTGTGTTCAGTCACTTAGCCTCTCTTTTATTGACACTAACGAGTTTATCTCCTGATCTCAGATGGTTCACGAAGCAGTAGAGCGGCTGTGTTAAAGCTGGGGTACCTACGTTTCAAACCACATAAGAGCTCGCCATCTCGGCCGTCACTCTCAAAACAGTTCTGTCTCTAGTTTCACATCTGCTTTTTTAGACAGAACAGTGACAATCCCGAGCCCTCAGCCAATCAGGTACGCCGGCTTTAACGACTCGAGCCCTCGGCCAATCAGGTATGCCGGCTTTAACGACTCCAGCCCTCGGCCAATCAGGTACGCCGGCTTTAACAAGCGTGACTAAACCTTTGGCTCTTTCTCAGGAGCGTCACATAAGAATAAGACAGGACCCAAAGCGGAGCCCTGAGGAACCCCACAGCCAGACCATAAGGCCCACTGTGTGTTGTGTGTGTGCGTCCGTCGCCCGTCTGCTCTGTGCTGCCCCCTTGTGTTTGTGTGTCTCTGATGCTGCCGCTCAGTAACAGCCATTGTCTCGTTTATGTGTATTTTAGGTTGCGGGATTGCCATGTTGATAATATCTGTCTTGATAGCCATTTACTATAACATTATAATGTGCTGGACTCTGTACTACCTGTTCGCTTCGTTGAAGGGAGACCTGCCGTGGGCGCACTGCCGGAACGCCTGGAACACGGTGGAATGTAAGGACAAAGACATGCTCGCGCTCGGTGAGTCTGATCTCTAAACTATCTCTTATCTATCTCTAATCTATCTCTAAACTATCTCTTATCTATCTCTAATCTATCTCTAAACTATCTCTTATCTATCTCTAATCTATTTCTAAACTATCTCTACACTATCTCTGAACTATCTCTAAACTATCTCTACACTATCTCTAATCTATCTCTAAACTATCTCTGAACTATCTCTGAACTATCTCTAAACTATCTTCAGACGCCTGTATTATAACGCAGTACTCTGTGTACTTTAGACGCCTGTATTATAACGCAGTACTCTGTGTACTTCAGACGCCTGTATTATAACGCAGTACTCTGTGTACTTTAGACGCCTGTATTATAACGCAGTACTCTGTGTACTTCAGACGCCTGTATTCTTCGGGACAGAAACTTCTCGTCCATCAGAAACACTTCCTTCTGTTTTTCGGCGAACGCTGCTGGAAATCTGAGTAAGATCCTGAACGCTACAGTTTTTCACAACGAGACGTACGTCAGCCCCAGCGAGGAGTACTTCAAGTGAGTACTACAACTACTGCATGTACTGCACGTACTTCAATCTTTATCACAATGAGACGTACTTCAGCCCCAGCGAGGAGTACTGTAGAAGTACTTCAAATACTGCAGTTTTAGTTTCTGTTTTACCTGTATCAGGTTCACTCTGAAGTGCTAACCACTCAGAGACATGACACCAGAAGAAACAAATTGATAATAATCTGGCGCCACCTGCAGGTGAAAGCCTGATCCTGTCACACTCCTGAAACTAAGTAGGGCTGGGCTTGGTTGGTACTGTGATGGGAGACCTATTGGAACACCAGGTGCTACAGTGGGGCGGCTGTGGTTTTAAAGTGCCAACTGTTGCGTCTTTAGGCAAGACACTTGTGTCCCAGGGCAGCTGTGGCTACAGTTGTAGTTAACCACTGTGTACAAAGTGAATGATGTAAAAATGTGCCTCAGGTACAACGTGCTGCACATTTCCAAAGGGATCGAGTTTCCGGGCGACCTGCGCTGGCCTCTGGCCGGGTGTCTGCTGCTGGCCTGGATCATCGTTTACGCCTCTCTCGCCAAAGGGATCAAGTCCTCTGGGAAGGTAACCACTCCAGCTGCGAGCAGCGGCTCCTCTCTGAGCTCCACTGCAGGTTAAAGCCATCATTTTAATGCACTTTGGATCAAATGTCTGTTTAACAAACATATGTAGATTTAGCCTCATAACCAACTCATGGCTGTTTAGAAAAGGTGTTACACATGTTTGTGAAAAAGATCCCTGTGAGTCCCTATTTGACTCTTTAGGCAGAGGGAGGGGGTCCTCTTGTCCCGTTCTTTCTGTTTGAAAAAGCAGGTCTGAAGATTTAATTCAGGAAAAAAATTAAGACATTAAGGGGCAGAAGATGGATGGATGGATGTGAAAACAATGATTTTCTGCTGTTAGTCCGCTCCTGTCGTGTTGCTCTGTCGCCCTCTGGTGGACACATCAGTGCAGTACATGCTGTAGAATTAGATTTACTGATGTGGCCTTTGGTCTTGAGGTTGTTCAGCTTCAGGTTTGAGTTCTTTCTGAAGTAGATATTGCACACACTCAAAGCTCTTTGCTCAAGGGCACAAAGTTTCCAATATGAGTCCTGGGTATTTTGAAGCAGGTTTAACTCACGATATAACCCACAAAATCTCAAAGGCTGGTCTCGCTCTAATCTCTCCCTCTTGTCATCTGGTTTTGATCGAGTCTCTCTCTGGCCTTCCTCTGGTCTCTGTCTGGTTTCCCTCTGGTCTCTCTCTCTGGTCTCTCTCTGGTCTGTCCCTCTCTGGTCTCTTTCTGCTCTATCTCTCTGGTCTCTCTCTCGTGTTTCCTTCTGGTCTCTCTCTGGTCCCTCTCTGGTCCCTCTCTCTCTGGTCTCTCTCTATCTCTGGTCCCTCTCCGGTCTCTCTCTCTGGTCCCTCTCTGGTCCCTCTCTCTCTCTGGCCTCTTTCTGGTCTGTCCCTCTCTGGTCTCTCTCTGATCTCTCTCTGGTCTCTCTCTCTGATCTCTCTCTCTGATCTCTCTCTCTCTCTGGTCTCTCTCTCTGATCTCTCTCTCTCTCTGGTCTCTCTCTTGTCTCTTTCTGGCCTCTCTTTGGTCTCTTTCTGGTCTCTCTTTGGTCTCTTTCTGGTCTCTCTCTGGTGACGAGCCGTGGAGCTGTCCGGGTGAGTGAGGCGCTCTGTGTTCCAGGTGGTGTACTTCACGGCCACGTTCCCGTACGTGGTCCTGGTCATCCTCCTGATCCGAGGAGTCACTTTACCGGGAGCCTTCGACGGAATCCTGTACTTCATCACCCCCAAGTGGGAGAAGCTCAACGACGCCAAGGTACGACTGAGTGTGACATCACCAAGGTGTTAGCCTGAAACGTCTATTGGGCTTCATTGAGCTAGTGAGCTACATTGTCCATCTATATACAGGCTATAGCTGTCCTCTTTCTGCGTGTGTGTGTCTGTGTGTATGTTTGTGTGTGTGTGTGTTCCTAATGGTGTGTGTGTCTCAGGTTTGGAAAGACGCAGCGACTCAGATCTTCTTCTCTCTCTCTGCGGCCTGGGGCGGCCTCATCACACTGTCCTCATACAACAAGTTCCACAACAACTGCTACAGGTGAGAGAGTACTGCAGGTGAGAGAGTACAACAGTTGAGCGAGTACCTCAGGTGAGAGAGTACTACTATTATACAGGTGAGAGAGTACCTCAGGTGAGAGAGTACAACAGTTGAGAGAGTACCTCAGGTGAGAGAGTACAACAGTTGAGAGAGTACCTCAGGTGAGATAGTACTACAGGTGAGAGAGTACTACTATTATACAGGTGAGAGAGTACCTCAGGTGAGAGTACTACAGGTGAGAGAGTACTACAGGTTCAAGAAGATTAAGTCCTTGTGTGAGAAGAAATCTTGAATGAAAACACATGTCGGGGCCTTCATCCCTGCTTGCAGGTCTAACTGTAGACCCCTCATCCTTACGTTTCTAAAGGCTTGTGTACACTCGCATGGCGCTGTTTACGGTTGCGGTGGACCTACACAGTTGGACCTACACAGTCACTCCTCCTCAGAACAAAAACATGAACAAACCGAGCTGTTTGAGATCATTACATGTGTTTCTACTGTAGGTTTATGTGATAGTTCTAAACTCATCGCTTCATAAGTCATTTCAACTGTTAGGTTATTACTAAATAGTTATTATTTATTAGTTATTATTAAATAGTTGTTATTAAATAACAACTGTTATTTAAAGTTCATCCTGAACTATAAATAATCCACTGCACAGAACCAGGAGGACCAGACGATGCCCAAATACAGGCCTGTTCCTCTGATGGGTCAGCGGCCGTGAAGTCCCATGAACTACTGCACAAGCCGTTCATTTGAACAGGGCGCCATCTTGGATTACCAGGGCTTGGTCTGCTCCCAAGTGCCTCGTCTATGTTCCCTGCAGCCGCTCCATGCTTCCCAGAAAGTAATCACACACGGACCAATCACAGCGGAGCTTGTCTGCGGCGGCGGCTGCAAAGTTAGAAATTTTTGAGGGTGGACAGCTACGCAAGGGTCTGCGGGACGTCTCGTCACCACCGTAACCTCAGTCACGCAGCGCGTGACTATACACTAGGCTTAACTCTAGGCCCTCATCCCTGCTCGCAGGTCTAACTCTGGTCCCTCATCCCTGCTCGCGGGTCTAACTCTAGGCCCTCATCCCTGCTCGCGGGTCTAACTCTGGGCCCTCATCGCTGCTCGCGGGTCTAACTCTGGGCCCTCATCCCTGCTCGCGGGTCTAACTCTGGGCCCTCATCGCTGCTCGCGGGTCTAACTCTGGGCCCTCATCCCTGCTTGTGGCTCTAACTCTGGGCCCTCATCCCTGCTTGTGGCTCTAACTCTGGGCCCTCATCCCTGCTTGTGGGTCTAACTCTGGGCCCTCATCCCTGCTTGTGGGTCTAACTCTAGGCCCTCATCCCTGCTCGCGGGTCTAACTCTGGGCCCTCATCGCTGCTCGCGGGTCTAACTCTGGGCCCTCATCCCTGCTCGCGGGTCTAACTCTGGGCCCTCATCCCTGCTTGTGGGTCTAACTCTGGGCCCTCATCCCTGCTTGTGGGTCTAACTCTAGGCCCTCATCCCTGCTCGTGGCTCTAACTCTGGGCCCTCATCCCTGCTTGTGGGTCTAACTCTAGGCCCTCATCCCTGCTCGCGGGTCTAACTCTGGGCCCTCATCGCTGCTCGTGGCTCTAACTCTGGGCCCTCATCCCTGCTTGTGGGTCTAACTCTAGGCCCTCATCCCTGCTCGCGGGTCTAACTCTGGGCCCTCATCGCTGCTCGTGGCTCTAACTCTAGGCCCTCATCCCTGCTCGCGGGTCTAACTCTAGGCCCTCATCCCTGCTCGCGGGTCTAACTCTGGGCCCTCATCGCTGCTCGTGGCTCTAACTCTAGGCCCTCATCCCTGCTCGTGGCTCTAACTCTGGGCCCTCATCCCTGCTTGTGGGTCTAACTCTAGGCCCTCATCCCTGCTCGCGGGTCTAACTCTGGGCCCTCATCGCTGCTCGTGGCTCTAACTCTGGGCCCTCATCCCTGCTTGTGGGTCTAACTCTAGGCCCTCATCCCTGCTCGCGGGTCTAACTCTGGGCCCTCATCGCTGCTCGTGGCTCTAACTCTGGGCCCTCATCCCTGCTTGTGGGTCTAACTCTAGGCCCTCATCCCTGCTCGCGGGTCTAACTCTGGGCCCTCATCGCTGCTCGTGGCTCTAACTCTAGGCCCTCATCCCTGCTCGCGGGTCTAACTCTGGGCCCTCATCGCTGCTCGTGGCTCTAACTCTGGGCCCTCATCCCTGCTTGCGGCTCTAACTGCCCTTGTTCCACAGAGACACCATCATCGTCACCTGCACCAACAGTGCCACCAGTATCTTCGCCGGCTTCGTCATCTTCAGCGTCATCGGGTTCATGGCTCACGAGCTCAAAGTCCCCATCGAGCAAGTGGCCGACGAAGGTACCCCCCACCCTTCTGCTCAAATGCAGTGTTTCAAACTGCCCCCCACCCTTCTGCTCAGACTCTGTGTTTCAAACTGCCCCCCACCCTTCTGCTCAAACGCTGTGTTTCAAACTGCCCCTCACCCTTCTGCTCAGACTCTGTGTTTCAAACTGCCCCCCACCCTTCTGCTCAGACTCTGTGTTTCAAACTGCCCCCCACCCTTCTGCTCAAACGCTGTGTTTCAAACTGCCCCCCACCCTTTTGCTCAAACGCTGTGTTTCAAACTGCCCCCCACCCTTCTGCTCAGACTCTGTGTTTCAAACTGCCCCCCGCTTTAAAGTCACGTAGCCCAGCTTTAATGTACATGTGTGTGTTCAGGTCCTGGGATTGCGTTCGTGGTTTACCCGGAGGCCCTCACTCGTCTCCCGCTGTCTCCATTCTGGGCCATCATCTTCTTCCTCATGCTGCTCACACTGGGACTGGACACAATGGTACACAACTGTGACACAACTGTGACACAACTGTAACACAACAGTAAACACAACTGTGACACAACTGTAACACAACTGTAACACAACAGTAAACACAACTGTAACACAACAGTAAACACAACTGTAAAACAACAGTAAACACACTGTGACACAACTGTGACACAACAGTAAACACAACTGTAACACAACAGTAAACACAACTGTGACACAACTGTAACACAACAGTAATTCAAATCAGAAATGCAGTAATAACAAACAACTGAGGACCGCTGTCGTTGTGTCCTTGGGCAAGACACATAACCCCACTTTGCCTGAAGCCCCCACTGTGCTCCTGTGGACTCTGACTCCCCCCCCCCCCCCCCCCGCCATTGGAGACCCCCCCCCCATCAGAGACTTTTTTCATGTTTTTATTTATTTCATTCATTTAAAAACAAATGCAACAACAGCATTTAGCATGAATGAAAAGGAGCAGAAAGAAGTAAAAACTTATAATGTCTGCCCCCCCACATTAGACCCTGTGTTTCCGCCTCACTCTAACAGTTTGTGTGTTTTCAGTTTGCGACGATAGAAACGATTGTGACGTCGGTGTCGGACGAGTTTCCCAAATATCTGCGGAAACACAAACCTGTGTTTACTCTGATCTGCTGCTCCTCCTTCTTCATCCTGGGCTTTCCCATGATCACAGAGGTACTCTACCCTGCTCTACTCTACTCTACTCTACTCTACCCTGCTCTACTCTACTCTACTCTACCCTACTCTACCTTACTCTACTCTACTCTACTCTACTCTACCCTGCTCTACTCTACTCTACTCTACCCTACTCTACTCTACTCTACCTTACTCTACTCTACTCTACCCTACCCTACTCTACTCTACTCTACTCTACCCTGCTCTACTCTACTCTACTCTACTCTACCTTACTCTACTCTACTCTACTCTACTCTACCCTACCCTACCCTACCCTACCCTACTCTACTCTACTCTACCCTGCTCTACTCTACTCTACTCTACTCTACCTTACTCTACTCTACTCTACTCTACTCTACTCTACCCTGCTCTACTCTACTCTACTCTACTCTACTCTACCCTGCTCTACTCTACTCTACTCTACCCTACTCTACTCTACTCTACCCTACCCTACCCTACTCTACTCTACTCTACCTTACTCTACTCTACTCTACTCTACCCTACCCTACTCTACCCTACCCTACCCTACTCTACTCTACTCTACCCTGCTCTACTCTACTCTACTCTACCTTACCCTACCCTACTCTATTCTACTCTACCCTGCTCTACTCTACTCTACTCTACTCTACTCTACTCTACCCTACTCTACTCTACTCTACCCTACTCTACTCTACTCTACCTTACTCTACTCTACTGTGCTCTACTCTACTCTACTCTACTCTACCCTACTCTACTCTACTCTACTCTACTCTACCCTACCCTTCCCTTCCCTACTCTACTCTACTCTACTCTACTCTACCTTACTCTACTCTACTCTACTCTACTCTACTCTACTCTACTCTACTCTACTCTACTCTACTCTACTCTACTCTACTCTACTCTACCCTACTCTACTCTACTCTACTCTACTCTACTCTACTCTACTCTTGTCTCCTCAGAGTGGGATGTACATGCTGCAGCTGGTCGACACCTTCGCCGCCTCTTACTCCCTCGTCATCATCGCCATCTTTGAGCTTGTGGGGATCTCCTACCTCTACGGTGAGAAACACATGCACTCAATTTCTTTGTGTATCGCCCTAAATCCAAACAGCGTCCAAGGACTTTACAAAGTTGTGGATTCACCAACAACAGATCCAATAATCGAACCGCTAATGCAATCATAACAAACACATAGAAGCTGCTGGACCATAGGGAGTGGAACTGAGACTGTAGAGCCAGGACTAAGACTGTAGGCCCGGGACTGAGACTGTAGACCCAGGATTGAGACTGTAGACCCAGGACTGAGACTGTAGACCCAGGACTAAGACTGTAGGCCCAGGACTGAGGCTGTAGACCCAGGATTGAGACTGTAGACCCAGGACTGAGACTGTAGACCCAGGACTGAGGCTGTAGACCCAGGACTGAGACTGTAGAGCCAGGACTGAGGCTGTAGACCCAGGACTGAGGCTGTAGACCAAGGACTGAGGCTGTAGACCCAGGACTGAGGCTGTAGACCAAGGACTGAGGCTGTAGACCCAGGACTGAGGCTGTAGACCCAGGACTGAGACTGTAGAGCCAGGACTAAGACTGTAGACCCAGGACTGAGACTGTAGGCACCGGACTGAGACTGTAGACCCAGGACTGAGACTGTAGACTCAGGACTGAGACTGTAGACCCAGGACTAAGACTGTAGGCCCAGGACTGAGACTGTAGGCCCAGGATTGAGACTGTAGACCCAGGACTGAGACTGTAGACCCAGGACTAAGACTGTAGGCCCAGGACTGAGGCTGTAGACCCAGGATTGAGGCTGTAGACCCAGGACTGAGGCTGTAGACCAAGGACTGAGGCTGTAGACCCAGGACTGAGGCTGTAGACCAAGGACTGAGGCTGTAGACCCAGGACTGAGACTGTAGACCCAGGACTGAGACTGTAGACCCAGGACTAAGACTGTAGGGCCAGGACTGAGACTGTAGACCCAGGATTGAGACTGTAGACCTAGGACTGAGACTGTAGACCCAGGACTAAGACTGTAGACCCAGGACTAAGACTGTAGGCCCAGGACTGAGGCTGTAGACCCAGGATTGAGTCTGTAGACCCAGGACTGAGGCTGTAGATCCAGGACTGAGGCTGTAGACCCAGGACTGAGGCTGTAGACCAAGGACTGAGGCTGTAGACCCAGGACTGAGGCTGTAGACCCAGGACTGAGGCTGTAGATCCAGGACTGAGGCTGTAGACCCAGGACTGAGGCTGTAGACCAAGGACTGAGGCTGTAGACCCAGGACTGAGACTGTAGACCAAGGACTGAGGCTGTAGACCAAGGACTGAGGCTGTAGATCCAGGACTGAGGCTGTAGAACCTAATGGGACAGCGGGTGAAAAGCAATGAACAGACTACAGCTAAAATACTACTCACTTGAATGTGTATTACCACATGTGTCCACCAGGGGTCAGATGTGGGTTTGTCCTAAATGTTTTTGTGCTCGTGCAGGTCTGCAGAGGTTCTGTGAAGACATTGAGATGATGGTCGGGTTTCAGCCCAATCGCTTCTGGAGACTTTGCTGGGCCTTTGTCACTCCCACCATCCTCACTGTGAGTCTGTGAAGCGGTCTCTCTCTGGTCTCTCTCTGGTCTCTCTCTGGCCTCTCTCTCTGGTCTCTCTCTGGTCTTTCTCTGGTATCTCTCTCTAGTCTCTCTCTGGTCTCTCTCTGGTCTCTCTCTGACCTCTCTCTCTGGTCTCTCTCTGGTCTTTCTCTGGTATCTCTCTCTAGTCTCTCTCTGGTCTCTCTCTGGTCTCTCTCTGGCCTCTCTCTCTGGTCTCTCTCTGGTCTTTCTCTGGTATCTCTCTCTGGGCTCTCTCTGGTCTCTCTCTACTTTCTCACAGGGGATCCTCTTCTTCTCTGGTCTCTCTATGGTCTCTCTTTGGTCTCTTTCTGGTCTCTCTCTGGTCTCTCTCTCTGGTCTCTCTCTGGTCCCTCTCTGGTCTCTCTCTGGTCTCTCTCTCTGCTCCAGGGTGCAGTGGTTTAAGATGGGGAAATGTCAGTGTTGCATCAGCAGGTACAGAACAGTAGGAGTGAACAAACTCTTCTGAAAATAAAATAATATCTCTAATTTTAGCAAAATAAAGAAGCAAGGATGAAGTATAAAAATAATGAGTCTTACATTCTCAGGCATTTATGCTGTTGCAGACCTGGCTCAGTCCTGCTTCAGACCTGGCTCAGACCTGGTTCAGACCTGGCTCAGTCCTGGCTCAGACCTGGTTCAGTCCTGGTTCAGTCCTGGTTCAAACCTGGTTCAGTCCTGGTTCAGTCCCGGTCCTCTATGCTCACAGGGGATCCTCTTCCTGAGCCTGTACCAGTGGCAGACCATGACGTATGAGGACTACACGTACCCGGCCTGGTCCATGGTCATGGGGTGGCTCATGGTCATCTGCTCCGTCATCTGGATCCCCATCATGTTCCTCATCAAGATGCACCTGGCGCCCGGATCCTTCTCGGAGGTACGAAGACCAGGACTGGTCTCTCTCTGGTCTCTCTCTGGTCTCTCTCTCTGGTCACTCCTTGGTCACTCCCTGGTCTCTCCTTGGTCTCTCTCTGGTCTCTCTCTGGTCTGTCTCTCTAGTCTCACTCCCTGGTCTCTCTCTGGTCTCTCTCTGGTCTCTCCTTGGTCCCTCTCTGGTCTCTCCTTGGTCTCTCTCTGGTCTCTCTCTGGTCTCTCTCTCTGGTCTCTCCTTGGTCTCTCTCTGGTCTCTCTCTGGTCTGTCTCTCTAGTCTCACTCCCTGGTATCTCTCTGGTCTCTCCTTGGTCCCTCTCTGGTCTCTCCTTGGTCTCTCCTTGGTCTCTCTCTGGTCTCTCTCTCTGGTCTCTCTCTCTGGTCTGTCTCTCTGGTCTGTCTGTCTAGTCTCACTCCCTGGTCTCTCTCTGGTCTCTCTGGTCTCTCTCTCTGCTCGCTCTCTCTGGTCTCTCTCTGGTCTCTCTCTGGTCTCTCTCTGGTCTCTCTCTGGTCACTCCCTGGTCTCTCTCTGGTCACTCCCTGGTCTCTCCTTGGTCTCTCTCTAGTGTGTCTGTACATAGTCTTACATTTTCCTTTCACTCTTTTACTGCACTGTCTCTGTCTTGTTTAGTCCAGCCCTTTGAGTCACTTTGCTTCTGCCTTGTGTCTGTATTGTGCTTAGGGATGTACCGAATCCAGGTTTTTGGGGTTCGGCCGAATACCGAATCCACTGGTTAAGATTCTGCCGAATCCGAACCGGAAAACTGAATCCTATTCCATCCTCAGTCCATTGATGTTTCATATGCAAATGTTTAAACAGCGGCGGTGTTGTGAACCGTTTAGGGTCCTTACCACCACGAGACAAATGGGCATTGCAAATTGGACATGTAGCTCGACCAGAATCTATTATTATAACATTTATAATAATCCCGTTTATCATTAAACACAAATACATTCAGTTCACAGCAGTGTAAAACTTCAGAGATAAAGTACATATATTACTGTGCATGTCATGTAGAAATAAGAGCTAAAGCACCACACATGCATAAATAGCTTCCACTGGTTCAGGTCAAAACATTACATATATGGACATTTGAGAAATGTGCCAAACTCGTCAGAGACAAGTTGAGAGAAGCTAATGCTAAGAGGCTAGTTGCCTAAACATGGACTCACCAACTCTGCTTCATACGCAGCTCAGATGACAAGTACCTGGCACTGGGAATCGGCTCCATAAAGTTGGTGAATAGGAAGTTAGTTTATGATTCATCAGAACCGCATTACAGGTGAAAACAAGAATCATAACATCCCCTCGCACCGGCATATAACTAGAGCCGATTGGTCCGCTGGGATCACATGACCAGGAAGAGACCTCAGCACCCGAAGAGGAACAGAGACCAAGAGGATATAAACCTCCGCTAAAGTGCATGTTTATTTACACTTCCAAACGAATCTGCCACAGCGCGCATAGTGTAAGTGCAAGGTTTGGGTTCGGTGGGGAAAAATTATAAGGTTCGGCCAGAAACCAAACCCCGTC
The DNA here is from genome assembly GCA_964034765.1 of Knipowitschia caucasica. Lineage (NCBI taxonomy): Eukaryota > Metazoa > Chordata > Actinopteri > Gobiiformes > Gobiidae > Knipowitschia > Knipowitschia caucasica. The sequence goes on from OZ035826.1 coordinate 5,089,222, forward strand.
AAAAAAGCCAATTTTTGGCCGAATCCGAACCCGAATCCTGGATTCGGTACATCCCTAATTGTGCTATATAAATAACCCCCCCCCCCCCCTCTCTCCTGCAGCGGCTGAAGTTGGTGTGTTCGCCGCAGCCCGACTGGGGCCCGTTCCTCCTGAAGCACCGCGGAGAGCGCTACAAGAACATGATGGACCCACTGGGCACAAACTCACTGGGTCTCAAACTGCCGCCCAAGGACTTCCAGCTCGGAGCCTTCCAGTAGCAGCAGGCGCTCCGCTCTCACCCCAGCCCCGGAGCCATGTCCTGGACCTCCTCCTCCACCTCCTCCTCCACCTCCTCCACACACCAGGCTGCCCCCAGAGGCTGTGGAGGGAATGGCAGCCAAGACCATTGGCGTTTTATCTCTGCAGAAATGGCATCTCTTTCAGGCTTAAAAGTAGTGTCACAGGAGTGGATCAGTCTGTCGCTGAAACTGCTCTCCATAGTAGACAAAACTAAATGTTTATGTCCCAAATTAGTCTCGGACAATAGCAGTATCATAAGACAAACACAAAACAATGACAAGACTAGCTATAATTATGCTTAGTGTTATCCCAGTCCTCTCCTGTCTTCCTCCTAGTCTAATGCCGGTCCTCTCCTGTATTTTGCCTAGTGTTGTTCTGGTCCTCTCCTGTCTTTCTCTTAGTGTTGTACCGGTCTTCTGTCTCTCTTCTATTGTTATGTCAGTCCTCTCCTGTCTTTCCTATTGTTATGTGTTATGCTGGTCCTCTTCTGGCTTTTGCCTGGTGTTGTGCCAGTCCTCTCCTGTCTTTCTCCTAGTCTCATGCCGGTCCTCTTCTGCCTTTCTCCTAGTGTTAGGCTGGTCCTCTCTGCTCCTGTCTTTTGCCTAGTGTTGTATCGGTCCTCGTCTGTCTTTGTTCTACTGTTATGTCAGTTCTCTTCTGTCTTTCTCCTAGTGTTATGCCGGTCTTTCTCCTAGTGTTATGCCGGTCTTTCTCCTAGTGTTATGCCGGTCTTTCTCCTGGTGTTATGCCTATCTTTCTCCTGATGTTATGCCTATCTTTCTCCTGGTGTTATGCTGGTCCTCTCCTAGTGTTATGCCGGTCTTTCTCCTAGTGTTATGCTGGTCCTCTCCTGTCTTCCTCCTAGTGTTATGCTGGTCCTCTCCTGTCTTCCTGCTAGTGTTATGCTGGTCCTCTCCTGTCTTCCTCCTAGTGTTATGCTGGTCCTCTCCTGTCAAAAGGGACTGAAAGAGTAAAAAACACCTGCAGACGAGTTTTACCTGGAGTTAGCGCTTAAGCTAACATAAACACCTTTAAGCCTGTGCAGAGATCCGGTTTTTGCCGCGTGACTCCTTCCTCCTCCATCCAAAGCCAAGTAACGCCAGTTTCTAAACACGCCATCGTTTCCATGACGACCCCCCCCCCCTCACCCGTAACCGTTCCGTTTCCCGGAGGACTTTTACGTGTTTTTTCGGAGCTTGTACTGACTCCGGTTTGTGGTCACTTTTCTGAACCCTTTTCCAGGGAAGATTTAAGACAAAAAAATGTGTCGTAAAAAAGCAACGAGTGAGAGAAAAAACTTTTGAGCTGCTCCGATGGGAGTTCTGTCTGTGTCTCTGTGTGCGTGTGCCGCCAACTCCTAGACTCATAAATATATATTACACTGAATATTTATTAGAATATTTACCTGGGGCAGAAGTGAGACGGCTTTTCTGTCCGAGGTTTCTGCAAATCACTCAGAATAGAATGATAAAGACATTAGAATAGAAAGATATTCACTACTTTCAAAAACTCTTGGTTCTATCATAATCATTTCTCCAGTGTGAGATCAATAAAGTCTATCTGATCTTAATATAATAATAATAATAATAATAATAATAATAAAGGTGGGAATTGGCAGAAATTTAATTCATTTCGCAATATAACATTATTTAGATTTAAGAATCTGAATAATGTTAAATTGGGAAAGGAAATACAATTTTTTTAACATGCAATACAGAAAGTATTAGGATTCGATTCTGTGATATATTACGATTTATGTCCTTCCTATTATTCAAAGACTTTACAAACATTTAGGAAAATGAAATTAAGATTCAGCTCTAATGTCACAGTTGTTCTGGTCTGCACAGTGACTGAACATGGAGGGCCTTATCACAGACATTACTACTTTGCTCTGATGTATCGTAAGCGCAAAATATTGCGATACTGAACAAATCGATCTTTCCCCCACATCACTAATCTATCATGAGCTTGTTTGTTTTGGCCCCTGTCACAACTTTAGATTATCCTTTAATGAAACAGCTCAAAACTTAATTTATAGACTCACTGGGTTCTTTCTAAGCAAAAGATCAAATGTTTTCTAATGGGATCAAAATAAGTGACATTCCTCAGCTTTAGTCCCGTTGTAGCACCGCTAAATGTGACTAAAAATGAGTGTAAAAATCCATAAATTTACATCCTGCATCAACGAGGAACCACTGAAAAACCCAGAGGGTAAAAATGGGAAGAAACCTCAGGGTCCCAGACTGAGAGGGATCCGATCCCAGGGTCTCAGGCATGAGTCTGGACCAGGAAAGGCCAAAACATAAATAACAAAATGAAAAGAACAAATCCCTCCATAAATAGACTCACAGACTTTAAATAACGGATCTTTTTTTGCTTTTTTCCCCATTTGAAACTGCTATGAACAAGTATTGTTATTCAGTATTTCTTTTCCTCCCTGAGCCCTTTGTTCAAATGCGCCAAAGACGAAAAATTATGTATATTTATTATTATTATCATTACTTATACATATATATATATATGTGGAGGTGCAGCCCATACGTACACGGAGACAGCTCCATTAATAAAGAATATACTCACAACCAAGGACACACCCTAGACTTGGTTTCAACACATTAACTGCTACGGACTGTAGTTAACAGTGAATATCTGTGTGAAGTTGATAATTATAAAATATCAATATCTTTATGCGTACACATCCAGCACTTATGTGTATAGTACGGTCCAGGTCATGTGACTTTGAAGTAAAGTATGTTATGGTCGTTTGCAGAAACGTTTGAACAGAAAAGTCTCATTAATCCGTGTGAGAAACTGCCTCCTGCTTCTGCGGCTTTTGCTTTTGTCTAAAACATATATTTTCCAGTTGAACCCACTTGTGATGTCACACGGCTCCTGTAGGGTCCTTTGGGGGATCTCTGGACCGTGGAGCTGGTTCTTAAAGGGATTGGAGACTGTGGTCATTCAAATTATGTCACAAAATCTTTCTAAAATAAATCTAAAAGACATAAACAGGTAAATATTGAAGATGGGGGTAAGTCCCCTACTGTATGAATATCATTTAAACATATTTTAGTTGTGTTTTTAAGGCCACAGTCTCCCAGTCCCTCCCGCACAGCTCTATAGTCCCATGTCTTCTTTCTCTGTCCTTTTGTATCGTGTAACGTCTAGAAAAGTCACTTGCAAAATTGTAATCGCTAACCTGTGTCCGTTTACGCCCAGTTTATCCGGGGATATGTGTGCTTTTTACGTTTTTTACAGATTATATTAACTCTATTAGAAAGTAAATATATATATTTATCCCGTATCGTCCGATCTGTGTAGCCTCCAGAGCTAACATGCTAACAGTGCGAACATGCTAAAGCTATCTCCATGTTGTGTTGTGGTGCAGTGAATGTGTCAGCGGTCGTGGCTAGCTGTGGTAGCGCTAACTGTAGCTAGAGTTTAGGCTTAGTTCAGTCCGGGTTTGTACGTGTCGTGTCGTCTTAAATGTTTTTTAGATTTTTTAGATTCAAAAACTGCAAAAGTACAAGTCTGAACGTGGAAAGGATTTGAATTCAGGAAATGAGTTGAGATTTTAGTTTAGAATGATTTTAAAAATGAGTTGTTTTGAACTGGTCTGACTTAAAGATAAGAACCTTTATTCAAGTGACAGAGTACAATAGTACCTGATATTCACTTTTTATTTATAATAGATAAATAATAAAAATACATATTTAATATAAAAAGATAAAGATATATCTAATATATGAATATAAACTACCCTTGTTCTTGTAGTGTGTTTACAATTTACCATGTTTCAGTAAAGGAATGTTACAATACATTTTTTTATATTTTTACTTAAAATGAGATAAATATAAAACAAACAATACATAATTTACTTTGTTTTATGTATATAGTTGTATCTATATAAATTTAAGTCTAGGTTTATGTAATTCAACCCACTGTGCTGACCTAAAACTAAATCATATAAAACTCTGAAACTCTACATGAGTCTATATTTAAAGTTAGTAAGTATTATTTAATCTGTACAGCACGTTTCACAGTCCTAGTATATCTTCATTTACTTGGATCCCTGTTAGCTTCCACAAGTGGTCGCTAGTCTTCCTTTGGTCCACATTAGCATTATAGTAAGTTAGTCATAGTAAGGTATACATGTTGTTTTAAATCAAATGGAACAAAATGTTTTCAAACTATTTATGATTCAAATTAGTTTTAAAATCAGAATCGTCTTTGAGGTCCACCCAGTCTCCGAGATCGGGCCGGGTCCGAAAGGCCGAGGTCTGTGGAGGGTGAAGCTCATACGTCCACAAAGACATAATATGAAAAAAACATTAAGATCATCAGAACAAAGTGAAAAAGGACAAATCGCTCCAACAGGGCCACGAATAAAGAACACACTCACAACCAAGGACACACCCTAGACTTGGTTTCAACACATTAACTGTGACTATGTGTGTAAAGTTTTGTAATTTCGTCAAACTCAACTCCTGAATTCTTTGTTCCAAACAGACTTGTAACGATTGTTTTGCAGTAAACGGGGAAAGTCTCCACGCACTTTTGCACCAACACAAGATTTTATAACAAAAAAAGTGTAAAATTTTCACTTAACAAAAAAATTTGAATCATGAACTGAGTGTAATGTTTACTAGAAATGATTAATATTTATCCAAACACTTTACTGCTTTAAAATCACTTTAATCCATATGTAGCACCATCACTACTACTACTACTACTACTACTACTACTACTACAACAGTAGTACTACTACTACTACTACAGTTACACAGTACTACTACAGTACTACTGCTTCTACTTCTACTACTGCTGCTACTACTACTACAACAGTTCTACTTCAGTTCTACTTCAGTTCTACTTCAGTACTATTTCTACAGCACTACTGTAATCCAGTAGTGCTACTACAACTACTACTACTATTATTACTACCACTACTACGACTAATACAGTACTACAAATAGAAAATATGGCTTAACTTCAAAAGTTTCACTCTGTTGGTAAAATATAAAAAATATAAATAATTATGAAGATGATTTACGTTACTCAGTGTTTTTTAGCATGTTTATGTACGACGAGTGTCGCGGCTTTAGATGTTATAGAAAAATATATATATCCTGAAAGTAGAGAACTTAGAGTTATATATGCACGTCTGCCACCGGGGGCCGGTAACGTCTGCAACCGGGGGAGGTATAACGTTTGCCACTGGGGGGCACTATTGCGCTGGTGTTGGTAAAGTGTCTTCTCTCAGTGGAACCTGTGATCAGCCGCACACTGAGGATCAAAGGGATTTATCAGAAGCTGTTTTCTGCAGAATTAGTTTTAACGACTTAAATTACATTTTTTATATGTTGTTTATGTGTCTCCAGAAAAAAAATCATAGGTACACATATATGTGTCCTCTAACAGATCATAGGTACACATATATGTGTCCTCTAACAGATCATAGGTACACATATGTGTCCTCTAACAGATCATAGGTACACATATATGTGTCCCCAGGTAACAGATCATAGGTACACAAATATGTGTCCCCAGGTAACAGATCATAGGTACACATATGTGTCCTCTAACAGATCATAGGTACACATATATGTGTCCTCTAACAGATCATAGGTACACATATATGTGTCCCCAGGTAACAGATCATAGGTACACATATATGTGTCCTCTAACAGATCATAGGTACACATATATGTGTCCTCTAACAGATCATAGGTACACATGGGTTCCCAGATAACAGGTCATAGGTCCATATGTGTCCACAGGTAACAGATCAAAGGTACACATGTATACACACGTTTAAATGATCACAGATACAAGTGGTTTTTTGTTTCTGTCTAAGCTCCAGCAGGTGGATTGCATCACCTTCAGTGCCGAGTTTGTAATGACACTTTCAGATCACTGGGTGTAATGACATGTTTAGACCACTGGGTGTAATGACATGTTTAGACCACTGGGAGCAGGTTACACACTGCTGCTTTTGATTTATTTTCCCAAAAACATGTTTGAAAGTAAATTTAAGATTAACAAAAATAACAAAATTAAGATTTTAAAAAACATAAAAACAATAAAAACATCTTCATCTCCAAAAATGAAAAAGGTTTTTAAAATAATTGTTTGGTCTAAATCTACTGGAACCAATGACCGTTGGGATTTATTTTGTGATTCAAGTCGTTTAACCGTCTGTAACTTCCCCTGCGGCGCCCTCTACCTCCGGCTTGTGTAATTACACGTTGGTGCTAAAATGCGTGGGGCCTTTTCCCGTCTTTCGTGTTTTTGTGTGAAATGAATAAAATAGAAAAATAAATCAGGGTCTCAGGAACAAGCTCTGGTTCATGAGCTGAAGTTTCTGACATAGGAATCCTACAGACGAGCCATGACGAGCAGGGCGGATGCGGCTACGCCCGGGCTCCCCATCAGGGCAGTGTCTCAGGGCTCCGCAACCGCCTCCAAACAACCACCACCGTCTGAACGAGGAGGCCATTCCATCGGGACATAAACCAGGACTTTAAAGACTCCTCCTCTTTGATGGGCCATTCAAAGCTGCTTGCGGCTGTAACATGCTGTATTTCAATAACAACACCCTATGCTCCCTCTCTCTGATGGGCCGCTCATAGCTGCTTGCGGCTGTAACATGCTTTGATTCAAAAACAGAGGACTGTAAAAGAGACCCTCAGGCCCCTCCCCCCTTTGATGGGCCGTTCATAGCTGCTTGCGGCTGTAGCTGGGTGGTTGCAGAGCCCTGGGCCCAAACCTCACACAGATCTGTGTATTATATGTTAAATAAGATCTTTACGAATGCAGCGCGACGTAGTTTAGCACAAACAGAAGAGCACATTATTTTACAACATATAAATTATATTATTACATATATTCAATCTATTTCATGTGTGCAATACATGTGCAAAACGTGTGCAAAACATGTGCAATACGTGTGCAAAACATGTGCAATACATGTGCCATACTGTACGTGTGCAAAACATGTGCAATACGTGTGCCATACGTGTGCAATACATGTGCAATACATGTGCAATACATGTGCAATACGTGTGCCATACGTGTGCAATACATGTGCAATACATGTGCAATACATGTGCAATACGTGTGCCATACGTGTGCAATACGAGTGCAATACTGTTGGAATCTTTCTGTTTTGTCCCGAGGGCTGTGAACACGTTTCAGTTTTGAAAAAGGGAAGTGAACTCATGAGAAGAAAAGGTTTGAGTTTTGAAATGTAAAAATAAGTTTAAAAATGTTAAAAACGATTTCATTTTTTTCTTTTTGTTTAAACTTTGTCGTAACTCGGTTGTTTTTAGTTTCACACTGAGAGAATAAAACAGATTCTGTGATGGGAGACTGCCAGACACTTCCCCCATGAGCAAGAGTGGAGGGTGAGTGATGGGTCAGTCTGTCCCAGGGCAGCTGTGGCTCTGGGTTTAACATTCTGTTGTTTTGGGTTTTATCTAGAAACAGGAGACAGTGTCACTTTTATCTGGGAAAGAAAAATAAATAAAAAACCTGAAAATATTCCAAACATTTTCCAGAAAATGGAAAGAAAATTCAGGGATTTTTTTTTTCAAAGTTATAATTTTTTATGATTTTTATTTATTTATCTTTTTCAAATTGAATCTAAATTTATCTAAATTTGACAAAAACGAATCAACAAAAATGTAATAATTAATCGTGATGATTTTGAGAACTGAAAATGTTCCAAAAACTCAACATAAAGACTGTTTTTATTTTTCAAAATTCAAACATTTTTAGGACAATTTACCAAAAAAATAACGAAATCCCCCGTGTGTGTTTTTAGCTCTGACCTCGCTCTCGGTCTGTGTTTTTATTCCTGCTCTTTCCTGACGTTTACTTGAAGATAAAATGTAGAAATCAAAGAAGAACCGAGCACAAAACGCCAAAAGCAGAATTTAAAAATGTGCAGTTTTTTTCTGATTTTCGAGAAGCAGGTTTTTGTTTTTCGCCAAAGCTTCGACGCCTCAGTTTTCATGTGTTTCATGTATTTGTAACAAAAATGTCATTTATAATGTTTTTATTTCAGGACGAACGCTGCAGGAAAACCACAAACATGAGAAAAGATACAATTAACCTGTGCTGCCTCTGGGAAAAAACTACAAAACTCAGAAATTTTGGAGATTTATCATGAAAAAACCTCAGAAAAAACAGAGAAAGCCCTGTTTCCACCAGCTCTACGCTACACTATGCTACGCTACTACTACTCTAGGAAGCTACCCACAACAAACAAGTTGTGGGTAGCTCCTATCTCTCCCTCCTATCTCTCTCAGATCTTCTCTCTCTCCTCTCTTAGAGTAGAGTAGGGCTGGTGGAAACATGGCTGGAGATCTGATGGATTTCGGGACAAATTTCAAACCATAAATAATAAAAAATAATAAATGATTCAAACGCTGTGAGACGCATGATGCAGCTGCAGTACCATGTCCTGCCACCAGGGAAACCACAGCGCTGCTCTCTCAAACCCGAGCTCCAGAAAATGAGACGTTCTGTGTAGAGAAGTACCGCACTGATGAAGCCATATCTCATTCCTTCATAAAGAAAAACAAAAACACAGAAATGTAAATAGTTTTTCCTGCAGCGTTTGTCCCAAAAAGTGAAAAAGACGTTTGTTTCTGTTTCGACATGTGCCAAACATTAAAGATCAAATATTTACCGGAGTCTGAGGCTTTACTCTGAGACCGGAGAGAGACCTGAGAGAGACCAAAGAGAGACCAGAGAGAGAGACCAGAGGGAGACCAGAGAGACCAAAGAGAGACCAGAGAGAGACAGAAGAGAGACCAGAGAGACCAAAGAGAGACCAGAGAGAGACAGAAGAGAGACCAGAGAGACCAAAGAGAGACCAGATAGAGACAGAAGAGAGACCGGAGAGAGACCAGAGAGAGACTAGAGAGACCAGAGAGAGACTAGAGAGAGGCCAAAGAGAGAGACTAGAGAGAGGCCAGAGAGAGAGACTAGAGAGAGGCCAGAGAGAGAGACCAGAGAGAGACCAGAGAGAGAGACTAGAGAGAGACCAGAGAGAGACTAGAGAGAGGCTAGAGAGAGACCAGAGAGAGACCAGAGGGAGACTATAGAGAGAGGCCTGAGAGAGAGACCAAAGGGAGACTAGAAAGAGACCAGAGAGAGACCAGAAAGAGACACAGCAGTTTTCCTCTGACTATAAATGAAGGAAACATGTTATTATGTTCATATTATGTTATGTTATTAGGTGGAAAAAGCGTCATTTCAAAGAGATGCTTGAGCCTTTGACGTGGAGGAGCAGTGGCTCTGCTCCGAGCTTTTCCCATGTGGCAAGCTCCTCACCCTACTCCCTCTCCACTAATCTGCTTCCTGTTCTGTTCCCAGGAAATAAATATCCCATAGTTTGGAAAGGAGAGGTTTACACACGCTTGTCCAGCAGGGGGCGCCACACTCCACTCTTCAATAGAGAGAGTGGGGGGAGGAGAGGAGAGAAAGTATGGAGGGAGAGAAGAGAAAAGAAGAGAGAGAAGAGGAGAGAGGAGAATGACTAAAGGGGGTGAGAAAGAGTAGAGCAGAGAAGAGGTGAAGACTGGAGAGGGAGGAGAGGAGGAGGGAGGAGAGAGAGAGATGAGTGAGAGGAGAGGAGGAGAGGAGAGGAGAAAGAGGAGAAAAAAGAGAGAAGAGAAGAAGAGGAGGAGAGATAGAGAAAGGAGACTCCACAGCAAGACTAGCGTAACTACTTTAATATTTACAGTCTGGTCTGAAATGTCTTCCTGTGGACCTGCTGCCTCTCCTCAGACCTCTGAAGCGTCCTCTGTTTTAGCAGTGATGTGGTGTGCACGTGTTTGTCCAGCAGGAGGCGCCACGCACCAAGAGGAGAGAGGAGAGAAGAGGGGAGAGGAGAGAAGAGGGGAGAGGAGAGAAGAGGGGAGAGAGAGGGGAAACAAGGGGGGGGAGGAGTGAGGGGAGCAAAAATCCTCCAGTTCCTGGTGTGTGTGTGTGTGTGTGTGTGTTTGTGTGTTTTTGTGTAATGAGTTCTGTGCTGTGTTCAGATCATTAATCATGTTCTGTCTGGACTCACACTGAACTAACGAGCCTCTAATTACATGTTACACAAATCAAGGACACACACGCACACACACACACACACACATGCACACACACACACACACACACACACACACACACACACACACACACACACACACACACACACAGACACACACACACACACACACAAACAGACTTAAACTCAGCTTTTGTGGAGGAGGTGAGGGACAGGAGGTGCTAGCCAAAGCCACCTCCATCATGAACAACACCTCCCACTGCACAGGACTGTAGAGGAGCTGAGGAGCTCCTTCAGTGGAAGACTGAGGCACCCTCAGTGTAGGAAGGAGCGCTACCGCAGGGCCTTTATCCCCACCGCTGTCAGACTGTACAATAAGTCACTTTAAATGATCACTGTGTGAAAACCTGCACTACTATTGACATGTTTCCATTTGACACTTGTCACTTTTGTTGCACATAATTATTGTCACTTTATTGTACATATATATTCTGCGTGTAACATGTTTGCACATTTCCCCCTTTTGCACAATCTGAGTGTCTCTATCCATGCCAAATGTGACATGTACATTTCTCCTCTGTGAGATAAATAAAGCACATCTTATCTTATCTTATCTTTTCGCACAAAGGAAACTGTTGGACCCGAGAGTCTAAATATACGTTTTTATTTAACTTTTATCTTCTCTGTAATGAAACAGGAACATGTAGAGTTGTTGCTGACTTTGTTCCAAAAGGATTCAGGTCCAGGAGACTAACAATAACACATGTGATAACCATAGATACAAACTTCCCTAGAGCCCAGAGCCAGAGACCCGGGCTTTAGCTGTAGCTGCAGTAATGAGAGGTGAGCCCGGTCTTCTGCAGTGACTCTTCTTCTCTTCTGTTTCGCTCTCACAAAACGACCTCAAAGAAACCCTCTGTCAACACTTCTGCTCCAATCAGATGCTATCGCTCGCCCGCACAATGACAGAGAGAGATAGGATCTGTCCATATACTGGCCACACGCGAAGCTCTCTATTCCAGCTGCAGAGACAGGATCTAATCGTAATGAGATCTGAGGTAACAGCGACGTGTGTGTGCCTGTGTGTGTGTGTGTGTGTGTGTGTGTGTGT